>CM060174.1:28512758-29190973 GCA_030549775.1 Tamarix chinensis
TAGCCAACGATATTAACATCCATTTTTAATTACACAAGGATAGACCATATGAATAAAAAGATACTAAGGTGCTTAGGTCATACTAGTGTACAAAGATAACACAATATTTAACAAACTATGAATCCAAGGATATTAAGGTACCTAGTACCCTAACAAAGACACATAATTCATATGTATAGATACTTTATAAGAAGTTTGATGAGCTAAGTATAGTAAGATATAGAGTCTTACTAGGCCACTAGGCTACAATGGCAAAATCAAAGCCAAATGATGGGTTAAACCAAGACTTTAATCTTGTGTTTAGGGTAGCTACTTTAATAGTTCCAATCTTGATCTCTGTCACATTAACTATTAATATTTTATTAACATGATTACAAGCACCACATAATACATGACAATTCTAATTTCCATACTCAACCACTTTTTCTTATTTCCAATTACTTAAACCAACCCTAAGATCAATAGTCAATCTAATGTAAAGGTTAAAATAAGGGTCAACCAAACAATATACTAAAACCATCTTATGTCCAATTATTCACATTTAGGTTCATTACATCTAAAATGACCAAAATGCCTTAAAAACAAATTTAAAATGATTTAGTCCATTTTATAGCTAATATTAAATTTAATTAATAATTTCTCCCGAAAAAGCTAGGATATGATAAGAAAAATATATTATCATTTAGCTAAATAGCAAGGCATGGAAAATGACTATTTTTTTCGCTAAACATAAATAAGAAAATAAAACCCTAGAATGGATATCTAACTCATCAAATATCATATACTTTCTTACATAACTTCATAAAGCTGTATAGAAGAGTGGTCTTAGCGATTAGTGGAGCGGAGTTTCGCTTAGACCTTGTAGAGCTTTAATTGTGTGACTTTCATATGATCATTATGATGAATATATTGGGAAATTATTAAGCATAGATAGACTGTGCACAAGAGTGTGTGATTCTTAGAGGATTAAAGGTCTTAGGGTATCTTATCAAAGGTGTGGGTCTAGGCCCTCTATGAAGGTTATATCATCTATCATTTTGAGTAACCATTTTTAGAAGGGATATTTGATCTTCTTATGCAATATTTTAGATAATAAGGGCAATAAAATTCTGCTAGAGCATGTCCTAGTAATTTGAGAGTATCTTGATGTGTCTTTAGATAAGATTCTAGGTATACCACTAGTTCGAGATGTCAAATTCATGATCAACTTGTTATTAGGGACTGAGCTAGTGTTGAAAGGACTACATCATATGTCACCAAAAAAGATAATGTAGATTAAATCACTATAAGAGGATTTATTGGGGAAGGTTTACATTCGATCATGTTTGTGATTTTGGGGAGCTCTAGTTTTATTCATCAAAAAATATGATGGAAGTTTGAGTTTGTGCATAGATTATTGAGGATTAAATCTAATTACAATAAATAAACATTATCTTTTACCTCATATAGATCATCTATTTTAAAATTTTAGAGCATCCACAATGATTTCAAAGATGGATCTTAATTCAATCTACCATTAAATGAGGATTGTTGAGTTATATATTGTGAGGTTAGTATTCCAAACAAAGTATGACCATTATGAGCACACAATTATTCCTTTTTGACTCATAAATGCACCAACAGCATTTATGAATCTCATTAACAACATCTTTATAGTGTTTTTGGTATAATTCATCATGGTGTTTAATGACTACATCCTCATATACTCTAACAGACGTGAGGGGCATAAGTAGAATCTAAAACAAACCTTGGTGTTGTTGAGACCACAATAGTCATATGTCAAACTCTAAAAGATCAAGAAGATTTTCTTTGACATGTGATCACAAGGGATGAGGTGTTGGTGGATACATTAAAGATTTAGGTAGTGTTCAAATGGATAAGACCTACGTTAATCAAGAGGATGTGTAGTTTTCTAGGATAAGTTGTTATTACCATATATTTACCTAATATTTTTCTAAGATATCTCAATTGTTGATGAATTTATTGAAGAATACTACACGTTTCTAATATGATATGAATTATAGTGAACCTTCAAAAAAATGAAGAGGTGTTGGACTTCAACTCTAAGGCTCATAATAAAGAGTGTATTAGGCAGTTCTAATGTGTAGAACAATGCTTATACGCACATCTTGTGATGTGTGTTGATGTAGATAAGGACAGTAGTTAATTATTCTTCCCATAAGCTAAAGCCACATGAGTAAAACTATCTGACACATAATTTAGAGCCTATCTCAATGATGTTTTCTTGGAAAACTTGGAGGCATTATCTTTATGCTATTTAGTGTAATTTTTATGCTAACTATAAGAGCCTCAAGTACGTGTTCACTTAGAGACAGTTGAACTTGAGATAGTGTCGATTGTTGTAATTAGTCAAGGATTATGAAATGGTGATTACCTACCATGAGGGTAAGGTTAATTTTGTGGCAAATATTCTTAGCAGGAAAGCATCACTGTAACACCCCAAAATTTACACAAATTTTTTTTTAAAAGCAATACTCATAAATTAAAACCGTAAATTCTGGGGATGTTACCGCCACACTTAGTACCAGACCAGTTTACTTCTACTGTTCTGGTACCAAGTGCTAAGGCTAAGAAAACATTATCAGTAATACCATACAAATTCAAATTTATGAAAACAGAAATCAGAGTACGCGTAAGTCTTACATAATTTGAAATACCGGCTATTATTTTTCCAGATAATAACTAAACAACCTTAGTAAAATTGTTTCGACAATTCAAACATAATAAAAGATAACATGAATCATAAATTTAAAAAGGACAACGGCCATGTCACTCTAAAGATTGATCCAGCCCAGCTATCACTCTGCCCCTCCTGATGTCCCGTAGACATCGATAGCATCAAAGTAAGTATCTCCTACCTGCAACAAATTTGACGGGCCTTCTGCTCGTGGGAATGAGCAGCCCCCATGAAACGGGTGATCAGTACGCTACGTACCGAGTAAGGTAACCGAATACTAAGGCCGGCATATAACACATTAATTCATGTAGGATAATGATCACATACAATTATAATAGAAGCATAAAGTGAAATCCATAACTTATAATCAACAGTCCACACATAAGGCCCAAAAGGTCCGGATTAACCATTTAATCTTTCTTTTATCAAAAGTCAATTCACACCATGCCTTTTATCAATCCATGTGAAAACAGGAACACCCCACTATTGTAACCGGTGGGCCGGACACACATAGGGTAAAACCCTAACCACTATTCCTGACCGGTGGATCGGTCTGGTTCCTGCTCGCATCATATCCATGCGAAGACAGGAACACCCCACTATTATAACCGGTTGGCCGGACACACATAGGGTAAAACCCTAACCACTATTCCTGACCGGTGGATCGGTCTGGTTCCTCCTCGTATGGTGTTTCGCTGTAAGTAATTTATGTCTTTTAAGAGCTTTAACAATTCTGGTTTGTATTTATTGAGCTCGAGTCACCCCACTATTATTGTCGGTGGGTCGGTCACACATAGGACCTCATGTTCTAACCACTATTATTACTGGTGGATCGGTCACATATAGGGTAAAACCCTAACCACTATTCCTGACCGGTGGATCGGTCTGGACCCGGCTCAATAATCTTCCACTTTAAAAGATTAATATCTTAAGTATTTTATTCAAAACATGTGACATTCACAAACATTTGCCCAAACATGCATGACTAAATCCATGAAAAACCAAACTCCCATTCAAACCCTAACTCCACGTACCACACATGTGCAAACCCTAACTTCACATATACCACCCTTCCATGAAAACCCTAATTCATATGCAAACCCTAACTCCACTTAGACATGCTACCATGAAGGTCTCAACCTCAGGTTAACTTATGCAAACCCTAACATCATACCATTTCATGCAAACCCCAACTCCTTGCCACCCCATGCAAACCCTAACTCCCTATCATTCCATGCAAACCCTAGCACCACGCCATTTTATGCAAAACCCTAACACATGTCTCAAGTCATATCATACATTAATGACATAAACATATGCATAATTCTCATGCCACAGTATATTCACAACAACATACTTCCATTCCACAATCATGCCACATGCGCAATAATTAGTAATAACGAACATAAAATACATGGCATATCAAACACATAGTGCATGCAAACACATAAATGGCCTTAGTAGACCCTTACCTAAAACGTCACCGGTCTTGGTGCATGCTCCTATTCCACTTGAGGGATTTGATTGGGTTCGCCTATAATATCAAAACATACTATGATTAGACCTTCTTATATAATTATAACTTATTTCGAGGTTTGGTTTTAGGATGACATTTTACTATTCAATAATTAACTATAGGAATTAATATAACTAATTCACTTATTTTCTTTTGAAAATGTGATAAACTAAGGTTTCTACCCTTCTCCCAAAATAGATTTAATAATATCATAACTATGATGGTGATAATAATAACAATAATAAGAATAATAGTAATATAAATAAAGTATAATAATATTAATGATACTTTTTATAAATAGAATATTAGATATTAATGATATCAAAATTATTAAAATTAAAAGTTGGATTTATAACCATCCCACAATGATAAAAATAATACTATTCAGAATTTTGATAATAAAATTCATAATGTATATATACTTATATTATATTTTAATAAAGGTAATAATGATAATATAATTAAAATAATGTTGAAAAATGTTAATAATGTTAATAAAATTAATAAATGCGAGGCCTAATTAAAATTTAAGGCCTCTGTTCTTCCAGTAATAATCACAGTATCAACCAAATCATTATACTAATAATATTATTATAATTAATATTATTAATAATAACATCAATTATGTAAAAATCCAAGTAAATAGGTAAAGGCCGAGATAATTACTGTATCTTACTCAATAATACTCCCAAACCTGTAACCAAAATTTAGAAATTAGAATACAGTCAATATTACTACTAATAATAATTATAATAATAATAATTAAAGTTGAATTAATACTAAAATTTTGGCTAAAATTATAATAATAATAAATAATTCGAAACTAAGTATTTAAAATGTCTATGGCATCACCTTGAGTTGGAGGATGTAGGTGGAACCGGTGGTGGTTCCCGGAGGTGGCCGGAAAATGGGTCTAAGGGGGTTAAATATTAGGAAAATAGGTAATGGAGAGGAAGAAAATTAAAATAATTATATGGGGCTATAGAGGATAATAATTAGGAGTTAATAGTTGGTTTAATAGGTGTTAGAAGTGGCGGATGTGGTGGTGGACGGTGGTTCACTATCTCGGGGTCAAGATTCTTGTCGAATCAACTAGCCAACTTTGGATGATTATAGAAACTTGTACAAGATGAATTGAAGGTTTTGGTTAGTTTAGTTAATTAGAGGGTATTTTAGGGAAGAGATTGACAGCAAGAAGAGGTGTTGAAGTTGGCCGGAGGAGGAGAAATAGTCGTCTAAAGTTGCGGTGGCGCACCGATGGTATTTAGGGTTTTCGGGAAAAGAAAGCTCGATTTCGAGCCATACGAGGGGTATTTATAATAGTGGAGGGTAGGCTCGAGTTGTGGAGGTTACCAGAAGATCAATTACAGTGATAAGATGGGTTAGTTTTGCTGTTGGTTGGGCGACAAAATTTCAAAAAATTTCCCGACCTTCGAGAGGGAAATGGGGGCAAACGTGGAGAAGAAATGGAGTTTGGAACAATTCAAATGAACGGGCATGTCGAGAGGAAGAAAAAGAGCGGGAGAAGAGCCGGTCACGCCACGTGTGGCTGGCGGCGCCATTTTCGGGGAAGGAGGGAGGTGGGTGGTTATGGCGTCGGGCGGGAGGAGGAAGAAGAAGATGGGGGAGGTTGGCCGGCCGGTTCGCGGGGGAGAAAAGAAGGAAAAAGGGGGAGACCGCGCGGTTCGGCAAAGGTAAAAATGTCATAAATGAAACGACGAGTTTTGTTGTAAAAAGGATTGAAGAACGGCGTTCCGTCCTACCGCGCAACGGTAATAAAGAATGAATCAAGATGCAGCATTCAAGAGAAATAATAAGTGAAACGCGGCGTGGAGAGAGGGGGGCGGCGACGATGCGCGGGCTGGGCCGCGCCGAAGAGAAAGGAAAGAAAAATAAGAATTGGGCCGCGCAACAGGCCCAATTCGGCGAAGAAGAAGAAAAAGAAAGAAAAGGAAAGAAAAAGGAAAAGGAAGAAAAGAAAAGGAAAAAAGGAAAAAGGAAAAGAGAAAAAAATTTAGGTTGGGTCAAATTAAATAAATCTGAATATTTAGGATATTTAAAATTAATAATATTTAAATAAAATAAATTTTAAATCCCTTTTTAGGCTAAAATAGGCTTTTTAAAGGATTTTTCCAAAATTCCATTTTAATATAATAATCACTCAAATTTTATTTAATTTAATTATTTATAAAATTAAAATTAATTTGAAATTATTTTATCCTTCTTAATTTGAATAAAATAAATTTCCAAATTAAAATCTTTAATTAGATAATATGCCCAAATTTCCTTTACCTAACATATTTATAAAATTTCTTGTGAATTTGCCCTACTAAATTCCTTTTATTTTAATAAAAATAATTTACTAAATTAAATTTTCAAATAAAACCTTATTTAAATATAATCTTTAAAATTAGAAAATTTCGAGGTATTTCAATCACACTCCTTAAGTATATCTATGTTGTTAGATCACTTGTGATGGGGGATCTAGGAAATAGAGATTGATTTTATCACAACTAGTATTTTAGAGGTAAGGATGAGTTCCCACCATATTTGATATGATTCGAGCAAGTAAATCTAGTAACCTCAAGCTCGAGAGAATCAAATATACTATTAGAAAAGGTTAAGCTAATGGATTAAAGATCCATGAGAATGGAAGCATCAGATATAAGGGTAGGTGGTGTGTACTATAGAGATGAGATGATTAAAAGAGAATGATTCTTATGGAGGGAAATTATTCTCTTTATTCCATCCATCCTATAAGGGATAAGTTGTATAAGGATTTGAAAAGGGTATATTCATGGCCTCATAAAAAATTTGAGGATGCAAAGTTTGTTCCTAGATACTTGACTTATTAGAATGTCAAAATCAAGCATAAGAGAGTAGTAAGATTAGTACAACTACTAGAAGTTTTGAAATAGAAATATGATAGTATATCCATAGATTGTGTGGTTAGTCTACCAAGGACTCATAGTATCTTTTATTCCATTTTGATTTGTTGACTAATGTAGTATTATTTATACCAATGAATTTAAGTTGGATCATGGAGTAATTATCTAGTGATTACAAGAGGCCTACGACTTGACTACATGGGTACCTAAGAATAATGTGTTAGATTAGGACTCACTATTTCTATCACACTTTTTGTAGATGTTACAGGATACCTTTGGGACTTTGTTGAAGGTTAGTACCACTTTTCACCCTATTATAGGTTATCTAATAAAAGGATCATTCAGACCTTAGGGAACATGATTTGAGCATGATGGACTTTTTTGGTTGTTAGGAGGATTGCCAAAACTTGATCAAGTTCTCTTACAAAAAGAATTACCATACGAGTATTAAGATGGTTCCTTTTGACGCCTTATATAAAAGAAGTGTCTTAGTCCTTTGTTATAGATATATATTTTTGAATTTAATTTTTTTGGACAATGCCTAATGAAAGAGCCTACAAAGCTTAGTAGATTGATTCAAATCAAATGAGAGCTTCCCAAGATTAGTAGAAGAAGTATGCACACCTAAGGAAGAGGATATATGGTTTAGAGGTGCATAATGTTTTGAGGATCTCTTCCACAAAGGGAGTGATGATATTTTATTGAAAGGGAAATCTTAGTCTAATATATATAAATTATTATGAGATCTTAGAGTGAGTCAATGTAATCCCATATTGGCTAGCTTTGCCAATGCAATTATCTCTTACACCAATATATTCCACATCTATAAGTTAAAGAATTATGTTGTATATCCTTTACATGTCATCTAGCTAGATAGGATAGAGCTTGCTGAATCTCTAGCCTATTAAGAACACTCGATGAAAATTGTATACACAAAGACCAAAGAGATATGTATAAAGTTTTTAAACTAGTCAAGGTCCTTTGGTCAGAATATGGTATCGAGGAGGCCACTTATGAGCCTAAGGAGGAGATTCGCATAAAGTACCCTAATTTTTTCATTTATTTGTGTTATTACTTGGTGTATGATTTTCTTTTAAAAGGGTAGGTTCTTTTCCATGTTGTGTTAAATTTGATGTGTGATATGTTCCTTAGTATGTAAGTAGATGAGGTTCGGTAAATTATATCCCTACGCATTAAGGATAAAAACTTTTCTAATGGGGGTAGTGTTGTAACACCCTATCAATTTGATCTATAATGCGTGAAAATTCAAGTACTTGATGATGATTAGATGATGTATGATATTTTTTCTAAATGTATTTTAGAATTAATTATCATTTGGAAAATTAGGATGAATGTGAATTTTATGGCGCATTATTTGATCGGTTCTTTCAACCAATTGTTGGCCCATCAATTTTAGCATAGGTTCTCAGTTTAGCATTACTAATTAACTACTTTGGGAAAGTAATGACTAGATCAAAATTAGATGATGGATGCACCAAACCAATTGTCCAATTTAACAAACTATTTTGACTTTCAAAATTCAATTTTCATGGAAAAAATATTTTAAAAAATCTTGAATCAATTTAGTGAAGCTTTACTTTGTTTACAAATCATCTTTGACAATTTTGGCTTATTCATTTGAGCTTCTTCTTACCTCAAATAGGCTTAGATGAGAGAGTTGACAAACTGAGGACGGTAACCTTACCCCTTTTTCTTATTATTTATTTCTCGTCTAGGCAGGCCTAGACTAACGATTTTTGTCCCAAAAAATAACTACGAATTTTAAAGATTTTATTCCCAAGGCACTTTGTCCCTTTTCCCTTCTTGTGTCAAATATTTCTGAGGTGCATTAGGTTGTATTGTTTCAACATTCATCATTTGAGGGAAGGGAGAAATCAACATATTTGTTGAGAATTTTTTTCCCATATCTTCTCAAATTGAAGCATGATAATTAGCATTTTGATTTGCTATATCTCTCCCCTTCTTTACCCATCAGATAATGGGTATATTAAAAACCTTAAGTGTCATTGCCCTTTGTTTCTTTTAGCCACCAAAAATACCCTATTTTCTTACATTTTTGTCTCCACTCCTTTCTCCTTACTATTCTTCATTTATAAACTTCTTTATATCTTCTAATTATTCCTCTAATTTTTTTTTCTTTTACCCATAAGCATGTTAGAGTTAGATTAAGGAAAAAAGATTGAAGATTTAGCTATGTTTCCTTTGAAGGTTATATCTTATGATTATTTTTTTTAACCAATATTGAGTTTGCTTATATAAATTTGATTTTATATAGAATTTTCACACTTTTAATCTTCTATTTATGTTGTTCTAGATTTGGGCTTTTTGAGAGAAATTTCCTAGTTGTTGTGATTATATTAAGCTTCTTCAAGTAAGTCATTCTTACCTTGAGTGTGGAATGAATGATCATAAGATTTGGTTTAGAAATAATTTTGTTATTCCTTTTATGATTATATGGTAATCTAGAAAATACAGCATAAGGTTGTTATTTAACCAATTAAACATTAGTTTTACAATTTATAAATGATATGGTATTAGTATGTTTGGTAGTTATGGTATGAATCATGTGTATAAATGCCTTAGTGTGTTGCTTTTATATAAATAGATTGATAGGATTTTCTTATCTGAACTATTGGTCTCTAGAATAGCCAAATGGTTAGCTGAGATGATTGACTAGTTTGCATGTGATGATTTTGATTTGATCTTGGTTTAAACCCATCAAATGGTTTGGTTCAACCTATTGAATTGTTTGACAAACCAATAGATTGGTTTTGATAGTAGCCAAACCAATTAACATGTTTAAATAATTGATCAATTAGTTATAACTGGAGAGCATATTTTATCTTTTTATCCTTGTGATGGTTTGAGAAATCATGTTATGTTATGTTATGATTCTTAGATGATGCAAATACATTTCTCAGCAAAAATTAATTGACTTAATTAGTAGATGAAATTTGTCAAGTATTCATGATGCAACCACTAAGTACCCTAAAAGGATTATGATGGATAATTGGAATGATTATGTAGCTGTGGTGGACTTAACACGGTATATGGGTTATATGGGCTTTTCTTGGTATATGAATTAGGTAATAAAATATTAATCACTTAAAGTGAAATATCATGGTATGCTATGTGGTTCTAGATTATCTAATCTTATATTAGATATAGAGGGTTAGTCTTACTTCGAGCATGTTTAATTACCATTATGTTCCTGTGGGCTGGATCATAGCTGATCCTGATGCCTTTCCTACTCTATATAATGGTAATACACTAATTGTTATTGATACTAAAGGGTTTGGTGATGAAGGTTCTTTATTTGGTTTCAACTTAACTTTATGTCCATTTGTAATTCTATAATACCCCTGCTTTTCATTACAAAAGAATTTCGATGTAAAACATTGTAGATACAAGAATAAGAAACCAAATACCTAAGAAAAAAGGGGTGTTATCACCACATCAAACAAAGAATAGACATCTATCACCTTTCCTATATTAGATACAAGAATAAGAAACCAAACCAACAAAAAAAATAAGTATATAGTGCACAATATAGATACTAAAAGAAATTTTTTACAAAATAAGACCTTGATGGGTCCCTAGAATATTTAAAAACATGAGAGAAAGATTAAACTAAATGTATAGATATACAATAGCCTTAAAATGATGGTAGGGAATATTTCTAAACCCTCATCCATTAAAGACCGAATAATAGTCTCCCTATATCTACATACTCAATCCCTTAAGCCCAATACAAGATAAGCCCACTATAGGGCATCCTAAAAAATCTATACATAGTCTTCTACTCATGAGATTAAGCGGGTGATTGAAAAAATAGGCATATCAATATGCTACGTACTTAATAAGCCACATTACCTCCCCAATGTGATTCACAAATATACAAAGCCACGACTGACAAAAAAAGTCATACTAAACATAGTAGCATACGTACACATCGCACTTAGATGTACATGTATTATAATAATCATGTAATACATCAAGATTTCATGCCATGGAAGGACTTAGATAAATCATGGCTCATCATGCATAGTAATATAACATCGATATTATGGAAAGAAGAGTATAATTAATAACAAGTTATTCCACATCTTACTAGGATCTTTAATGATCTACTTACAAGAGTATTCGATTAGATCAATTTCCATGTTTACATGATCCAATAGATTAAAAATTTGCAAGCTATTATTCCTCTTTCCCTCATTTTCCATTTGTTCATCAATATTCTTATTCTTATTCTCATTAATCGATGGATTGTTTGCTGCCGCATAGTCTCACATACCATAGAAGCTTATCTAAACAAGATAACATAAAGTCTTACCAAAGCTAAGTAACTACTAATGGATGTAAAGTCTGGCCAAAACCAAAAGACACCTAGAGGACTAGAGCCTTCAGTATTAATACCTCCTAGTATATCATCAATATCTAGTGTAGGTAAGGAACTAGGATCTACTAAGATCCTATACGAAGGCAACAATAAAATCCAAAAGCCAAAAAATTGAGGATCGATTAAACTAGACACATGCACGGCTTGATCATCATTAACTTTAGGTAATTAGTGTGTTATTTTCTAAGGTTATGTTATCACATAAGGCCTATGCAACATCTAAGTAATGCACCCATATAAGATTCTATCTTAAGCATTATTACACTCTAATGACATGGGGGGATTTACATTAGTTCTTAACTAAGATTAAATAAATCCATCAACATAATCTATCAAGGCTAAGAATGTGAATTACATTATTCTTTTGAGTCATAGTATACTCATTCCAGTTTTTCCCATTAGGACCTTCCAAACCACTTACATAGAATGCCATGAACTATAAACCATTTAATATACCCAATAGGTTAGTTAAATCATTCTAAGATGTGTGCTTTCATAATTAAATAAAATATTATAGCATTGTGCATAGTCTAAAAGCATATCAAGTAAAAAAAAAAGAAGCAAACTCTAGCTGATTGATTTAGCTTAGACAAACTATAGAGGTCCCCTAAACTAGCCTATTGATATGGTCATACCTGACAACTATTTTATGACTAGTAAATCAGTTCTATCAAACTAGTCGATGAGCTTAAGCAAAGAAAAAAAATTCACCACAATCAATTTGATCAATCAGTTTGAACCAATCAATTAATTGTTCCAAGGACCTATGAATTAGTTTGGCTTAACCAACTAATTCATTTGCCTCTAGACAAGACATAAAATATACTTTAAAATGATTCAAACTATAAAATCTTACAACATCAAAATTATAACATTTTAATAGCAAAATACCAACACTTAACATGCTTCTAAACTAAATTATATTTCATTGACAATGATTAGACCTTAATTCTTATAAATCAATTCCTTGTTCTCATAAATCTTAATTAAATAAACATAAATCATTAAAGTGCCAAATTCTCATGCAGGCATATAAAAATTCACATTTTAAAAAGTATAATAACTCGCATGTTTATTCATGCAAAATTCAAAGGTATGAATGACATACTTGAAGCTCGGCACGATTATCCACGAAAAGGAAAAGCTTAAAATTGAAAGATTTCAAGATGCAAAACCTTAAAAACAAAAGCTTAAAACTTAGAAATAATCAAATAAAATTTACAAATAAAAAATAAAACTAGAATTAGGGAAGAAATCAAACGTACTACTTGTAAGAGAATAATAAAGGAAGCTCTAGCTAAAAGAAAACTCAAATTCTTCCTATGTCTAACTCTCTATTACTTAGTTAATGAGACAAGAGGAAAATAGAGAAAGGATATAAATAGTTAATTGAATTAGAATGAGAACATGATGTGGAGAATAATTAGAATAAGTTTTTAAGAATTTAGATATTTTAGAGGCTAAAATAATGGTAGGAAAAAGAGATGATTAAGGTTATTCATAGCTAACAAATCGGTTAAAGAATGAGTAGGGGTATGTGGATGATTGAAAACCCTAATTTTAATGTTCAAATCAAAGTTGAAGAGGAAAATTTATCAATAATATGTTGACTTCCATTTTAGATCTCAAATGATGATTTTCTTGAGAATCCAGATTGAGTTCATCCAAAAAATATAGAACATAAAAAGGAAAATGGAAGATTGGTGTAGAAAGAAAATATCCCCTATGTAATGATAGCCTAAAAATAGAATCATACGTCCAAAGGTATGTAAAGGATCGAGGAAGAAGAAGATAAGAGTGAAGACATCCTTTTCTCATTTGTCAAAATCAAGTTCTCAAATCTATTTCATGCAGAACTTAAAGTCAGATAAATGGTCAAAAGGGTTAAGGATCACTAAGGAACAGCTTGGAGTTAGATTATCAAAGTACCATTTTTATGTAATAAATTCCATAGAAAAATTTTGCTTTGAAAAGCACTCAACATGACAAAACAAGAATTTAGTTTTCCTAAACTCATCTATCAGTTCTATTATATAAAAACCTTAGCTAAAAAAATGGATTAATTGATTGGTTCATAGAACAAGTCTATCTGTTTACTAGGAATATTCACTTTATTTAATTTTCTAATTTTTTTAACTAAATTTATTAATACATCAAACCTAAATTATAGTTCCAAATGAAGATAAGAACCATCTAAATTTTATTAAACATGATAATTTTTTATTTTATAAATCTCACAAAAATGCAAGGTATTACATATTCTTTGGCTTTAGCCAAACTTTATGTACATTAGTGGTTCTCCTAGATTCAACTAGAGTTGATGTCCTTTTATTTTTAGTTTGACTTGGATTTATATTGAGATACCATTAGGGATAATCCAGCCCATTGCTAAAAAGAGAAGTAGAAATATAAGTAAATGAGTTAACTACTTTAAAATGTTGTGATTCAATTCTCATAATTGCATAAATGGAATGAACTCTATAGTTATCTAATATATCACACCATTGGTTTTTTTCTTTTTCATGTTAATATGTCATTATCCATGGTTCAAAAATATTTTGACAAGCATAATGAACTATGATTTTACAATATCTTGTGTAAATCATGACACTTTTTCAATCTCATATCCATTATTGAATGTGATAATATCGTCTTCCATATGCATGATCTATTTACCATGATATGAACTCCATGTTAGTAGTGTACATAAGTTAGTATGTTGTTATATGTTCATGAGAAGGTGTGTTGGTATGACTTATATGTATTATCATGTCCCTACATTCATCGGGAACTCCCATGAGTAGGTAACTTAGATTACTCAATATGTAGCATACTACGATGCTAGTTCGTTAAGTCACTTGCTCATTCCCACAAGCTAAGGACCTTATTCAAGTATATATAGGATGCTAGTAGGCAACCTCATATGTGTTTGGGATTAGGGTAATAAAGCATGGAATCCTTGTGGTTACTCTTATGTTGTTCCTTAACAGACCTAAGTGTTATGGATTTGACTTACCTTTTGATTCATCCCTTTTATTTTAGATTGGATGTGGTCATGTTTTGTGCACCCTAACTCTTGGTACCTTTATGTTACTTACTTTGTGCACTCTATTATTTATGTTTTTCTTAGTTGGATATTTATCTTTGTATCTACCATGGTATGGATGGTGGACATCACTATGTGTGGTGGCAACACCCCGTTTTTAATTTAGAGTATTTCATTCTACAATATTTTAAAAATAAATTCTTTTTATAGTGAAAAATGAGGGTGTCATATTGATTGCGTATTAAGATTTCATTACATAATGCTTAGTTACGCCAAAAAAATCAAATAAAAAAATAATTCATTAAAGTGAGGTAAAAATAAAAATGATAAAGGAAAAAATAGGGCTAGGGTAGATTATTTGAGAAATGGTTAGGGTTAAGAACAAGGATTATAGTTTATAGGTTAAAATTAAATAAGTCATGGTATATGATTAAGTTTTGGAAAATGAATAAAAAAAAGTTCTACACATTTTTGGGGCATTACGTGGATTCCTTCTTAAAAACATACTTTATCCCCAAATTCCACACCATGCCACACTACATGACACAAACAAACACAACATCCTACAAGCCACTTGAGGGCGGAACTACCCTCATTAAAAGAATAACCTTAATCTAAGGCCTCAACTACAAAACATCAACGAATAATGTGGAAGCAAAAGTTCTAAAGTTCATTGTTGCCTAATTTCTAAAAGAAAGACTCCTCGCCCCATAGGTGTGTCATCAAATGATCTACTAAAATTTTCTCATCCCTTGATTAGTGGTATTAATGCACACAAGGGTTCTTCTCATGATTATTGGCTAATGTCATTCCAAAAACCAAGGTGCCGTCTTAGTTTGCTTATCTATAGCTAGGTGGAAAAGTTGTATTGTCTCATCTTCATATTCATAGCCTCTATGCGACTTCTCTTAGAGATGCGAAGGTACCCCAAATCATGAACATAAACCATATTGGCAGGTGTACCATCTCAACACATTTCTTGATGTGGCTGATGCACTCAATTGTACCCTCAAAAGCTACAACACTAAATTCATGTAAGCACATAAAGCACATCAGTATGAATAAATGACACCTAAGCTATCAACTTCTTGATTCATCACAAAGTTAATGCATATTTCAAAATAAACTAAATAATTTCAAAAATTTAGGATCATGATACCCATATCTCAAGCAACAACATAAATCTCAACAACCGAAAGCATTAATACCAATTGTAACACCCTAAAAATTACTACTAAAAGAAGTTATTTTTATAGAATTGTTAATAATGAAATATAGGAGTGTTGCATGGAGATATTTTAAAATTTAGGAAAAAATCAAAGGAAAGGAAGGAAAGAGGAGAGATCACAAAACACTATGGGTTAAATGAGTGATAAACAGAGCAAGTGAGAGCATATAGAGGAGAAAAGGTTTGACAATCAGCAAAGAGATGAGAGAGAGAGAGTTGATTAGGATATTGTTCTTACAAACTTGAAGAATGGATATGAAAGGAGAAGTATGAGCAATAATTTGATCCAACGTTATGGATGGTTGAGGGAAGCCCCCACAAAGTCAAAATGGTTGACCACAAAAGCAAACATAAAATAATAATTGCACAAAAAATAAAAATTAGCGATGTATGATCAACCACCAAAGCCTCTAAAACTATCTTCCCTCTACCTCAACACCCAGTCATCTCATCTAAAGGCCTCAGTTAGCCACTAGTCCACAAAACCTATTTTCTACCATTTTTAAATTAATTAATCTAATGCATTTCTAGAACCATAATAAACACATATAAAATAACACGTTGAGCACATTTTCTCTTATAATTTTTATAATCAAGTTCACATAAAATGATTATTTGTATTTAGGTCTTTAATTTAAGATTACCAAGATTAAGGTATTACATTTATTCCCGTTACCCAATATTGCTAAGTAGCTTCTTACAAACTCTCTATGATTAGCTCTGAAAGCTTGTAAGACCTTCTGGACCCTCTACAAATGCCTTCATTCAAGGACCATGATCCTTCCGCCATTTATAGGGGTACCTTTGTATTTCTAACGACCAAGTCACTTTAACCTAATATTTTCTTTCTTGTATTATTATTTAGGTCCTATATTTTTATTTGTGTCAGGTTAACCTTCGGCAAGCACCATATAGGTGTTCCTTTCAGGCTTAGATTATTAAGTGTGTCTTTCTTGTAGGTATATAAATCATGCCCCACCAACATTGACTAGCACATTGATTGTAGGTTACAAGGGTCTATAATTACTAACTCTTGTTAATGATAATGTATCACAAACACAATAGTGACAACAACAAAAAATTAAGTCAAATAAAATAAAACTCAAAAATATTTGACAAAGAGAAATGACTTAGTTTGTGATCCCTCTTAACTCAACTCAATAATAGTTAAAACTACTGAACACATTTATTTCATGAGTGACTCAAACTCATTAGTTAATACTTTATTCATTGACATCGAACAAAGCCTTAGTCATGGCAAATTCAATTTATTTTTTCATGAGTCATCTTAGGTTTGACTTGTTAACTTATGAAATGTGTATTTATTCACAATCTTCGTTGATTTCTACTCATTTATTGTTCAAATTAGATATATAAATAACATGATCATAACAAATCTAAATGTTCGGTAATCTTATTAAAGTTATTGGCAAATTTGAATTTGTTTGTTTATAAACATTTGAAACTAATGACGAAGCTCATAATTGAATGACTATAGTCATCAATTCATTATAAAAGAAAAAAACATGGGATTTTTTTAGTATACCGCTCAGCTTTTTTTCCTAATAATGCAAGCTTAAGTTGGAAGGTGACTTGGCTACATAGGCTCATTTAGACAATCAGCCATGTTTGAGCGAGGAGTGGCTCAACTCAGGGGGCCAGTAGAAATGGAGTCTACCCAATTCAACCCAGAGTCGTCAGTCCAGAGTCGTCCATTCCTGCTTTGATTACTAATAAGGAGTCTGGAGATGTCTGGCACGCTAGACTTGGGCATTCTTCCTCTAGAATCTTAGGAAATTTATGCTCAAATAAATTAATTTCTTGTACTTCAACATTTAAAGACGATTGTGTTTCTTGCAAATTAGGAAAAATCCATCGATTACCTTTCGACAGAGTTTCTCATTGTTCTCCCTACCCCTTATATTTAATACATAGTGATTTATGGACATCTCCGGTTTTGTCCAATCAAGCCTATAAATATTACATTGTATTTGTTGATGACTATTCTCGATATTCATGGATTTATCCCTTACGATTCAAATGTGAAGTGTATTCACACTTCCTACGTTTTCAAAAGATGGTCGAAAACTTGTTTAATGCTAAAATTAAGATATTCCAAAGTGATGGTGGGGGTGAATTTGATAATACTTCTCTACTTCACCATTTTCGAGATTCAGGCATTATTTTCCGCAAATCTTGTCCTGGCACCCAAGCTCAAAATGGTGTTGGCGAACGGAAACATCGACATATTGTTGAGATGGCTCGCACTTTTCTCATTCAATCTGACATGCCTGCTCAATTTTGGGTCGATGCGTCCTATTCCGCTGTTTATACTATTAACAGGTTGCCGAGTTCTACTCTTGGAGGAATATCTCCCTTTACAAAACTATTTCATCGACCCCCTTCCTATAATTTTTCGAAAATTTTTGGTTGTGCTTGTTTTCCGTTGCTTATGGAATCTTCTTTTCACAAACTGCAACCTAAATCCAAACAATGTATTTTTATAGGTTATGCATCAAATTATAAGGGTTACCGGTGTCTTGATCCTCTTACAGGAAAGGTGTATATTAGTCGTCATGTTTTATTTATTGAGCATAAATTCCCATACCGGATGCTAGTTCAGTCTAAGCCTAGTGTGTCTACCACCTCCATTGACAATCATTCCTTGAATTTTGTCCCTGGTTGGTCACCCACTATCACTACCCCTCCTACATCTGTGTCTGCTAATGTAGCCGTGTCTAGTCCAGCTCCTCCTTTGTCTTTGGCTCCTCTCACAACTCCTGCAGCTACTCCTGACTTGTTGCCACCTTCAGAGTCTTTTTTGCCTAGCCCTCCACACCACTCACCGTCCCCCTCATCCCCCATCTCAAGCTCTTCCTCCTCTACATCTGCATCTGCGGTCAGTATACCCAGTCCTTCGTCGTCTACTCCAAGTCGTTTGCCTGCACAGTCTGGTCCTCTTATAAACACTCATAACATGGTCACTCGTTTAAAAGATGGCATCACCAAACCTCGTATTTTAATGAACTTAAAAACGGATGTGCTTGAAAGTGAACCCCATTCTTATAAACAAGCGTCTAAGGATCCTCGTTAGTGTCAAGCAATGGTCGAAGAGTATAATGCTTTAATTAAAAATGATACTTGGGAGTTGGTGCCTCATAACTATGATCGAAATTTGCTTGGTTGTAAGTGGGTATATAAGATAAAATATAATTCTGATGGCTCTGTGGAAAGGCTCAAGGCTAGACTTGTTGTTTTTGGCAACCATCAATAGGCTGGTATTGATTATTTTGAAACCTTTATTCTTGTTGTCAAGCCCACTACTGTGCGCTTGGTTCTCACTATTGCCGTTACTCTTAAATGGACTATTCGTCAATTAGACGTCAAAAATTCTTTCCTTCATGGTTTTTTAAATGAGGAGGTCTATATGAGACAACCTCCTGGTTTTATCGATCCTTCCAGTCCTCATCATGTCTGTAAACTCAAAAAGTCCATCTATGGTTTAAAACAAGCACCCAGAGCTTGGTTTTCTCGTTTCACTAATTTTCTTCTTTCTATAGGTTTCAAGTGCAGCAACAATGATACTTCCATGTTTACTCTAAAGTATAATGGTCATGTTATCATTCTTCTTCTCTATGTCGATGACATTGTTCTCATAGGTAGTAGTTCTAGCCTAGTCTTCAAATTTATTACTCTTTTGTCTTCTCAATTTGCTATGAAGGATTTGGGGGATTTGCATTATTTTCTTGGCATCCAGGCTGTGCGAACTCCTTCCAGCTTACTATTGTCTCAACATAAATATGTCCTTGATCTTCTTCGCAAGTTTCATTTACATACAGTAAAGCCTGTTCGTACTCCCATTGTTTCTCGAGTCACTTTGTCACATAATGATGGAGAACTTCTTGCTGATCCTTCAGAGTATCGTAGTATGGTTGGTGCTTTGCAATATTTAACTATGACTCGTCCTGACATTGCTTATGCTGTTCATATGGTGTCTCAGTTTATGCATGCTCCTCGTACTACTCACCTTCTTGCTGTTAAGAGGATTTTCAGGTACCTACAGGGAACGCTAGATTATGGTTTATTTCTCCATTCTACTGGTTCTCCTACCATTGTCATTGCGTACTCTGATGCAGACTGGGCAGGGTGCCCTGACAGTCGTCGTTCTACTACTGGTTATGCTATTTTTCTTGGGAAAAACTTAATCTCCTGGCGCTCTAAAAAGCAACCTACTGTGTCTAAATCCTCCACTAAAGCTGAATATAGAGCAGTTGCTTATACGGCTGCTGAGACTATTTGGCTCAAGCAACTTCTAGCTGATCTTGGTTACTTCCTTTGTCGTCCTGTGACCCTTTATTGTGATAATGTTTCTACTACTTATCTCACTGCTAATCCGGTGCAGCACGACAGGAGTAAACATATTGATGTTGATTATCATTTTGTTCGTGAAATGGTTCACAGTGGTGGTCTTATTGTCAAACATGTTCCGACACAATTGCAGGTTGCTGATATTTTTACAAAAGGCTTATCTACTGATTTGTTTTGTAAACATCGTGCCAATCTGTCCGTTGTTTCACCCCATACAGATTGAGGGGGTGTATTAGGGTATATTGTATATATGTAAGGACAGATAGGTCTTTTTACTACTGTTTAGGGTTTGTATTATTTTATATATAATACATGCCAGGGCTACCTATGAGGATTAGCCACAATTATCCCAAATACTCGTACAAAAATTAGCTCGTATACAATCCTATTAATAAGTTACAATTTTTCATAATAAAAAAATAAGCATAATACGTGATTCAAATAATGTCTCATCATAAAAATAGTTGGTTGAGGAGGACAGAAAAAGAATGTCACCTTTGGCTCACAAAAGGTTATGTTAACTAGTTAATTTACTAAACATGTAGAAAATAAATTTTTTCCAAAATTATTGGTCAATTTTTAAAGATGTGCGTTCTTTAATGAAGGCATTATAAGTTACTGTAATTATTGAATGATAACATCGCTCTTTTTGAGTCGAGTCCTTAATAAATTAGTTCCATTTTGATTCAAAATTTGGGTATTTATAATACAATCTAAACCTTAAACCACATCATGAATCAAACTAAATCAAACCTTAATTTACAGCTTGGTTTGATTTATAGCGTAAAAAAGTATAGTATAGTTTAATATTTATAAAAAAGTTATAGGCTTAAAAAATAAATTACGGTTTATAAAACATAAATTGTCTGTATATGTATATATATACACTTTTAAATAATTTTTTTTCATGCATTAGTATATAATTTTCATATAGTAACTGATAGTATATAACTCTATAATTTTCTTTCTTTTTATATTATTATACACATGTAAATTTATATAAATACCTTGTTAAGTTGAAGTTAAATAGTAAAATATAATTATAAAATAAAATGAAAATTAAAAAACTTAAAGAGCATGAATCGTAAATCAAACTGAATTGAACCAACCCAAAAATTATAATTGAGTTTGATTTGCTGTGTTTAAAAACAGTTTAATTGTTTTAAAAAATAGTGGGTATACACCTCTAATCCTAACCATACTTTGACCCCATGTAAAATAGTATTGACCTGAATCTAGAACAATCTGTCAGCTATAGACTATGATCTTGGATGAGGCGGTGTACATTTGTACCCACCGCAAACCATATATATTAATGTTAAAATAAGTTACAGTATAATAGTAAAAGTTTGTCTTAATTTTGTAGATGTGATCAAAATCCCCGTCAAATAATATAAATTATATAATTAATATTAATTAATGAAACGTGAGCCCAAAAGTTCAAGTACCAACTTTTTAACTTTTATACATATTATTTCAAAGTGGAAGATTCGATGGCAAGGTTTTTCAACTTATTCTATATTCTCGATTTAAGCATGCGCGTAATATATTAGCAAGCTAGGCTAAACCACCTTTACGGCTTTATGGACGTAGGAGAATTCTAATAATTTTCCGTGTGCGTCTCTCTCAATCTCTCTCATGAGACAGATCGATGACCGCAGGGAAACAGTTAATTTAAAATGCCATGCAAGAGCCGCACTTACCTCAAATTTGCCGCATCAATTTTACAACCAAATTATTTTATCCTTTTTTATGCTACATTTATTATTTATTCTATATTTAATTCTTTATTCCTTATCAATTATCTTAAATTTAACACGTTCAATTACTTTAATTAATTATATCAAAAATAATTTATATTATATCACTTTAAACTTATATTATGTTATATATACCTATTAATAATTTTATATAATTAATTTTAATTGAATATAAGTTTACACATAATTTTAAAGGATAAGATTTCTTTAAAAAATCTTTTAATTGTACAAATATTTATAATTTGAATACTTTTTTATATTACAAATTGTGATTTATTTTATTTTTTATAATTCGACAACAAAATTTATTTAATATAACATAACTATTACAATTAAAATAAAAATACTACATAAATTTTGTAATATATATAACTAATATGAGTACATGATCTAATTGTTAGCCTCAAATTAGCAAATATATTCTACCAAATTATATTTAAGCATATAGGCCGAAACATGATTTGTCACTTGGAAGACTCTCTAAAGATATATATATATGAATGTATGGTTGTTATTAGGTCACAATGAATCGTAGGAAATAAAAAATTATTATTAATATAGCAAGAAATTATTTAAATATGTATTTCTTTGATCCTCAATAATCATATTACGTAATATGATATATACACACATTATATGATTTATTATCTCTATGTTTCAAATGTGTAATGGATCGCAAACAATTGTAAAACTTCCATGTAGCACTCTAAATTCATGCTAAACATCCTTTCTAGCATTTTCTTAATGCTCCACGAGCAACTTTACCTTTGGTTACCAAAGAAGTGGTAAGATTTTGGTAAATGTTGGTCTGTTTTGATATATGTCATCTGTTACATAAAATCTAAGATGATATTTAGTGTTGTTCAATAGATAATGAAAATTTAGCTATTGTACTACATAAATATCAATGAGTATTTCTATCACCCTCATTTTTCAAAACCAAGAAATTTTATTTTTAAAACATTGTACATGTGAAAATACAGAAAATCTCTTAAGAAAAAATAGGGTGTTACCGTTGCACCAACTATAGGATAGACATATACCGTCCATCTTATGTTAGATATAAGGCTAAGTATCTAACCCAGAAAAATACAAGGAATATAGTGTGTAAAATAAGTAACATAAAGGTAGCAAGAGTTAGGGCTTGCAAACAAGACAATTTTAGGTCAAAAATGAATTGAAATACATAAGAGGGATGAATCAAAAATTAGGAAAAATCATAACACTTAGGTCTCTCAAGGTCTACAAAAAATAGTAACTACCAAAAGTCCACACTCAGTTGTCCTAAGCCCAAACACATACTATGTACACTACTGTCTTCCCTCAAAGATTTGCACAAGGTCTTGTGCTCCTGAGAATGAGTAGGTGAAAAAACAAATGGGTTCGTCAATAAGATACATACTAAGTAACCTAAGTAACCTGCTTATGGGAGATCACAATGAACATAAGGACATAGAAAGACATATAATTCATATCGGGATATGTCTTTATGCTCATGAAATAATATACGAACATATGTACTCTATTAACATGGAGTTCTTATCATGGTAAATTGATCATGAATATATAATAAGATAGTATCATATTTTAATACTTAATCCTAAAATCCTTTAAATAGTATTTAGAATTCTGTTAATATAAAAGAAAAGAGTTTTGGTTTTGAAATGGCCTGGAATTTTAATCAAGGTGTGAGTTCTAGGCATACAAATCAATTATTTTACATAACCTATCAACTGGTGTTTTTGGAAAATTTATAGTATTATCCTCAACAAACAAGTTGACTTGTTTGCCCAAACCGATTGACTAGTTTAACTATAATTTTAGATTTATTTCTAATTTTGATTCAAATTTCTCTCTAATGATTATAAAAAACTTCTAATTTGAGTTTAATTATGTTAATAAGCATGTTATAGTGCTCTAGGATTATTTTCACATTATTTAGATAATTACATAATTATAATTAGCCAATTTTTTCCAAAATGTCACATTTGGAGGTAATCCTTCCCTTTTTCTTCTCCTTCACCTCTTCCTCTCTCTTCTGATAGATGGGGTTGCAAGCTTGACTTTGTTTACCCTTCCCTCACGTTCCAACCGTCTACCATTCCCATCTATGACTGCACTCAACCCCTTACCACTCCATCAAGTCAGCACTCACTTCTTAGGTTGTCCACACTCAACCTCACTAGTCTCATCTCCCCTTTTCCCTTATACTGTAGACTAGCCTGCCCCAAAAATTATCATTTGCTGATCCTTTATCATTCCTCTCTTATGTTCTTTCTAATTTCCCCCTTCTCCTTGTGGAAATTTTCACTAAGTATTGAGCGTCCTTCCTTTTTCCCCTCTTCTTCCTTTTATTGAGAAAAATAGAGATCCTTTATGATTGTCTCATTTGAATTGTGCAAGCATTGTGTTTCTTTCTCTTCTTCTAATCTTGATTTTAGTTCTCTCTTGGTTTTTTAAGTAAGGAAGAATTAAGGTTAAGAAAAGTTGGAGATTTGAAATCTCCCTTTTAACACCCTATTTTTGAGTCAAAGGTGGTGTTTTGTATCTCTCTTATTCTTCTAATTTTTTTGGTTTTTGATGATGTTTGGAAAAAGTATCTTAGTGTTAGTGCTTTTTATTCTTTTAGGAATCAAAGTTCTACTAGATAATCCATATTGTAGGAGTTTTGTGCTAAAAAAATAACTTCAAGGTAAAGCATTCTTATCTTTAGCAAATTTAGGGTTCTATTGTATGTTGGGGTTCTATGTGTTAGTGCTTATATGAATATGATATAATTGTGTTCCAAGATATGAGTAGGCTATATAATTTTGCCAATGTTAGTGTTGTTGGAATTCTATGATTTTAAGCATAAAAATGGGTTGTTATGCATGACTTATTTGAGTATGTATTACCAAGAATCTATGTGGTTCTATGTATAAAGCGTTTATTTTTATGTGTGTTTTGACATAAATGCATGCTAGGATTAATATGGTAAAGTGTAGTAAAATTTGGTGTGTATTTTGCAAGTTTAGGTAGTGTTCTACCAAGACTAGTCAATCACTTCCTCGAACCCAACGATTGGTTTTGTGAGAAGTCGAATGGTTTGAAATTTTGGATCGGTTGGTCACAAGATCATATGGTTGCTTGCTTTGGTAAACGTTTCGATAAATAATTGATCTATTGGTTAAACCCATCAACTAGTGTCCCTAAAGACCAAGGCGAGTTGGTCTTTGCTTAGACCCATCTACCAATTGGACCGAAACAATTGATTGGTTAATATGACTAGGTGATCAGTTAGTAAAACGCATCAATCATTTTATTTGTAGGAAAAAATGGGTTGGTCTCTACTTAGACCCATCGATTGGTTGAACTAAACTAGTATACTGATTCCCATGAACACTCAATCAGTAAGGACAACTAGTTGACTGGTGCGCTGGTATTCATTTTGGTCTAGGTCTAGTTTGACTACACCAATCGACTAATCTAAAGGAGCAATCGACTAGTCCAGCTAGGAACTGACTAGTTTGTTATACTTTCCATCATTTCTCTTGGGCCTTTTATGTTGATACTTCTATGTATTTACAACATTTGAATATGACTTCAACTATGATTGACTTGATTTAATATGAACTACTAGTTTGGTATTTGAGACCTGATTTTTTGTTAAGTTTGGTGTCATCCTTAAACACCTGATTGGTGCCTTTTATGCCTTGTGGATGAGTTTAGGTTTATCCTTAAACAACCAAATGGTGGCATTAATGCCTTATGATGTGTTTAGTGTCATCAATTGGAAACAACCAATTTAGTTAAATAATGTATTTTAATTGTGTTTGGTGTTATCAATTGGAAACACCTAATTTAGTTAAATAATGGATTTCAATTGTGTTTAGTGTTATTACTTGGAAACACCCAATTTGTCTATGTGTGGAATTTTTTTTGTGATTTGTGATATCAATTATACATAATTTAATGGTTTATGATTTCATTCAAGACTTTTTCTTTAGCTCTCGGGGGTAGCTATTGGGAGGTAGTAAATGGGTCACCCTTGATTATATCTCTCACTCCGTACTTAATTCCTTCTCTACAAGATTGCGGTCGATAAGGGGTATGAGAATATCTTTGATGTATACTATGGTAGGTCAGCATTGTATGGGTGTCCAGTATGGGTGGGTGAGGTATCATTTTTTAAGCCCCCTAGCATTTTGTATTTTCCATTTTTTAGGCACGTGTGGTATCCCAAATTTCTATCCCTCATAGTAGAGATATTCAAGGTGTTGTGGGTGAGGTATCTTAGTACAAGCTTCCTTGGTGTACTTTGACCACGTATGGTGGGCGTGGTATCTCGATTTCTGGTAGGTGCGGTGGGTGTGGTATCTTGGTACATACGGTAGAGGCTATATTAGATTTCAAGGATTATCATGATGAGAACAAGTGTAGATTATCTACTCTTAGTGCTCGTTTGGTATGGAGGTAATAGGGGTAAAAAATTACCCCCATATTTTATATATCTTATATAATCTATTTAAAATTAAATATTTTTATTCTAATGAATACCCATTTTAGATCTTAATTTATTCTAAAATGGGTATTTCATTAAAATATATTTATTATTATTAAATACTTAATATAAAAGATGTAAAATAGAGGAGAAATTTTTCCACCCCTATTACCCCCATACCAAACAAGCCCTTAATTTTAAGAAGTTTGCTTGTATATGATGTGATAACTTTAAGAGAACTAAGGAAAAAGAGGGTAAATCTAAAATCAAATCATGAGATAAACTTAAGAACTATTTAATAAAGAAGTTTGTACCTAAAGAGTATGAGTAAGATAATTACATTAGATTGAATACACTTAGACAAGTACTTTTAAATGCTAAAGAAAATGTTATAGAATTTAAGAGGTTAGCACATATATGTGACATCCATGAAAAAATGGAACAAACATGTGCTAGATTTCGAGGTGGCCTTAACATAATGATTTGAGGCAAAGTTGAAACTTGGTTATATGGTACTCATAATGACATGATTAAACTATATTTGAGGATTTAAAAGCAAATAAAATCTACTAAGCCTCATGCCAAGAAAATTACTTCTCTAATAGTCTTAATACACAAGCCACAGAGTACGAGATAGGTACCTCAAGCTCTACAAATGTTGAGAACAAACTAGGAATTAATTGTGAGAGGGTTAAGGAAAACATCAACAAGGTCTCTACAAATCAATTCTTTAAATTATGAGGATTTAGACATTTTCTAAAATAAGTCCCAACAAGAGAGTATTATCTATACAAGGGATTGAAGCTATAGATACTTATGATGAAGACCCAGAGTTCGAGGTATATGAAGAAGTTTCAAGTGAGTCTGAGGATGATGAAAATTCTTTTCTTTTAACTAAAGAGTAATTCAAATGCAATTTACTGAGCAACCTAACTTATGAGAGAAGATACTTAAAACTAAAAGAAGAGTGAGAGATATAGTTTGCTAGGTTATCATTGATAGTGGATTATAATATAGATGCATATGTAGCTAATAAAATCTTACTTCTTCAAAAACATAAAAACCTAACCCTACACCTTATAAAACCCTAATCCTAAACCTAGCTAACTGTAATTAAACCCTAAAAATAAATCCTATATTATTATTATACACAATTATTTCTCTCTCACTACCACGGAAAGGGGTTTTAATAACGGTTATTTTATAGTTTTAATAACGGTTTTCAACTGTTATTGAATCGCCCGTTATTAAATCTTTAATAACGGTTCATAACCGTCATGAAAATTACACAAAAACCCGTGAATATGTGCGTAAACTTCATATTTAATAATGGTTTTTACTTAAAAACCATTATTAAAACGTAGGTTTTAATAACGGTTCTTATGAAAAACTGTTATTAAAAACTGGAGTTTTAATAACGGTTTTAGAAGAACCGTTATTAAAACCTACATTTTAATAACGGTTTTCATGAGAACCGTTACTAAAACAAGGTTTTAACAACGGTTTGTATAAGAATAGTTATTAAAACTCCACTTTTTTTTTTTTTGCAGTTTTGTTCCTGCCCACATAATTTGCAATGTAAAACAATATCAATTCATACCAAATCTGCAATGTAAAACAACATCAATTCATACCAAATCTGCAATCACACCATAATTTCAATCAATCTATAATTGGTATGCATGTCTCAATACACCAACTATACTTAGCAATAAAATTAGTGGGCATACCACAACTTGGTAGCTCTACACCCCAAAGTAAAGAGTTCACAGATCTAGGCTGGTAGACGAAATACAAACCTAAAAATGCATGTAGAATACAAACCTAATACTGAATGAATGAGTGCTCTTGCTTGGCCCATTAATCTCTAACTTCATCAATTTCATCAACATTATATTGCTGGCCTCGTGCATAGTCATCGGTGAAAAACTACAACACCCATGTTTCAATTAATATACAGTTAGCCATTAGGTATGCCATGATTCATTAATAGAAAAATATGAAAAAGCAAACATACATGACTTGGAACTATGTTGACCAATCTATTCTAGATTATAAGATCCATTGCTCGTCTTCTTCACTTGAATCCTTAAAAACTTCAATCATCATCATCATCATCATCATCATCATCATCTAAGTTCCTTTGTCTCGAAGATCTTCAATTTTGGAGGTACCTAAAGCTCTTATCTCATCCATAATTACAATAGAGGATAAAGAGATAAACAATAACTGAAAACATGTATTACCCTACATATAAAATAATACAACGGTAGGAAACATGTATTACCACTTTAATCAAGAGGTTATATAACACCATCATACCCTAGAATATGAAAAAGGTTTTCAGGATAGTCTATATTAAAGATTCAATTTGTAAAAAAGGCCCTAAAAAGGTTATATCACTTATATGTAACAAAAAAACCTCAAATTAGAGGCCAAAATGACCCTTTTTGGGCTCCGTTATTGGCCAAACCTTTGCCGATTAGCCACGTCGTAGATCTCGAAAAATTACCCAAAATAGCCTCCTAGATCACCTAAATCCGAGGTCCCATGAAAAAGTTATGACCCTCCAAAGTTTACAGTTGAATCTACCTCTAAATAACCTCAATAATGTCTTCTCTTTTGTTTATTATGGTTGTAGCTGTAAATAATGTTGAATCTATATTCTCCATACAAACAAATACAACAATAATATGTAAAGCTCTCGGCCAACACATGCATTTGTTAATATATAATAATAACGCAACAAATTCAACAACAAACAACAAAATTTTCAGCCAACACATTTAACAACACATTTTCGAACGAAACCCTGGCGACATGCATTTATATAAGTAGATAAAAAGTTACGAGAGGAAGAACAAACACATACGTAAAGTGAGCTAGCTACAAACATGACGGTGAGAATGTTGAGAGAGGCAAGGGCTTCAAACACGACAGAGGATGAAGGTGCAAGTGCCAGCTAGCTTCGGAACAATGGCAGAGGCGTGGTGGAGAGTTGGCGGTGCGAGGGTTTCCTTTACTTGAGAGGAGCCTGGTGGTGCGAGTTGGTGGTGCACGGTGTGGTAGTGCGAGGGTTTGCAAGGAGAAGGAAGGAGAGCAAGAGAACGAAAGTGCAGAGAGTCTGAAAATTTTAGCACGAAACAGAACCGAGCGAAATAAAAGTTTGATTTTCGGGTTTTAATAACAGTTCCTGAGAGAACCGTTATTAAAACATCTTTTAATAACGGTTCTTCCAGGAACCGTTATTAAAAGCTTCCAGGAACCATCTTTTAATAACGGTTTTTAACTAGAACCGTTATCAAAACTTCCCGCCGATTAATTTTCACGCGTTTGACAACGGTTTTCAAACTACTGTTATTAATGTCCCGTTATTATTTCTCGTGTTTGTAGTAGTGTCTATTTAATTATTCACTTTTATGCATTCTTTATTTTCTATATCTATTTAATCCTCATCAAACAAAAATCATTAACATATGCATCTATCATTGAAATTTTCATTTCATTATATGACATTTCCTATATCTTATAGCTAGTGTCATATACTTATTAATAAAAATGTATATATATATATATATGTATTATGAGTGACATTATAAATAATTTGATGTATTTTATTTCTCTAGCTTCGTATATAATTCTACACTCATGCATGTTATATTTAAATTATTTTGAATATTCAAAATATTCAAAAAATGAAAGTAAGTATGATCCATTTATAATCAATGAAAATTAAGAGGAAAAGGAAGAGGATGAAAATATTTGAGGACAAATTAACAATGTAGGATCTCACTTGTTGGGTACTTCCCTATCCTTGAAATAACCGAAAAACATAAGACATCATTAATTTTTAGACATTTTACTTTTTTCTTGATACGTACACCTGAGCTTCAAATTGAGTTCAGATTCCCTTTTTGGGACGGCTGTTGTTGCTCTAATATGAAAGAGTAATGTTTGCATAAATTCCAAATCTAGTGGGCGAGGAGAGAACCAGCGAATCATTCGAGAACGTTCGGAACACATTGTCATTCGAGGATGTTTGGAATTAGAGGATTTACATCATCAAGAGCCTTGTCTGTGCATGTTTACATGTACAGTCTATGGTGTACAGTATATAGATACATGGGTGCTCGGCGGAAAAAATATATCGAGACTGACAGCGATCCAGCACCTAGCAAGCTTGCCAGCGTAAGCGTGTCAACGAGCAGATAGACCTCACGCAAGTTGGGAGGTGGAAGATAGACAATGCTGGAAGCTCGCTCGATCGACGCACCTTTTCTTTCCATATCCACTGCTATGAGGTCATCGGTCAATATAGTCAGTTAGAGAGAACGAATAAAAACAAATAGAAAAAAAAAGGTGGGGGAAATCTTCTGTCTGCCTGTCAACATACATTGCAAAACTCGGGCAAAATAATTTGGGACCATTGTAGCGTTGGTTTGTTAGGTTGATGCTGTTATGTTTACTTAGTCTTACTCATACTCATTCACCGATTTATTCATTTGTTTTATATAACACATTAAAATATATGATGCTTATATATATATATATATAAAGTAGATCAATCATGTTAACTACAACAATTTAGCTATAGTGTAGTTTTAAAAATTGATATTAAATTTAGTAGCTTTACTTTCAAAGCCAAATTTACACTAAAAAATAATAATAACTGTACCTTTTATAAAGAGAAAAAAAAAACCCTACTATAACTTGAGAATACTTTCATATTGTAATGAAAGATGCTAGTTATATGTATGTCCAATGTAAGAACATAACTATTTAGCTGAATTGGTAGTTTTTCTAAATAAATTTTTTTTATAGTTAAATTGGAGAGAAAATTATGGTCCGTGAAACGATATGATGAGAAAGTATTATAACAAAGTACTGATTTAAGTAATACATACTTTCTCACATATATACTTTTAATCTTAATGGAACGATACCTGCAGTCTAAATTAAGAAGCCTAAAATATAGTTTTTCTCTAATGCGTATTTCGCATTATTAGTTGGTTCCGTTGAAATAAGTAAGTCGGTGAAATGATGAAAAGACTGGTTGATATGTAATTTAATAAGCCCCACCTAACTCGTCAGGATATATGATGAAACGATTCCACCTTGTCATGCATGATTAAAAGATAGATAACGTTTCTATTCGGTTTATACATGGAAATTACAGCAAAGAACTATCCGTTAAGTGAACTTTCTTGATTAATGACTAGTGGAGCCCATGTCATGGCCGCCCATTCCTTTCTCCCATCTAATACGACAAATATATTTTTTAGTTAATCATTAGTCATATCTGCTTGTTTGGTTAGATGGCGAGATCGATCAGTAACTATATGGCACATAGGTTGAAAATATCTTGTATTGGTTGGAGATGTGTTATTTTGATGAACTAGTTGGTTTACTGTTCAAGTTGAATTATAACTGTTCGTAAATTGTAATATACATCGTGTCCTATATGTGACATCTTATTTTCATTTGTTTGTTTGAAATGTGAGGAAAAAGTCATTAAAATTATGTGTATTCTTCCTCTTTCTTTCTTTAAATTTTTTTTTCCTGAAAAATTCATTGGGCTACAAGCCAAACCAACGATATTGAAATTATCTGTTAATTTTTGTGCATGCATGATGTCTATTTATTTACTAGCTTGTTTGTCTGTAAAGAGAGTATGCACAACATTTTGGGGAACTAGTATTAAATTTTGGTTCCATATAAAAGTCAAAGCAAGTGATAATTCTCTTTGACTCCATCTATCGGGCATTTATTATCAGCTCATTAGATACCTAGTAAGGAGGGAAAGTATATTGCAGCATTGATTGAACGTAGCAAAAAATATGCTTCACTCGGTTAGAAATTGGTAGAAATCAAAACAAAGTATTTACCATTGACTAAATGGGTTTGTCGTTTCTTGAGGAATGTACTTACATAACACTACTATAAAAAAGGGAAATAATAACGAGACATTAATAACGGTGGTTAGGAAACTGTTGGTAAACGCGTAAAAATAAATGCACAAGACAGTTTTGATAACGTTTATAGTTTAAAATCATTATTATAACCCAACACTAAAATTATACATAGTAGTTTTAATAACGGTATATAAAAAATTGTTATTAAAAACTCCTTTAATAACGGTTTCTATAATAACCATTGTCAAAAGGCTGAGATGTTTTAGTAACTGTTCTTACAACAACCATTATTAAAACCCAACGTTCCAACTTTTATTTCGTGCAGTTCTGTTTCGTACTAAAAATTTCAGACTCTACACCTTCCCTCTCTTACTCTCCTTCTCTAGCAAACCCTTGCACCACAACACCATGCACCACTACTCAGGCTCCTCTCAACTTAGGGAAACTACCACTTGTTCTCTTTTGCACTACCAACTCTCCTCTTCCTTGCAGCACTCTTTCACTTGCGCCACCATATCTCTACTATTCTCCGCTATGCATGTGCTGCCATTCTTTCGCACCTTGCCTGTACTTGGTCCTTCTTCCTCTGCCGTGTTCGTAGGTGTTTGCCGCTCTCCTCTTGCTCACCACTGGTTCTCTTGCTCACCTCCGCTCCTTTTACGTATGTTTTTGTTCTTCCTCGCGTAACTTTTTATCTTATATATATATATATATATATATATATAAATTCATGCATGTTGATGCAGGTCGCGTTGTTTGTTATTGAAAAATGTATTGTTGAATGTGTTAGTGAAAAATATTGCTATTTGTTATTGAATTTATTGGTATTGTTATATATTAACATATGTATGACTATGTTGGCCGAGACCTTACATATATATATATATATATATATATATATATATATATATATATATATAATATATATATATATATATATATATACGTATAATATAATATATATTATGTATATATATATATATATATACTCATATAAAACTATACATATATATATATATATATATATATATATATATATATATATATATATATATACATTTTCATTAATAAGTATAGGACACTATAAGATATAGGAAACTTCATATAATAAAATGAAAATATATTTTACATATGCACATCCTTAAATGAAATTTTCAATTAGAGATGCATATTAATGATTTTTATTTGATGAGGATTAAATAGATATAGAAAATAAAGAAGATATAAAAGTGAATAATTAAATAGAGAGGAATAATATTGTATAATAATAATAATATAATAATAATAACAATAATAATAATAATGATAATAATAAAATAATAATAATAATAATAATAATTTTTAATCATAACAATAATAATATAGGATTTATTAGGATTTAATTATAGTTACCTAGGTTTAGGATTAGGGTTATTAGGTTTAGGGTTAGTTTTTCTTATAACTTAATAGGGTTAGGGTTAAGGTTTAGCATTTATTATACTAAATATAAATTTGAATAATTAAATGGAGAAAAATAATTGTGTATAATAATAATAATAATAATAATAATAATAATAATGATAATTTTTAATAATAGTAATAATAATAATAATAATAACTGTTAATAGTAATAATATAGGATTTATTAGGGTTTAATTATAGTTAGCTATATTTAGAATTATGGTTTTATTAGGTTTAGGGTTAGTTTTTATTATAATTTATTAGGGTTAGGGTAAGGGTTACAGTTAGGGTTTATTATTTATTATACTAAATATAAAAGTGAATAATTAAATAAAGAGGAATAATAATAATAATAATAATAATAATAATAATAAAATAATAATAATATAGGATTTAATTATAGTTAGCTAGGTTTAGGTTTAGGGATTTATGAGGTTTAGGGTTAGTCTTTATTATAATTTTTTAGGGTTAGGGTTTAGCGTTTAGTATACTAAATATAAAACTTAATAATTAAGTATAGAGGAATAATTATGTATAATAATAATAATAAAAATAATAATAATATAGAATTTATTAGGGTTTAATTATAGTTTCTAGGTTTAGGATTAACGTTTTATGAGGTTTAGGGTTAGTTTTTGTTATAGTTTATTAAGGTTAGGGTTAGGGTTAGGGTTTAGCATTTATTATACTAAATATAAAAGTGAATAATTAAATAGAGAGGAATAATTGTGTATAATAAAAAAATATAAGATTTATTAGGGTTTAATTACAATTAGCTAGGTTTAGGATTAGGGTTTTATAATGTTTAGGGTTCGTTTTTATTATAATTTATAATTGTAAGGGGTAGGGTAAGGGTTTGGATTTAGGTTTAGCGTGTATTATACTAAATATAATAATTAATATGTTCTCTTATAACAAACTGTTATATACATTATTCTAAACTCTACTTTTAATAATATCGTATTATTATACTTAATATATATATATATATTATCTTATTAATATCTACTTCATTTTACTATGCGTAGCATGAACGATTTGATGATAGTTTGATGTTCAGGTTTGTTAAATATATAACTGAAGATTATGTCCTTATTTTAAATATGTCAAGTATAATAAGATGAAGTTTAATTCAACTTAACTCATTAACAAATTTAATGGGAGTAAATGAAAGGCTTTGTTTGGTAATTTATCTTTTATTGATATTTAATGACATATTTATATCAATTGAGAAATAAGTAAAAATCAATTCAAGATTATAAGTTTTATGATGAGTATCTTATGTGGGTATGTTGTTAGCTTTACATAGTTTGTTAAGATCTGGTAGAATATATTTATGATTTGTCTAGTTAGTTAAAGATTAGTTTACATATTCTGTAATTTAGATCCTTTTCAGAACAACCATGATGAAAAGATTTAGTGGTTCTCATTTGTAGGTTGTGAAATGACATACCCTCCACTATATCTATGCATAACGTCGCATGCAGATCTACGGACTCATGTCATATGGTTATACAACACACTAGGCCGGTTGTATGTGCATGGCACATCCTATCATCACCCTTTCAATTTTAGAACGTATTACCTACTGTTGACCCTACCTTAGATAGAGCTATGGTCGTTGGCTACATCTAATTTTTTACATTGGTTTGTCCACTACACTAATGTACCACATCCGAGATTTGTTGAGGGTGAGGTATTTGTCAGAGATTATGATAGGATATCAAGAGAGGTGATGGTGATCGATGATAAGTGGAGGTTTCGTCATAGATTGCCTCCGAGTATCCACCTCGGTTACTCTAGAGTATCCATGATTAGACTATCTAGCGATAATGTGAGGGATCAGATGATATATTGTGATGAGAGGACTTTAAGAGTTATAGTTATTAGTTGGGCTCAATGAGGCTACCGAGAGATTTAATTTACGGTTATGGGTTTTTCTTATTTAGGTGTTTGGGCTGTAACAACCTTTTGATGTATATAAAGCTGCTCTTGCTTTAATCTCGTAGTATGTATATCTTTTGTAATTTAAACCATTGTACAATGTTTTGCTATGTATGTATGTATATATATATATATACATACAGAATAGCTAATACATTTGAGATTATTTCTTTCTAAGCATGAGGGATTTGTGAATTATTCAACTTATAGTTCAATTGATTTGTAATAATTACTTTTGCGTGAGATACATCTAGATTGAAAAACTATGGATCAGAAATGGTTGTCTGTAAATCGTTTGTTTAGAGAATATAACAAAAGAGTGGAGTTTTTCATTAAGTTTACAGTTGAACATGCTCGAGACTCTAGTAGAATAGTCTGTCCTTGTTTGAACTGTGCTTATATGCAACCTCTTAATGCTAATGATTTGAGAGATCATTTGTTTGTGTATGGATTTGATACAAGTTACGCTTGTTGAATATGACATGATGAAACAAAGCCTCAATATGATAATGAGGATGTTAGGAGGGAAAGTAGTGGATCATCATTTGAGAACTATGAGAGACATTCATTAGAGGAGATGACTTAAAAGTTTGAGGAAGTTTTTGGGATTGTTCAAAAATGTTCGAGAAGTTATTGAATGACTCGGAGAAACCTTTGTACGCTGATTGTAAGACATTTATTCGATTATCCACTACTTTATAGTTGTACAACTTAAAAGCATGTAACAAATGGAGTGATAAGAGTTTAATGAAGATATTAACACTTGTAAAGGATATGCTTCCCAATGACAACGTTCTACTCGATCATACCTATGAAGCGAAGAAGATTCTTTCCTCTATGGGGATGAGTTATGAGAAGATACATGCATGCCCTAATGATTGTATTTTATTTTGCAATGATAATGTGGCTTTGGATAGTTGTCTTAATCCTGAATGCAAAGCACCATGATACAAGAAGAACAAGGTGCCCGCTAAGGTTTTACGGTATTTTCCTATAATACCAAGATTAAGGCGGATGTTTAATGATGTTGAAGATGCTAAGAATTGGAGATGGCATACTAATAAGAAGATAGATGATGGGCTTCTTAGACATCCATCTGACTCTCCACAATAGATGACGATTGATGGCTTGTTCTATGAATTAGATAAAGAAGTAAGAAATATGTGCCTTGTGCTTTCTGTGGATGGAATGAATCCACACAATCAAGGCACCTACAATTTATGGCCGTTGATTTTGGTTATATTCAATCTACCTTTGTGGCTCTATATGAAATGTAAGTATATGATGTTTTCTTTATTCATTTCGGGGCCAAACCAACCAAGGAATGATATTGATGTTTATTTGGCATCTTTGATTGATGATTTGAAGTTCTTGCGGGACATGGGCATTGAAGTATTTGATGCATATAGTGAATAAAATTTCACGTTGATAGTAATGTTATTCTGTACTATAAATGATTTTTCGATGTATGGCAACTTATTAGATTATAGTGAAAAGAGCCATCATGCATGCCCGATATGTGAGGAGAATACTTCATTTGTTCAGCTAACATATGGCCAGAAGACTATCTTTGTAACACCCCCAAATTTACTACTGAAAATTTTCGTTTAAGACAAAGGTTTTAGCGGAAGCGAAAGAATTAAAACCATAAACTTGGGGGTATTACCGCCACACTTAGTACCAGACCGGTTCACTCCTACCGTTCCGATACTAAGTGCTAAGGCTAAATAAACAATCATTAAGTAAGAGTCACCAAAACATAGGTCCATTCATGAAAACCACGTGTCAACAACAGTTAAAATATCGTTAAGATTGTAACTTAAAAGTATGGTTTCAAAGAAAGAAGCGTAGTACAAAATATGGTTAATAAGATGGGTCCCAAGGGACCAATATCCGGATAGCCTACTCACTCAAGCCAAGCCTTCCACCCCATAATTAGTAACCGATCAAACCTGCATAGGAGGTCTGCTCCCCACCATTGGTGGATCATCACAGGACCCATTCAATCACGGTAGTATCAGTACGGGTCCAATACTGAGTAAGGGCGCTGGTGCGCTAAGGCCAAGCATACAATCATACAACATAACATACGTAGCACAATCATATAGACAACATGCGATAACCAGCAAGATAAGGCCTGAATACTTTTCTATGACCTATTCCTCATTTCTCATTAATAATACATTCATTCCACACAGATTCTTTAATAGTCCGTGTGAGTGCGGGAACCCCACTATTATAGCCAGTGGAACGGTCACGAGGGCCATGCCTTGCCACTATTATAGCCGGTGGACCGGTCACGAGGGTAACATACCCTGCCACTATTATTTGCCAGTGGACCGGTCTGGCCCTGACTCACAAGGTGTTCCACTGTAAATGTTTGTATCTTTCCCAGGTCTTATCATCATTCTGATTAGTTTGTTGAGCACGGAATCCCCCACTATTATAGCCGGTGGACCGGTCATGAGGGTAACATACCCCGCCACTATTATTTGCTGGTGGACCGGTCTGGGTCCGGCTCAACATCTTTCTCTGTAAGTAGTTAATGTCTTAACATATCTTATTCAAAAGGTTTCACCATTGATACGCATAAATCATTCTCTCTATGCTTTACACATCGCAACCAATAAAATTCCACATTCATAACTACCCTTTAATCAATAATACACATGATAACGCCAAACAACTCTAAGCAGTCATAACCAACCCTAATTGTCCACACCAACCCGTGGTTAACCACTCTCATCCCTATTTTACCATACCACCGTACTTAGCCATCCCAAACCTTAATTATCCTCAACAGTCACAATTAGTTACTCCATCCCTACTTAATCACAACGCCCTAGAGTTAATCACTCCAAACCCTGATTCCATACGATCATTAACTCCCATGCAAAACCCTAATATCGCCATACCAACATTAATACCACCATACAACCCATAACACCACCATTCAAACCCTAATAACACCATAAGTCATTAATACCACTATACAATCATTCATACCACCATACGAACATTAATACCACCATACAAACCCTAATACCAACCCTAATACCACCATGCAAACCCTAATACCACCATACAAACCCTAATGCCACCATACAACATTAATACCTCCATAAAATCACAAATACCACCATACAACATTAATACCTCTATAAAATCACAAATACCACCATACAACATTAATACCTCCATAAAATCACAAATACCCCCATACAACATTAATACCTCCATAAAATCACAAATACCACCATACAACATTAATACCTCCATAAAATCACAAATACCCCCATACAACATTAATACCTCCATAAAATCACTAATACCACCATACAAACCCTAATACCACCATGCAAATCCTAATACCACCATACCGACCATAATACCACCATACAAACCCTAATACCACCATACAACATTAATACCTCCATAAAATCACAAATACCACCATACAAACCCTAATACCACCATAAGCCATTAATACCACTATGCAATCATTAATACCACCATACGAACCCTAATACCACCATACAAATATTAATACCACCAAACCATAACACCACCATACAAACTTTAAGACTCCCATGCATGGTTCCCAACTCTCATTTATTTCGTACATTCCTCCCACTTAAACATTCTCTCATAGATCATGAGGTACTTAGGTCAACCTCACATCCCCCTTAGTGGTCTCACTTCCCATTTATTTCCGGTCATCCTTATATTCTCAACTCATATTGCCATTTACCCTAACATGCATGTCCTAGAGGGCCATAACATAATACATCATAAACATCATACATATACATGTCATGCTCATGTCACGGAAGCACATACAACATACCTCAATCTCCAAGTTGCGCTACACATAAGACAAGTTATCCACAAATCATATAATACATGGCATAGCATGGCATACACAACATTCAACACATCCATGTCACACATAGCACAAGGCCATTAGCTTCGTCCTTACCTAAGGCGACGCCGGGCTTGGAGCACACTCCTCTAACTCCTTAGGGCTTTGGTCGGGATTACCTATAAAAGGGAAAAAATGCTAAGTATTAGTTTCCCTTATAAGTACCATAATTCCTTATTCTAGTTTAGGATTAGAGTTTTTTTATTACTAAAGAGGGTATTATACAAAAACTAGGGTTTTTACCTTAGAATTAGTATACTAAATATTAGTAGTCAAAGTGTATTTATTTTGATACTTATTGTTACACTTATTTTATTAAACCCATTAGTTCTAATCTTGTAGTAATAGGGTTTATGCTAGCTATAGGAAAATATTGTTAGTATTAACAAAATAGTGACACTAGTGTCTAGTGATAGAAACCCTAGCGTTTTAAGGCCAAGTCTATTAATGGCGTTATATTTGAAATAGTAATATTATAATGTCACAATATTACAAGTAACTATTCCTAAGGGTGATAATGATAATAATAATAATACTAATAATGATGATAATAATAGTAATAATAACCATATTAGCCCTAGCAATAATAATAGCAATAACAATAACCTGGTATGGTTAAGTATTAATAATAATAACCTTAGTAAGATAATAGAGATAATAATAATAATAGTAGGGTTGTTAATATTAGCACTTATAAAAATAAAACTAAAGTTGAGTATAATAGGAGTTAGGGTTCCAAGGGATGTTAGTATGGTAAAAATGATAACTTTAATATCAAAAGTCACAATATTAGAAACGATAATAATAATAAGAGTAATATTAATAATAATAATAATAATAATATTAATAATAATAAAATAATAATAATAATAATAATAAGCATAATGGTATTAATATTAGTTAACTTAATAATAATTATATGGAAATAAAGTTTAAGGCTTGGGAAGAGTAGAAGACCACCTAGGGTCGGTGGTGGCTGCGCGGCGGCGATGGGGGAGGAGAAGAGAGGAAAAGATGGAGGTGGTGGTTAGATGGGAGGGGAAAAGGAGGAGTTTGAGGTGGGGAAAGAAACAGCAGGTGAAGGGGAGTGGAGTGAGGGTGGTGGCGTGAGAAAGGCGACGGCGCGCGGTGGTGGACGCGGCAGCCGAAGGTGGAAGAAGGTGGTGGGAGATGGTGGAGGTTGGTGGAGAAGGAGGTAGGGGGTAAGGATGGTATGGGTAGGTAGGGGAGGACCTTCCGGTTATTTTGGGAGGTGGCAGGGTGGTTGGTCGCGGCGGAGGAGGTGGCAGAAGGTGGCGCAAGGCGGCGACGGGCTGGAAGGGGCTGCTCGGGGTGGCGATTTTGCACGGCCTGGGGTGGCTCGTGCAAGGCAAATCGAGGGCTAAGGAGGGCTTGGTTAGGTGGAGGGTGGTGCAAGGTGGGGTTCTGGGCGGCGTTCGACCGGCAGCGTTGGGGGACGGCGGCGGTCGACGCGTCTGATGGGGCGGCGGCGAGAGGGAGCAAACCTAGGGTTTCGGGGTTCCAAATCCTGAACCCAGGTGATCAATGGGGGTATTTATAGGTAGGGTGGTCAGGCAAGGCTAGGGGAAGAAGACAAAGGGGGGGTGCAGGCGCCAGGCTGGCCGGCAAGCGGCAGGTCCTGCCATGGGAGGTTGGGTCGGGGAGGGGGAGAAGAAAAGGGAAAGAGATGGGCACGTGGGAAGGGGAGAGAGGGACTTGGCCAGGGTCGAAAAGAGGAAGGAAAATGACAGGGAAGGGCAGGGGAGGACGGTCGGCGCTGAGCTGGTGGCTGCCGGCAAGATTCGGGCTGCATGTCGAGTTGCAGGTCGGCGTGCAGGTCAGGGAAGAAGGGGGCGACTGGACCGGTCGGTCCAGGGGAAAAAAAAGAAAAAGAAAGGAGAAGGATCGGCCGGCTTGGGCAAGGGAGCAAGCTGACCCGCAAGACAAGCCAGGGAGGAAGGGAGATTTGGGCCGACGGGCTAGCCCAAACTAGGGGAAGAAGAAGAAAAAAAAATAAAGGAGGAAGAAAGAAAAAGAAAAGAAAGAAGAAAAAGGAAAAAGGAAAATGGAAATTGATAAAATGGTTGGGGATATTTGTTCTTTATTTATTTATATAATTAATTTAGATATTTAATTTTAATAATAATTATTTTAATTATAATAATTAAATACATTTTTAAATTAGTTAGGCTATTTTGGATAAGTTGTCCTTAAATTCCATTTTAATTAGTAAAGTGTCCAAAAATTTCAAAATAATTTATTTATTATTTTCTCCTTATTTTCCTCAATTAACTTCCTCTTTATTTAATGAAGTAATATATTTTCTTAATTTTCTCTAATAAATCATTGTTTTGCCATAATTCCATAATTAGGATTTTTGGGGTATTATCCTTGGGCATCGTAGGTTTTTACCAAAGAATCATCATTATCGTAGGCAAAGAAAAGTGTTCAATGACTTTCGAGAAGAAGGGCATGCACCAATTCGATTGATGGGTCAAAAAGTGTGGCCGAAGATGAAACATTTCAGTTTCAAGTTTGGGAAGAAGAATAAAGATAAGCCTCCATTAATTGGGTGGAAGAAGATGTCAATATTCTTCAACCTTCCTTATTAGGAATCTCTATACGTGAGACATGCCCTTGATGTGATGCATATTGAGAAAAATATATGTGACAGTCTTGTTGGTACATTACTTTATATTCCAAAAAAGACTAATGATGGCATCAATACTCGAATGGATATGGAAGAAATGGGTATTAGACAGGAATTAACACTGTGAGATAATGGAAGAAGAACATATTTTCTAGAAAAGAGAAAATTTCATTTTGCAAATTCTTTAACAGTGTCAAGGTTCCATAAGGGTATTCTTCAAATATCAGAAGGCTCGTGTCGATGAAAGAGTTAAAACTAATTAACATGAAGTCTCATGATTGCCATATTTTGATGCAGCCCTTGTTGCCAATAGCTATACGTGGAATTTTGCCAAAGTGTGTTTGAATTACTATCACGAGCCTTTGTTGGTTCTTTAACGTTGTCTGCTCTAAAGTCATACATTCTAATATTTTGGATGCCTTGCAAAGAGGGATTGTGGTTACTTTGTGCCAGCTTGAAATGTATTTTCCACCCTCATTCTTTGACATTATGGCACATCTAACTATTTAGTTAGTTTATGAGATAAAAATGCTAGGACCTATTCATGAGCACTGGATGTAACCCTTTGAACTGTTTATGAAGCTGATAAAAGGTTATGTGAAGAATCGATATCGTCTAGAAGGATACATTGTTAAGAGTTACCTTATAGACGAGGTAATTGAGTTTTGCACAAAGTAGTTGTCAAATGCCGACGCTCTGTGTATTCCTAAGTCTTGACATATAAGAAAAAAAATCAAAGGATTAGGTATTAGGGGCAAATAGCTCGGGCATGTAAGCCCTGACATGTTCTGTAAAGCACATCTATATGTATTACACAACAGTGATGATGTTCAGCCATATACTAAAGAACATATGCTTTCTCTATAGATTGAAAATCCATCAAAGACAGAGAAATGGATAATTAATAAATAAAATTTTTCCTTTATCGATTGGATAAGAGATCACATCATTCCACTCATCAGATATTCCCTAACTTCAATTTCTGAAACCCTACATTAGTTTTCTTAGAAACATCATTATGAAGTTTTTTCATATACTAGTTATGTGATCAACGATTACACTTTTTATACGAAACAACAATATAAGAAGAGTATAATGCAGAACAGTGGGGTGACTTTAGTGGCCTAGACAATGCATGCTGTTAGTGTGAAAGACAAGAATCCAATCTATATAAATATGAATTATTATGGTGTGATTGAACATATATGGGAGTTAGATTGCACTATATTTAAAGTCCCTATATTCGGCTGCAGATGGGTTGATAATAGCTATGGGGTTAGATATGAAGATAGTTTCGCATTAGTAAATCTCAATAGGGTAGGGCATAAATAAGACCCATTCATCTTGGCATCATAAGTGACACAAGTATTCTTTGTCACTAATCCTATTGATAATAGATGGTCTGTGGTACTATCTATGAATAAAAGAAATGCCAATAAATGTGATGATGAAAATGATGACAATTGGAATAAAGAGTGTGTCTCAGCTGTGGAAGCAACTCAATTATTGAACGATGATAACATTAAAATTAATGAGGAAATATATGTCAAGGATGATCATCATGAAGTAATATATATATCAAATCATGAAACTAATCTTAAAACAAGGGAAAGAAAAAGAAGGAAAAGAAGGCAATGAGGGTAAAAATATTGTAACATATGATATGTGTGTTGGTTTTTTTAAACGCATTTTTCAACCATCCTCATTAGATATTTATTATATCAAAGAATAATTTATTGGTACATTATGGTCAATACATAACATTCTAACATAATTTATTTATTAATTTTTTGTAGAGATATAGCCAAAAAATAGTTGATAGGGACAGTAGTGATAAAGAAGGGAAGAGAGGACCTACTATTATGAGAATCATCATGAACATACATAATAAAGGAGAACTAGTTAGGTTGAGATGGAATACTTACAATCTTCCCATTGGCCCTTACGCAGACATGTTCTTGATGTACATTTCACTCGTCATGTGAAACCGTGTTCCTATCTCTTATAATAATTGAAAGCAGATTCCAAAGGGTCACAAGGAGCATATTTGGCAAGAAATCACGATATATATGCTATTTTATTTAATCATTTTTGTATGTCAAATGTTATTAATTTTAATACATTAACATCAGTATACATCTATATGTCTTATTTTACAGAGAGTCTTCATTGTCTCGAAGACTAGGAAGAAATGGCTTCTTGGACATTGTGGGGAGCATCTAAGAAAACATAGGTCATACTTGGATCATAGAAAAATCTACAGAAAGAGGGATGACTCTCTATGGCAGAACCCACCTAAATGATATGGTTTCATTGATCAAGAAAGTTGGAACTAATTTATTGCATATCGTCTTTTGAAGGATTTTAAGGTATTTGTTAGATAACAATTAAAAGTTTTGATTAAGAATATTTCATTGATATTTAAATAACCATGTGACTATATTTTGTCTTGTAACATAGGATAAAAGTGCTTAAAATAAAGAGATTGCTAAGCAGAATAAATATCGGCATAATATGCCTCGCAAAGGCTATGCAGGCCTTGAAGAGGAGTTGGTATGAAATTTTGATTTATCTATTTACATGTACAAGTCTAATGTTATAATAATATTCTTAATGAAAGATTATTTTTTGATTTATAGCTCCTAGCGCAAGACTTAGATCCATGTACCTCACCCATCAATATTGGTACATTATGGAAGAAGGCTAGAGCAACAAAAGATAGATATATTAATGAAGATGTAGATAATGTTGCTAAGAAATTGTAAGTCTTGTAGATATCCTAAACCCTACTTAGTATTCTTTTTGAAAACTATTATATTATACTTATTCCTATAAGCTAAATTTAAATATATTGTATATATTACAAGATGAACTTTAAACATTAGATGCTGTGGAGGGGCAGACCAATATAACTTTATGTCCCGGGCTACAGGAATTATAGAACACCCTGAAAGACACAGGAGTCATGGATTACATGTTATGAGAACCAGCGTGTGTGGTTGATCTCGTGGTTCTCGTAGCACTAATAAGCAAGTGGCCATCCTCACCCAGAAATTAAACATGGAATTTGAACGGATAACAATAATGGAGTAAGAGTTTTCATTTATTAAATGTCAAAGGTGTAAGCCATCCAATTCAGTTGACCATGATTAGTTGCACATACCTAATGTAAATAACGTTAGAGATAGTTGCAAACCTAATGCACTTCTTTCTTCTCTTTTGGAGGTAAGCATTACAAACTATGAATTGTTATTAAATGTATTTGGTCTCATAAATAATTAAGAATGTGTAATATTTTATTTTAGGATTTGCATAAATGTGACTTGTTAGCGAATTACCTTTTAACTCTTTTAGCAAAAGGAAGGGTATGCATCTGTCATAGTACCCAAACTCAAACAATTCATGTGTATAACTTGGCCCTAAATACAAGGCTAGCGAGTATTGACACTCTAATCATTGGTAGTGCGCTCTTGACTTGTTATAAAGAAGGCGATGAGGTAGTCATAGTGGCAGAAGCTCATAGAAGCTTCGTGCCTTCATCTGTGGATCAAATACGTCTCAATACTAAAGAGGTAATGACATTTGACATCATTATTAGACCTTATTTATTACTTACACAATTTATACTTTTTCATTTATATTTGTTCAATACATATTTTTATTATTATTATCAATTAAGGAATCAAAAAAGAAGACGGATCCTACTAGTAAAACCAAGAGCGGTATTAGCAGAATGAGCAACACAAAATAGGGTGCTGCTAAAGGAAGGACAACTAAATTTGAAAAATCAGTTGCCCCACAAAATATTCCTTCTTTAGAGAAGAGCCAACCTCCACCAGCACTGGCTTTATTTTATTTCTATACCCAAAACTACCTTAGGGATAATTGATTGTGATCCTGAGTATGTTGGGAGGGACGATGCTACTTACATGATATTGATGGTTGACATAAGCGACATTTATAATTAGGACTGGATGTCAACCACAAGTGTTACCGTCTATGTCACATAAGTATTATTTCATATTTTAGATTTTAGTACTTCTTGTTATATTGGAATTTTTATGACCTCTTATATGAGTTATTAGTTATTAACAAATATGCATTGTTATTGTCGTCCATAGGTTGGTAGCTAGTCGTGCTGCGATGGAGGGAATGTTGTCCTCTATTGTGTTTGTATGCCCATACTACATAGCTGAAGTAACTACAATAAGAGAGTGTAGACACATAAACTACTTAGTGGATCACATTTTGATTGAGGGATACAACAAGTATTATCTTATTCCTCACCTCGCACATGAACATTGGGTTTTATACACCATCCTACCTGATCTTAATAAAGTCTATGTTTTTAATTCCCTTCAAACCTATGACATGCTTTTTGACGTTGGTTATCGTGGTGGGAAAGAATTTATTGATATGTTAGTATACTTTTTACTTCTTACTTCATTAGCTTATTTATGCATATATTCTACTTTAATTATTTGAGGTATAGATACTTATAATATTGTGTATCTAGCTATATTTATTAGGACACTCCGAATGGCATATCAGAGGAGAGGTAGGAATGGTGTCCCAGACCTAAAGAGTCTTCAATATGAGCCTGTAATGATAAGTAGGAAGACAAAAATTTTGTATTTTTCTAATTTAAATTAATATGTAATAGTTAGAGAGCTAACTAAATTCATTTGACAGTGTCTACAACAGCAGAACGACGATGATTGTGGATAGTATGTATGTAGAGCAATGGATCTAATAGTTCAAAATAGATCAGTCAACATAGATCCAAGCGATACATGTTGGTTTTTTCATATATTTCAATTAATGAATCATGACATATATATTTGGTACTTGACCTAAGTACTAATTGAATATTTATCGAAACATGGGCATTATAATTTTTCACTGATGACTATGCATGAGGCTAGAAATAAAATATTGATGAAATTGATGAAGTTTGAGACTAATGGGCCAAGCACGTGCACTCATACATTCGGTATTAGCTAGGAATCTATATTCTACATACATGTTTATGTTTGTATTTCATCTACATCTTTTGGTCATCTCGGCTATGATCTATTAACTTTTGACTTTAGAGTGTAGATCTACCTAATTATTTTACGCCTACAAATTTTCACTCCTAGGTATGCCTAATGTATTGAGATATACTAATTGGAGTTTGATTGAAAATAAGGAGTATCATTTAGGAGGAAGACATGTATGTATATGTGAATTGATGTTGTTTTATATTATAGATTTGGTAAATATTTAAACATACATACATATATATATATATAGTTTTAATAACAGTTCTTACTAAAACCGTTATTATAGATTTTTTAATAACGATTTTGAGTAAGAACTATTATTAAAACAAACATTGTAATAGCGATTCCCCACTAAAACCGTTATAAATACAATTTTTAATAACGATTTCAGTAAGAATTATTATTAAAAGTTTGTATTTAATCTCAAATTTATACTTATTTAATATGTATTAGGGTTTATTAAATACATAATCAATGATTAAAACCTAATTGGATCATATTTTAACAATGGTTTTTTTAACAACTGTTGTTAAAACTTTGTTTTAAATAATGGTTTTTATTTAAAAACTGTTATTAAAACCCAGTTTTTAACAATGGTATTGACTTGAAAACCGTTATTAAAACTTTGTTTTTAATGACAGTTTTTATATAAAAACCATTATTAAATACCAAGTTTACGCCCATATTCATAGTTTTTTGTATATTTTTTAAGATGGTTATGAACTGTTATTAAATATTTAATAACGGATGATTCAATACCGGTTCAAAACTATTATTAAAAACATAAAATAACCGTTATTAAAATCCCTTTCCAGGGTAGTGTAAGTGTCACTTCTTATTGACTTATGTCTACAAACCATTAAATATTCCTATCCTGTTGCATGTCTTTCATTATTATGGAATAATATTATAAGTATTATTTCTTTGAAGTTTTATGTTGGAAATATCATTATTAGTTCTAATAAAATGGAAAGCATATATACCACAAATAAAACACTATTAAGTTCCGATCGTTGCAATGTATTATTCCAACGTATAGGTTGTAGCATTTTAATAATATTATTAAATTTTAATTTAAAAATAATAAAGAAATGGTTTAGAAAATGCTTACTATATTTTATTCATTACTACATATCTGTTACACATAAATACACATATTTTAAAAACAAATACACATTCTTCTTAGAAATATGGTGAATATGATGGCATTTTGATAAATTTATTAAAATTTCTATTCAAAGCATATGCATCTTATCTAATAAATGTATATTTTTCAGAAATAAATAAAATATTTCCTAGTAAGAATACACGTCTTATCTAATACAATGCACATTTTATCTAATAAATAACACATTTTTTTAAACATAGATACAAATAAATACTAAATGTTTATTTTTACCAAGTAGGATGTGCATTTTTATGTTAAAAGATGTGCATCCGTTAATATAAGGTGTGTATATAATATTCCCAAACTAAGTGGTGTGCTATAATAATTGATATAGCTACTTTTACTAATATGGTACCATTTTTTGGTGATTCTATTCTAAAACCTCCATAGTTAAGCATGTTTGCTATGAGTAATTTTTAGGATGGATAATACTCTAAAAAGTTCTATTTTTATTTTTGAATTTTTTTTAAGAAGTTTGTGAGTGAGAATAAAGTGTACTAGAATGACTCATGTTGATGTGTAGGATCAGCTAATCAATCCGAGAGCACTCTAGGGTAGCCCCCTTGTTGTCATATCTACTTGGGATATTACAAATGGTATCATAGTAAAACCACAATCGCAACTTGAACTTGGATGAGATAGTCGGTAGCTTAGATGGACAATTCTTGGTATAAATTGTATTGAGGTAGTTAGTGGTCGAGGAGTGATGAGGAAACTACGTTCTTTGAGTAGGAACGAATACAATACCTTCAAATTAAGTAGAGTGTTTTAAGAATTGATATGGATACTTATATCAACATGCTATACCATCCTTTTGGTAATTCCATCTTATAAAATTTACAGTTAAGCATATTTGTTGTAGAGCTATTTTTAGGATTGGTGACCCTCTTGTGAAATTAAAAAAAAAAAAATTTTGGGAAGTACGTGAGTGAGGATAAAATGTGCTCAAAGAATTTGTGTTTATTTGTGGACATAACCAATCAATTTGAAAGTTCTCTAAGGAGCCCCCATGTGGTCATATCTTCTTGGTATGTTATAGTGTATTAAACATTATAAAATGTTCATTGAAAATTATACAATGCACATTGGTTGATATAATATGGGTATTCACCTTAATAAGATATACATCTACACGCATAAATATTCATCTTAAAATATCCATTTAATGAGATTATATGTATAGTCACCACTATTAGATGTGTATTTATACTATAAAAATGAGTATTATTTCTAATAAGATATGTATTTTTAATATATGTATTCATCCCTTGTTGTTTTATCACAAAGGGAGATGTATTTAACTTTGGAAGATATGCTTTTTGTTTGATAAGATGTTACTTAACACTATGAGCTATATATATTTATTTTTAGAAGACATGAAATATTATATTGAAAAATGTGTCTATATACAACTACAAGGTGCATATTTCTTGATATTAGATGTGATAAAGAGCATCTCTTTAAAAATATCAATCTTATTCTTCTAATGATGACGATCAAGAGGAATAGCATACTTGGAGATATAACCAATTATGCTTGAAAATTCTTATACTTCTAATCCTTTGTCAAGTTATTCTTGTTGGTATTGTACATATTTGTAAGAAACTCATAAATTTCTTGATGGTTGAAGTTCTTTGAGGAAAAAGGCAATGAAAATGGATTATAAGATGACAAATTGCAAGGAAGAACAAGGCTAGAAGACTATAAAGTTTAATCACATATGATTATATCTATGTATTGCATTATTAAGTTGTGTAGCTTTGTTTTTTTTTGTATACTTTATAATTCTTGTAAATTATCATTTTCACTATTATTATAGGACATGAACCATGCCTTAAGAGGGTTAATTCATTAATTAGGCTGCTAATAGGATTCCTAATGGAAAAGGCATGCATGGTTTCATGCCTATATAATCACTTGAAAAATGTTGACACAACATTGAGAACTTTATGAAAGTTCAATCGTGACTTTAGAGAGAGGATTACATGAGTGGTGTTTCTTCTTCTTTTTTTATCCTTACTCAAGTGTGTGCATTGAGAAGTAGCAAGAGTAATCTAGTGAGAAATCAAATGTTCTCATTAGAAGAGTTAGATCATAGATTAGAGCTACTCAAAATCTATCAACATTTGAACAACCAAGTATATGTAAGGGAAGTTGAGTTTGGGTGATAAATTTTCATCTTGTGATCCTTCAAAAAAGGTCTTGAAGTCTTGTATAGGATTTGGAGACAATCTTCTACATCAAAAGTGGTATCAGATCCCCTTTGAAGTCGACATTGCAAGGAGTGAAAGAAAACATCCAAGGATCGACTATCTTCACCACCATCCTTAAATTTTAAGTAAGTTTCTTGAATAATCTGTGTAGATTCTTGTAAATATTGATGATTTCTTTTTGAGTCATTTGAAAACTAGTATGTTGCACGTGGGTCTTATATAATTTTACATGGTTCTTGAACATGATTGCATGATAAGTTTGACATTGAATGTGAGATTTCTTTTTTTTTGAATTTGTGTGCAAGATTTTTACTATATAATGTGCATGAGTTTTAATGTGCGAGTTTTGACTTATTTTGTTTTGAATTGTGCATACTAGGTTGCGTTTGCTTTTTTTGGGTCATGAGTGGTGATCCTATGTTGTGGTAAAAGTTTCTAAGTATACATGACATAAGGTGTGTGTGGTTTTTGTGTGAATTAGAAGCAAGTGTATTTGCGTGTGTTTTGAAGTTGAAACATGTATTTGTGTAGAGATATTCAAGCATGAAGTGATATTAATTAATATTAAATCATTATTTATTTCTTCATGAAATGTTTTATGAATCATTCAAATATATATATATATATGTTGATATTTCAAATGTTGGAGTAGGGTTTCCGAACAACTTACATAGTTTAATGATAAGAATTTCGCAAGTTTTTTCTCATTTTTGTGCGTGTTTTGTGTAGTGATTTATGGTTCATTTAATGATTGTGTTTTGTGATTATTTGACTGTAAATTGGTACACAAGGACCAAATAAGAAACCTAAAGTGAAGATGAGGGAATTCAGTTCTAAACCATTAAAACCAAAGTAGAAACTCGAGTGTTTAAGTGATAGGAATAAGTAATCATGGAGGAGGAACTAAATTTCCAATCCATTCAAAAAATTTATAATAACTTGGATGCCACTAATTTACAACTTATACAATTACCGGCTATACAAACACAAATCCAAAGGTTAGAGTCCAGGTTAGCTAAAAAAGATTTGATCTAAAATGTCCAAGAACATAGAGAATTCTATGGGGATAGGTTTGGGAGTGCTATGAGGTCAAATAATCCAATTAAAGGAAGGTATTTGAATTCAAGAGTAGACCATGAGAAGATTCTATAAGTAGTGGACGGAATAAGAAGCTCCATGACCATCAACCTAAGTATCATTAAAAGTAGGATAAGCAGATTAAGCTTGATCTCCCCAACTTTGATGGTAAGCTTGATGTAGATTCATTTCTTGTGTGGTTGCATGAAGTGGAGGCTCTCTTTGAGTTCAAGGACTATCAAGATGAACAAAAGTGCAAACTAGAAACTCTTAAGTTTAAGAAATTTGCTAGAATTTGGTACAATAATCTAATGAGAACTATGGAACAAGAAGGCAAGTCCAAAATTAAATATTAGGAAAAAATTAAGAAACATCTAATTAGAAAATTCATTGCTAAAGATTATGAACAAGATAATTACATCAAATCAAATACTCTTAGATAAGGACTACTATATGTTGAGGAGTATGTTAGGGAATTCGAGAGGTTGGCACTAATATATGATATCCATAAAAGGAAGGAACAAACATGTGTTAGATTCTTGGGAGGCCTTAACATGATGATTCAAGACAATGTAGAAACTTGTCTTTAAAATTTCTTAGATGACATGATTAAACTTTCTTTAAGATTTGGAAAAAAAATTCTGCTAAGCTTTATACTAAACAAAGTGATCCATCCAAAAAGTACTACTCAAATAACCAAATAATAACATTTGGAGTGAGTACTTCAACTTATACCAATCTTGACAAGAAACTAGGAATTAATAGAGAGGAGAAATGAAAAAAATAAAGTGAATCAAGTTTCTACTAGGTAATTTTTCAAATGTTGAGGGTTTGTACATTTCTCTTGCAAATGTTCTAATCAAAGGGTATTATCAATCCAAGAGATTGACGGTATGGAGATATATGAGGAAAAATTCTAAAATTGAGCCTTCTGAGGAAGATTCTAGTGAATATGAGGAATAATAAAGTGCTTGTTATGTCTTAGAGAGAGTAATTCAAGCACAAGCTACTGAACAATCTACTCAGATAGAGAAGATATTTAAAATAAAAGGAAGAGTTGGAGATATAGTTTGTTGTATTATCATTGATAGTGGATCTTGTATAAACGTAGCTAATGAAAAGATGGTTAAGAATTTGTGATTGAAAAATAAAACACATCCAAAACCTTATTATCTTAAATGGTTAAATAAAGATAAGGGAGTCAAGGTAATAAAACAAACCTTAGTGTCATTCAAAATTGGTAACTACTATGTTGAGGTGCTATGTGATGTTTTACCTATGGATATATGTGGAATCTTATTAGGTAGACCATGAAAATTTGATAGAAGTTATTTATAATGGTATAACTTATGAATATCTAATTGATAGGGATAAAAATATGCATAAGCTTAAACCTTCTAAGAATGATAATGAGAGTATAGTCGAGAATAACAAGAGTTTATTCTTACATAAAAAGGTTACGGTCAAATGTATTCAAGAAGAAGGGGGTTGTTATACTACGGTCATGAAACATTTTCTACAAGGAGAGAGAGATAATGACAACCCTCAATTAGATAAGATTTTTGTTGAGTATCATCATATTTTTCCTATAAAATTACCACCCAGATTTCCACTTAAGAGAGGGATAGAACATGCCATAGATTTACTTCTTGTTGTGTCCTTACCTAATAAGCCCACATATAGATGTAATCCACGGGAGGATAAGGAGTTAGAAAAATTAATCTAGGAGCTCGTAAAAAGGATGGCCTTTAGGTGAGGGAAAGCATGATTCTGTGTTGTGTGCCAACATTAGAAGTCCCTAAAAAGGATGGTATTTGGCTCATTTGCGTAGACTCAATATTTTTAACAATTTTTCTATTAAATATCAATTTCTAGGGCTAAGATAAATGATATGCTTGATGAGTTATAAGGAGCATGGGTATTCTATAAGATTGATCTAAGAAGAGGATATCATTAAATAAGGATTTGAGAGGGGGATGAGTGGAAAGCAACATTCAAGATGAAATATGGTCATTATAAGTTGTTGGTGATGCCTTTTGGCTTATATAGTACATCAAGTTCATTCATAAGACTAATGAATAAAGCGCTTAGACCATTTCTCAGGGTTTTCATCATAGTGTACTTAGATGATATACTTGTATAGAATCGAAGTATACATGATCATGTAATTCAACTCAGAAATTGTTTGATAAACTAAGGGAGACTAAACTATATGGAAAAATGGAGAAGTGTGACTTTATGCTTTCAAGTATAGTTTTCCTTGGGTACATAGTGAGTAGTGAAGGTATTGAAGTTGATCCCACTAAAATTTAAGCTAATAAGAGTTGGCTGATAACTAAGGTTATTCATGAAGTGAGGAGTTTTCATGGTTTGGCAAGTTTTTATATAAGATTCATTAAGGATTTTTCTACTATTGTCGCACCAATAACACAAATCAAGAAAAAGGGTGAGTTTAATTGGAGTGAGGATGCAACTAAGGCTTTCCAAACTTTGAAGAATAAGCAATGCAATGCACCATTACTAGCTTTACCTGACTTTGAGAAATTATTTGAAGTTACATGTGATGCAAGTGCGGTAGGAATAGGAGGTGTACTTCATAGGAAAAATGAGCTATTGCATTTTTTTAGTGAGAAATTAAATCGAGCAAGGCTGAATTATTCCACGTGTGATAAATAGTTCTATGCCGTCATACGAATTCTAGAAACATAGATTCATTACCTAAGACTTAAACCATTTTTTTTTTGCATTCGAACCATGCAAAATTGGTTAGTTTCTTATGGTCCTTAATGTTTTTTGTTAAGCATTTCGATGGTAATGAAAATTTCATGGTAGATTCTATGTCTTGTAGATCCATCATATTATTTATGTTGGATGCTAAGTTATTGGGATTTGAGATATTGAAGGAGTTGTATGATAAGGATAAAGACTTTATTGACATATATAACTTGTGCAAAAAGAATGGTATTTTTGGTAATTATTTACTACAAGATGACTATATCTTTAAACTTAATAAGTTAGGTGTACTTTGTTTAAGTGTACGTGATTTAATTACTAAATAATTACATGAGGGAGGTATAGCTGGTCATTTTGGAGTTCATAAGACCTTGGAAATACTATAAGAAAACTTCTATTGGCCACAGATGATAAGACTAGTACAAAAATTTATAGGAAGATGCATAACTTTTTAGAAAAGTAAAATTTTCTTCGATAAGAGTTCTTATACTGCTTTACTAGTACTTGATCAACCTAGGGAAATTGTTAGTATAGATTTCTTATTAGTATTATGAAGGACGCAAATGGGTAAAGATTCTATCCTTGTGGTAGTGGATAGATTATCAAAGATGGCACATTTTATACCTTGTAACAAAACAAGTAATGCAACTCATGTAGCAGACTTATATTTTCAAGAAATAGTAAGGTTACATGGGGTTCCCAAAAGTATAGTATCGAATAAAGATTTAAATTTATTAAACTACTTTTGGAAGACACTTTGCCAAATATTAGGTACTAAGTTGTTGTTTAGTACTTCTCATCATCCACAAATAGATGGTCAAACCGAAGAGACTAATAGATTTCTAGTTACTTTACTACAAGGGTAGGTAAATAAGAGTTCCAAAGATTAGGATATCAAGCTTGCGCATGCTGAGTTTGCATACAATAAAAGTCCTTCCAATACAACTAAAATGAATCCTTTTGAGATTGCATACGAGGTTAATCCATATCTACCCTTTGATACGTTGGCATTTAAGAGAGGAGATATAAAGAATTATGATGTTAAGAAAAGAATCAAATTCTTTAGAAAACTTCATCAACAAATTAAGGACAACATTAAAAAATTGAATTGTTGCATTTGAAGAAAAAGATATTTTCAAACTTAGGAAAGAATAAAATAATGCTAAGAGAAAGAATAAACTAATGCCAAGAGCAGATGGTTCATTCAAAATCTTAATAAAATTTGGAAATAATGCATATGAACTTAAATTCCTTGAACATAACAAAGGAGTTTATAGAACTTTCAACATTGGTGCCTTATCTCCATATCCCAGTGATCTTAATTTGAGAGAAAATTCTTTTGTATAAGAAGAGAATGATATAGGATCATCTCTTGAGAAATCTCGGTCTTCTTCTTCTTATGATGGTGATCAAGAGGAATTAGCATATATAGAGATAGAACCAATTATGATTGAAAATTATTATGCTTCTATTATTTTGTCAAGTCATTCTTACAAGTACTGTACATATTTGCGACAGGTTCATGAACTTAATGATGGTTGAAGTTATTTAAGGTTAAAGGCAATGAAAATGGATTACAAGGTCACAAAGCGCAAGAAAGAATAAGGCTACAAGACTATAAAGTTTATTCATATATGATTATATCTATGTATTGCATTATTAAGTTGATAGCTTTGTTATTTTTTTGTATACTTTATAATGCTTGTAAATTTTCATTGTAACTTTCATTATAAGAACATGATCCATGCCTTAAGAGGGTTAATTCTTTAATGAGGCTAACAATGGGCTTATGAATGGAAAAGTCCTGCACAGTTTTATGCCTATATAAGCACTTGTACTCAAAGATGTCGAAACAACATTGAGAATTTTATAAAAGTTTAATCGTGACTTTAGAGAGAAGATTACAAAAGTGGTTTTCTTCTTCCTTTCTTTTCCTTCCTTAAGTGTATACATTGAGAAGCAACAAGAGTAACCTAGTGACAAATTGAATTTTATCATTAGAAGTGTTAGATCTTGGATTATATCTACTCAAAATCTATCAACATTCAAATGATTGAAGTATATGCAAGGGAAGTTGAGTTTGGGTGATAATTTTGCATCTTGTGATCCTTCAAAGAAGGTTTTGAAGTCTTGTAGATTAATTAGATACAATCTTCTGCATCAAGATGTACCTTTGTTAAAAAAATAAGTGTATTTATAACTCTAAACTATGTATTTACAACAAATGTATTCATCCTTTGTAGCTTTATCAATAAAGAATATGTACGTATATTTAGAAGATGTGTATTTTGTAAGATAAAAGGTGCACTGTTTCCTTGAAAGATGTGCATTTATATCTGTAAGGTGTGTATTATTTTAAAATAAAGCTTAATAAATTTAAAACAATGTCACCATATCAACTATATCTTTCTAGGAGGATTGTGTATTTTAATATAAAAGATGTATATTTATCGGTAATAGCTGTGCATTTATTAGTAATGGATGTGCATTTTTATACACTCTCTCATGTGGTGTGTTTAAGAAAAACTTCATTTAACATACAAAAAATCCATTAACCAAAGCACTATATTTTCAACTACTAATAATAGGATGAAAGTTGTGACTAATTTCAAGGAAGTATTTTCTTCTAACATATTTCTTGAGAATTATGATTTATTAAAGAAAATTTTCCTTTATACCAAACAAACACCGAGAAAGTAACATACTCGTGTGGCCCAAAACAAGTACTATCTACTTGGTCAATAATTACTTATCAATTCATCAAACTTAGCTAATGTAAAGTATTAAAAAAATATACTTAAGTTATAATTAAACAATACCATATATGGTACTATTTTATTGTTTGGAAAGTAGGGATGTATACACACATATATCATTAATACTTTAATTTAAGTTTCCTAGCAAGTGTATAACCCAAATTTTACTTCTGAAATATTTTATTTTTATGTGGAAGTAGTAATATAATCCAACGGGTGTTACCTCCACACTTATTAAAATTCTTGTCCATACTTTTCTCCTACTAAATGAAATATTAAAATGTTTGCAATAATTAAATAAAAAAATATTGAAATAAATAGAAATATTAAAAACTTAAATAAATTAAATTCAAGAATAGAGTACATAGCACATACTCCATATAATATAATATGTAGAAAAAATGAGAGATAGATATAAAATAGATAAAGACTTCAAAAAGGATATTTGAAAACTAAGGCACACAACACCTAAATCCTCATATAGCTATAGCTTTATAATCTAACTCTAGGTATAAGCTTAAATCATTCTACTTAAGGAACCTCCTCAAAGCGAAGAGGATCATCAGCAAATACCTATCACAACTTCTACAAATTTATAGTATTAGTACACATTTCATACTAAATAACATAATTACCTTAAAGAGATAGCTTTATACACAAGGTTCATGCAATGAAAGCAATAGAGCATGCTATAATAGGATAACAACATGCTTACATATATATGTTATTTAAGAAAAAGTAAACTCAATCAACAATCAAGGTATAATGTACTCTGCACACACAAATATACAAGATTCATTACTTCTTATATTTCATCATCATGATCACGATTGAGTATATATCCACTAATATAGTACAAAAATGCCTCTAATCCTAGCTATCTCACCCAAAAATGTAGTCATACTATAAAATAATATAATACATAATTACTTGAGTATACATACCCCTTATAGTACCAAAATACATTGAGTCACCTATATAATAGAAGAGGGCATATCTAGATGTTATGAGGAACTCATAATCACAGTATAGAAAACACTAAAAAGGTACCAAGCACATACCAATTGTAATTGGATAACTACCCCAAGTGATACAAGTCTCGACTCAAGATAATTCCTTTAAGTGATTTCTGTTTTATTAAATATTTAGATCTAACAAGAACCATGTCTCATAGAATATCATTTCCATGCACAAAAATAAATTATTTAATTGAATTCTAATATTAAGCATGCACTTGATCCAAAAAGGAATTAAGGCCCAAAACATTAAGACTGTAAAAAACCATTAACGTACCATCAAAGCCCAATTAAATATATAAGGCATTAAAGTTAAATTTCATGCCACAAAAGGCTTGTTAAAATTAGATTTTAATGCACATAAACTCTAATTATTCAAGACAAGGGTTAATATTGAACAAAGCCAATGGTTCACAAAAGTTAACCATTAATGAAGACATCATTTGACCATGTGTTAACATTTGACCACAAGTTAACTAAGGGTTCTTATATAAGGCTAAAATCAAATAAAATACTCCAAAAGCACATAAAATGAAAAAAAAAATCCTTATAAGCTCAACTACAATTACCTTAGGATTATATTTTCTATGGTGGATACACAAGTGGGTGAGGGTAGAAAGGGAAAGTGAACCACCTATACATTAATTATAGGAATTAAACCTAAGGTTCCTCAAAAGAATTCATGACTACTATTACCCCATCCATGAAGAATTTCTTATATGTATGAATTAGTAAATAATTTAATTAATTGGTTCATTTGTACCAAATAACCCTTTATTTTTGTAAACTCTCATACCAAATATCATTAGATCATCAATAACGTTATATCATTTTTCCTATTTGTTTTTGTAATACCCAATTCTTAGTAAACTTAATTTATTTGGGATGTATATTGATGGTGGTTAATTTTATTTAAATATAATTTTTATTTCATTTTTTAATAGTTTTATAAATCCTATTTTTGGGTTTTGAAGTGTTCGTTCAGGAGTCATTATCGTTTCTTACAATTTTGTGTTCTGTGAGACTTACTAGACACTTTTGGCACTTAAAATATTTTGAGACTCTTATTTTTTATGGATATTTAATTTCCTCATAGTAATATTATCCTACTAGGATTTTATAATTGCCAAAAAAATATGATAAGAAGACACTATTCATTATATCATTATACTTTAATCATCTTTTTTAAGCCCTGAAAGCCCTTTTTAGATATGTAAAATTTATAAATCTTTGGGTATCAATGTATTTTAATTTTAATGAGATATATATTATTTTAAAAATTATACAATTAACATTACCATTTTTTAATTTATTCAAATATTCTTAGACATAATAAACCATCAAAACTAATTTATCTTCTTGTGTTCACAAATAAATGAGTAATTTTTCTCCTTTTAGTTATGATAAGAACTCATGTGAGTGATAAAGAAACCTCCCCCTCCCTACTAGTAACACTTTTTATACTATGGCCAAATTGATCTTGGCTTCTTTGTTAAGTGTTTATCATTTTACCATTTTACAATGATCACTAAGTTCCTTCTTTCTTCTTTCTTATTTCTTTCTTAACCTCTCTTGGATGCCACATATCAACCTTTATATTCTAGATTTCATGGCTCCTTCTTCTCTTCCTCCTCTATAGTTTATAATCCTATTTACTTCTAAGTTCTTAGATTTAGCCTATTAGTGTTTCTTGAACAAAAGTGGGGTTAAACCTTTGTAAATGATGAAGCATTCTCTAATTTTCATCTTCCTTTTTTTACTCCTATTATTGGATTTTAGTATTAGGTAAACCTCCTAATATACTGGCTTATAGAACCTTATGTGTTATTATATGTTCTTGTTATGTTTTGGTTCATTTAGATACCCAATTGTGGTTATTTGTTAAGAGCATGAAGTTGGTGTTTTATGAGAATCTCAAGGTTTTTATGAGGTGCTATTTTTAAATTTAATCATGTATATCTTTCCTATTTGTGTATCTAACCATGTATGTTCATTTAAGGAGTTAAGTATTGAAAATGACAGTTTTGTCAATTTGTGGCATATTATGCCATGTGCATGCTATATGATGTTAATGTTGCTTAAATATTTTCATAATTCTCTAGTGGATTGGTGAATTTATTTTGATCAATTTTGATACATAATATGTTTATGTTTGAGCATGTATATACTATGTTATGTTTGCGTGAGTTTTTGAGTATTAAAAAAACATTTTGGTCTTTTTACACGTTTTTTAATATCTGGTATGCTTTTATTGCTTCAATTTTTTATTTTTATTATTTTTGAAATGTATGTGAGATTTAATGAGTTAAGATTAAGTATATTTAAAGGTCTGGCCTAATATAGTTTTTATGGTTTTAAAGGCAAAAGAGTATTTTTGCATGCTTTATGATTTTCTAGAAATAATGTTTGTGTTGTGAGATGTTATATTTTATATGAATAATTCTTGGGTATATTATATTCATGAATTTTTTTAATCAATTTTAACTATTTTAATTGAATTTTATAATTTTTAAGGGTTTTAAGGGCACAAATGTCATTTTAAAAGCGTGAAGATATTTATTGGATATTTTGTAGTTTTTGACACATTGTTTAGATTTTTTTGTTAACATCAATAATATATTTTATAAATAGTTGTTTAATGGTTTTATAATATATAGTAATTTTTGGTAATAACTATTTAAAGATTTTTTGATTTATACTTCTTGGTATAAAATAACATTTTCCTTCTACCATAAAAAATTGTGTGTCAATAGCGGTTTTTTCCCTCAAAATTGGCATGCAACCATATTGTATGGTGGTTAAGCCTATTATACTTGATGGTTTTATTGCTAGCCCTTATAAGCTCATTTAGTTTAAAGTAGTAATTTTGGAGTACATTATCATTATCATAGGTTTTGGTGATAAAGAATCACCCAAGGGTTGATTAAGATGAGCCTTGGTTTACCTTAGAGAAATTTTCGTTGACTTCTATTTTACCTTGAAAATTGAACTAGTGAAGACATAGATTTGAAAGAGAATAACTAAGATGTAAAAGTTAGGACTTATTGCATGAACCTAACCTTTCATCGTAATTATTATTTATTGTGGAGGTTTTGGGCCTATTCTTAACCTCTGCCTTTTATTACAATTTCCCATCTTAAAATCTTTCAAAATATATTTAATGTTCTATTAATATAAATGAAAATGGTTTTCATTTTAGGAAGGACTTGGGAATAGGTGAAAAAGTAAGTTTTAGGTAAAATAGTTGATTTATCATCAAGAACAAGGTAATTAGTTGATTTTAAAACCTAGGTAATTATCCCAAAAGAAAAAGTCAACTAGTGAAACCAATGTTCTGAAATTTTACAACTAGTTAACTGCTTATGCTAGAATAAACTTGTGTTTTTTATTATTATTTTGATTTTACTCTTCTCCAAATGTTTATGAAACCTTAAAATTATGGTCTCTTTATGGTAATAATTGTATTTTAGTGCACTGGGATTATTTTAATCTTATTTAGATAAAAATATCCCAAAATCACTTTTTAATGTACTTTCTTTACCAGCCTTATTCCTTCTCTCTTCCATTTTCTCCTATACCTCAAGCCTATGCCAGTAGTCCTGATTTTGGTGCAACTACCCATTCGTTTGTTATGGCTAGATTTTCTTTCATCCTTCCCCCACTTTTTTTATCCCATGCCTTTTAAACCTTATACCTTCACTTAACCATAAGTCAGCACTCCAATTTCCTTTCTTCCCTCCCTTTTATCGAATAATATAACTTCCTAGGCCTCCCTATTGGACTCATCCCCTTAAACTCATACACTCTCAAGCTCTCTCATTTTTATGAGCAAAAATAATTTAAGAGTTATGGCACAAATAATAATCAAGAAGGGGGGTTAAATAAGCATTTGGAAAATTTAAAATTTCAAATTTTAAGAAGATAAAAATTAAAACCCCCTATGAAGATATTGAGTAACACTCAATCTTATCTAATATGTGACTTGATTTGATTACTTTTCATGCATAAATCTTCTTGTTTGGACTTATTTCTCTATACATTTCCTTAACACCCTATAGGAATGCTGTATGAAATAATCATGATGTATATGACATGGTATATTCAACGATTCCTCTACTTAAGATATACTGTTCTCCTAAGTAGCATACATCAATGATCTTAAATCCACCTCTTTATTTTGCATAATAACTCAGATAGATCAAGTACAAACTATTTTAAACTCTTCAAAGACTCACAAACTAACTCTAGTTTTCCAAACGCATAACCTACACTAGATTCCAATCCCCACCTTAACTATAAGATGAAGCACATAGTCTTAAACTCTTAAACTAGCTAAGTGATCTCTACGTAGTGATCAGTAAGAATTATAACTCAATAAATATAAATAGTAGATGAAACTCAATAGCTTATTATTACAATTAAGAACCAATTCCTTAAACCATGGAAAATATTACATAAAACTAAATCTCTTATGCTTTAATAATAATTTTTCCTTAATTTTCCCCCTATTTCTAATCCTCTTTGTTTTTTCATGTACTTAGTTGAATAGGAAATCAAAACCATGCTTTTCATTAATAAAATCTCAACAACCTCTAGTTGTATGACTATTTTTCTTCAAAATATTAGGTCAACATATTTGTAGGTAAAATCTTAGATAACTATAATTTTAATAAATGAAATATCTTAATTAATATAGACATAAACATATTCAGTAAAACCAACAAACATAAAATCTAGTGAAAAACTCTTTCTTAGAAATTTCAACCATAGAGAATATCTCTAATTTTTAATAAAATATTTTTGCTCAAAATCCATGTCATAAAATTGAAAATAAGAACATATATATCCCTATGATATTACCAAAATTAAATTTATAAAACATCATTGAATACAGTATATAATAATCTCCTAATTTTTTACATACAATAAAAAAGAAACAACTAAGGTAGTATGAACTATCATTGGGAAAACAAAAGTAAGAGGAATGCTTAAGATAGTGGAGGAAAGAAGGCAAAGATACCTCGCACTATATTGATGAAAAAACAAAATATAGACCTCTCAAAGAGGGTAGTGATTCCAACCAAAGTGTTTCAAAGTGATTGGTTACTAGAAAAGGTGTTGGATGCATTTAGGGTAATACCATGTCAATCTTGGGAATCTTTGTTTAGTTTTAGTAGTTTGTATTTGATGGAAACCTGTTAGGGTTTCTCAAAAAGGATCAAAGAATATAATCGAGCGCGGGGTTCGATTCACCGGAATCAGCCTAAGGAACTTTCCAAAGGAAGATTCAAGAACTCAGAAGCACAGTATGAGAACGACAACTGAATTTGAGAAGTAGGAACGATCAAGAATCGATCGAAGATAGGGAGCATAAGTAGTAGAAGATGCGAGTGAGAGATTTGCCGAGAGAGAGAGAACGCGAGAGAGAGTTCGAGAGAAAGTAAGAATCAATTTCTTATTCAGCCAAAAACTGTCCTCCCAACATGCCGTATATGGCATATTTATATGGCGTACAATACCGTATAAAAATACACAACGCAGCTATACACAATCAGCCCAACCAATACTCGCCGACGCAGCCCAAATACACAAAAGAGGAGAGGGTCGATGCTGGACAATTTGACCAGCCCAAAATTACAACTCCAAACCCCCTAAAATACAAGGAAATATTTATACATCAATTCTCATCAACTAAGAATAATTCTAGCTAATCATGGTTATTAAGGGTTGATTAACCCATAATCCAACTAATTCATTAACCATGTATCGGGTGGCGGGTTATACAGCCAACCTAATTCCCATTAGCCAATTTCTACCAGCGAATGCATCCCATGGGATTACATAACAAAAAAAAACATTTCTGCAACAAAACTTCAGCAGCTACAGCAATTTAAGTCCATCCTCCATGTGCTGCATTAATACTTCCTAATCAATCACACAATAAGACAAACAATTATAAGTATAAAATGATTTAAAGCAATTATCAAAATTAATTAAATACAAATTTTGCAGATTCATATCATTCCCCTCTTCTTGAAAAGGTTTCGCCTCTGAAACCTGAGTAATACCCAGAAATGGACTAAGATCAGCAACATTAAAAGAATTACTAACATTCCCAAACTTAGCAGGTAAATGAATCTTATAAGCATTATCATTAATTTTCTCTAACACAGTAAAATGTCCATCTCCTCTAGAATCTAATTTTGATTTTCTAAGGTTTGGAAACCTTTCCTTCCTAAGATGTACCCAAACTAAATCACCAGATTTAAAAACCATTTTCCTCCTCCTTTTATTAGCATTTTTAGCCATTTGATGCACCTTTTTATTGATTTGTTGACTTACAGACTCATGCAGCTTTTTTATATTATTAGCTTGAGATTCAGCATCAAAATTTTGCAAATCAGCATTAGGTAAAGGACTCCTTTAGACCTGAGTCATTTTTGGAAGGTTTGAGGGTGAAAAGTTGTGGAAAATAATAATTTAGTTCCTAATTTTCCCCACAAAACCTTCCAAAAATGACTCAGGAATTTAACATCTCTATCTGAAACTATGGTCTTAGGTATGCCATGTAATTTAACTATATGAGAAAAAATAATTCAGCCACAGCCATAACATCATTGGTCTTATTACAAGGTATAAAATGAGCTATTTTACTAAACCTGTCTACTACAACCATTATTGAATCCTTAGCCCTATTAGTTCTAGGTAAGCCTAAAATAAAATCCAAAGAAACATCAACCCAAGGTTGGTTAGGTACAGGCAATGGAGTATATAACCCAAATGGTTTTGAAGTAGTTTTACCGTGTCTACAAGCCACACAATTAACACAATATTTTAACACATCCTTTTTCATGTGAGGCCAATAAAAATGATCAGTTAATATGTTTAAAGTCTTCTGAAATCCTAAATGTGCCATTAATCTACCATTATGAGCTTCTTGAATTAATAATCCCCTATATGAACATTTAGGAATACATAACCTATTTTCCCTAAACAAATAACCTTCAGTGATAAAATATTTTCCCTGTGTAGAGATTTCAGACTTTTTATAAATCTCCTTAAAATCAAGATCTTCCAAATATAAAGGCTTAATACTAGAAAAACCTAACAAAGTAGAATCTGCAACTACATTTTCACTTCCTTTTTTATACTTAATCATGTAAGGAAAGCTTTCAATAAACTCAATCCATCTACCCTATCTCCTATTTAACTTTGATGGACTTTTTAAATACTTAATAGCCTCTTGATCAGTATTAATCACAAATTCTCTATGCCATAGGTAATGTTGCCAAACTTCTAAAGCTCTTACTAAAGCAAACAATTCTTTTTCATAAGTAGAGTAATTCAGAGTACTACCATTTAATTTCTCACTAAAATAGGCTATTAGTTTGCCCTCTTGAGAAAGTACAACCCCTATTCCTAACCTTGAAGCATCATAATCTAATTCAAACATCTTTTCAAAGTCAGGAAGGCTTAACACAGGTGCCTTGGTTAATTTAGTTTTAAGTGTCTCAAAAGATTTTTGCTGTTCTAAACCCCACCTAAATCCATTTTCCTTTTTTGTTATGGCAGTCAAAGGAGCAGCTATAGTACTAAAATTCCTAACAAATCTCCTTTAGAAAGAACACAACCCATGAAAACTTCTTACTTCAGTTACACTCTTTGGCATAGGCCATTCTTGAATAGCTTTAATTTTGTCTTTATCCATAGATATGCCATCTTTTCCTACCACAAACCCTGAGAAAACCACATTTTCCAGACAAAACCTAGATTTAGTTAAGTTAGCATAAAGTTTTTCAATCTTAAACACATCCAAAATAATCCTTAAGTGTTTCAAGTGTTCCTCTAAAGATCTACTATATATAAGTATGTCATCAAAATAACAACCACAAATTTTCCAATAAAATTCCTCAAAACGTGGTTCATAAGTCTCATAAAGGTACTAGGTGCATTAGATAATCCAAAAAGCATCACTAACCATTCATACAATCCAAAATTAGTTTTAAAAGGTGTCTTCCATTCATCTCCTAGTTTCATCCTAATTTGATGATACCCACTTTTTAAATCTATTTTCGAAAAAATAACTGCACCATGTAAAAGATCCAACATCTCATCAAGTCTAGGTATAGGATATCTATACTTTATAGTTATCTTATTTACTGCCCTACTATCTACACACATCCTCCAACTACCATCCTTTTTAGGTACTAATAATACTAGAACTGCACATGGACTCATTGATTCCTTAATATACCCCTTACTTAGTAACTCAAAAACCTGCATTTTTAATTCCTTAACCTCCTCAGGATTGGCCCTATAAGCAGGTTTTTTTGGTACAACAGCTCCTGGAACAAAATCTATTTGATTCTCTATTCCCCTTAATGGCGGTAATCCACTAGGAATGTCCTTAGGAAATAACTCACTATAATCTTCGAATAATTGTTTTATAGCAACAGGTACTTCCTCACTTAGTCCTAACTGACACTCATACCACTCCTTATAAACCATCAAATACACATTGGCATGTCTCTTAATAGCCATTCCTACATCCTTACTCTTAGCATAAAACCTAGATGTTCCCTTAATTTCTTTTGAACCAATCTCAGTCTCCAAACTCAGTTTAGATAATTCCTTATAGTCAGACTTAATTTTAATTTGATCTTCAAAAATCTCTTTTGGAGTCATAGGTGCTAAAAAAATCTTCCTATCATCCTTCTGTAAGGTATATCTGTTTTTATGACCATCATTTCTTACCCTTCTATCATATTGCCAAGGTCTACATAATAACAATTGAGCAGCATGCATTGGAACTATATCACACAAAATAGAATCCTCATATTTTCCTAATTTTAAGTTTACTAAAACTGTTGGCTAACTTTTACATCTCCCAACTCATTAATCCACTGCAATCTATATGGTTTTGGGTGTTTAGTGGTTGGTAATCCTAACTTAGACACTAACAAGGTACTAGCAGCATTAATACAACTACCACTATCTATAGCCATGTTAAAACATTTATCATCGATCAAACATCTAGTATGAAATATATTTTCTCTCTATATAGCATTAGAATCAGGTAGTTTGTTACTGTTTAAAGCCCTGCGTACTACAAAAAGGTCTCTACTTACTGGTAGTTCTATTTCTTCTTTTGAATCACTATCATCTTCTCTAACCAAACTAGTCTCCAAATCTTCCTCCTGAGATTCAGATTTTATGTCTCCAGACTCTCTAATTAAAATGTTCCTCTTGTTTGGACACTCAGAAGCTATATGTCCCAATCCTCCACAACTAAAATATTTAATATCTCTAGTTCAGTTTGAACCACTCACAGGGTTTGTTATCACATTCTTACCGTTTTCAAACTTATTTCCTGCCTTTGCCTCATTGTTTCTACCTCTAGACTCAAATTTATTAGTATTCCTCCAATTTCCAAAAGTAGTTCCCCCAAAATTTCTCCTCACTGTACTCTTAATCCTAATCCTAGGGGGCTTATATTGTCTAGAATTCTTTAATTGAATCTCTATCTTAGTAGCTATGTTTACCATTTCACTTAAAGTTCCACAAGGATATAATTCTACTTTATCAGTTATTTCAGAGTTTAATCCACTCAAAAACCTAGCCATGGTAGAATCATCATCCTCAATAATTCCTATTTTAATGATCAAGACCTCTAATTCCTTAAAGTAGTCATCCACTGTTCTCATTCCTTGACTAATTGTTTGTAATCTTTTATGTAACTCCCTATAATAATAACTTGGTATAAACCTTTTCCTCATCAAAATTTTAAACTCATCCCATGTCTGTATGGGTGGTTCCCCACATCTACATCTAGTTAACACAAGATTATGATACCAAGAGGAGGCATACTCAGTAAACTCTACTACAGCTACCTTAATTTTCTTATCATCCAAATAGTTATAACATTCAAACACTAGCTCTATCTTCCTTTCCCATTCAAAATAATAATCAGGGTCATTTCTACCATTGAACCCAGGTATACTAAGCTTAAGATTATTTAGATTCCTATCAACGAATTCTAAATCCCTTTCTTGTCTATTGTTCTGCCTAGGTCTCCTATCACTATTATGGGATACTTGGTCCTGTAATTCTTCTAGGTTAGCTATGGGCGGAATTCTGATCCTAGGGTCCATAGGAGCCCTTCCTAAAACCCATGCTTGGTGAGTTTCGACTCTATTATGTTGTAATTCATTAATTCTTACCTCTTGTTCTCCTATTCTTTGTTCTAAGTTAGCAGACAACACAGCAAATTGAGCAGTCATTTGTTTTTGAAAAGTCCTAAGAGTTTCTAATAGATCATAATTGGAAACAGATTGATTAACAGATTGCCCGTTGTTAGACATTATGAGATTTCCTTAATATTATCAATTAAACACAATCACAGACAGTTAAACAAGATCAATTTACTTTAATAGAACTCTGACAGACAGTAATTACGCAATCTAGTTAGAAGAATATTACAGTATCAAAGAATATCAGATATATCAAAAACACAAACAATACAGAATTTCCAGGTAATTATTAGATCGAAATTGATAGATAAGTGAGAAAGAACGATATTACCGCGAGCACTTAAAGAATTAATCCAATTAATAAAGGACCCTTATTCTTGGACGTCTTACTCCTTTCCCGAAACCAAAAGGTTCACCGGTTACTTAACCTGTACACTTATCAAGCGGCACAGAATAATATTTCAAAAGAAATTTGTAAATTTATTATCATAGATAGTAGTATATAACAAAATACGGTTCGAGTTTACCAATTAGAAAGTATGTCTCAAGAATAGTCAAGATCCAAATTCTTGACCAAACCCTAATCGACAAATCGCCAAAGATTTAGGGTTTTCTTCCAAGAAACTTCGAAATAGCAGACACAACATTCCGATCGCCGGCTTAAGTGTGACGGAAATCGTCAAAACCCTTCGTTAATTTCAAACCCTAAATTTCGCACTTCAGAAGTAGGGTTAGCAAAAACGACAAATAATGAACCAGAAGTAAAAAAAGAACTTAGTAGCAACAATTAAACCACGAGCACTCGAATAATTGAGGCTCTGATACTAAATGATGGAAACCTGTTAGGGTTTCTCAAAAAGGATCGAGCGCGGGGTTCGATTCGCCGGAATCAGCCTAAGGAACTTTCCAAAGGAAGATTCAAGAACTCAGAAGCACAGTATGAGAATGGCAACTGAATTTGAGAAGTAAGAACGATCAAGAATCGATCGAAGATAGGGAGCAAAAGTAGTAGAAGATGCAAGTGAGAGATTCGCCGAGAGAGAGAGAACGCGAGAGAGAGTTCGAGAGAAAGTAAGAATCAATTTCTTATTCAGCCAAAAATTGTCCGTCCAACATGTCGTATATGCCATATTTATATGGCGTACAATACCATATAAAAATACACAACGCAGCTATACACAATCAGCCCAGCCAATACTCGCCGACGCAGCCCAAATACACAAAAGAGGGGACCCAAAATTACAACTCCAAACCCCCTAAAATACAAGGGAATATTTATACATCAATTCCCATCAACTAAGAATAATTCTAGCTAATCATGGTTATTAAGGGTTGATTAACTCACAATCCAAATAATCCATTAACCATGGATCGGGTGGCGGGTTATACAGCCAACCTAATTCCCATTAGCCAATTTCTGCCGGTGAATGCATCACATGGGATTACATAACAAAAAAAAAATTTCTGCAACAAAACTTCAGCAGCTACAGCAATTTAAGTCCATCCTCCATGTGCTGCATTAATACTTCCTAATCAATCACACAATAAGACAAACAATTATAAGTATAAAATGATTTACAGCAATTATCAAAATTAATTAAATACAAATTTTGGAGATTCATATTAGTATTATGCATATATAATAATACATTTCTATTCAAACCTTTTAGTTGAGGATGGAAGAGTTGTGGCTCAAGTGAATGGGTGGAAGCTTAATTGTGAATTTATGAATCTAAGATTGAATTTTAGGTTTTAGATCTATATTTTTTAATCCATATAAAAAAAATAAATGGCTAATAATCTAAGGGATTATATTGCTAAATATCACAAGGATGTTTTCCCAATAAAGGAAGGTGAGGATTATCAAGTTGTTCCCCCCAGGATATATCCTTCATATAATTGCCTACAAAAATGTGTTTTCTAATATGCAAAGGAGTAATGAGGCAAAATTAATGGATTTGAGTGTGGTCCATCTACTTGAAGCAAAAAATTATCCATCTACCTTCCCTACTGATTCAACACATGATCACTATAGAAGAACATACAAGACATGCCATTTCTCATACAATGTGGCTAACTAAAGTGTCCAAGAATTTTATGGTGCCACTATAAGGGAAAGGAAAACCACTTAATAATGGAGGCTATTTGAACTCTACCATGTTTAAAAATATGAGTATTGAAGTCCATAAGGAGAATTTGGTCAAGAATGGTGAAAATGAAAAGGCTTCTACAAAAGGAAAACAAAAGAAAGTAGTTGAAACTTCTATGGAGGAGGGAACTAAGAAAGAAACTTAAAAGGGAACTATTAATGGAGGTATCTACTCACTATGTAAGGAATTGAGGTTCAAGAAAACCAAAAAAAAAACTTCATGAAAATAATATTAATCCAAGTAGCCATTGACAACAATGCTAATATTTCCAACAAGGAGAACTTGGTAGTTATGAATACTATCAATGGGCTAGCCAATCTTAAAACTCTCTTATTCCCTCAAAACAGTAAATTTTATCATAACCTAATCCTATTTCAGATGAATTTATATTATGTTAATTAGTTTTTTGTCTAAGCCTATCAATTTTCAGTTAGTGGTATGTATATATATATATCACTTTGTTAATCTAAAGCTACTTCAATTCTAGTTATCTCTTTTGCTAAATTTTCTTAGTATCTTATGATTGCAAGAGAAGCAACATAGCACCAAAAATTATGAATACTAATTTTGATCTTACTAATACATACTACTCTTATTTGTTTATTTAATTTAGGGTTAACTAAAATGATTTGTCTTTTCTATGTTGTGTTACTATTTACAACCCTTTTTATAATGAAAAAAAGGAGAATAACTGTTGATTCATAGGAGAATATACGAATGAAACTTAAAGCTAAAATAATGTTGATAAAAAAATTATATTCCAATAACCTATAGAGGGAACTCTAAGTAATCTTGGTGTTTTTGAGTATTTTCAGTACCATGTGACTTATATGTCTATGTATGGTATATCTATGACTGAAACATTAGTACTATATTATTATGTGCATAGTAATTAATTGAGAAGATTAATATTGTCTGCCACAACAATTCTTATTAGAAACATTGCTTATGTACACATTGATTTGAAGCAAGAATCCTTTAGTGTATTTCTTAACAATATGTTGTGCTATCTTTACTAAAGTAATTTTCTAAGCATGCATCATTGTTTCCTTTAGTAAATTTTTAGAAGAACTAGTTTATTTTCTTCACTTTTTTCAATGCTAATTACATTAGTATTTGTTATCATAAATAATAGGAAATTTGTTGAGTTTTTAGTTTTGATGAGAACAAAAAAGGATGTTGTTATTTATATACCTAGTGTAAATTTCTTTATAGGCCTAACTTTATGTTGAAAACAACTAGAAGATACTAATAGAAGGAGCTAAGGGAGGAATTAAACTAATGTATCAGGATCTTGAAGTTTAGAGGAATATCTATGCTATGTGACATTCGAAAAAGGTAGTATGATCCTTATAGAGTTACTTAAGAAACATAAGGTAAATTTTTTCTTAAAACCATTATATTTACAAGAAATTATTTCAAAACTAAAAGTGTTTTTAAAGGAAACTCAGCCTAGTCTTTTGTTAAGTTCCCTTTTCTTATGATAACAAACTTAATTATGAATTTGACATATATTATTAAATGTGCATGTGTATTAGAGTAAAAACATAAAGTATTCAACACTTAACTAAGACAAGTAGGGATAAGGAGATCAAGCTTGCAAATCATAACCCAAGCTCAAGCAAGACATCAATAAGGAGAAAAAATGAAGACTCTAGCTTCAAGTACTTCAATTTCTTATGTGTAATAAACAAAAAAATGAGAGGATAAGCAAGTGTGCTCAAGAAACCAAGACTCAAGCCTTAATGAGTATGTTAGAGTCTCAATTTTTATGTACATATGATTTACATGCAAAAAACTCAGAATTTTTAATTATTTGATATTTATAATCCTATTTAAAAATCAATTTGAAAGATCTTAAAGTGATTTCATGCACAAAAAATGTTTACAAGTATTTACACAAAAGGATGATTAAACTAAACTGTTTCTTAAGCTCTTTTCCAATTGAGGTGGGTTGCAATATTCACAATAAATTCTCTATAAAATATGTTTTGGTGAATAATAAACCTTTGAAAATTTTAGTATGTTTACTATATAGAAAAAAATAAAAAGAAATCAATTTCAAGATTAATATCTCAAGTTATGGTCTTTTTTATAAAGGTCTACAACGCTGAAAACTATTCCACTAATCAATTGGTTTATCAGGTCCATCGATTAGTTTCCATGGCGATTGACTAGTCTTAACATTTATGAAATTTTCTAACCATTTTAGTACTTTTCATTCATACCATTTAGTGTCTACTTTACTCAGCTTTCGATGTGAATTCATCCTTAAATGATTAGAAGATTCAAACATCGAAGAGAAGAAGATATTAAATGAATGATGGTGAATCTTCAAACATGATTCAAGGAAGATTTAAAGATTGTTTTGAATCTTCCATCAAGATACAAGGAAGATTTAAATATTGGTTTGAATATTAAACTAATATTTATGGAAGAACTCAAGAATTTTAACTTTGAATGTTTCTCTAAGAAGATATTCATTCTATCCTATATAATATTACTCCAAACAGTCTTAGTTAGAAAATTCACTCACAAAATAGATAAGTGATTTACTTGCTTAGTTTTCAATTGATAACCACCTAATGTGTTATAATGGGTGTTGAATCATGCCTTATAAATTTAGTCATAACGTTTCTAGGTAGCGCACTAAGGTAGCAAAGTTAATAGCAACTTAGGTAATTAGAACACAAATTAGTAAATCAACATAGTACTAACCTATATAAAACAAGAATTGAGGTAAAAATTATTATAAAAAAACATATAATTTATATATGGAAATATCTAAAAAGAGTCTTGATTTACATAAAAAAAAAAGGCAACTCTATCTCCTTGACTTGGTAGTTGGACTTCCATTCATATTAACTTCATTTGACTTCTAATAATTTGTAACACACAACATCTTAGATATTTTTACATCATGAAGTGCATGAGTCATCTCCTTGAAAATATGTTATATACTTTCAAGGATTACTTAAAGTATACCTATTAAGGTTAGTTACAATATTGATGTTATCATCAAAGAAAAATATTGTAATAGGCTGTACCATTATATATACTAAATCTTCAATGTCTTGAGAATCCACATATTCTCTTGCATCATTATCTCCAACATGATAAGAATTTTTCCTAAAATTTAAATCACTATAATATGGAGACAAATCACCAATATTAAATTTCCTTGAAATGCTACCAGAAGATTATGAAAGTTCAAGTTCATATGCACTTTCTCCAAATTTTCTATGGTTTTTAAATGGTTTATTTGCTCTTGGCATTAGTTTATGCTTTCTTAGGTTAGAAAATCTTTCTTTTTGCAAATGTAACCAAACTAAATCACTAGGAGAAAGTACCTTTGGAGTGTGATGTTTGTTAGCTTAATTTTGGTACCCTTTTATTGGCTTTCTCTATGTTCCCCTTGATTTGTTAATGAAGCTTTTAAAAGACCTTAACTTGTTCCATGGTTTCATAATTATTAAACTCACCTTTTATCAAGGGTATCATATCAACTGGCATGCATAAATTCACACCTTTCATAATCTACAATGGACTTGAGCAAATAGTACTTGAAACACATTGATTGTAAGCAAAATTTATATGAGCTAACAATCATTAGTTCCTTTACTTACCAATACTCTCAGTAAGTGGCCAAGAGCATGATTTATAATGTCACTTTATACATTGGTTTGTGCATGGTGTGAAGTACAAAATAAAAAATTATTACCTACAATGTGCCATAAAGTCTTCCAAAAATATGTAAGAAACTTAACATCTCTATCTAAAATAATACTAATAGGGATTCCATGTAGTTTTACAATTTCTTTAAAATACATGTCAACAACATGTGTAACATCATCAGTTTTATTACATGGAATAAAATGAGCCATTTTAGAAAGTTTTCTTACCGTGACCATAATAATGTCTTTACCTCTTTGCATTATGGGAAACCCTAAGATAAAATGCATACTAAATCCTTCCCATGGTTGACTAGGCACAAGTAAGGGTGTATATAAAGCTTTTTGAAAAACAACTTTTACTCTTTTTGTAAGTAACACATTAATTTACTATAAGTTGTACACCCTTAACCATGTGTGGCTAATAGAAATTCTCTTGTAATATTTCCACTATCTTTTATATACCAAAATAACCCACTATAACTCTTTTTTGTACCTTTTTATTAATTAAATCTAAAATACTTGATCTTGGTACACAAAGATTATTGAATTTTAAAAAATTACATCTTGTAATGTATAATTACCATGAAATCCTAATGCCAAAGCATCTCCATCTAGTTCTTCTCAAGTTGAAGGTCAATAGTTAGCATATTTGGAGGTAGTAACAATTGTTTTGGAAAACCTTTAACACCTTCATAATTATGCTAATAGTATTTCATCAAGTGATTTTTACAAGTATTATATATGTTTGCAAGAAGAAGACTTCATCAGTGATATCTAATGTGTAAGACGATGATAATGCAAGAGTTATGAAGTTCTATGGGAGATAAAGCTATAAGACTTAAACCTGTATTATTGATTTTTTCATGGATTATCATACTAGGTTTTATGTACCTTTGGTATTTTATGTGAGCTTTGTAATATATTTTGTGTTTATAAATCATTATGTATACCATATGGATATTTGTTGGTTTAACTCTTATATGGTTAGGCCAATTGATTTGGGATTAATTAAGGAGAGTTGAGCTAAGCGTCATTTCTATATATGTATATACATATGCCTTTTACGTTTGGTTGAGGAGATATGAATAATGAAATTGACCATTCGAATATCAAAGAGAGCAATAGTCAAAATCTAGCTTTCTTGTTCCTGTCTTTCTCTTAAGTGAGGAGTGAACTTTAGGAATAATTTTCTAGAAAAATTAGATATTTCTCTATATATGTGAATTTGATCTTGGAATAGATCAAACACAACCATTTGAACCAAACATTACAATGTACAACTTCAAATCCTTCTTTGCTCAACTTAACTTTGTTGAATGGTAATCTAATTCTAAAGATTATGCAATTGTGAAGATAATCATCAATATCTTATACTTCAAATTTTGGTATCAGATCCTAAGTAGGTCAACACAAGTGAAGAAGGATAAGGCTTGGAGAAGAATCAAGCAAATACATTTCCTTAGACAAGAAGAAGAGGTTCTTGATCCTTCTTTATTTGATTCTTTGAATATTGATTGTCTTTACTAAAATATGGCATACATGGTATTTTTCTTGAGTGTTCGAATGAGTGAATATAATATGAAGTATTTTGATCTTGAAGTGAATCTTCATAGTTTACATTTAAAACAATTGAGCTAAAGAAGATAATGTGTGTCGTGTGTGTCGAGTAGATTAAGGAAAAGAAACATGTATATGTGCAACTTGTGTAGATTTTATTGTTTCATACATGTTATATACTTGTGTAAATTGATTTTTCACATGTAATTTAACATTTTGATGATTATTTAGATATATGAGAATTGAAGGAAAGGAAAACCTTAAAAAATATGCATGGTATCATTAGTATTCGAATGTGTACTAGTGCATATTCTAATATAGGTACAACTCAATCCATCATTTTGACCGGTTGGTTATGGAAATTTTTTACATCATATATTTGGTATTGTGATTCAAATTTTCATTAGGCATATTACATGTTAGAACATGGAATGAATGCATAAATTTTTCTAGAAGGTTCCAAATGTTAATGTTGAATTTTATTGAATCATTTATCAAGAATTTAAAAAGAAATGTGTAAGGTGTTTTGATTTGAATATGTGTGTGATAATAGTGATTTCTAATTATGTTTTTGATTCATTGGTATCAAATTTTCTACAAGAAACAACTTGGAAACTGAAGGGAAGACTTTGGTATATGAATGTTGTAACGAAACCCTAGTGAAATACCAACATTTTTTTAAGTGTGTTAGTAAAGTTGAGTCATATGGAAGGAGAACCAAATTTTCAAGCCATTTTTGAGGAAATACAAAAGCTCTAAATCAATTTTGAAGCAAACAACACACAGCTTCAACAAATTCTTACAATGCAAACTCAATTATAAAGGATGGACTCTCATTTTGTCGAGCAAGATTTGGTACAAAATTTGCAAGAACAAAATGAGTTATTTGGAGATCGAATGGGAAGTGTTGCAAAGCTTATCAATTTAGCAAGAGGAAGACATTTAAACTCATGTTTAGAGTATGAATAACAGTCACAAGGTATGAAAGTGGTATAAGGAACAATCATCATCAACCAAGGCATCATCATAAAGAAGATAAAGGTATGAAACTAGATCTTCCTTATTTTGATATTAAACATGATGTTACGATATTTCTTGAATGGATACATGAGGCAGAGGATATTTTTGAATTCAAGACTTATCTTTATTAACAAAAATGTAAATTAGAAACTCTTCAGTTTCCGAATTTTTCTAGGATATGGTATAATAATTTAAAGAGAATTAGAGAAAGAAAAGGTAAGTATCAGATTAAATCTTAGGATAAGCCTAAGAAAAATTTGAGAATAAAATTTTGACCTAAAGAGTAAGAGAAAGATAGTTACATTAGATTGATTAATCTTAGACAAGAAATTTTTGTTGAAGATTATGTTAGGGAATTCAAGAGTTCAGTGGTTATAGGTGGTATCTATGAGAGAAAGAACATACATGTGCCAGATTTCAAGGTAGCCTTAACATGCCTTAAAAATATGATGTGAGATAAAGTTCAAACTTATCGATATGATTCTCCTGATAATATGATTAAGCTATCTTTGAGATTTGAAAAGAAAATCAAATCTACTAAGCCTCATGCCAAGTAAGGTAATTGTTCTTATTGTGGTAGATCATCAACTGCAATATTCTACAAAACCAAGATCTTTCTTTGGCCTCAAGTCTTACAAAATTATTTAAAGTTTTGATTGAAATAATTGCTAAAAATATTGATGTCAAAAATGATATTGGAGTGTGGAAAAAATCTAATCTAAGATGTTTAACCTTCTAAAGAAAAATATTCTATTTCTCAATCGAATACCCTCTAATACTCTCCAAAGATCTCAATTAAAGAAGTAGAAACAAAAATGACACTTAGTGTAGTTCTATTTTTCGAATTACTTCATTATGCATATGATATCTACTAAGATAAAGTGCGTACAAGGTATATATATACATACACAAATGCAGGCCCTTTTATTAATAATCCCATATATTAGGCCCAGTTAACGAGATCAACCCTTAAGGCACGACACAAGTATATATAAAAGAGTTACAATGACGTTTCATAAGTATTACAAAGTATATAAAAAAATAAGAAATATACAAAAACTCTAATTATGTAATACGTAGATTTAACGTATTTAATCAAACATCGTTTCATGTAGCCTTGTACTTCTATGAACTCTGTAATTCTTGTAATGACATTTTCTTTTACATAAAAAATCTTCATTAGCTTTAACATTTTGCAAACATATACAATACCTACAAGAATTACGTAGCAAAAAATTATAAGTATAAGAATTTTCAAGCATAATGGGTTCCACCTCTAAGTATGCTAATTCTTCTTATTCTTCATCCCTTGAAGAATAATATTAAGAGTGATGTAGAGATGCTTCTGCATCACTTATAAAAATTACTACTTAAATGCTCAAGCTAATATGTATGGGACAAGTTCCTTAAGCTCTACAAATGTAGAGAAAAAACTAAGGGAATAATTAAGAGAAAAGGAGAAAGATAAAGGTCAATGAATTCTCTACAAAATAATGTTTTAAGTGCCAAGGATTTGGACACTTCTTTAGAGAAAGTTCCTACTAAAGAGTATTATATATAGAAAAGATTGAAGCTATGGAGACTTGTGATGAAGATCCTGAGTTCAAGTCAAAGGAAGAAATTTGAAGTGAATTAGAGGATGAAGGAAATTCTTGTTATGTGCTACAAATAGTACTTCAAGTTCATGCTAATGAACAACCTAGTCAATGAGAGAGGATATTTAAGACTATATGATGAGTGGGAGATATATTTTGTTGGTTTATCATTGATAGTGGATCTTGTACAAATATGGCTAATGAGAAGATGGTGAAGGAATTAGGGTTAGAGACAACACCACATCAAAAAATTATTATCTTCAAAGGCTTAACAAGGAAAAAGGAGTCAAGGTAACAAAACAAACCTTATCTCATTTAGAATTGGTAATTATCACGATGATGTGCTATGTGATGTTTTGCCTATGGATGCATGTGGAATCTTATTAGGAAAACCTTGGCAATATAATTAATAAGCTATTCATAATGGTATTAATAAAGAATATCTTATTGAAAAAGGATAAGAAGAAGCATAAACTTAAACCTTCTAAGTGTGATAATGATCATGTAGTTAAAAATAAAAAGATTTTATTGTTTCATGAAAAGGCTATGATAGAATGTATTAAAGAAAAAGATAGTTGCTATGCTATGTTATGATTGTTAAAGAATCCTTATGAGGGAAGAAAAATAAAAATAATCTTAAAGTAGATGAGATTATTGATGAATATAAAGATGTATTTCCTATTGAATTACCACCTAAAATAGGGATAAAACATGATATAGATTTAATGTTTGGAATGTCTTTACCTAATGGACTTGTTTATAGATGTAATATGGAAGAAGCTAAGGAGTTAGAGTGACAAATACAAGAGCTCATAGGAAAAGGATTTGTAATAGAAAGCATGAGTCCATATTGATTATGTATATTACTTGCTCTGAAAAATATGGTATGCGGATCATGTGTATTGATTCTAGATGTGTGAACAATATAATAATCAAATACAGATTTTATGTGCCTAAATTCAATAACATGTTAGATGAATTATGTGGAGAACAAGTATTTTCAAAAATTTATCTAAGTAGTGGATATCATCAAATGAGAATAAGAGAAGGGTACGAATGGAAATTTTATTTTAAAATTAATGTGGAATTTATGAGTGTACATTTATGCCATTTTGATTGTATAACACACCTAGTTCATTTCTGAGATTAATGAATGAAGTTCTTCAACATTTTCTTAGAAAATTCATTGTGGTATACTCAGATGATATACTTATGTATAGTAAAAATGAACTTGATCATCTAGTCGTTTGAGAAGATTATTTGATAAGCTAAGGGAAGCCAAACTCTATGTAAAAATAGAAAAGTGGGATTTTATTCTTTGGAGTATTGTTTTCCTTATATATATTGTAAGTAGCAAGGGTATAAAAGTGGATCCTATAAAGATTCATGTTATTCATGATTGGCCAATACCTAAGGATATTCATGAGGTAGAGAATTTTCATGGATTAGCAAGTTTCTATTGAAGGTTCATTAAAGATTTCTTAACTACTACCATGCCACTTACACATACTATAAAGAAAGGTGAATTTAAGTAGGGAGAATATGCCACTAAAGCCTTCAAAATTTTATAGGACAAGTTATGTAATGCACTGCTATTATCTATGCCTAACTTTCATAATTTGTTTCAAGTTACATGTGATGCTAGTGGGGTAGGGATAGAAGGTGTACTCTCTCAATAAAAAAGCTATTTTAATTTTTAGTGAAAAATTAAATGCTATTAAAATGAATTATGCAACATGCGACAAGGAATTATATGTTATCATAAGAATCTTGGAATCATGGAGTAATTATTTGAGACCCAAATCATTTGTTTTATGTTCGGATCATGAGAGGCTGAAATATTTGCATGAGAAAAAGAAAATTAATCCTAAGCCTCCAAAATGAGTTAGTTTCTTAAAATCCTTTGTATTTTCTATAAAAAATTTCGATGGTAATATTAATGTATTAGTAGATGCATTATCTAGGAGATCTATGGTACTTGTTATGTTAGATGCTAATTACTAGGATTTGAAATTTGGAAAGAATTATATGCAAAATATGAAGATTTCTCTGAAGTTTATAATGATGTAAGAAAAATCATAATTATGGTAAGTATGTGCTACATGATGACACTGTTTTTAAACATAATAAGTTATGTATACTTCGTTCTAGTGTACGTGATATACTTATTAAGGAAGTACATAAGGGAGTATAGCTGATCATTTTGGTGTTCATAAAACTCTAGAAATACTACAAGAAAATTTCTATTGGCGCAATTGATAAAATTAGTACAAACTATTATTAAGATATGTTTAACTTAAAGAGTAAGAGTTTCTTCCATAAAGGTTTGTATAATCCTTTACCAGTGCCAAGTTAACCATGGTAGGTTGTTAGTATAGACTTTATCTTAGGTTTACCTAGGAAGCAAAAGGGAAAGGAGTTTATTAAGGGGGTAGTAGATATATTTTTTTAAATGGCGCATGTCATACATTATAATAAAATAGATGACACAACTCATGTAGAAGATTTATATTTCAAAGGGATAGTAAGGTTACATGGTATACTAAACAACAACTTAGTACATCTCATCATCCACAAATGGACTGTCAAACCGAAGTGACTAACAAAACCTTGGAAACTTTACTAAGAAGATTAGTTAATAAAATTATTAAGGATTGTGATATAAAACTCTCACATGTTGAATTTGTATACAATAAAATTCCTTCTAGTATAACTCACTATGGTCCATTTGTGGTTATCTATGGTTTTAATTATTATATACCTATTTATTTGTTCACATTGAAAAAAGGTGACATTAAAAATTATAATTCTAAATAAATAGTTGAAATCTTTATAAAACTTCATGAAAAAATAAGGAATAATATTGACAAATCTAATGCTGAATACCAAAATCGGGAGACTTGGTATGGTTTCATTTGAGAAAAAAAAAGATTTAAAAATTTATGAAAAAATTAAATAATGCCAAGATCTGATAGACATTTCAAAATCTGAAGAAAATTTGGAAATAATTCTCATGAATTAGAATTGTTGGAGTCCTATAGAGAAGTTTCTAGGACTTTCAACGTTGGTGATATATCTCCTTATTATAATGATGCTAATTTAAGGACAAGTTATTCTTTACAATGGGAGATTGATTTAGGATAGTCTCCATCTCAATATTTTTAATTTGAAGGTCAATATTTAGCATATTTAGAAGTAATACTAATTATTTTGGAAAACCTTGAACACCTTCATAATCATGCTAATAATATTTCATAAACTGATTCTAGTAGGTATTATATATATTTGCAAGAAGATAACTTCATCAATGATATATAATATGATAGATAATGATAATGTAAGAGTTAAAATGTTTCATAGGAGACAAAGCTTGATTATTGACTATTTCATGGACTATCATATTTAAGTTTTACATAGCTTCGGTATTTTATGTAAGCTTTGTAATAGCTTGTTATTATAATTGTAAATCATTATGTATACTATATGGACATGTGTTGGTTTAATTCTTGTATATTTAGGTCTATTGATTTAGACTTAAGTAAGGGGAGTTGAGCTCGGCCTCATTACCACATGTGTGTGTATATATATATATATATGCCTTGTATATTTGTTTAAGGAGAGAAGAATAATGAAATTGAGCATTTTAAGAATAAGGAGAGCAAGATTCAAATTATATATTTCTTCTTCCTATCTTTCTCTTATGTGAGGAGCGAACTTTACAAATAATTCTCTAGAGAAATTAGACATTTCTCTTTAGAAGTGAACTTGATATTGGAATAGATCAAACACAACCTTTCGAACCAAACATTTTAACATACAACTTAAATTCCTTCTTTACTAAAGTTTAATTTGTTGAATTTCAATCTAATTCCAAATATTCTACATTTGCTAAGATAATCATTAATATCTTACACATCAAATCTAGTTTCTTTGCATGCTCGATATTCATTAGTAAAATCTTCAACATTAGGATACAATTCTTTTAACATTTTAAAACCTATAAATTTAGCATCTAATATGACAAGCAATGCAGACCTTCAAGAAAGAATATTGGCTAACACATTTTCTTTTCCATCTATGTATGATAGGGAGCACAAAGGATTGTAAAAAATTGCCTATTTTGCATATCTTGGAGTAATTCACTTTTGAATATATAATTATTTCAAGCTCTCATGATTTGAATAAAATATAAAGGGTTTAGGCCTCAAATAATGACTCTGTGTCTCTACACTTCGTATGATGGAAAACAATATATTGTCATATGTACAATACTTCAATTTAGCACCATTTAATCTTTCACTAAAATATTCAATAGTCTTTCTTCTTGTGAAATAACTCATCCTATCCCTATCCCACTAGCATTACAATTTATCTCAAAATTTATATCAAAATTGAGAATAGATAACACAAGAGTATCGCATAACTTATTCTTATGGGTTTCAAAGGCTTTAGTGGCTTCATTTTCTGAAATAAATTCCCCTTTTTCCATGAGTTGTGTAATGAGTGTAGCTATAGTAGAGAAATCCATAATAAATCTCCTATAGAAACTAGCTAACCCATGAAAACTTCTTACTTGGTGAATTACCTTAGGAATAGGCCAGTCATTAATAGAATGTATCTTAGTAAGATTAACTTTAATACCCTTTCCAATAATAATATAAGTAAGAAAAACTACACTTAGAAGCATAAATTCATATTTTATGCAATCCAAAATGCATCATAATCTATTCATAAAGATCATATTTAGTTTTAATGGTTTATTTACATTCATCTCCTTCCCTTATTCTTATTTCATGATATTAACTTCTTATGTTAATTTTAGAAAACACACATTCATCACAAAGTTCATCAAGCATGTCATCAATTCTAGGCATAGGAAGTATATACTTGATAGTTATATTATTTATAGCTCTATAATTTATGCATATACACCAAGTACCATATTTCTTACGAAATAGAAAAGTAGGTACACAATAAGAATTCATACATTCTCTCACATAACCTTTATCTACTAGTTATTGTATTTGTCTTTGCAATTCCTTGGCTTCTTCTAGATTATATCTATAAGTAGGTTTATTAGGCAAAAGCATTCTAGGAATTAAATCTATAACATACTCTATGCCTCTAATAGGAGGTAAGTCATCAAGAAATACATCATAATACTCATCAAGTAATCTAGTATGATTTTGATCCTTAGAACTTTTCTCCCTAAATTGGGATATTTTTACTAATAAATCATAGTAAAGAGCCGCCTCCTCAATGTAATTAATCATTTCTTTTTCATGTAAGAATAAACTCTTCTTAGTTAAATAAGTTTCATATGATCGCATTGAGATGGTTTCAATTTATATTTCTTTTTATCTTTGAGCACAATATATTCATTAGTTACGCCATTATGGATTGTATTTCTATCATATTTCCACGGTCTTCCTAGTAAAATGACTACAAGCATCCATAGGTAATACATCTGATAGTCACAAATAAGAAAAATAATTATAGTTTGCTTATTTGCTTTAGTACTTTAATCCTTATTAAGCGTTTATATGATTATGGTTTAGGATAAGCATTAGTCACTAACCCTAGTTGTTTAACCATCATTTCCCTAGAAACATTAGTATATGAATCATTATCTCTAATGACTCTACAAACCTTACCACCAATTTGACAGTTAGTTTTAAAAACCATATCCCCTTTTGAAGATGGATTATTAGGTTGTTTTTGTAATACCCTTTGAACTACAAAACATGTATTACCATCTTCTTCATACATACTCATGGTATCATCATGAGATATGGTTTCTAGGTCATCATTATCATCACTTGGTTCCAAATATTTTATTTAATTTAAGGTGAAAACTCTTTAGTTAGCAAATTATCTAGAAAAATGACCAGATCCTTCACACTTAAAACATTATTTAGTAGACATTTCATTAACTTTACTAGTACCCTTTTTTATCTCGGTTAGTGTTGATTTTCTTATCATTAGTTGAAGATATATGTGTCCTATATTTAGATGTATATGGATTTGGATAGTTTTTGGTAGATGTAGAAGTTAAAGTAGTTGTTTTAGCATAGGCTTTTATAGATTTAGTTTTTATTTCACATTTTAAAGCTAATTTAATAAAATCATTAAGAGAATCATAGGAAAACATTTTCACTTTATCTCTAATCAAATTATTAATGTCACCTAAGTGTCTAGCATAATTTTGTTCTTTTATTTCTTGCATGTCACACAAGAGTTTCAATCATTCAAATTCTTATAATATTCCTCTACACTAAGAAATCCTTGTCGAAGAGTAGTTAATTTGACATATATCTCTTGTTCATACTCTCTAAGGTCAAATTTCCTTCTTAGGTCTTTTTAAATTTCTCCCAAGGCTTAATTTTACTTGTTTCTTTCCTTTCATGATTTCTCTTAAGATTGTCATACCAAACCATAGATTTTTTTTTTAAATTTAAGAGTTGCTAAATTACATCTATGTTCATCATTATACCCTCTAAATTCAAATATAGCTTTTATATCATTCAACCTCTCAAAAATAATTCTACATCCAATTTACCATAGAAATGAGGGAGGTTGAGTTTGATACTTTTATGTTCCATATGATTATACCTTGGTTGGTAATTTGCATGTCTGTGTTGGTTGTAGCTGAAATAATTGGATCCATTATTAGATTCCATTTATTCAAACTCCATTTGATTTTTGAGTTATCCACCTTATGCTTGGAATACCATCCTCATCATGCCTTCTACTCGATCATGTGTGACCTCTATAGTGTTATTCTTATGTTACAATGTCTCTTAGTCAGATACCCTAGCCTCCAACCTTTGAAGTTGAATTTAAATAAAAGGAAGTTTCTAAATTTGTGAATTGGTGGCATGCAAACTCACAACAAGTTGTTGAACAGTGTCAAACATTGCTTTCATGGACACTTCTTCACCCATTGGTACCTTTCTTGATAAAATTGATTTAACAACTTGTGCTTAATGTGGGATGTCAAGTCATGATGAACTATTGATGGAATGTCAAAAATTATATAAGCTTATTGGGTATGGAAATGGAGTAGCAATTAAAAAGAAATGATAGAATACGATACTATGAGTTCTTGATGAATAAAAAAATATTTCTTCAAGGGAGGTGGTCATAGGGTTTTTGCATGAATGAAGTTCACTTGGACCCCAAGATTAGTTCAAATAATATTAATTTTGAGTTCTTAAACACTCAGATAGGAAGAACAGGATGAAAATCAAATAATCTTCAAAAGGGGTTGAAAGAATTGTGGAGTCTTCTTGCTTGAATCAAGATGATTAAGGACACATGAAATTAAGTTTGAATATAAGGTGTATTCTTTGGAAAAAACTTGGAGGAAGAAAGAGAAAACCAAAAAGTTTGAACTTCAAGAGGGAAATGATTGAATATGTGATGATGTAGGGTTAAATATTTAAGGATATATTCGGTGTTACATGAAGGAAAAATTGAGGATCAAACTTCTTCAAACTTGATGGGGTTGAAGATTCGAAAAGAAGGTTGAGGATCGGCTATGAATGTGGCTATCTTCATGCTGCATATATTAGATAAAGGTAGGGAAAGGCTGAAGGGAGAGATTGGTGATTCACTAAAGGAAAATCCTACCAGGCTTTGATACAAATAATGGTGTGAATTTATCCTTAAATTATTAGAAGATTCAAATGTGGAAGAGAAGAAGATGTCTAATGAAGGAAGGTGGATGATCGTGTGAATCTTCAAGAAAGATTCAAGGAAGATTGAAATTTTGGTTTGAATCAATGAATATTCAAGGAAGAAATCAAGAATTTTCACTTTGAATGTTTCTCTAATAAGACATCCAAAGTATCCTATTTAAGATTACTCTAAGTAGTCTTAGTTAGAAAATTCACTCACAAAAGAGAGAAGATAGCCAAGTGATGTACTTGTTTATATTTCAATTGATAATCGATTAATGATTTACAATGGGTGTCGAATCATGCCATATATAGGTAGTCATAAGTTTTCTAAGTGGCACACTAATCAATAAACAAAATAGGACTAATCTATATAATACAGAATCGAGCTAAACTTATTACCAACAAATTTAGCTAATTAATACATGGAAATAGCTAATAAGAGTCATAATTTACATTTAAAAAGTGATAACTAGGTATCCTTGACTTGGTAGAACTTCCTTTGACTTATAATAACTTGTAACACATGAAATATTAGATATGTTAACATCATGAAGTGCATGAATCTTATCCTTACAAATATGTTACTTACTTGCAATAATTACTAAACTTACACTCATTAAGGTAGTCATGTTATTAATATTATCATCAAAAACAAATACTATAATAGGCTCCATCAGCAAGTAAGCCAAATCTTCACTGTCTTGAGAATCCATAGATGTTCCTACATCTATTTTAGCACTACAAAAACAAGTTTTTAGACATTATTAGACATAAATGAAGCTAGCATAACTCTTCTAAAAGCATCATTTTCATATCGTACAGAGAATCAAAGATAGTTTTCATTTTACATTTTCAAATCTGAATCAAACTTTTCTAATTATCAATTTATCCTTCATACTTAGCTATAGTGCTCAAAAACTTATAATTATTATTTTTCTAGGTAGATTAGTTATTACTCACTTTCATATGCTATCTAGTAGAGATTCTTATGTATTCATTCAAACTAATTATCTCAAACATAAGTTAAGAGAGGTGTGTTGTCTTTCATTTATGAGATAGATCATGGAAATTTTAGCCTCATAAACCTAGAGAGTATAAATAGGTAAAGTGTAAATCATCTCCTAAAGGGTCATTGATATTGTAGGATCATAAAAAAATGGAGGAATGATCATCATCAAACACCCACTATTAATAAAAGATTATCCAAATCTAAAATAAACCCTTTTTCATAGTGAATGTAGAGAAACTTTGTAGAGTTTCTTGAGCTACTATGTATCGTGTGTTTATTAATTTCTATCGTTCTACTTATTTCTCATAAATTTTTAATTTTCCCTTATTACTATAAAATATTCTATTCATTCACTCTAGAGTATACATATGGGCTTACAATTGGTATTAAAGATTGGGGCTTCATCAAATTTATAGAATAATTAAAACCTTAAGATCCTCATAGTATGGATAAATTCAAGGGTGAAGAATTAGCACCTTGAAAGCCACTTTAGTTCATTGGAGAAAATTTTGGGCTTTTGAAGAAGAAGATTAGAGGGTCCTTGAATGCACAAAATCGAGACATGTGGTTTATTATTCAATATAGTCCAACCAAGATTCAAAAATCCGCCATCAATGGATTAATTGATCAACTTGTTCAAGAATGGACAAAGCTCTAAACAAAGGCCCACATTAAGTGACAAAGCTATCTTATTTCTCCATTGTGTCTTTGGGTATAATGTATTCAAGCACATCCTAGAAGGTACCACCACTAAAGAGATTTTGGGAATACTTAATATCACTTATGGTGGTAATGAGGATGAAGAAATTTGTCATCCTTGTTTCATCCCTATAAATGATGTCATTTCAAGTGAAAAGGTTGAGGTTACTAATTTATCACCTAAATCTAAAATTAATTCATATGATACCTATAAACATTAGTTGAATCATTTTGAGATTATGGATTGTCAAAATTTTGAGTTAAATAATATGTTTTCCTACTTATCCTCAAAGCATGTAAAATTGAAGAATGAAAATAAAAATTTCCATCTATGGTGAAAAGCTTGAAAATTGAATTGGATGTAAAACTTGAATTGATTGAAAATGATTCTTCAAAGAATTGTGAAAATCTTAGGAACAACATCCATAAATATAAATTAAGTCTTCAATTTCCTTCTTAAAAAATGATTTGGATTCCAAATAATTATATTGTTATTAAAAATTCATTACAGAGTCAACCTTATGGACCTTTAAATATATAGATACTAAAATCATGTATTTGAAAGTTCATTACAAGGTGTAATAGGAAGAGGAGAAGGTTCTTTAAGGATCAAATGAAAATTGCAACATCAAAGCCTCGTCTACTTCTTCATAAATGAAAGGGGAATATATGTAAACTTTTCTAACTCCAAGTTATCATTCTCTCTATTTTATTACATTATCTTTAATGTAAAATATTACATGTGTTGATGAAAAATATTACTCTTAAAATGTCATTGGTTAATTCATAAGAGTTATATTAAAGTCATGTTTTGATAGAATGTATAAGAATTGATTTGATTTTTAATTGGCCTACGTGTTTTTTCTTAAATCAAGTTTACAATGCACATTTACATTCATGAATTAATTGGCTTTCATTCTCATAATCAGTGTTTATAACTCAATGAATTCTCATAATTAGTGTTTATAACTCAATGAGACCATACAACTGCTAGAAAAACCAATTGATTTGTTAAAGGGACTAGTCAATGTGCTCCTTTAAATTGGTAAATGGCTGTTGAGCTTTAATTTTCTAAACTAGATAAGAATATTCAATGGTTTTTTAGCCAATTAACAAGTTTGTCCAAGGTATATAAGGCCTTTCTAACTTGAACAAAACTATCCACCTTACTTTCTTTTCCTTTGACCAACAACTTGAATCCAAACTACTTTGCTTTACTCCTCTCTTAAATTCCTATTCATTTCTCCACAATATCTTACAAAGCTCAACTTGAGTTGGTCATTATAATAAATAAAATCCACTCTCTATTCTTATTTGAATAAATAAAGCAACAATGTTATGTGCTCAAACCCAAATTTTCTACAAAATAAAATTAAATGGTGAATTATGGTCATTTATGTTACGTAGATGATATTGAGTGTCCATAAACCATTATTATTGTAACATAACAATTTTTCACTACCCAAAAATTGTGATAAAACATTTATGGAAGTAGAAAATAACTAGGAAAAATAGCATGTTATAGCCGTGCCTGAGACAAGATAGACATCCACTACCTACCCTATGTCAAATACAAGGCTAAACCAATCAAAACACTTGAAACAAAAGAGTCAGTGGAAAAAAAATTAATTAAAAATCATTAAAAGTGTTTAAGTCAAAGGACCCTAACAAGCTCCAACCAAATCATTACAAAATACGTGTAGATAAAGTATGGGGCAATAATAAAATGAATTAGGGCATGACACCTAATTGAAAAACCTTGGTTTGCTACGGACCCTACAAAAACCTTCCGGATATCCTTGTTCTCCAATCCCAACCCAAAAGAGGTAGTCCCTTTACTAGTCATCCCCAAAAACCTGCACATGGTCCTCTACTCATGGGAATGAGTAAGTAACTGAGCAAATAAACACATCAGTGTGTTATTTACTTAGTAAGCCAAGTAACTCCCTTAATTTAACATAAGTATACCAATTTATCATACATAAACATAAGATACAACATGGATCATGATAAGGCCATATATAAAGGTAGAAATGCATAAAGATTTGCTATCATGCACCATTCCAACAAGAAGTTTACATCATGCTTAGATTAAAAACCTTCTCATATATGCACTTATACATGTAATAGCAAAGAGTATCCAAGCAATCTCTAAGATTTATTTTCACTTATCCAAATTATCATGTTATACCATTTACTTATCCATATATACGATAGGTCAATCATTCAATCGATATTCCATTCTACAACCAATTAGCCAAGTGTACAAACAAACTTTTATTAATTATGGCCAATCATGCCATTACTTCCATTTCTTAAACCAATCATTAACCATTCACTTGGTCATGATTCATAATTTATCAAATAATATTTTCCATCCATATTTTATTATCATTGAGTGATGGATTGTGCCCCATCCTATGGTCTCATATACCATGAAAGCTTATTTAAATAAGGGACATAAAGTTCAGGCCAAAGCCAATCACCAATTGTACATAAGTTTAGGCTAAAGCCAATCTCTCGAATGGATATAAGTCTAGGCCAAAGCCAACAACCTAGGTAACTAGACCCTTTAGTTTCAATGCACTCTAGTAAATCATCAATGTCTATTGTAGATATGGCACCAACACCTCTCATGATTCTATTGGAAGGCAAGGCTAGAAAGCACCAAAAAAGCCCAAAGGTAGACTAATCTCCATAGCTAATCAAGGATTGGGTAACCTAGACCCATATTCTATTTAACTTTCTTTCACTTTAGGTGATTAGTGCTTTATTCATACAAATGGGTGGTTATACAAGGTCCATAGAAAGAAAGCAAATGAACTTTCCATGTTAATCCATATAAATCATTTTCTTCCTATTTTTCCATTTATGTGGGTTTTCCATTTGTCATTGGTTAATCTTATTCATATTCACCTATTTTTTTTAATTCAACCTATAATGATTCTCATTACTCTATTCTCAATATCATCACTTATCATAAGTGAAATACCCATTAGCCATTAGAATACTCATAGAGTATACCATAAAATATGATCCATTTTAATCTTTTATTAGGCAAATAATACATGATAAAATATATATTTTATCCAATTAATAATCATGGTATAGTCCCAAACATAGAATCAAAGCATAACAAAACCAAAAAGAAACAAATCATGCAAACCAATTGTACCAGTTGATCAATCTGGCTCAACCAGTTGATTGGTTTGACTCAACTAGACAATGCTTTCCTCAACCTAATCAATTTGTTTGGCAAACGATCGGACTAATCATAGATTAGTTTATTGCTTCTCCAAAAAATGAAATGCATTTAAATAGAGAGAAAGACCAAGGCCTCTTGAGGCTTACTAGATAATTGGTTGGTTCAACCAGTTGAGTGCTCTTGGAACCACTCGATCGGTTTCACGTAACCTATCAATTGGTTTAACCTAACATAGCACCAAATCATAACTTTCATGAAAATTCTTACATATAAATCATCCTTAACCATAAAAAAACATTTATCAACATACTTTAAAATATTTCAAGCTGGATTAACATATATTTCTCAATATCGAATCATCATATGCTATTTTTAACGGATTTAATGCTTTTTACTCAAATCACTCATTTTGACTATATCCATTTATGCCAACATGTAGAACTTACTTAAAGGTAACACCTAACTTGTAGGAATACTTTCTAAATATTTTAGAAGCAAGAATTACTTACTTGATGCAGGAAAAATCACCTTAAAATTGAAAATTTTAACTATAGGAAATCTCAGCTTTGAAAACTTTAAAACTAAACTCTTAAACTCATACATTATACCAAAAACTTACTAAATTTCAATTTTAGAAACATAAAGAAATAAGAACATACCATTTGAGGCTAAAATAGGGGAAAGCTCAACTACATCACACAACCATTTCCTAGTGTCTAACTCCTCCTTTCTTAACAATTGAAACACAAGAGAGCTAGAGACAGGATCATAAGTGTGTTAGAAGATTGAATCGTAATATTTGATGTGTAAATAGAAAGAAGGTGAATACAAGACTTAAAGAATTTGGTGGCTTAAAGAAAGGTGTATAGAAGGGATTATTATGGCTATTTAAAGACAACCAATTGAATGGAAACACTAAGGGTTTGGGAATCAACTTAAAACCCTATAATTAACCATTTAAATTTGAGCAGAAGAGATGGATTTTGTCTAGGATTTTCTAACCTATTACCTAGAGCTCTAATGGTATCTTTAGACAATGTAGGTTAATTAGACCATAATTAGCATACACAAATGGAATAATAGAAGGTCAATGTGGTAGGAATCTTTTAGCCGCTCATAGTCATGCATGAGATTTAAGCATTGATCTCAAGATTGTACCAAGGAGAGAGGATGAAGAAGACAATACTGATGTCATCTCTCTCCCTCATTATCCCAATCCACCTCCATATCAATTCAAGACAATATTTTGGGTTAAATGCATCATAAAAATAGTTAGAAATCTCTTAGGGACAAATTGGCATTGGTTGGTAAGGTTCCATTTTAGCATAAGATATTTTTTAGAAAATCAAACTCACAAAAATATGGCAATCTTGACAAACCACTCGATGCATTTGGGTCTAGCAGTGGAACTTCTGTCACCAGTCAATCAATTTTCCCCAACCAGTCAATCTATTTAGTTGAGAAACCCAAATTTACTGAAATAACAAACTAGTTGATTGGTTTGCTTGAAAAACCTAATAAACTCCATTTATCAAAAAGATTTCAAATCAAAATTTTCCCCAAACCAAATAACAGAATTAATTTAAAATCAAAGGCTCAAAATTGGTATAATTTCTATCTCAACTATTTTAGAAAAATTTGTGGTATTATAATTATGTAATTTATTTCCAACCTTTTAAGTGCCCATAGTCACTTATGATTGTAGTATAAGGAACAAATTTTGATTAATTCTTGCATTCTTATGTTATCAATCCTATTTATTTCCCTCTTTAACTCTATAGTTGTAATAAAATTTGAGCTGAATATCTTTTTCACTTGATTTTTGAGTTTTGAATTTTATTCAAAACCTTTTTCCCTCTATGCTATCTATCATTTGTTCCTATGCTTAATTGTGTTATCTTGAATTCATTGATATTTATTAACCTCAATGACACCCAAAAGGACTAGAAAACCTCCTACCATTGCCACAAAAAGGATAAGCACAAGGATTCGTATCAATGAACCTATGCCTCATTTTCCACCACTAAATATTGAGGAACCATAGCCTCATATTCATTATGGGCCTTCTCCTCCTCTACCTCAAAATATGATTGACTCTATTGCTTAAATTATTCATCACATAGAGAAATAAACCCTTAACCATCATTTCTATCCATATATGCCTAAGATACAAGATACTTTAGTGGCTTTAAGGAAAAGAAACTTGTCCTTAGATTTTTCATCAGCACTAATATTTGCATCAATCAAGTTTGTTTAACATTTTTGCAAAATCTCTTTACCTTTCACATGCTGCCACTAATCATCCTCAGAAATCCTCACTATCATAAGTCAGCAACAACCAATCCATCGATAAAAACACCCTTATCATTAGTGTTTATGTCAAAAGGGTTGCAATGCACTTAAATAACACTAGGGTAGTGAGATTGTTAGGATTAATAGATACAAAGACAACAAATGAGTAGTGGCCGATAGATAACTATATTGATGAATTCCATACACAAAGATGGAATAAGCATCTTGTTGGGGATGGTATGGAAGAAGGATATCTCATCATTATTTCCTCCATAGAAGAATCTTATTCACTACTTCATCTACTCTATCTTATTTCGTCAAGGTGGATCTAAACCTGATTTGACTTTTAAGAATTGGAATACCTTGGGCTCAATTATAAATAAAATACCTATGCAATTTCTACATGAAACATTGGGGCATATGAGTAACATTAGTCAATAGTCTAGGATTAAAATATTTGAGCTTGCTAGGGTACCATTTGAAGGGTTTACAAGTACCCTAATTCACTTAACTAACTTTGTATATGTCTTTTTTAACAACATCACATTTACTAACATGGGGTATATAGTTGAAAATGATGAATAAATCTTAGTGAAGGCTCAATATCCTCCACCAGCACAATTACCATAAAGATTTGGTGTAAATAGAACTCAAGGAGAGACTTTTTGATGGAAACCGGTTAGGGTTTTGCAAAGGATAGAAGATTTAATCGAGCGCGACGTTCGATTTCCGCCGGTACAGCCTAAGGAAAAACTTTCCAAAGGAAGAAGCACAATTTCAAAAGCACAATTGATTCAAAGGAAACTGAATTTAGAAGGTGAATGATCAAGATAGATCGAGAAGAGAACGAGAAAGAAGCAAAGAAGATGCAAATGAGAGAATCGCCAAGAGAGAGAAGGAGTCGAGAGAGATCGAGAATATCCTGAACTTTATTTCTGTCGAAAAGGTGCATATATTACAGAGTTATCAGCCTATTTATATGTACACAGAAACCGTATGATATAACAATACATACGAATGATACAGCCTTTATGGACGGGCGATACGATCTGTTTGGCCCAAAAAATATAAGGTGTCGAACAGCCCAAACCAACAGCACCAACGTAGAGTGTCGTCCAACCAGCCATCATATAAAAAAAATGACCCACTAATACAATTAAGCTTAAGGCTTAATTTTCCCATCAGCTACAACACTATAGCTAATCATGGTCATTAAGGATTGATTAATCCACAATCCAACTAGTCCCATTTAAGGACCGGCGAATGCATCATATGGGATTACAAAATATTAAAGAAAAATTTACATAATCTATAAACTCCAACATATTCTGCACTGCTCAGTAATTATGTCCAAGTCCACAGAATCCATATGCTGCAATATTATCCTATTAATTCAGCAAATAAGATAAACAATTGTAAGTAATTAATTCACAACAAATTTCAAAATTACTTAAATATAAATTTACGGGATTCACATCACTTTTGGTTCATTGGATCATTATTCTACTTAGCCTTTGAAGACCTTTATTGGACCTTCTAACTCTTAGGGGAGAACTAAAATGGGTGGATTTCATGATTTGACTATTCAAGGGGCTATGCCTCTAAAGAACTTTTAAGTTCTTATAGAGCATAAGATCTCACCGATAGAGGCATATGTTAGATTCATATGAGTGTTGCATGATCTAATCTTATACTCCTTCATGGTGGATCACATATATTGATTCTATAAAGACCTAGGTTAGGAGCCTAGGCATACACATTTAATAATATGGTTGTGGGTGACACTATAAAGTAATGTTATGCTTGCAACGAGATTATCTTGGGAGATATTTAGGCAACTACATGTACTCCATAGGATTTACAAACACCTCATGAAGCTCTACAGACTTAGATTAATCCTATGGATGATAATGTCACTAATCAATCTAATTCAGAGATAATAGTGGGAGAGGATGTTCATAAAGCTTTAATTGCCTTCACCACTACCTTATGTTTCACAACAAATCATCCACCTTCCACCTCTAGGAGTGTTTGAGGCATTACAGATGTTGCGTCTAAGTGTGTAGGCTACGTTGCATCTTTAATTGATATTTATTTTAGATTTGTAGTCATGATATTATTATTATATTTACATGTTCTTTTTTTTATCATATATTAATAAAATAATTTTTTAGTTAATTTTATAATATATCAGGAAGAATTACTCGTCAATATTATTTTCTCCTTTTTGGTTTATTGAACGAGGTTCATTTGATTTCTTAATACTCTAATGGCTACATGAGTAATGGCTATATGTTATGGTGCACACTTAATGTCCATATGCATCCACCATACTTTCATACTTCTCAATGATTTGTCTATCAAATGAATAAGTTTACTCATCTAATGACATCTCTCATACAATTATGCTTTCGATGTCACAATTGGAGAAATTTCTTGAGATATTATATAGTTAAGATAATTCCTCACGTCTTTAAAATATAATGTAGCTCTTGATATTTTGATACAAAGTAGATGAAAACTCATGATGCATGCTATATACAAAGTTATTCTGATAAATACCAAATCCAAAGAAAAATAAATTTTTCTCCTTATCTTGACATATATAATACATATAAAAAAAATAGAATCTCCAAATTTGACATTAGATATACTCATGAGATTCCACTTTAACCATTAAGCATAAAATATATTTAAAATATTTTAAGAGAAATTTTTTACTTTGCTCACACTAGTTATCCATATCTAGTAAGCTTTACCAAAAAAAACTTCACATGCATTAAACTATTATATTTGATATAGTTTGTTCTTACCAATATCTAAAATGGTATAACTTATATGTTTAAGGGGATATTTTATCTCATTTTAATCCAAATGATCTCTAATTAGCTATGCTTATCTATGTGTCTAGTATTATTATTAGATTATGTATATTTAATGTTTGTTTATGATTGATTGAAACATCTCATAATAATTATCTTTTTTTTTAAATCATGTGGTAACTTGCTTTTTCATTATAAGCATGTTTATATCTGATTTCTATTCAAAATTGTGCATATATGTGGTGACTTGATATGTATAAGACCTCTATATTGTTATAGGTTACAATCAAATATATATGATTAGGAATTTTCTCTTTTTATAAGTTACATGTGATACCCCAATTTTAAGAGTCTATAATGTGTACTAATCTATACAATTCATGGTGATCTGAGTGTATTTGATGTGTTTAAAAGGTGTATTTTGTATCAGTATTTTCTTGGATGAGTTTGGTTTGGATTTTGAAAGATAATTGGTTTTATCAAAATACTAGTTGATTGGTTGGAGGTACCAATCAACTAATACAACTAAACTAATTCTCCTTCTGACTTGATTTTCACTATGAATATTTTCTCAAAATTTTTCAAACATCCCGATTATGTTTTTAGTTGTTTGTTTACGATTTGTATATGGATTTTGTGCATTCTTAACCTGTTTAATCAATTTGTGACAAATTCTTGAAGATGTAACTCATGACAAGTCAATTTCATGACTTCAACTCATTTGTATTCTTCTTTATTTTTTCTTTCTCTTTAGTGAAATTCCTAAGCAGATTATTTCCTCCTTCAACCTTTGTATACTATTAAACTTTTATTCCCTTCTCTTGTTGCTGTTATTCCTTTCTTATGTTTGAAAATTTTGAGACACATTACCTAGAACATTACAATTTCATCAATTGAGCACAAAGGTAGAAATGCCACCTTTGATCCTTGAAAACCAAAACTTTGAATATAAGATTTTTCATAGGGTTTAGGTTCTCAATTTATACACTCCCATAACCTTATTTTTTCAATAGAAACACTCAGCTTCTTCCATAACCTCTGAACTACCCTATTTTTCCTCATACTTCAACTTTTTTTCTTATTTTATTTCCTATTCCTACCCTTTTTATAGATCTTTCTTGATTTGAATTGAAGAAAAAAAAATTAGATGTGGGAAAGGAGTGAGGGTTTAGCTTCTATAGTCAGGGTTTAGCTTCTATCTTTAGTGTTCTCTATTTTCTCTTGGAAAGGTGAGTAGTCTCTTATTTTCCTCTCCTAGGTCTTCAATTCTTCTAGATCTTCTTTGCATGATTTCAAAGGTTTTACTAATTTTTAATATAGATTTCCTGAAAGGTGTTTTAGTGTAGAAAAGGGGTTTGGATTTTCAAAGACTCTTGATCTCTTTGTTGTGTTGGTCTGCTTTTTTGAGGTAAACCATTGACTTTTCTATTTTTGTAGAAAATGGTATGCGTAAGTATAGTGCATGTTCTATGAGTATTTTATAAACTAAATATTAGAGATGAAAATGTGCCTGAACTTGTTAATATAGAATGAATGAAAAAAATGGTAGGAAGCTTAGCTTAAAGTCTTGCATGCATAAGCCACATTACTATGATTGTGCATTCATAATGATCATTAATGTTCTTAGTGTCTTAAGAGATAATAGTATGTGTTACATGATGCATAGATTTGGCATGATGGCCTAGCAAGAAGAGAATGTGATTTATGTTTACCTAGTTCCTATTGATTCTATAAAGTGCAAGCATGATTCTATTGAGATTCCTAGAATGATTTTGTTATTTTTCATGACAATTCATGAATCCTTCTTTTTATTAACCTTGAATAATCCAAGATTGATTTTAGATTTATTGAATAAAGATTATGGAATTTAATGTTTTATATGTTAATTTTGTTGGGGTTCTTTTTTCCCCAACCAATCAAATAGCCCCCCAAGACCAAACAACTAGTTTGGTAGAGCCATCAACTATTTGGCCTATAACTTTAGTGGTCTTAGTCTCAGGTTAAACCCATCAGCTAGTTTGGCTAAACCCATGGACCAGGTCCTAGAATGGTTGAGTGGTTATGTTAATTGATTGACTGGTTCCTCTATGACACCAAAAGTCTTATCCTTAAGTTAGGTTGACCAATTTAGTGTTGCACCACCACTCAGATGGTTGGTAGCACCCTAACGTATCGAATGTTCCATAAAACCGATCGAATACTTAACAAGACCCATTAACAGGTCTCAATTACTTTTTCTTTCTTACTTATTTCTTCCCAAATTTGACATTTTGAAATTTCTCATGCTTAGATAATGACCTAAGATGCTACTAGCTATAAATTTTCAAAGATTTAAAATTTTAAATAATAGATTAAAGTTAGTAAAGATAAATTTTATCCTTGTCGACTAAAGTTGACATTAAATTAGGATTTGGTTCTTTCTCTTAACCATAGCATTAGTGGATGATTATATGGATAAAAAGGAACTTTTCCTATTATTAGTATTTATGTAATGAATCAAAATGATGTGTACTATACCTCTAATGACTTATATTATGGATTTAAAAATGTGAAACTCTATAGGTTAAATGAACAAGCAAGAATATAGGAATATAACATGGACATATATGGTGGCCTTATGTTGACATTTTCCATAAATAGTGACTTTCTCTTAGCTATTAAAATGAATGGATAAATAATTAGAAGTTAGGGTTAGACTCTATTTAACCATCAAGTGGACCCTCATCTTTGGCATTAGGGAATTAACTTGGAGCACACTTTAATGACTGGTAAGACTATGGTTAAGACATGAACTTTAGCTTTGACTTAGATTTTAAATGTGAATAAAAGGGAATAAATGGAGATAAAATGTTGTATTGGCCATTTATAGATGATATTAACATCATATAATTCCACCTTTTGGCATAATTAATCATTTAATGGAATGATCACTTGATGATAATCGAAATGGGAATACTGGATGACGTGAGGACCTCATATGGGTGCATTATATTGAAATATCTCTTATTTGGTGTTATATGATTTGTAGGCTTTTATATGATATTACAACCATATCCAAACAGATATTAATCACCTAAAGTGGAATGAGCAGTGGAATGAGCAACTTGATAGATCTAGATTATTCGATCCTCAATTAGCTACTTAAGGTTAGTCTGCCATTAGGGCTTTTACCTTCGGGTGCCTTTAGACAAGATCCTAGTTGATCTTGGTGTCATTCATACTCTAGAAACTAATGATGTGCTACAAGATATTAATAGTAAAGGGTCAGGTCACCACAGGATGGTTATTTGGCATGAGCTAGGATTTACGTCCACCACGTTACTTCAAATGAGCCCAAACTTCATATCCATTTATTTGGTTTGAGTTCCTTCATATAGAGAGACCATGGGAAATAATCCCAACTATTACTCGATAATTTGGGATAAAATAATGCTATGATCACCTATTGCTAAATACTTTGAGGTAAAATAATGATGTGACCACATATTGCTCAATAGCATGGGGTAAAATAATTCTATGATTAGTTATTGTTTAATAATCTTGTAAAGGATTTTTACATTCACCTAACACAAAATAATAACAAGAATGAAACTATAAGATGTATTAATTGAACTTATCTTATTCTATGTTTAATGTTTATATAACTAGTTTACTAATATAATATTTGCATTACCCTATGAGTACTTAAAGAGATCATGCCTCACTTAAGTATGAATATGTTGTGTAATTCATGTTTACCTTCCTTAAATTCTATTCTAATCATATGTTTCCCTCTAATGCATATTTATGTGTTTCCCACACATTTCCATGAATGATCACATAATCTATTACTATCATAGTCATGATCCACCTATTGTAAAACCCATGATTGGAAAGTCATATATTTAATTCTTATTTTTACATTCCACTCCAAGTTAAACTCTAAACACCACTATGTGGATAGTCTAAGCAATCCATTTTCCTTAATAAGGTCGTTGATTATACGAACTATATATATGATAAGAGTGTATAACCCCCACTTTACACTATAGAAAAATTCACTTAAAACAATACAAAAGTAGAAAATACACTTAGGAAAAATAGGGTATTACCGTTGCACCTAATATAGGATACACGTTCACCGCCTATCCCATATCAAATAAAGGCTAAAACAAACCGACCAATTAAAAAAAGAGTACCCAAAATTAAATCACAAGAATATTTAAAAGATTGTACAATCAAGGACCTAAACGATCCCCATCATGGTCCACCATGTAACACACAAAATCCTCCAGATGTCCATGCTCTTAAGCCCCTAACTCAAGCTGAGGTAGGCTTACTACTAGCCATCCCAAAAAGCCTACACATGGCTCTCTACTAATGGAAATGAGCAAGTGACCAAGCAAATGGGCACATCAGTATGTTACGTAGTAAGACAAGTTTCCTCCTCAATGGAAATACAAGTATGAAATTTCCATCATAACAAGTATATCACATTTAGTAAGAATTATACTAATGCCATATACATAAAGTACTAATACATCAAAATATGCTATCATGCATAACTCAGACAACTCAAAATGTATCATGCTTATCATCATATTATAATAACATAGGTAATTACACATGTAATAGGTAAATTAATTTAGATAACTACTAGGGTATATTTTCCAACTTGCTCACAAGATTAGCTTATACCGTTTCCTTATCCATTTATTGATATAGTTCAACATCTAGTTAGTCTTTCTAATTAATAATTAGTTGGTTATTTTAGCTATTATCCAAGTGTACAAACCACCTTTTATCCCTTTTGTTCATTCAAATTGTTATTTTCATCATTATCCAATTGTTTCTTATTCACTTATTCCTCATCCAATTGTTTATCATCTAATTACTTATCATCCTTTTTTTCATCATCAATCGATGGACTATACACCATCGTATGGTTTCACATACCATGGAAGCCTGTCTAAATCAAGGAACATAAAGTCTAAGCCAAAGCCAATCACAAAAGCAGAGATAAGTTGAAGCCAAAGCCAATCACCATAATGGACATAAGTCCATGCCAAATCCAACTAATATGGGCGTAAGTCAAGGTTGAAGCCAATGACCTAGGTATAGAGACCCTTTAGTATCACTACCCTCTAGTACATCATGGGTGTCTAGAGTAGGTGAGGCACCGGGATCTCTAGGATCCCACTCGAAGACAAATCCCGAAGACACCAATAAACGCCCTAAGGCAGACAAACCTATATTTTTTCCCCTTAATAATCATATGAAAATCCCATATAGAGCCTCAAAGTATAACCAAACTGAAAGGAACCAAATCACACAAACCAACCAAACAAGTTGATTTGTCTAGCCCAACCTATCAATTGGTTTTGGCTAACTAGTCGATCGGTTTGACTCAACTAAACCTTTATTTTCCTCTAACAAATCCTCAAATTGGTTGATTGCTTTAGGTCAACCCGTCGACTATTCTTAGATAATTTATACCCTACTATTCAATAGGTTTAAGCATAGAGTAAGAGTAAAATATTTGCAGGCATACTAGTCAAACAGCTAGATAACCTAGTTGACTATTTTAGGAACTAGTCGATCGGTTTGACCTAACTAGTCGATCAATTTTCCTTACAACAAAACCAAACAAGAATTTTCATGCAGATCATGCTTATAATTCTTCATTATACCACATTTGGACATGCTTTAACATTATATAACAAATTTTTAACCTATTTAACTTGCACATCTCAGTATTTAATCAACATAGTTCATTTTTCTCAAGTATTATGGTTTTTACTCAAAATGCACAATCTAACCATCCAAAAAGTTTTTGCAAGGTATATACAATCATACCAACATATAATATCAACTTAAAGAGGTTCATATCATGTAGGATTACTCATAACCCATTTTAGAAGCAAGAATCACTTATTTGATGTAGGTAAAACATTCCTTATATTAAAATTCTTAGCATGTGGAAACCTCAACTTTTAAAACCTTAAAAACAATAAGCTTAAACATAGAAATTCATGCATAAATTTATAATTTTGAACTTCAAATAGGAAGGAAATGATGAACAACTCGACCTTTCTCCCAAATCTAACTCTTCCTTGGTTAATAATTAAAATAAGAGGGGGTTAGAGGAAGGATAAAAAGAGTGAAAGGAATTCCATTGTAAAATTCGAATTGCAAAGGGAGAAGGTGGGTATAGAGAGTTAGGTATTTTTGGTGGCTGAAAAAAATGTGAAAAAAGGGGTGATTGGTGCTATTTATATCCAACCAATCAATATGAATCACATTTTCATTAGCAACAATATTAAAAATTCTAATTCTCACTATTTAAATTCGAGTTAAATGGAAGGATTTCGTCCAGGGTATGTTGACCTATCCTCCTGAGCTACAACTGTGACTCTAGGGAATATGCATGCCAATTATTTTAGAAATGCAATTCTCTAAAGGGGTAATGGAAGGTCAGCATGGAAAGAATCTTCTAGTTGAGTATAATTAAGCTTGATATCAAAGCAATCATCTCATAAATGTGTAGACGAGAGAGGTGGAAGAAGAAATGGTAGAGGTCATCTCCTCCCCTCAATTAACCCAATTAATCAACCAAATAAAGCTGAGATGGTGTTTTTGAGCTAAATTCATCATGAAAAAGGCTAAGAATCTCTTAGGAATAGTTCAGCATGGGTTAACAAAGTTCCATTTCAGTATAAGAAATTTTCCTAGAACATTGAGTTTAGAAAATATGCCCACCTCAAGAAACTAGTCAGTCAATTTGACCCACTAGTCGACTATTCTAGAATATATTTGATCAATTCCCCAACCAATTGATCGGTTTAGTTGAGTAAAACTAATTTGATCAAATGATGAACTGGTAGATTGGTTCTTTTGAGAAACTCCATATGGAAGAGGATCAAAGGAATTCGTTATTATTACACCATTTCTATCTATAGGAAAGACTCTATTGATTTCCACATGGGTAAGTTGATTCTTCAATTCCAAAGTGGGGATGTTACATTCAATGTCTTTAAATGCATGAAATACCCTTTTGAGGATGACATATGCTATAGCACAAATGTACTACATGAAGTGATTAATAACCATTTTCAAGAAAGTGTCATATAAGATCCTTTAGAGATATCCTTAGTACAATCCTAAGGGAATTAAGATAGAGAAGGACTTAAAGAGTTAATTCACTACCTAAGATCTCACTTATCTTATGAGAGAAACAAACTAGCCTATTTTTGAAGACTAGAGAGAAACCAAGTCTCATAGCTAAAACCATCTAATGAGAATGCTTAAAGAATATTTTTCTTGATCATAATGATACTTTTCATGTTCTTATTTTTTGATCATTAACTAAGCTATTGATGCAAGAGCATGGCCTTATTCATTTCCAAACATGGTTTTGAGACATGTTTGAGGAGTTTCTTTTGTGTTCTTGGAAGTGCCATAGTCGAACAAGATACTTTCTTGACTTTCAAAGCATATGTTGCATTTTATTCAATTTCAAGCAACCAAAAAAGACCTTAGTGACATGGCAGCTATGGGATGAGTCAACCTATATTTTGATGACATTTTGGATGTTATACCATGTCATCATGACATATGGAAGATTCTGGAACAAGCGCCACACATGGAGTAGTGTAAACTAGGATTTTCTTTGTTAAGGTTGTGATTTTATGTAACTAACTAGTTCATAAGGCAACGATTTTTATATGATGTATTGTCATATCATTTAAGTGTAATTACAGGTTGTAAATAGCTACAATTAACAGCTGGAAAGTTGAGTTTATGGCCTATAAATAAGGGTCTTCTCATATGTAAAAGAGAGAGTTTTGAGTTTAAATAAAAATCATCTCCTTTGAGAGAGTTTAAACCTTCCAATTCTACGTGAGTTGAAAGTGGCCATTGTTAAGTATTCTTTGTGTGTTCCTTTTTCTTGGTTTTGAATCCTATGAAGATTCTTTTTGTTTTCTTCATTTGATTCATATCAAAAGGTTCATCTTTGTGAGTTCTCTTTGAGATCAATTTAAACATCATCTTTGTGAGGTGTTTAAGTGTTACATTTGTTGCATTTTATCCTACCCTTATTCATCCACCATCATACTACACGAACATCATCATCCATCACCTTTCTTGATTGGAATTTGTGTGGGTGTTACATATCATCTATAAGAATAAAAGTTGATGAGAGTGCTTAGGGAATGAAATAAGGAATTTAAATGGGTCATCATTGATATCAAAGGGATTATTTTTTCCACATGCATGCACAAAATCCTTATGGAAGAAAACTATAAGAAATTAGCCTAATATCAAAGATGACCAAATCAAATAATGCAAGAGGTGGTGAAGAAAGAGTTAATTATGCTATTAGACACAAGTATGATCTATTCCATCTCTAATAGCTTTTAGGTTAGTTATGTATAAGTGGTTCCTAAGAAAGGTGGAATTACCATAGTTAATAATGATAATAATGAGTTGAAACCTATTATAATTATTATTAGATGGTGTGTTTATATCGATTTCAAAAAATTAAATGACACAAAAAGATCACTTTTCCCTTTCCTTTATTGACCAAATTCTTGAGCATTTAGCAATTCGTGAATGTTATTGCTTTCCATATAGCTATTCTAGTTATAAGTAAATCCCTATATCTCTTGATAACCATGAAGAAACCATTTTAACTTATCCTTGTGGCACTTTTTCATATAGGTAGATGTCTTTTGGCCTTTGTAATGCTCTTTCTACTTTCCAAAGATTCATAATGGCCAAATTTCATAACATAGTAAGAAGTTTATGAAAATTTTTAGGGATGATTTTTTAGTTTTTGGCTCATCTTTTAATGCATGTTTGGATAACCTTGATCTTGTTCTTAAATTTTGTGAGGTCACTAATATTGTCTGAAATTCAAGAAAAATTCACCTAATGGTATAAGATGGGATTGTTCTAGGACACTAAATTTTCGATAAGGGGATAGAGGTGGATAAAGAAAAAATTAAAATTATTGAAATATTAGCCCCCTAAATGTGTTAAGGATATTTGCAGTATCCTTGGTCATATAGGATTCTATAGGAGGCTTGTCAAAAAAAATTTAAAACTTCAAAACCTCTTGGCTAAAGATGCAACCTTTAAATGTTATAATGTGCACCTAAAGGCTTTCAACACTCTTAAACAAAAATTTGTGAATACTTCTATTATTAGTGCTCCGGATTAGAGTCTTCCTTTCGAAATCATGTGTGATGCCAGTGGTGTGAATATAGGAGTAGTTTTAGGATAATGTAGGGATAAACTTTTATATACTATTTATTATGTTTGAAAGGCTTTGAGTTATAAACAAAAGAATTATACAACTACTAAAAAGGAATTGCTAACTATAGTTTTTGCTTTTGATAAGTTTATTCCTTACTTTTTGGTTAATAAAATCATTTTGTTTAGTGACCATGCTACTTTAAGATATCTTTTTTGTAAGCAAGATGTTAATCCAAGATTATCAGATGGATCTTACTACTATGAGAGCTTGAGTTAGAAATAAAAGATAAGAAGGGAATCAAAATAATGTAGTAGATAATTTATATTACTTACCAGCATCATATGACGTAAGCAGAGTGAGTCTATTCATGATACATTCCTAAATGAATCACTCTATATAGTTAAAAATCATCCCTATGTTAACATTGCAAATTATATTGTAAGTAAAATCCTACCTAATGACATTTGTTATCATCAAAGGAAGATATTCATTCATGACTTGAGATATTATTTTTTGGATAATAATTATCTTTATAAAATGTATTCTGATTAGAAATTAATGAGGTGCATCTATGAACATGATTCTCATTCTATTTTATTTCATTGTCACAAATAAGAATATGGTGGTGATTTTGCAACCACCAAAACAAAAATTAAAGTTCCACAAACTTATTTGTATTAGCTTACATTATTTAATGATGATTATGATTTTTCTAAGGCTTGTGATAGATGCCTAAGGGTTGAAAATATTTCTTTTAAAAAAATTCCCTTAAAAATGTTTTTAGCTGTTAAATTATTTGATGTGTGGTGTATTTATTTTATTAGACCATTTTCTAAATCTATTCATAATGAATACATCATTATTGTAGTTTATTATGTGTCCATTTGGGTGGAGGCTATTGCAACTCCCACTAACGATGCAAAAATTACTCCAAAACTCTTGAATAAGAATATCTTTATGATGTTTGGAAGACTAAGGAATATTATAAGTGATAGAGGTTCTCATTTCTATATTAGAGCATTTAATGTTGTCTTAGGTAAATATGGAGTCATGCATATGGTTGTAACATCGTATCATCCCCAAACTAGCAGAAAGTTAGAAGTTTTAAACCAAGAAATTAAAAGGATGTGGGAAAAAATGGTTAATGCTTCTAGGAAAGATTGGTATTTAAAGTTAGATTACACACATTAGGTATAGGACCACTTTAAAAATGCCATAGGAATGTCTCCCAATAAACTTTATTTTGGAAAGTCTTTCCACCTTCCTATAAAACTTGAGAATACAGCATTTTGGGCCACTCATTTTCGTAATTGGATATACACCCCATAGTAAAATAGCCTTCTAGCTCAATTTTTTTGTTTGTATGATTTGTACACCCCTTAGTTAACCTTTTTGAGTCTTTTACATTAAAATTTATTTCTTCGTCACCCAAATTTTTCCTAACCAAACAAAAACATATCTCTACCCTTATTCTAAAAACTAGTAGAAATTTTTGTGAGACTTATACATGTTATTTAAGTTTTTAAGTGAAGAAAGTGTTAAAGAGCATCTAAAAGAATAAGTGTGGAAGATTTATAAAATAAAAATAAAAAATATGGGATATTAAAAACAAATTTTTCCTCTCTACTTTCTTTTATTTTTAAAAAAAGTGGTAAAAATGATTAGGAGACTCAACATGAAGATATTTAGCCTATGTGTTGTTATGTTATGTAATATGAAGATATCTTGATATGCTTTAATATGTAAGAAGTCTCTACATGAGCATGATTCCACTAGGTTTTAGGATATTTTGTTGAATCCTTTTTTCTATTTTCTTCATTAAACCCTTAAACCTATCCACATTACAACCCTTATGGAGTATTATTTGATTTTTGAGATAGGAGACCATGATTAGTTAGAGATTAGTCACACGAGTAAAACATATGGTTCAGTCCATTTGGTAGATATTTGATATCCTTCATTAGTTTTTATCCATAATAATTTTCTCCATAATAATATCTACAATGGTTTTAAAATAAAACTACCTTGTATACTTCTTGCTTAAAATGCTAAAAAGATCCCTCTATGTTTTTTTCTTAATTTACAATGGAATACATGGCAACTAAGTTTTAAACTATCTTATATTAACTCCTATATATTCTAATTTTTTTACTAGTGTAAACATGAAAGGTATAAAACCTATATGTAACATAATTATACGAGACACATAAAACACAACTATAATATGATCAGGACATCACCCAAGGAAAAAGGTCATTATCCCCCTAAAAACATTAATTTCACATGTGACGTATAACTTATCCCATAAGACTCATTTCATTATCAAATTTAGTACATCATACTAAAATAATATTATTAATAACAAATTAAAAAATTAAAGTCTAATTATAACATCTCACACATACTATAATGAGCCTACCTATAGGGTTATTATCTACGACTTAAGATATTTTTTATTTTACTATACTTATGTTATTCATAATTACCGTGAATATTTTGTGTACAATAGTTAGCATATTTGAAGTCGATTCCCTTATTTTAACCACCAGAATTGCATATTTAAACCATATTAACAAAAATTTCCTTATCTTACTAAAAGCCTCAAAATCTCATTTTATTTAATAATTTTTTATTAAAAGGCTAAAATATGATAATTAAAATATTTTAATATGCAAATAAATTACCAATCACAACAAATGATAATTTTTCCCTTACACATGATTTAGCACATAAAACTCTAACGTGTGTTTCTAAAACATCAATTTACATAATTTCATGTTTAATATTAAATAATAATTATTAGGTATATGTTGCATGTAAAAGATCAAAATACCCTTAGGGAATACAACAATAATAACCATGTCAACAATATGCCTAAGAATGCTCAATCTATCAAATTACATGTATATATCATACATAATTTATTCCCGACATTAAACCTAATGTATCATGATTTCATTCACATATGAATTTACTCAAATTAGCATGATATATTTGACCAAACTCCATATTAGCATTATATGGCAAACAATTATAACATAACAAACATATTAATACAATATATACATCAAAAAAATAATATACCATCATGCAATAATTAATATTTTGTAAATCACATGGATTACCTAATTTCTATAAAAAAAAGTATAAAATATAAGCAATCTACCAAAATTATTTATGCTCCACTAATCAATATATTTTACCAATAATAATCATATTAATATCTAACCCATAAAATAACAAAATATTAAAAATAATTACACTAGTACTTTAGGATTTAGCTAGGGACCGAATGTAAGAAAAACTCACACACGTAGAATAAATGGCAAGGTTACTAATGAAAATGGAAGGTTGATGGTGGGTGGGTGGTTGATGAGAAGGGACATCTATGGTTGTTGGAATTGGGTAATGTGTAGAATAGGGTAATGAAAAAGGTAGCTTGGTTGTGACCAAATAAGGAGGCAAGGCTAGAAGGGAGGAGTTGGGTGGAGGTTGATGACACTACATGGAAGGAGTTATGTGAAATTGTGATACTACATAAGAGGAGCATCATGAAACTGCGATAGACAGAGGGAAGAAATTTCATGGAGGGGAAACACAAGTTAGGTTAGAGTAGCATGAATAGAGGGGAGAAATGGAAGGTTGGGCAGTTATGATGGGCATTTGTTGGCAAGGAAAAAGAAACTAGGGGAGAAGTTTGTGGTGGATGTTCTAGTTATTGGGGTACACAATATAATACCCCAAAATTTACTACTGATTTTTTTTTTGGTAGAAATAACAACATAATTGGGTAATACTAGCATACTAGACATAAGTTTAGCTTAACATACTATCTTTTTATTGAATACAAAGCAAATCAGTTAAAGCTTAAAACATGATAAAATATAGAATGATATTGATTCATAAAATTAAATAAGATTTTGGAGGTTATCTTCAAGTATGGTATCCAAAAATATAAAAAAGATACACTATAATGAAGAGTCCAAAAAGTATCTAGGCCAAAGGTAAGATCTAGATAACATGACTCTAAGCCCCAAGTGCCAAAGATAAAAATGTCACTCCTCCCCAACAAAACTATCATAAGTAACATAGTCATCTAATGGGTTCTCATTAGCCTACACATAATCATTAGGGTTTTTTACTCATGGGAAAGAGAAGCAGCCATGAAAAGGATGATTAGTATGTTATGTACTGAATATGGTAATTATGAAGTCATAAGAAGGTTACACAATTCCATAATGCATATGAAGTAAAATAAACATGCATATATACTAAAATTCAAATGATGTAAGATAAGAAATTATTCCAATTCTCATTATTATATATAATCAAAATCCATATTCTTATTTAAGTTGAGTTGAGGGACCCCACTATTCATAACTAGTGGAACGACATAAAAAATATACAACTATAGAGCAAAACATTTCTAACCACTATTCTCATCCAATAGAACAAACAAGTAGAACCTTGGAGAAAAAAATCTCCTACCACTAATCTCTTCTGGTGGAGCGTAAAAGTATAATGACATAGTGAAACACTCATAGCCACTATTCCAGTTTAGTGGAATAGACAAGTATAACCGGTCCTAACTCGTGTGATCTTTTACTTTAACTAATTTATATTTTATTCATTAGTATTTATCTCAAGATCATCATGGAGACAAAAATGTAGATATTCATGGGAAATAATCCAAATTAACATAATTATTGAAAACGCATAAAACACAACCACATGAATATCGAAATATCCCTCAAGGGAAAAAGTCATACCTCCCTTAAGGAAACTCTAGTTTCACAAGATAAGCATAACTTCTCCCATAATACTCATCAAACCATCAAATTTCGTACTCCTTCCTAAAAAAATTTTAGTTACAACATATCTAAACACCATGGTCAAAATCTAATTTCTTACACATACGATAATAGCCTACCTCTAGGGTTACTATTCATAAATCTCTTCAAAACCCTAATTTCACAAATTAGGAATACCTTTTATAATAAGACTCATATGACCACCAAATTTAAGATACATTCCTAAAATCTCAATATAAAAAACATATATAAAAATCAGGGTCTAACTCTAACATTTTACATAATTGATAATGACCTTGCCTCTAGGATTAGCATTCTTAATTTGAGCCATTTTCTCATTTTATTAGACTTAGGTCATTTTTAATTACTCTAAATATTACACATAATATATTTATAATAATATGAAAAAATTGAAATATTAAAATACCAAATATTCCATACTTAACAAATATTGACCAACTTACCCTTAAGATAGTAAAAATGCTCATATTTTCTTAAAAACTCTAAGAGTCTTGATATAAATTATTTTCAACCTTGAACATATATCTTCATGGAAATAATTATCCATATATATATATATATATATATATATATATATATATATATATATATATATATACGATTTTAATATCATAACCCAATTTACATAACCATTCATGCCATTCTTCCTCATTTACAAAACCAAAAATAACCAACAATATACACAATTGCATGCTTACACTTTTTTCTTACTTTTCCATATAACAATACCAAACTTGAGATTTCCCACAAAACATAAGATTCATCATACAATACCACTAGAATATCACCTAAAAGCTAGATCTATAATAAGATTATATATTAAGACATTAATTAAAGAAAAGCTAAGGGTGGTGCATAGGGCATGCATGGTTGTGCATAGGGATGTGCATGACACTATGAAAAGGTTTAGACAATTGTTCCAAGGAGGATGCATGACAGTGTGCTCAATAAAACCAAAAATAGGGTATATAGGATGGGAGAAAAATGATGGTTTGGTAGAAATAATTGGGCAGTAGTATGAATGAGATTGATTAGGATTTATTTGTTTTCAGTTGATGAGTGAAATGGGGGTTCTTGACTACTGGTGGTGATGGTGGTGGATGATGAAGCCAAAAAAAAGTAGGGATTAGGGAGAAGAAAGAAAATATGTAGGTTGGATTAGAAAGTTTTAACAAAAAATGAAAGGGAAAGAGATGAGAAGTGGTTGTATATATATATAGATGAATCAGGTGAGGTGTGACATGGTAATGGAAAATGTATAGGGGTTTGACATGGATTGATGTGTGTTTATTTTTCCTCAATAAAATCATATAGATTGAGTGTGTCTATAGTGTACGATGGGTGAGGTATAGCAAGGAGGTGCGGGTGTAGGCAGTGTTGGGATGGGAAGGGGAAAAGGGCGGAGCCATATGGGAGTAGTTTACATGGCTCAAAGAAAAAGGAGGAGAAAGGAGATCGAGACAATGAGGAGGAAAAAAGGAAAAAATAAAATAAAAAATAAAAAGGATAAGAAAAAAGAATTTGTGGTTAAAAATATAATTAGGTATAAATGTTAGATTAGAGAATTAGGGTAAAATTTATTTATCAATCATGTAGGGTTAGAGTTAGGTTAAAATGTTAATGACCTAGAATTAGGTATACATTTAGATTTAGGATTAATATATTATGGTCAGATAAAAATATCAATTTCATGATATTAGAATTAGGTTAAGATATTAATTACTTAGGATAAGGATTAGATCAAAATTTAGGGTATTACACTAGAGTTACTTGAAGAAGAGAGGCCAGGGTGATGGTTTCTAGCACTAGAGAGAAGATTTTGTGGGCAACGCTAAAGGTTAGGTGTTGTAGGAATTGTTAATGTAGCATGGGCAAAGGCTGTGATGGAATTTGATGTAGGAGGTTAAGGTTGCGAGATGGGAAAAGGTATAGGTGGAGTTGGTAGCTGCTTATGGTTTTGTTGACACATGAATGAAAACTAGATCAAGGAAATGGTATGAAATGATAGAGAAGGTAGGAGCAAGGGAAGGATGATGTGTCAATGGTGAATGGTGAATGGTGAAAGGTGGTGGAGACATGCGAGGGGTATAGTTGAGGATTAGAGAGACTAAAAAAATTGTATTTGGGTGATGACTATGTGTGATGAAGAAGATACAGCTGGGAGCATAAACGAGCATTTTTTTTATTTGGAGAATGGTGACGATTTATGCTAATAATGGTACTGCATGGAAAAATGAAGATGGTGGAGGCTAAGAATGGTGGAGCTTGTAGAATAAGGTGAAGAAATAATGAAAGATAGTGAAGCAAGATAGATAAGGAAGAATCAGAATAGAAAGAAAGGAAGTAGGTGATCTCTAGGATAAACTGAATGAAAAATGGAGAGGGAGTAAGAGTTATATGCAATCAGTTAAGTTGGTGTGATGGTTCGATAGAGATGAGTGTAGGTGTTAGTGTGCAATAAAAATGCAAAAAGGCAAGTGGAGTATTTTGTGTAGGGAAATATGGCACGACAAAGGGGATATGATATTAGTAAATTAGGACTATTTTATTCTTATTGAAATTTTTTTTGTTGGGTTAGGGACCTAATTAGAAAAATTGACTCACAAAAAATTAGCTGGTTATGGATGTAGTTTAAGAAAAAGGAAAATGGTAAAAATAATGATAAAAATATTTAAGAATTTGTTTGGGTTACGGATCAAGGGTTAATAGAAATAATTATGGCAATGTTTTAGAGTTTGGTTTTAAATAAATGGCTAAACACATGAAAATAAGGGTTAAAAAAAATTATGATGTTACATTTTAAGGTATTTATCATAGGCTTTGGAATAAAAGGAATATTTTACTAGCTTACTTTATGCATAAGCACTACACACACCTTCCTTTTTAAATTTTAATGCTAGCAATCTATCAACTAACTCCCTATACTTTAGCATTTCTAACTAAGAGAAACTAATATGGCCAAGTCTTATATGAGACAAGAATGAATCATTCTCTATGGCACTCATGGAAGTAAAGATATCCTTTTTAATTCCAATCAATTCCACTTTGCATACATTGATATTCCTTTAACCTTTAAAATTTTTTTCTTAAACTTAATCTCAAAATCAAACATTCTTTATATAGAAACTCAACTTAGTTCCCTTTACCACATAGTTATGTAATAGTTAGTAAATTATATATTAACCCTTCAACTAAATATACATTTTCTACGAAGCATGACATTGAATAAAAAACCTTAGTAATACCAATTATTTTACCTCTTTTGTGGTCATCAAATGTCATACTTTCCCCATATAAAGGCAATTAAAGAGAGGAACTCTGTTCTTTTCTTTATCATGTGTCTTGAGTAGGGTTGTACATGAGTTGAGCTAAATAAAATACCCCTAGCCATGATCTTTTTTTTAAAAATAAATGAACCTAAAATAACGGTCAAGATTATCTTTCTTTACTAAATAAATGATCTAAGCCGAGATTTTCACAAGCTAAGTTGAACAAAACTCACAATCTTAAGCTATAAACGAGCTAAGATGAACTATTTTGGGCTCAAACTTGACTCATTTAATAAACTAGCTAGAAATAAAGTCTTGAGCTCTACTCATTTAACAAAATAAATTAAAATGAGCAAAAAAGTGAGGAGCCAACTCGGCTCATTTACCACCCTAATCTTGAGCAACTAATATCTAGAAACCATAGGTTACCTTCTCTCACCAAGCCCAAGAAACAAATTAGTTTTGATTTTAGGAACCCAAACTAGTTTAGATCCTAAAGGGTTAGTAACAATGCATGACAAGTCTTTCCTAATCCACATGGCTTACATGTATGGATATCTTATATTCATAACCCATATCTTCTTCAAGCAATAAATTCTAGTATGACTAGAATTACCTCAATGAGTTAAGATCTTGTACTCATTCAAGTAATCATATTTTTTTTCCTAATTTTTTTATTCTTTTTTTTTTAGCATGTATGATATAAAGATAATATAATGAAGGGATGATATGCATGCTTAATGATAACTAATTTGTGTGCATGGTAATATGTCAAATATTTTTCGTCTACATGTTTCTGATTTTATTAGAATTTCCATTCTTATCATTATTATTCAAATCCCAAGGTAAATGCCTCATGATAGCTTATAAATAGAATTTAGGGTTACAATAATTCAAATGGACGCATATTGTAATACCCTAAATTGAGCGAAGTGTTATAAGGATTGATTTGGCTACTTATATCAACATGGTATACCATCCTTTTGGTGATTTCATCCTAAGAACTCCATAGTTAAGCGTGCAGTTCACAGAGCAATTTTAGGATGGGTGACCCTCCTCGGAAGTTCCAAGAAATTTTCTGAAAATTTCTCAAGAAGTACGTGAGTGAGGACAAAACACGCTCAAAGGACTTGTGTTGATTTATGGGGACAGCTGATCATTGCATATGATTAGGGTGAGTTTATGATAAATTATATTTGCAATACCTAGGGTTAGAGATACTCTCCTAAATGAACTATGATGATAATATTCCTACTTATATGATGTTACTTTAAATGTGTACGTCGATGCTGTATGGAATATGTAGTCCGTGAGAGTTACATCATTAGGAATTTGGTGGATGCAACCCACTAAATGTATGAAAAGTGAAAAATATAGTTAATCGCCAAAATGCAAAGATTACCTACATGTTATAATAATATGGAATATTACTTATTTTTCTACTCGTGACAAATCTCTTGTAATAATAATGTATTCTAAAAACGTGTTGTGGGTGTAGTATCCCAATTTTATGTGTCATGTTGTCATGACTTTTTTTAATTATAGATAATTTGGTGTAATTGCTCAAACTTCTTAATAAATGAAAAGTATGTGGTCACATGATGAAACTATGATAGTACTATTTACCTTAAATTATGTTGCATGGGTTAATATATATTATTATGCTTATACCATGATATGTTTTCTAAGCATGTTACCTACCATGTTATGGTATGACCTCAATGTGTAGAATCAACCCTTACAATGTTATAAGCAGTTTGTTTTACCAATACTTCACTATACAAATACAACCTTATGTAGTAATTATGATGATCTAGCTTTTGTTCTTATGAATAGATGATGATTTCTAAGGGTATAATTATCAACTAGAGTGTGTTGAGGATGATGATGTGGGCTAGTAGCCAATCATTGCTTAAGAATAAAGATTGGTACTTTTTTATTCAAGATTTGAGCTAACAATTATATATAGGGTTTTCATGATAAATTGGGATATTTTTGGGTTTTTCCACTTGTTTAAACTCTTAGTTTTGATTCCTATATTTTAATCTCTCTCCCTTCTATTGTTTAGTCAAAGATAAAAATCTAATATAAATTATGAACCATATATATATGTACAAGAGCACCAAGCATACTTGGGATATATACAACTAGAAGCAAACTAGGGTACCAAGAGACCTAACCAAGAAAAAGGGGGGATAGTGTTACCGGCCTTCCATCAAATAGATAGGAACAAAAGGAGAAGGCAAAAGATTACCATTAGAGTCTAGTGGGGTTTGATTTTTCTTGTTTTTCAAAACCCTATACAAATCTAATTTAATATGCATCACTATTGCATCAACATCAACAGTTATATCTTCAAAATGAGAAAAATTCCTAGTCTTCCAAACATGGTATATAGTTGTAGCAAGAACTAGCATCCTAGCTTGTTTGTGGTATGGAAGCCTTCTCTTATATTTTCTTATGGGCCTCATGGTGCTTTATGAGATGGTGAGTAGTATTGTATGTTATAGCATTTCTTATCCACATGTATTAATGACTTGACATCATTATGGTTTATATATGATATGGTTGTGTGGCTAAGCTATTTATTATAAGTTAGGTGTATTTATTCAGTACTTTGTATAAAAATATTTACTTTTTAGATGGGCAGTAATGTTTTATACGCAAATTCTATACCAAAACCAAAAACAAAATTATTCTAAGACTATGCATATTAGTAAACTAATTATATATTTTACTGATAATTAGGTAACATAAACTAACAATAATATACTATATAGTAAAATTATGGCATAAAGAGCACAATAAATTTATTTTTAGTATTATTTCCATTATAAGAATTATTATTATAATTATGATAATAATAAATAAATAAGTTCACACATTTTTGTGCCAAAATTTTCTTTTACCTTTTATTTTTATTATTTGATATTACTTAATTATTAATAAAATATAAAATTAGTGTACTAATATACATATTTTTAGAAAAATTTAATTCTCGGTTTAGGTTTAGAATATGAGTATATAGCACCAAATTCTAAACCTAAACCAAAAATGAAAACTTTCTAAAATATATGCATATCAAGGCACCAATTTATTAGTTTATTAATAATTAAGTAATAAATAATAATAATAATAATAATACAAAATAAGAAAATTATGGCATAAAAAGTGTAAATCTTTTTTATTATAATAACAATAGTGATGATGCTTATAATATAAATCCTACTAATAATAAATTTGTTGTATTTTTTATGCTATAAATTTCAGTTATTGTGTGTTATTATTAGTTTATGTTACTTAGTTATCAATAATAAACTAAAATTAGTGCACCAATATATATGTTTTTGAAAAAAATTAGTTTTTGTTTTGGGTTTAGAATTTAGATACATAGCATTGCTAGTTTTATTGTAGGTATTTTAGTCTCTCTTGGAGCTTTTGGTATCAGCCAGATAGTAGAATTTATGGTATTTTGTTACATGTCGGAATTTCTAGTTTTTTATTTTAATCGATATGATTTAACTTTATATCCTTGGGTTGATATTCTACAATTTATAAAAAGGTTTATCTTTTATGGTAGTTTATTTTTCATATTTGTCTTGCATGTGTCAATGAGTCAGCTCATGGTATGGATTCTTTCTCGTACATATGAGAGTAGCTCATGGTATAGAATTACAATTTCAACTATGTTTAAGGGATGTTGTGGGCTTTATTTTGTTATATCATTTTAATCAGGACACCAACACCAACTAATTATTTTAACAAACTTTTGGTCATCCTTTAGTGTTCTAAAGTTGGATCGTGTATTTTTTTTTAACTATAACTAAAAAAAAAATTCAGTTGAGTGTCACCACAAATAAATTTATCCTTCATTAATAATGACCCTAACTACATATCATATTCATAGATTTTTTTTTAATAAGTAGAAATTTCATTGAAATTAAAATATATGGTTTTGTCTCACTATTACATCATCACATCATCACGTTTTTTCACCTCATAGGAAAGATTTGGAATCATAGAAAGAATACTTGTCATAGAAATTAGTCAATAGGGTAATCCCAAGGATACTTGTTATAGACGATGTTAAGAACGCTATAATCGCTACAATCTCTCAATTTTCGCTTTGATCTTCTCTCCTATCTATTCTTCACCGGCCAATTCTTTTTTCCACTTCATGACCCATATGCCAGATATATATATATGTGTTCTCTCACTTTTTCAATTGTTTATATATCTATATATATATATATATATATATATATATATATCATACCAGTTCTCTCTTGCTTTTTCAAATGTTGTCACCTAATATTTTGTCAATCTATGTATGGCTCCTTTACTAGGCATAGTCCTGATGTTAACATTATTGTTTAGGTTTTTAAATTTGAAGAAGTTAAATCAACTAGCTGTCCGTCATAATTGGATTACTCCTTTTAATATTAATATCCGGAATATTTGGTTCCCATATATATATATATATATATATACATAACCATCTTTTATCCATATCAATACAGAATGTGATTCGTCACGCTTTTAGGGGGAATGAATGCTCCATTTTCATGAATGAACAAATTATTTAATACTAGTGCTCGTTTTGCATGAAAGTAATAAAGGTGAACAGTTATTTCTTATTTTACATATCTTATGTAGTTTATTTAAAATTAAAAAAATCAAACGACAATTTATTTTTAGTTTTTAATTTGATCTTAAATGTGAAGTTCATTACGAATATTATTATTATTAAATGCTGACTATAAAAGACTCAAATGGAGGAGAGTTTTTTTTTTCATATATATAGATATATATGTACATATATATACACATATACATATATATACTTATACGTTAATAGACACACACACACACATATAATATATATATATATATATATATTTGTCTTATTTAGTTAGAAAACAAATAGCCTTTCCATTCATTGTCCATTCATGTCACCCTCATGGCTGCAAATCTATGCAAAAGATGATCCACGAAAATGAACAAACTTTAAAGCTCTAGTGTGGCATATTATACTCATCAATCTCTAGGTAAGGAAGTTGCTACCAATTCTGATGACAGTCTACAGCTATGCCTCGCCATTGAAAATGTTGTTTTGAACCTGCCATAGTTCTAAGATCGACATGGCTAAATGTCCATGAACGAGTTTTTTCTTTTGCATCGATATACTTTCTAGCATAAACTTGCTCTAGCTCATGAGTCCATCCCCTCATCGTTTGTCTGATTGTCTGCAATTCATGAGTCTCTTGATCATGTTCCACACTTGCATGTGGACATTACTACGAATGGAGATATGTGTATGGTTCCCTCCCAAATGAGGAATTTACAAAATAAATTTGGTAGCTGGATTCATAAATTTACCCCTCGGGTTATGCTTGGTACACGGTGAATGGCTAGGTGAGGAATGGATACGGGGGGAATAATTAGGGGAGAATGGATTAATAGGGGAAAAGTTTTCACCTTTCTATTTCCGTATGTATGGGTAAAGTATATTAGGATATCTTTTATCAATATTTGGCACAAGATGAAAAACTTACTAAAGTAATACTTTAATATTATATTAGTTATTTTAATCATCTTTTTATTGTTTTCATTTGTCATTATGTATACTAATATATATTTCATATACTTATTTTCTTTTAATCACATAAAGAATCAATAATAAATTTATTTAACTTTTACAATATATTAACAATTATTAATTATTTATTACATATATCAATTTTAGTTTTTTAAATATCTTTCAATTATTTATTACAACAAATCAAAATTATAACATCCCAAATTTACTAACAAACTTTACTTTATGGAAGCATTAATTAAAAAATATATATATATATATATATATATATATATATATATATATTACCGTCATATTTAGTATAAATCTGGTTCTTTAACCTTTCTTATGTCAATTACTAATGCTCAAAACAAATAATACCCAAACTAAAAAGCTGAAATATGAGATAATAACATAGATAAAAGTTACAGATAAATAGTCTCCATACAAGCACAAAAATTAAAATACAACAAGGGGCATAAAAGTCCAATAAAAAGTTAATTACAACAAAAACTAGCATCCAAAGGTACAACATCGGTTTTACCTAACTCTTATACATATTAACCCATTCTAAAAATGGAACTTCTTCCTCAGGACTCCATTTATCCTTGTTACTCTTATATGTTTCATGTTACTCCATGATCTTCATAAAGTCATTTATAAATTTATTTGGATTTGTTCACTCCATAGTTGCCTTAGTGCCTACCTTGGCATTTGGAATTGATTTGATTAGCCAATTATGGTCATGGATTTTGATATGGCTTGTAACACCCCAAATCGATACGACCACGCAGTAGCTACCCTGGAGCATTTTTGGATTAATCAGTTAGTCCCACAGATCAACAAGATTTCTTTCAACGTACTTTGTCCTCACTCACGCAGTTTTTGAAAAAATTTTAAAACTTCCTAGGAGGGTTACCCATCCTAAAAATTATTCCACTACTAGCACACTTAACTACTAATTTTTTAGGACAGAATCACCAAAAAGATGGTACACCATGTTAATATCAATAACCATATCAATCCTTATAACACTCCCTTCAAATTAGGGTATTAAATTCACCCCCACTTAAAGAACGCAACATCCTCTTTGCACCTCAACCAATAACTATCTCAATATAGCCACCACATTTAAATGTTTAATTATTAGAACAAAATCACCAAAATGATTGTATACCATATTGATATAAGTAGTCATGTCGATCCTTATAATACTCCCGTCAGATTGAGGTATTCAATAGTCATTGTGTACTTTGAGGTGATATATATTTGTTAAGTATGATTGGTTGCCAAGCATGAGACTTTGATGTTGCGATGTTAACCCATGATTATTGTGTATGATTATGGCATGTGTTGTGTGCTTTGAGCATATCATTGGATTATTGTGTGATTATATGTAATGTGAGCATAATAACACCCTTATCATACTAGTGAATAAGGTAACACAATTCCCTCTAACTTTAGAATACCTAATCCTTAAATATCAATATTCCTTATAAGGCGTGTGTCTTGCTTATAGAGTAAATAGAACCTTATTGGGGCAAAACAACACACCACCAAACCAAAACAAACCAAGGGCTTGTATCTTATCTCTAGGATAGTTAATCCTAGGGAATAACTATTCCTAAACTCGAGGTCTTCTATTTTAAATATTAATATTAATGTTAATGTTAATATTTTATAAGGTGGTCATACATATCTCATATATTGCACAATAATTTTATTTCCATACATAATCAATTTTCATTTATTTCTAATTATTTAAGCCAACCCTAAGGATAATAATCCAAGTTAAGGTAAAATTTAACACTAAGGTCATCCTCTCAAAATTCTAAGGCCATCATATGTCAAATTATTCAAATTAGGTGCATTAGGTTTAAAATGACCAAATTGCCCTCAAAACCCTACTTACACAATTATTATCTAATTTTTTACCAAACATTATTATTATGAGAGTTGTCATGAAAAGGCTAAATCTTAATATTTAGTGGTTGATTATATTTTTCATTATGCAGGCATTTAGGAACTTAAATGTACAAATCCTAATCATTCATTTTTAATGTTTCATATATTATATTCAACATATGCATACATATTTTTATCATGATAAAGCTTTTAATATGACTATTACCATCATGGTGCACATAAGGGAGAATTCCTACACTAGAACATATGAATAGTAATTATTTAAGTGCATACTAACTATTTAAGGGAGAATTCCTACATAAGGGAGAACATATCGCTTATAATCAAAGGCAAGTCGAATGTACATACTAACTATTTAAGTGCATATTATCATCTTATCATACATTTCAAAACATTTTATAACATAAACCCTAGAATGATTTTAGATCTAAAAAACCTATCATACTCGCACATAAATTCTATCATCTCATAAGTAATTAGATCTACTTAAATCCAAGATACACAAAAGCACAAAAGATCTTCTTCTCCATGATAATTCAAGGGTTACATAAGCAATCAACACCTAACAACACATATATTAGCATCTAACAAAACAAACTAATAACCAACATTAACTAAATCAACATAGGAAAAAAAAAGGTTAGATAATAACAAGGCCAAAGGAGCTATATGAGTTAACAATGGGGTAGTAATGGCATAAGATCACCCAACAACGGAAGGAATGACACTTGCTGGCAATGCATACCAGGGAAAAATGTCACTTGTTATCATTGATAAGGAGAGGTGATTAGCGGTTCTTTCCAAAACAAATAGAGATGCACTAGTGCTAGTTCATGTAGGGATATGCTAGGTGAATAATAAGACAAGAATGGTTATGTAAAGAAAAGAACAAAGGGTAGAGTCTTACATGTAGTGCATGAATGGGTCAAGGCGGTCAAGTACGTATAAGTAGTGCATAGGGTACATGGGTATGCAAGGAGAAAATGCGTGCACGAGTTGTGGGTGAAGCCATGCTTGCATCATAAGAGAGAGGAATCACTAGGGTATGTGAGGGGTGTATAGTCATGTGCCTTAATGAAAATAAAAATAGAGCATGATTGAGGAAATAAGAGAAATATCTTGAGGTGGTGATGGTTGGGCAACAATGAAGGGGACTGATGGGGACATGATTCTCATGGTTTATGAGGGGAGATTGTAGTGTTTTGTTGTTGTTAGTGGTGAGGTTTTGCGATGATTGTTGATGATGGTGGATGGTGTTGGTTCAAATGAGAAATAGTGATAAAGAGAACGGAAAACAAGAAGAGGAAAGAAGATGGTCGGTTAGCTTGAATCAAAACATCAAAACAAGAGGAGGGGGATAAGTAGGCTTAAATGGACGATAGCATGAATGGAGCAAGTTGAGCAAGACACGGTAAGGGGAACATGGGCAGAGCCAACGTGAAGGGAAGGATGGTGTAAAGAAGAAAATTATGTCGGGCGAGGAAGTATTGGGTTATGCAGATAGAAAATAAGATCATAATATGGTAGGATGCTAGATAGATAAGCTAAATTGGGGAAAGATATTTGTTTAGCAGAATTAAGGTTCCTTGGTGAAACAAATCTTGGTTGGGGCCCCAAAAATAATTAAAAATAATAACCCAAATGATATCTAAGTTTTAACGTAATTAAATATACATATATATAATACGCCATACTAATACACAAATAAGTAATACATTTAATACAAAGCATCTCATAATAAATATTATAACTTATTACACATAATTTCCAAGATTTTTACTTATAAGGGTATTACAAAAGAACATATCATAATAACTAAGAAAAAATATCAAAGAGACTGATTAAAATTATGATCACATAGTTAAGTATTACAAAAGCATCCAAAACACGATATTTAAAATAAATATTACATGTTAGATATCCAATATCTAAAGATAGGAATTATCATAATATGACAACAAAGTAGTTTTACCCACAAAACAAAATAATCTAGAAGCATTATCATAATCTATTATTAATTCAACTTCCTAAGATAATCATACTTCATATCTTTGTCATTAAAGTTACTAAAATTGTTGCTTAAATTAGTCCCACTTTTAACAATTAATCACACAACTCATTTCTCAAACCTTGATTTATATCCAACATATTGGCTAACTCCTTAAATTGTTCCTTAATCTCTATAGGTATTTTTTTCATAGACTCTCTTATGACACTGTATATCTGAACACATTAGCTAGTACACCTTCAGCCTTTATCAGCATTAGGTATATCGACAACAGTAGTAGTACAAGTGACAACAACTCTATCTTTTGCAAACAAATAATTAAGATCGTCAAACAAAGGAAATGACTCCATGTATAACCCTAGCGCATCCTTCTGACTCTACATCAGTTACAATCGAAGCATAAGATAAATTGCATAAGATAGATCAACAAATAGTGCAAGGGGAAAAGGATATTACATCTAATTCACAAATTCAAAAGGATCAAAATAAATGATCTTATGAATCTAACCATGTATGATCATTTTATTTTGATGGCAAAAGCATAAGACATGCCTAAATTAATTAAGCATGCACCAAATAGTGTAACACCACCATTTTTCAATACTAAAAATTTTCTTTTAAAATAATGCAAAAGAGGAAAATATATTTAGGAAAAATGGGGTTTTGCCACCATATCAAACACAAGGTTAATGTACACCAGCTATCCCATATTAGATATAAGGCTAAACCAAACCATCAAACTTTAAATAGAGTGCGCAAACATATATCACAAGATTATTTAAAAGATTGTTTGCATCAAAGAACCTTGATGGTCCCCGAATAAGTCAAATACAAGAAGACATATTAGTTAAGAATATAGGGCCACATTAAAATGAGATTAGGGCATGACAAAAAATCATAGTCAGTCATGAACCCTAAAATTCATCTAGATCTCCATGTTCTCAAGCCCCAGACCTAAGTTGATGTAGTCCCACTACCAACCATCCCCTAAAAACCTGCACATGGAAATCTGCTCATGGGAATAAGCAAGTTTCTGAGCAAACAAGCACATCAGTATGCTATATACTACGTAAGATAAGTTGCCTTCTCAATGTGAAGCACAAGAATGAAAATTCTATCATAACATAGATATCATATTTAGTATGTGTCACACTAATGCCATATATATGAAGATATTAGTGCATCAAGATAAATAGTCATGAATAACTCATGCAAATTCAGAATGTATCATGCTTAGCTTCATATTATAATAAAATAGATAATCACCCATGTATAAGGCAAATTGATTCAGGTAACCACTAGGGTTTATTTTCCAATTTGTACAATAAATTAGATTATACCATTTTCTTATCCATATATTAATATAAGTCGACATCTGGCCAATCCATCTAATTATTAACTAGTTGGTCATTTAAGATTTATGCAAGTGTACAAACCAGATTTTATCCTTTTTGGTTATTAAAATCATTATACCCATCATTATTCAATTATTTATCATCTACTTATTCATTAATGAAAAATTATCATCCATTTACTTATCATCCAAATATTATCATTGAGTGATGGACTATGCACTACTAAATGGTCTTACATACGATGGAGTTCTATCCAAACCAAGAGATGTAAAGTCCAAGCCAGGCTAATCGCTAAAGCAAACATAAGTCTAGGCTAAAGCATATCACTATAATAGACATAAGTGCATACCAAAGTAGACCAATAAGAACATAAATCCAAGCAAAAGATAACCACCTTGGTAACCATGACCTTTACTATCAATACATCCTAGTACATCGTCAGTTTTTAGATTAGATAAGGCACTAAGATCTCTAGAATCTAGTCTGAAGGTAAAACCTGAAGGCACTAACAAATGTCTGAAGGCTAACAAACCCCCAATAGCTAATTAAGGATTTTGTAACCTAGACCTATACACAACTTGATTATCTTTCATTTTATGTGATTAGTACATTATTCATTAGGTTAGTGAGCACACAAGGCCTATAAAAAGAGCAATCAAGGCATTCCCATGTTTCTTCCATTATAATCCTTTCCATTTCACAATAATGTGTGGGGTTTTGCATTTATCCTTATCCAATATCATTCATGCCCATCATATTAAATTTTCTTATCCCTTTAATAATCACAAGACAATCCTATGAATAGCCTCAAAGTATAACCAAAGAGAAAGGAATCAAATCACACAAATGAGTGAAACTAGTCGATCGCTCTGGCCCAACAAGTTGATTGGTTGTACCAACTAGTTGATCAGTTTGGGCTTACCAACTGATCGATTTAACTTAACCAAACCCTACTTTCTCTCAAAATGGTCTATTGTTCTACACAAAACAATCAACTTTTCATAGACTAGTCGATCGATTTAATTAACGAAATCTATGGGTTTAAGTAAAGAGCAAGACCAAGGTCTTAGTAGGCTTACCAATCGATCGGTTGGGTCAACCGATCCACTATTCTAGGAACTAGTTGATCAGTTTAACGTAACCAGTCAATCGGTTTGCCCTAAAACAATACCAAGAAATCATTTTCATACAGATCATGCTTATAAATCTTCATTATACCATACTAGAACATGTTCTAACATTGCATAATACATTATTAGCCTATGTAAGCTACACGTCTAAACCAAAAATATCAACCTACAAAATCCTCAACTTTTAATAGGTTAAAAAAACAAGCTTTAACTTAGAAATTTGTGCACAAATTTTATAATTTTGAACTTGAAATAGAAAAGAATGAATGAAAATACCACACCTAAAGGAAAAACAGAGGATACTCTGCTGAACCACTCAACCGTTTTCCTAAATACAACTTTTCCTTGCTTAATATTTAAAACAGGAGAATATAGATAAAGGATCAAAAGAATGAAAGGAATTATACTCTAAGGTTCGAAGAGAAAAAGTGGAAGATTAATACTTGAGAGTTTGGTATTTTTGGTGGATAAAAGAATGGTGAACAAAAGGGATGATCAGGTTATTTATAGCTAACCAATAAATATGAATCACAATGTAGTCAAGACTAAACCAAAAACCCTAATTCTTACTATTTGATTTCAAGTTAAATGGATGGATTTCATCTAAAATATGTTGAAATATCCACCAGATCTCAAATGGTGATTCGACTGAAATTCAAATCAATTGATCCAAAAATGTAATTCACAAGAGGGGTAATGGAAGGTCAGCGTGGAAGGAGTCTTCCAACCAAGCAGAGTTATGCCTAAGATCGAAGTAATGATCTTAGAATTGTGTCGAGGAGAGAGGTGGAAGAAGACAAGGCTAAGGTCATCTTCCCCTATCAATTGTCCCAATCGACCCTCAATATCGATCTAAGATAGTATTTTTAGGCTACATGCATTATGGAAAAGGCTAAGAATCTCTTAAGAATAATTTGACATAGGTTAACATGGTTCCATTTTAGTATAAGAAATTATCCCCAAAAAATGAGTTTCAAAAATATGCTCAGCTCAACAAACCAATCAATTGGTTTGACTTACCAGTCAACTATTCCACAAACCAGTTGATTCGTTCCCATACTAGTTAATCGGTTTAGTCGAATAAAACTATTTTGTTGAAACGACAAACAAGTCCATCAATTCATGGAACTAGTTGATCAGTTTGCCTAAAAAAAATCAATAAATTAAAATTTCCAACCTTATTTTAAATCAAATTTATCCCTAACATAATTATAACACTAAATAAAAATCAAAAATCAAAATTTACATAACTTCTCATTCAACATTTTTGAAAAAGGTGGGATATTACAGCACTAACCCCATAAAGATGTTCCATCCCCGTAGCAGATAAACATTAAATAACTCTGGGTACTTGGCTCACATTTTCTCCTCGACCTCCTATAAAGCCTCCTCGGTACCATGCCATGATCAAAGAACATTTACCAATGGGATGGTCCTTACACACATCTCTCTAATCTTTTTGTATAGGATGCTCACTTATCGTGCTTTATAAGTCAAGGATTCAGTACAATCTTGCAACTCTGGTAAGATAATGTCTAAAGGATCCGCTACGTACTTCTATAGTTATGATATGTGAAAGACAGTCTACATACAATATAATGCCATTAGTAAAGCTAAGCAATATGTGAATTTACCAACAAGGTCTAAAATCTCGTACGGTCCAATGTACCTATGATCGACCTTACACTTCCTACTGAACCACATGACTCCCTTAGTGGGAAAGACCCTTAAAAAGGCTCTATCGTCCACCTCATAACCATTAGTTCATCTTCTTATATCTATGTAGATCTTCTACTAGTCCTGGGCTACTCTCATCTAGTTCTGAATCAATCAAATGAGCCTTATCATCACCTCGATCATTTTGGGTCCCAACACACATATCTCATTGATGTTGTTACAACATGAACAACTATGACATTTTCTCCTATACAAGGCTTCAAAAGGTTCCATCTTGATGCTAGTGTGGTAACTATTGATGTAGGAGAACTCGATCAAGTCCAAACAATCTTCCCAACTACCCCCAATCTCTAACACATATTCTTGAAGCATGTATTCCAAAGTTCCAATAGTCCTCTCTGTTTGACCATCCGTAGCTAGCTAGAAAACAATACTAACCTTTATTTGTGTACCAAAAGTGGCTTACAACTTTTTTCAAAAGTGTGATGAGAATCTGAATTCTTGATCTGACACGATATCCTTAGGCACTCTATGTAGTCTCACCACATTCTTTCTATAGGCAGTGGCTAGCTAGTCCATATTTCATACCGCCTTCATTAGAATGAACACGACTGACTTAGTTACACAATCCACCAGAGCCCAGATAGAATCAAATTCACTAATGGTCCTCTAAAAACTAGCCACAAAGTCCATAGATATGTTGTCCTACTTCCACTCAGGAACTTTTAGTGGTTGCACTAACCCTATCGATCTTTTATGCTTGATCTTAGCCTTCTGGTAAGTCAAACATTGAGACAAAAATTCTACTACTTCCTACTTTATGTGGGGCCACTAATATACCTTCTTTACATCTTTGTACATCTCATCCCATCTAGGGTATATAGAATAAGGGGTACAGTGTCATTATTTGATGATCCTTCTCTTAAGCTCCACACATCCCTATTATACACACCACCTTCCATGGTACTTGATACTACCATCCTTGTGGATCTAAAATCCATCAAATATGCCTTTTGCAATACTAGTCAAGATTCTCCCGAGCTTAACATCACCAAGTTGATTAGCTCAGATCTCCTCAAAGATTGAAGGTGTAATGGTGAGTGCACTCATTCTTACCTCTATCCTACTAATAGTGATCAATTCAATCTCCAACTTCATGATATTTCAACAAAGTTGATCTAACAACACAATTGTGCCCAAGGAATGTGACGAACTTTGACTAAGTAGTGATACCAAATTGGCTTTACACTCATGGTAGGTTAATTCCAAGTAATAATCCTTAACCAACACCAACCATCAGAGTTGTCTTATATTAAACTCCCATTGTGTGAAGATGTGCTTGAGGCTCTTATGGTCAATAAAACATGCACTGAACTCATTAGAGATAAGGCCTCCATTTCTTATGGCCAAACACTTCTTCAATAATCTCTAAGGCATCCGTTGGGAAGTTCTATTCATGGTGGTTTAGTTGTCGAGAAGCACACACCACTATTCTTCCATATTACATCAACACATAACCCAAACCATTCTTAGAAGTATCACTATACACCTTAAAACCATCAGACTTGCTCCGCAATATAAGCACTAGGGCTGAATTCAAAAAACTCTTCAATTCCATGAAATTTTTACTACACTTCTCACTAAATTGAAAACGCATAACCTTCTTCACTAGTTGTGTCAATGGTCACGATATCTTTGAGATGTCTACAACAAACTAACAATAGTAACTAGCTAATCCTAGAAAGCTACACACCTCCTTAACATAAGTGGTTGCTTGTCATTTATAAATGGATTTAATATTGCCATAATCCAGTACGAATCCATCCTTAGAGATTACATGTCTAAGAAGAGCCACTTGGTATAACCAAAACTCATACTTTGAGAGTTTAGCATACAACTAGTGTGATCTCAGTAATGCCAAAGTCTATCTTAAATGCTATTCATGTATCTCTTAACTACCCGAGTAGATAAGAATGTATTCAATGAACACTATAATGAACCGGTCCAAGAATGGATGGAATATGTGGTTCATAAGGGATATGAATATTAGTGACATCTTAGTTGCTTTAGTGTCTCAAACACTACACAGGTAGAGTGGATACCCTTTACAAACAAGGTTGCTCTTTGTGATTTCCAACATGATCCTTGTAGAGGGATTATGCTCACACTTTCGATACAAAATCCCAATACCCTTTGGTCTTGTAGAACCATGGATTCTTGTGTGCAATCGATCAGTGCCTGATACTTCACCAACATATCCATCTCAATGATTGCATCAAAATCACGCAATTTGTGTTTTATGAGGCCCAATGAAAATTATGTTCTCCCAACTACCAAAGTCACTCCTTTAAAGGAACTAGATCATGTGATCCTATCCCCAAAAGGAAGCACAACAAAAGTGGAGTTATTATAGGAAAGAGTTAAGGAAGCCCTAGTTACAAATGTGGATGACGCAAAGGAGTGTGATGCACTATAGTCCAATGAACATATACTAGAAAAGTAGAGACAATATGCATCCCGATCACTGCATCGGCCTGTCACTCTATTTATGTATGGGCTTATCACATTCAACAATGCTCAAAAAGGAACTCCTATAGAACTAGTTGATCCTTACCCTTGTTGGAAAGGAATAGGCCTCTAACGTCTACGCTGACTAGCTCGACTAGTGATAATAACAGGTGACAAAGGAACTCTCTAAGTCTGCGATTGTGGCTACTAGATAGATCTAGTATTTTGATCCCTATACTGGCTCCTCTAGATGTTGCCACCCCCAAATTAGCATTCATAATCTTTGTGCCCCATCATGCCACATCCATGGCACATTATCTTGCTACCTGTCCTTGACACAACCTGCATATGGACCTCCAGCTCAGGCTATTGACCCAATGTTCATGCCATATCTAGGTGGCAAGCTAGCTCATAAAAAAACCTTCCTTCTCTCACTAGGGTGCTAGTGATCCTCGAACTTCCTCTTACTCCCTATCTGAGCACTTTAAGCCTAGATTACTCGGGATGCCTCCAAAGCCTACTCGTACATCCCTACCATGTACGGTGGAGTAACTCCCACTAAGAGCTCTTAATACCTAATCCACATACCAATATAGATGCAGTGGACTTACATCACCTCATTGACCACTACATCCAGAGATAATTGGATCAAATCTATGAATCGAGTGTAGTACTCCTCGATGGAAATGTTCCCTTACTAAAGAGCCATAAAACTATTGTACTTCTTTATTTGGAGGTGAGTTGGGTAGAAATGAGCATGAAGAACCTCTAGGAATAATCCCCATCCTATAGGTACTCCACCCCTATGTTGGATGCTCCTCCACCATACATCTACCCTTCATCTCAAGTATTATATCACTACATCAACCCTTCTATCCACATGCTATAAAGGTCTTCTCCATATCCCATACCATTATTTCCATGATGTCAGGGTCCTCGTGGCCCTTAAAGATCAATAGATGATGATGCCTAGTCCTCTTGAGTTAATCCTCTGAAACTTGTGCAGCTACTGGTATCAATGGTTGTCGTGATCGAATCTATCCCTCCATGTAGGCTCTGATAGTCTCCATGAATTATTCAATGAGCTTGTAGAAGAAGTTAGCGGCCATTAATTCCTAAATACTAGAAGTAATTAAGGGAGAAATTTAATCTTCTATACCGCATAACAAGTTATCATTGAAATTATCTACTATAAATTCCCAAGCTGCTCTCACTCACAGACATTTCGAGTTTAGAAATATCTAAACTTGCTAGAAAAAGAAAGAATTAAAAGGGAAAAGATTTCAAATCAAGGATGATACCATCCTATCATATCAACTTAAAAATTATTCAAATGAAATGTTTTAAGAAAATGCTCTGATAAAACTTGGGGTATCAACTTAATTATTTTTTAAAATGGAGTGTTTTTATGAAAAAACTTTGATACCAACCTATAACAACTCCATTTTTCCCTACCAAAAAATTTCTTTTAAAACAATAAGGAAGCATAAAATACACTTAGAAAAAATGGGGTATTACCACTGTACCTAACACAAGGAATACATCCACCACCCATCCCATATTAAATAAAAAGATAAACCAAACCATCCAACTTTGAATATAGTGTACAAAATTAAATCACATAAATATTTAAAATATTGTTTATATTAAAGGACATCGACAGTCCCCAACCAAGTCAAATACAGGAAGATAGATTAGTTAAGAATACAAGGCTACATTATAACGAGATTAGAGTGCGGCCCAAAAGTTATGGACTGTCATGGAATCTATAATATTCTCCAAATATCTACTCTCTCAAACCCCAAATCCAACCTAAGGTAGGCCCACTACTAGTCATCCCTAAAAACTTGCACATGCCTCTCTACGTGTGGGAATGAGCAGATGACTGAGCAACATGCACATTAGTATGCTACCTACCGAGTATACCAAGTTACCTCCTTAATGGGCAAAAAATGTATGCAAATTTTATCTTAACATAGATATCATATTTAGTATGTGTTATGCTAATGCCACATACATAATGGTAGTAATGCATTTGGATATACAATCATGCATAACTCACACAACTTAGAATGTATCATACTTATCTTCATCTTATAATAACATAGATAATTATACATGTACTAAGCAGATTGATTCAGACAACTAATAGGGTTTATTTAACAACTTGTTCAATCAATTAGATTACACCATATCCTTATCCATATAGTGGTATAGGTTAAAATCCAACCAATCCTTCTTATCATTAATTAGTTGGTCATTTAAGTTATTATCTAAGTGTACATACCTATGTTTATCCTTTTTGGTCATTCAAACCATTATTCCCATCATTATTCAATTATTTATCATCCACTTATTTATAAACCAAATATTATCATCCATTTACTTATCATCCAGATTTTATCATCGAGTGATGGACTGTGTACCCCTATGGTCTCACATACCATAGAAGCCTATCCAAACCAAGGGACATAAATTCTAAGCTGAAGTTGATCACTAAAGTGGACATAAGTACAAGACAAAGCCAATCACCATAATGGACATAAGTCTAAGCTGAAGCCAAAAAATATGGACATATGTCCAGGTCGAAGGTAACCACCTTGGTAACTAGACCTTTAGTGCCAATATCCCTATTGCATCATCAATGTTTAGATTAAGTAAGGTATCGGGATCTCTAGGATCCTGCTCGAAGGTAAAGCCCTAAAGTACCAATAAATTCCTGCAAGTAGAGTAACCCTAGGTAGCTAATCAAGGATTGGATAACCTAGACCCATACACATCTCAATTCTCTTTCGCTTTAAATTGTTAGTACATTACTCAAGCAGTTAAGTGATCATGTAAGACCCATATAAAAAGAAAGTAAGGCATTCACATGTTTCTTCCATATTAATCCTTACCATTGCCCAACCATGTTTAGGGTTCTGTTTATCCTTATCCAATATTATGCATTCCCGTCACAATAATTTATTAAAGAAGATTTTGTGCTACATTACTCTTTCCTCAAAGACCACCACATTTCAAAGGTGGTATAACCATTTAGCCTTTACAATACTTATTGAGTATATCATAATTTATTATCTGATTAATCAATCCAATTGGTCATTAATCTATGATAAAATATGTCTTATCACCTTAATAATCATAGAACAATCCTATGTAAAGCCTCAAAGCATAACCAAATCTAAAGGAACCAAATCACACAAACCAATTGAACTAATCAATCGGTTTGGCCCAACCATTTGATCAGTTGCACCCACCACTCAATTGGTTTAGGCTAACCAATCAATAGGTTTGACTTGACTAAACTTTGTTTTTCCTCAAATTGGTCGATCAGTTTGGGTAAGCCAAATGACTATTTATAGACCATTCACTCGATTTCTCATAACTAGTTAATGGATTTAAGTAGAGGGCATGACTAAGGTCTCTATATGCTTACTAATAGAGGTGTTGGGTCAACTAGTCACCTGTTCTATGAACTAGACGATTAGTTTGACCAAACCAATCGATCGTTTTACGATAACAACACCAAGCAATAATTTTCATGCAGACCGTGCTTGTAAATCTTTGTTATACCATATTGGAACATGTTCTAATATTTCATAACACGTTACTAGCCTATTTAAACTACAAATCTAAACATTTATCATCACAACGCTTTTTTCCTCACGATTCATGTTTTTAATTCAAAATGCACCCTCTAACCATCCAATCAGTTTAGTAAGATACCTATATATATATATAGGTGTATAATATCAACTTAAAAAGTTTCATTTCATGCAAGATTACTCACAACCCATTTTAGAAACAAGAATAACTTACTTGATGTAGGTAAAACATCCTTAAACTAGAAATATAAGCCTATGAAAACCCCAACTTTTAAAACCTTAAAAACAATAAGCTTTATCTCATAAGTTTATGCATAAATTTTATAATTTTCAACTTGAAATAGAAAGGAAGAATGAACATACCACACCTAAAGGAAAAATAGATGATACTTGGTTGAACCACTCAATCTTTTTCCTAAATCTAACTCTTCCATGCTTAATAAGTAAAACAGGATGGAGCTAGATAAAGGATTAGAAAAGTGAAAGGAATTTGACTATAAGGTTTGAAGTGCATATGGAGAAGGTGAATACTTGAGTGTTAGGTATTTTCGATGGCTAAAAGAAACATGAACAAAAGGGATGATTTGGGCTACTTATAGACAACATATCAATATGAATCACATTATAGTCAGGAAAAAATCAAAAACCCTAATTCTTACCATTTGAATTTGAGTTAAATGAATGGATTTAGTCCAAGATATGCTAACCTATCCTCTAAAGCTCAAAAAGGTTATTCTAGGGAAATTCCAGTTGGTCTAGAAATGTAATGCATAAGAGGGGTAATGGAAGGTGAGAGTTGGGGTGTTACAGTTCACTATAGGGTTTTTCAAGGCTTCTTGGCATATAATGGGTAATGGTATTTGGTGCTTTGTCAAAGATATTTTTTACTCAGGGATAATACCTTCTTTTGTCACTCCTACACTATTGGTATTGATTCCTAAAGTGGAAAACCCTAGTAAGGTAATAGATTTCAAACCAATAGCCTATTGTTCTATTCTTTACAAGATTTAATCGACGGGATTAGCTTCTAGGGTTCACCCTTTACTTCCAGACATCATCAATCTTTCACAATCTACCTTTGTTAAGGGTTGGCTGATTGGGGGAAATATCCTACTCGCTCATGAGCTTATTAGGATGCATGGCAGGAAGAATTCTTCCCCTAGGTGCATGCTGAAAGTGGATATAATGAAGGCATATGATTCTATTAATTGGAAGTTCCTTAAGCAGGTCTTGTTGGGCCTCATGTTCCCTCCTTGTTTTTTGAAAATCCTTATGACCTATGTAACACATTTCTCCTACACTCACTCCATCAATAATGACCTTCTTCCTGCCTTCCCTGCACAAATGGGACTGAGACAAGGAGACCCTCTTTCACCATATTTGTTTATCATTGCTATTGAGTATCTTTCTAGGCTTCTCCATCAACTTTGGAGTAATAAGGACTTTAGAGGTCACCCAAAATGCAAAAGACATCACATTATCGACCTTTCTTTTGCTAATGACCTCTTGCATTTTTGTAGAGGAGACCTAAACTTTGTCACCCTACTTATGGAAACATTTCACTAATTCAGTAACACTTCAGGTCTTCATATCAGTCTTGCTAAATGTGTTGTCTACTTTTGAGCTGTCTTATATACTATTAAGCAGCAAATCATTGATTTCACTTCTTTCCTTGAAGGTGCAATGCCATTTAAATATCTTGGAGTTCCTCTTTCTTCATCAAGGATGCTCTCTGATCAAATGTTAGAGCTAGTAAAGAAGATCACTAACAAAATGTAGCACTGGCCTACACAGTTGTTATCATATGCTCACATATTGCAATTATTAAGGTTTGTTATCTATGGAATTCAAATGTATTGGAGCCAAATATTCATATTGTCCAAGAAAATTTTGCTTAAGATTATTGGACTATGTACGGCTTTCTTGTGGATTGGTAAAGCTAATCCTAGTAAAAGAGCTCTCATTACATGGTCAATATTTTGTTTACTTCAACAAGAAGGTAGACTAGGTTTGCTAGATATTCAAACTTGGAATATAGCAGCGGTTGGCAAGCACCTCTAGCACATTGCACAAGATAAAAATAGCTTATGGATAAAATGAGTTCATATTTATTATCTTAAAAGGACATCTATTTGGGAAGATACCTTGCCATGTACTACCTCTTAGACTTTGAACAAGTTATTTAAACATAGAGAAGTATTACAACAAGCTATTCTTTGTCTTGGTCCTTCCACATCTCATAAGATAAATGTGGTCTATGATAAAATTCAACCAAGAGCTTCTCCTATCACTTGGTGGAAATCAGTTTGGAGAAATAATGAAAGTCTCAAGAATAAGTTTGTTCTCTAGATTTCTGCTCACTGTAGGCTTTCCACAAAAGATATCATTTGTAAATTTTGCCACATTGCAGACCCTTCCTGTACTTTTTGTGATGCAATTGAGACATTTCCTCATCTCCTTTTTGAATTTCTAGTTATGAAGCACTTATTACATAATGCCTTTGCTTGTGTTGGTCTTCAGGGACCTATCCATAGTTGGCCTTGAGTTCTTGAATATTTTCCCGTAATATAATAATATCTAGAAGGAAAATTCAAGTCGCTAAGACCTTAAGTGCAGCATGCATCTATGAATGTTGGCCTGCCCGTAACACCAAACTTTTCTCCCATAAAAATGGTCTTTGGAAGGATCTTCTTAAGAAAATTATATACATTGTCTCAACTAGGTTCACATCCTATTTTGGAACAATAAGTAGGGAGTTTCTTGAAAGTTGTTTGGATAAGTTCTATGAACTTAGTTGTAATATTTTCGATCATTAATACAAATTTTCTTCTTTTTAAAAAAACTAAAAAATCAACAACATATTGAATACAAAACACCCTAAAATATATTTAATGACTAATATGCATAATTATGAGTTTATAAGTAGGGTTTTCAAAAAATATGGTATTGTAAATGGTTGTGCTACACAATAGAAGGAAGGAGCACCCGAGGATGGTCATATGTTAAAAATCCACAAGAGAGCCTAGTTCTGGATGACTTAAGGGATTCTAGAAAAGGCATCTAAACTGCTATAAAGATAGAAGATAGGCATTGGGGGATGCAAAGTACAAGGTGATGATAGGAAAGGATATAAGTGACATTGATAAATAGGTGTTGCTAGCTTTTCTTACAAGAAATGAAGATCTCTTTTCCTATAAGGTATTTAATCTTGATGGAATTCCTCTTGAAATCATTGAGCATGGATTAGATATAATGAAGGGACACAAATTAGTAAAACAAATGAAAAGATTCATCAACATTATAAAGTATAAAGGCATTCAAGAGGAGGTTGAGAAGTTTATTAACTCATGGTTTATTAGAGATGTAAAATATTCTTATTGGATAACTAATCTAATTATGGTAAAGAAGTCTAGTGGTAAATGGAGAATGTGTATCGATTATATAAACCTTAACAAAGCATTCCTTAAAGATGGTTATCCGCTCCCTCAAATAGATGAGCTAATTGACTTGATGGTCAAAAAGGTAAGATTACGTTTTATGGATACCCTTTCTAGGTACCATCATATCAAACTTGCCAAGGCAAATCTAGAAAAAATCACATTCATAAAAGATGATGTATTTTATTTTCATAAAGTAATACCATTTAAACTTATGAGAATTGGGGTAACTTTCTACAAGTTTGTGAACTGAATCATTAAAGGATAGATTAAGGAACATGTAGATTCTTATATAGGTTACATGATAGTAAAAAACAAGAAAAAAGAAGCTTGTATACAAGAAATCTAGACTATTTTTGATACTATTCAAAAGTATAAAATGAAAAAATGTATATGTGGAGTTGGTGTAGGAAATTCTTGGGAATCATGGTTTCAAATAGAGACATATATGTAAATCCAAGAAAATAACTAAAATGTTTAATATGTAGCCTCCATAAGAAATAAAGACATTCATCAACTGACGGGGAAGTTGTTCATGCTACATAGATTCTTATCCAAAGATGCCGAAGAGATTTTGTCTTTCTTTAGGTTGAAGGCTAATTTTTAATGAATAAAATGATTACCAAAAATAATTTTATGACATAATAATCCACTCATCCATATCGCCGACATTGATGGATCTAGTAGTAGGAGAGGTATTATTCTTGTATCTAGAGACATTAACATTGTTCGTTTATTCTATTATTTTTAGGGAATACATTGAAGTTAGGACACATAAGCCTAATTATTACATTATAAAAGTGATGATTGCACTACCCTGAAAAGGGATTTTAATAACGGTTATTTTAAATTTTTAATAACGGTTTTCAACCATTAATGAACTGCTCATTATTAAATCTTCAATAACGGTTCATAACCATTATCAAAAATATACAAAAACCTGCAAATATGTGCATAAAATTTATATTTAATAACGGTTTTCAAGTAAAAAACCATTGTTAAAAAAAGGTTTTAATAACGGTTCTTCAGTAAAACCGTTGTTAAAAATAAGATTTCAATAACGGTTTTCAAGTAAAAATCGTTGTGGAAAACCAAGTTTTAATAATAGTTATTACAAAACCATTGTTAAAACATAATCGAATTAGGGTTTTAGTCATTGATTATGCATTTATTAAACCCTAATACTTATTAAATGAGCATAAATTTGAGATTAAATGCATATTTTTAATAACAGTTCTTAATGAAAACCATTATTAAAACCTATGTTTTATTAACGATTTTTATCATAACTGTTATTAAAACTCTATCATCCAATTAAGGTTTCTCAGATTGATTATGCATTTATTAAACCTTAATACATATTAACTAAGCATAAATTTGAGATAAAATACGTGGTTTTAATAATGGTTCTTAATAAGAACCGTTATTAAAACTATAGTTTTTTTTTAATATTTTTATTGTTTTGTTCCTACCCACATACACAGTTGTATGTTCAAATAATTACCAAATCTGCATTGTAAAACAGCATCAATTCATAACAAATCTTCAATCACACCATAATTTCAATCAATCTCTAATTAGTATGCATGTCTTAATACACCGAACATACTCAGGAATCAAAATTAATAGGCATACCACATCTTGGTAGCTCTATACCCCAAAGTAAAAAGTTCATAAATCTAGCCTAGAAGATTGAAATACATAAACGAAATACAAACCTGAACATGCATGCAGAATATATAGATCCCTACCTAATACCGAATGAATGAGTGCACATGCTTGGCCCATTAGTCTCTAACTTCATCAATTTCATCAACATTGTATTGCTAGCCTCGTGCATAGTCATCGGTGAAAAACTACAACGCCCAAGTTTTGATTAATATATAGTTAGCACTTACATCAAGTACCAAACATATATGTCATGATTCATTAATGGAAAAATATCAAAAAGCAAACATACATGGCTTGGATCTATGTTGACCTATCTGTTCTGGACTATCAGATCCATTGCTCTATATATATAGTATCAACAATCATCGTTGTTTTGTTGTTGTAGACACTGTCAAATGAATTTAGTCAGCTCTCTAACTATTAGATATTAATTTGAATTAAAATAAAATACTAAATAGTTGTCTTCCTACTTATGAAGACAGGCTCATATTGTAGATTATTTGGGTCCGGGACACCATTCCCTCTACCACCATCATGCTACTCAATGACCAGCCACCCTTAACCCCTTCCCCTCTTATCTTTATCTTCCCCATGCTCCTCCCCTCTCCCTTTCTTGCATCTCTCTACACCTACTAGACCCCTCAGCTCTCTCTTTTTCCCCTTCCTCTCTTCTCTTTAAGCATGTAAAGTGGGCACATTACACCACCCTACACCACCTTGAACCACCTCATGCCACCACCACCACCAGTGCATTTCCCTCTCTCTACACCACCGCCACACTTCCACCTCATGCACAGGTGCCCACCCTATGCAACTATCCCTCTCCACCACCTTTTCCCCTCTATTTTCCCCCTTTTCCTCGTTACTCCTTCTCAATTGTGCCACCATATGTCATCATGGCCGGTGTTGTGACTCACCTCCCCTCCTAGTAGCCTACCTAGTGCCAACAACACCTATAACTCCCAAAGGACTAAGCCCCACTCTTTTACCAACCAAAAAACTACCTCCGCCTAACACCACCACCCTCCACTCCTCTTACCTATTCTTGTCACACCACTTTCCTTTCATCCATTTTTTAACTTCTTTTAATTAAATTTATTATCATTATTAACTTGTTTAAGGAAAGAAAAAAAGGGGGAGAAAAAGGCTTAGATAGCCTAAGTTGGGTATTCCCATTTTTAGGTACTATTTTGGTGTCCACGGGAAAGGAGGAGTAGGTTTTTTGTGCTTCAAGACAGAAGCTATTTTGGTAAGGATACACTTATAGCTAGGGTTTTGTGCTTATGTGGTTTTGTTATGTGTTAAGTGAATACCTACATGAAATGTACATGTTTAAGGGTTTTTTATGTAACTTGGCTTGCAAGGATCTAAGGTAATAAAATGTGTGTACATGAATATTTGGTTCATATGTTGTTATATAATTCTATTATATGGTACTACATATTTTGAGGATTGTTGAGAAATTCTTATATTTTAAGCTACAAGGCTTAGATAAGGTTTTTAGAGACCCGGGGGCATTTTATGTCAATATTGTGGAAAATGCCATATGGGGAAACTCTAGGGAAAAAGTTAGTTAAATATCCTTAGGAAAATTTTAAATAATAAGTATGATAATCATAAAAGAGGATTAGGGAAGATGTTACATGGAGAGGATTGACCACGCATGGGGTGAGTCAAACTTAATATGGCATATGTTTGGGGATGACTAACAAAGGGATGATTTTGAAGAATGGTTATAGGGGAGATTATGATATTATTGGAGTAGTTTGGAAATACATAGGGGATTCTTTGAATGCTATTGGATAAAAGAGTGCTATGGGGGTGAAACTAGGGTTTTGCAAGTATAAAATCCTAATGGTAGGTCATTATCGCAAGTAGGAGATGGGGGAGTTGGGTTATGCCTTTGAACTATGATATTGGATATGCTTTTTGGGGATTGTGTTTTAAGTCTAATGGTCAGGTGGAATATGTAGGAGTGGATACAACTACTAAAGGGAGATTACGATTTCGAGAGGAGTCATTTGGGGAGGTTGTTATTGCATGTGTGAAATGAAGGAGTTAGGCTACAAAACTTTGGGGGATGGATAATAATGGTAATCATCCATGATTGTGAGAGTTTAAGGCTAAATAATTAGTAGAGAAGGGGTTAGGCCCATATGGGCTAAACTAGGATTTCAAAAGATAACCCTAACGGCAACTTGTATTATATTTGAGGAAAAGGGGAAATGGTCTATAAGCCATGCATGAATGGGGTTCCTAATGACAGGTTTGGGTTGTTTGATGATTTGGGGACTCAAAGGATCATTAAGGGTGAAGATACCTCAGACTTAGGAAATTAGGGCTTCCATAGAGCTAGGGTTCACTCGAGGTAGTCTAAGGCCAGAAGTCATTCATAGGTTTTGCATGGTTGTGTATGATATATGAATAAATAAGACATAAATAATACACTAACCACTTAAAGTAGAAGATCACTTAAGCCAGACTCAGTTGTACCTTATGTTAATATACCGGTCTACTAGTGAGAATAGTGTCTAGGAGCATGCTACCCTAGGTTCGTATCATATTTATCGGTCCACCGGTGATAATAGTGGGGTCCCAAGATCAAGTAATGGAACACTTAGATAATAATAATCTATGGAAAGACAACTAATTACTTACAGTGAAACACCTCATGGGTCAGGACTACTTTTACCTTATGTTAATATACCGTTCCACTGGTGAGAATAGTGGTCATGAGCGTGATTCCCTGGGTTCTATTATATATCATTCCACCAGTGAGAATAGTGGCCATAAGTGTACTGCCCTGGGTTGTAGTATATTTACCAGACCATCAGTGAGAATAGTGGTCAACATCCTGGTTCCCTAGGTTATATTATATTTATGACTCCACTAATGCGAATAGTGGTATCCTTAAACCCACGTGGATATAATTTGAAATGCCCCAAAATTTCTAATTTTAAAAATTATAGTTAAATAAGGTTTTATTTAAAAAATTAATTAAATAAATTATTTTTATTAGAATAAAAAGGAATTAATTTGGGAAAATCAAGAAGAAAGTTATAAGTATTTTAATTAGGAGAAATTTGGGTATTTTAACTAATTAAAGATTTTATTTTAGAAATTAATTAAATAAATTATTATATTTAAAATAAGGAGGATAAAATAGTTCCAATTTAATATGAATTTTATAAATAATTTAATTGGAGAAAATTAGAGTAATTTGCTAATTAAAATGGAATTTATGAAAAATCTTTCAAAAACCCTAAATTAGCCTAAAAAGGGATTTAAATGTTATTTTATCAAAAAATTATTATTTTTAAATATCCCAAATATCACAATTAATTTAACTAACCTAATACATTATTTTTCCTTTTTCCTTTTTCCTTTTTTTTCTTCCTTTTCTTTCCTTTTTCTTTCTTTTTCTTTCTGCTTCTTTTCTTTTTCCTTTTTCTTCTCGATTGGGCTAGTCCGCGACCCAATTCTTCTTTCCTTCTTTCTTTTTCTTCTTTGGCGATTGGGCCTACACTCCGCAGCCCGTTCCTTCTCTTTTTTTTTTATTTCCTTCCTACGGCCTATTCTCCCTTTTCTTTCTTTTCTTCTTCTTCATCATCCCGACGCTACGTTTTCCCTCTCTTCCGCCAAAAACATTGCGTCTCATTTAAATTCACCCCCACTGAGCTCACCGGCCTAGTTTCTTCCTTTTTTTCTTTCTTTTGTTTCTTCCCTAGACCGTTGGTCCATCCCTTCTCCTTCTTCTTTCTTCTTCCTTCTTCCTTCTTCCCCGTCGACGCCGACCTACACCTGCAACACCACTCGTCCCTAGTTTTTCGCCACTGTTTACGCCCTTTGACCAATCGTTGCTCCTCTTTCTCTCCCCCTTACTCGCAGAATAACTTGACCTACCCCATCTCCCTTATTCTCGTGCAATTTTTCCCTCCTCCCTAGCCTACGCAACCCCCTTGCCTCAATTTGAATTTCGCTGGCAACCTCACCGCCGGTGTGCCTGAACCAGCCTACCCTATTCCACACCAACCCACAGAACCCTACCCTCTCATTTACACACTATAAATACCCCCATAATAGCCCTGTATCGAGCCTTTGATATCTTACCCAGACCTTCTCCCCTTGTGCACCACCGCCCTTTTAGATATCGTTTCTGCCGCCATCGGCCAACTATGCAGCCTTCTCTTCCCACAAAACTCATAATTGCACCGCCCTCTAACTAACTACGCCTCCCATATCCCTCGATTCTTCCTACACAAGCCGCCCTAGCTGTGAGAAGTAGCCTTCCCGTTCAACCCTCTCTTTGACCTCCGCCACCCTTTGAACCACCATTACCTACCTCTTCCGCCACTACCACCGCTTCTTTTAGCTCCCATTTTGTTTTGCAGGCCACCTTTTACCTTCCCCTACCTTTCTTTTCCTCTTCCTCCCTCTCCTCCTCTCTTTCTCTCCTTCTTTCCTATTCAGCCACCACCACCACCACCGTGGGCCGCCACCTTTGGCTGCGCCGCCATCCTTATTCTATTCCTCTCCTTCTAAGCAACCATAATCACCCTTATTTCCACCTTCATTCTCCCTATCTTTTTTCCAACATTCAAACTTTACCCTTTTCTTCTCTTTTTCTAGCCACCGCCAGTGCCGCCTGTCACCATAGCCTAAGGTTGAACCCTAAACCCCCTCAACCCTTTTTCATTATTTATTTAAGCCTTAATTTATTTTATTTCATTTATTTGAAATATATTACTATTATTATTTTGTTATTTCTATTATTATTGTTATTACAATTATTATTATTACTAATGATTTTATTATTATTTCTATTAAGGACTGAAGCCTTATTATATCTTTATTTCTATTTTATTATTATTGTTGTTATTATCTTTATTACTAATATTAATATTTTGTTGTTATCATTATTATTATTATTATTATTATTATTATTATTACTATTTTGATATTATTATTATTATTATTATTATTATTACAAATATTTTTCTATTAGTGTTGCTATTATTATTATTATTATTATTATAAATATTATTATTATTATTATTATTATTATTGTTATTGTTATACGATTATTATTATTATTATTATTTTCATTGTTGGTATTATTATTCTTTATAGGGATGAAACCCTATTGTACCTATTTTGAATTGTAGTAGTGGTATTATAAATATCAAATCTTATTATTAGTAATATTATCATTATTTTTATCATTAGCATTTATTATTCTTATTAGTGTTATTATTATTATTATTATTTAATAAGTTTATTATTTTTCAATGTAGGGTCGAAACCCTACTTCATTTTATCTTCGATTATTATCATTACTACTATTACCATTATGATTATTATTATTTGTAATATTATTATGGTTTTCATCATCATTATTATTATTATTTCATCATTATTATTATTAATAAATTTTGTTATTTATTTTACTAATGCTATTATTAGTATTACTTTGGTAAAGGAGTCGAAGCCCTTATTTCACTTTGTTTTTGAATAATTCCCTTTTTTTTATTATTGTTTTTATTATTATTATTCTTATTTATATTATCATTGATATCATCTTTAGTATTTTTATTATTATTAATTTAGTATTATTATTATTATTATTATTAGGGTAAAGTCTTCAACCCTATATTATCAACTTTTATAATATTTCTATTATTTCTTATATCTTTAGCAAAGATAGTAATTAGTTAATGTTATTTTTATTAATATGTTATTATTTTATCAAAACCCTAAGGAGGCGTAGGAGCGTGCTCCAAGACCGGTGTCATTTTAGGTAAGGGTGTTACTAATGCCTATTGTGTGTTGATGTGCATTAAATGCCTTGTATGTTATGCATCATATGTTTATTATTGTAATTATTTCATATATGGTATGACATGGAGTTCAAGCATGTTCTTGTGTTGTTATATGGCATGTGTATTACATATATGTCATGATATGTGTTGTGACCTTGTAAGATATGCATGTGAGGATGTTCATATGGTTTGTGTGGGCAAAAGAATGAAAAAGGAGGATAGGGAAAGAAGTTGACCAAGGGATATGAGTTGACCTAAGTATTTTAATGATCCATGAGTGGAAGAGTAAAACGGAGAATTTATAATTTCATGAGGGAGAATCTAATTTATGTTTTTGTATGGGAGAATCTAATTTATGATGTTATATGGAAGAATCTAATTTAGGGTTTTGTGAGGTGGAATCTAATCTATGGTATTACATAGGAGAATCTAATTTATGGTTTTGTATGGGAGGATCTAATGTAGGGTTTTGTGTGGATGAATCTTTGGTTTTATATGGTTTGAATTTAGGGTTTGGTATGGATGAATCTTTGGTTTTGTACGGTTTGAATTTAGGGTTTGGTAAGGATGAGTATTTGGTTTTATATGGTTTGAATCTAGGGTTTGGTATGGATGAATCTTTGGCTTTATGTGGATTAAATTTAGGATTTTGTATGATGGAATATTGGGTTTTGCATGAAAGAATTTAGGGTTTCATATGCATGGACTTAGGGTTTTGCATGAAAAGTTTGAAAGGTTGCATGGGATGTGTAAAGTCTGCATAGGAGTGAAATTTACGTATGAAACGTTGGTTTGGGATATGAGGAAGGTAATGTAAGTGTTGTTTGGGTGTTTGAACACTTTGGATGAAAAATAGTACATGGAGTGATATTAGGGTACGTAAGAGATCGAGCTAGGGTGTGTATGGACAACTAGGGTTTGTTGTGGCTGCTTAGAGTTTTTGTGATATCATGTGTATTTGGTGATTAAAGTGTAATTGTAAGGGTGGAATTTATGACTTGTGATGTGTGGAGTGTTAAAATAATTTTGGTTGTGAGAAGTTAAGTAAGAGAAACCACTGAGGCCTAAATTAGGGTTTCGGGATAAAACCCTAGAGTGAAATGTTGAGTGGGCTTGGCAGTGTAAAGTAGTGGGCCTTGACCCATATACTTAAGAGACGGACTTCTCATGGTATGATATGGGTCAGTTGGAGGATAAGTGTAAAGGGAATGATTCGTGCATGTCTAGGGTGAAAGCTTTTGAATAAGATACTTAAAACATTAATTATGTAAAGTGGAAGAGTATTGAGTCAGGTCCCACCGATCCACCAGTTAGAAATAGTGGTTAGAACGCATAGTCCTATGTGTCTCCGATCCACTGGCCTATATTACCCTATATGTGACCAATCTACCGATTATAATAGTGGTTAGGGCATGATGCTCTATGTGTGACTAGCCCACCGGTTATAATAGTGGGGGATCCCGAGCTTAATAAACACAAACCAGAGTTTTGCTAAGGTACTTAAAAAGATAATAATTACTTACAGTGGAACACTATGCAAGTAGGAGCTGAACCGATCCACCAGTTACGAATAATGGTTAGGGTTTTTACCCTATGTGTGACCGATCCACCAGTTATAATAGTAGTTAGGGCAAGATGCTCTATGTGTGACCAGCCCACCGATTATAATAGTGGGAAGTTCCTGTACTCACATAGATTTGATAAAAAGCATGGTGTGAATTGATTTCTGATAAGAGATTAATTAAGTAATTAATTTGGATTATGAATGGGCCTTTATTCTTTTACCTGAATGGTCATATGCACTTATGTTATCATGTTGGTCTTATGCTCTATTAGTATTCTACATGGTTGATATGATTTTATGTGTTGGTCTTAGTGTACGGTTACCTTGCTCAGTACGTAGCATACTGATCACCCTTTTCATGGGTGTTGCTCATTCCCACGAGTAGTAGGCCCTTCTGACTTTGTGCAGGTGGGCGAGACATCCGGCAGGGTTGTGTGTTGAGCATGTTTTGGTTCAAGGTTCGAGAGTGTCGTGGTTGTTTTCACACTTCTTCTTATTCTATCTCCTCCTATTTTTTCTTTTGAATCAGATTTACCTCTTTTATGATTTAATACTTGTATTGATTACTTTAAATGAACCTTTTATCGGTTGTATGATTATTTCTCTTTTGAATATGAATTACAATTCCTTACGCATACTCTGATCTTTGGTGTTATAATCTTCCTAGTTATTTCATGAACTCTTGATTTAAGTTTAATATTAATCTTTTCTTAGCCATAGCACTTTGTACTGAAACGATCAAAGAGAACCGGTTTGGTACTAAGTATGGCGGTAGCATCCCCAAAATTCATGGGTTTCCAATTTTAAATTCTTCCTTTTAAAAAAAAGGTAGTGAATTTTGGGGTGTTACATAATTAGAGAGATAACTAATTATTAAACTATGGCTTAAGTTCAGGAAGTAACAACGAACTACTATAAAATGCTTATGTGTCATTATATCTTGTTGTAGTGTTATGAACTACTATATTCCTACTTGATTTTATTATTACCTTACTTAGTACGTAGTGTACTAATCACCCCTTTTATGGGTGTTGCTCATTTTCAAGAATAGTGTCCCCTCCTGAGTCTATGCAGGTGACTAACGATGCCCTAGATGAATTTGCTTCTTATGATGACATGGTTGAGGCAGAGTGAAGTTGTAGTAACCCAAGGTTGGGGCTCAGAGAGAGTATTACCTGGATATTTACCTTTTCATTTTTCTATTTTTATGTTTATTCTACTTGAATAAATTTTTTTATTTTGATATTTTCTTAATATCAACATTTAACTCGTATTATGTTACGCTTTCCTTTTTGTGTTTATCGTGGTTGCATCTATTTATACTAAGCCTTATAGTTGGTACAAGGATGGCTTGGGGATAGACTTATACCAATTATGGTAGTAACACTCCCTTTTTATGGTGTATGATTTTATGTTTAAAACAAAAAAAATTGGTGGTGATTTTTTGGGGTCTTACATCACTACAAACTAGTGAAGTAGATCCTATATTACTTGAAGGGTACAGCATTATTTATTTGAAGGGTATAACATTATGATAGAGACCTTGATAATAGAAGGTCCACCAATGATTATGTTATATGATTGGCTAGAGTTCTTCCTTACTAAAGGCAACTACCTTATCAACTATTATGGTTGAGTACATGGCTATGACTGAGGTTTATTATAAAGTCATACGGCTTGGGGGCTTAGTACATGTGCTCAATTTTTTTCATGGTGCTTTAGTTATTCAAAGTTATAGTTAGAGTACTATTGTTTAGCAAAGAATAAAAAAAAATCATTATGAAACAAAGAACATTGATATTATGTACTATTTGATATAAGGTATTTTTAACATTAGCAAAGTTGTGCTAGATAAAGTAGCTACCATGGATAATTCAATTGATATGCTAACAAAGCCGCTAACCATGGGAAAGCTAAGGAATTATTTGGACTTGATCTTTATTCATAGGTTGTGAGGCCCATTGAATATTTAGGGTTTTATGGTGCTATTTTATGTTATGTGCCACAAATACTTCTTCAAAGTGGAGAATTATCAGTTGTTAACTAAGTATTTGGTGCCTAACATGGCTTGGATATTACATATAGATATCTAGAGAGGTTTGGTATAGACCAAGTTCTTCATAAAAAAAACACTAGGGCCCTATGTTATTTAATATGATTTGTGTTTTCTCATACACTTGTTTTGTATTTTTTTAGGAAAACTGGAGAGTCAGAAAGCTAATACATAGGGCACTATTTCCTAAATATGATCATTTTTTGGGAATTTTCTATACTGCATTGTTTTGCCTATAGGGTTTCTTACTAATATAAAATCATCGCAATAGGAACCTTAAGTAGTCATCGAACACTTTATTTCCTTCTCCTCTTATATTATTTTGTATTTTGAATGAATTATTGAATTTTGTGTGATTTGTGAGATATCTTATTTTTCCTCTTTGTATCACACCAATGTACATACCAAAGATTAATGGTTTTTCCAAAATCTTGTGATTGTGTTATTTCTCAATTATTTCTCATGCTCCTAATCATGGATTAGATACAATCCTTGCAATTATAAATTGGTGCTTTTCACAACATCATCAAATACCACCCAAGTACCAATATTATCCATTTTAACTTAATATTCAATTAAATCCAAAAAATTCCTAGATTAAAAAATATTCAACTAAAATGTTCTTATTTACATAATATTACTTTAAACTTTTCAAAATTCATAATTAAATTCTAAAATTGCATACCCTGCCAAATTATATATCAATTTTTAAACAAAATACCCAATGAACACAATGGTGTACTCAAAAGTCATTGAAATAGTCTTCAATAATCAAAATACCCCTAGTTGAATGCAAAACCCAAATCCCTAAAATTCATTTCAATCCCAAATGGCCCCAAATTCACATATATCCTTCACTACCCTCATATAATTATAATGAAATACTTAGATGAAGTTAACACAACTAAAACTCACATAAAATAATGAGAAATAAATTTCATACATATGCTAACATACGTTTTTTACACTAAAACTTATGAAATTCAAAGAAAAACATTAGCATACTATTATACACATTTAACCATGCTTAGAAAAAAATTCAAATAGTGATAATCACCTTGAAAAAAAGGGAAGTTAAGAGCTATACAATACATTACCATATCATTTTCATTTAATTTCATAAATACACCATGCTTATACATAAGTAAAACTATACATATTATAATCATGCTTAAATATTTTGTTTAAAACTTAAACATATTCTCAAGCCAATAACAAAATGAAAATAATTAAACTTATATCAACGTATAAAGCACCTAACATATAAACATATCCTTAAAGGTTATGTAAGTTACCCAATCCTAAGCTCCAAGCGAAAGCTGAAATCAAGGGTAGCAACTCATGTTATAAACTAATTGGTCACTTTCACAAAAATAAGATTAAGGAGTTAAGATTAGTATAAAATATAAATATAGAAATGAAAAGGAAATGAGTGAAATGAAGAGGATGAAATTGTCTACAATATAAAAGTTTGAAAAACAATTCAAAAACCATTAGCCACAAAATACTGCCTAGGGATGATAGATCAAGGTTTTAGAGGGTTAATGAAAAAGGAAAATAAAAAGAAATGAGGGTAATAAAGATAATAAATCAATTTTGCAACACACATAATAGAAACAAACACAAGTCTATTGTTTAGTAAGGGAGAATGGAGAGGGAGAAGAATACTAGGTAACTATGGCAGCTCAAAGTGACAAAAGAATCGGTTGCGTGACATGTCGCAACACACTAGGAGTTGAGACTTGAAGGGGTAACAAGATGAAGGAAATCAAATTTATAGGTTTAATAGGTATGTATGTGGAGTATGCATTACAAGCTACAAAATGAAATGAAAACAAAATGGGGAGGATAATGAACCAGGGGAGAATAAAGTACTACAAGTTTGAAAGTAATAAGCTAAAGGGATAGAGAGAAAAGGACTGATTAGGTTGTTTCATGTTGCATTTGAAATGAAAATGGTGTGATGTGTGTATAAGTATAACAATCATTGGTTGATGAGGGGAGTGTGGTGTGAGCTTTTTATTTGACTTTAATTTCAGTTGAGTGTTAAGTATATGTAGACATAAGACTAACGTTAAAACTATAAGAACAATGTCATTAAATGATATGATTGTGATACTTTATCAAATTTTTGGTTGGGTGAAAGGTCGCTAAGTTAGAATATGATTCTTTTAGTTATAAGGTTAGTTAGATGATAATTAATAGTGTGGAGGTTGAATACATGCAATTTTAGTTAATTAAATTGTAAAGAATGTCTAATAATAGATATTTATTGGAAAAAAATAGGAAATCAATTCCAAAAATATTAAATATTTATGGAAAGGTGAGGAATTATTTTATGAAATATAATATATAAATATCTTTGTTCCTATAATTGGTTTGATTGTTGATGGATTAAACATAACTAAAATTGTAGAATCACATAAATTAATTTTTTCATGATTTAATGATTTAAAAGAAATGAATGAATTTTGGATGAAAGGATTGACCCAATAGTTTTCATATATTTAAAAATAATTAATGAATTCTAATTTTATAATATAATTAGGGTTAGAAAAATAAGGCATTATAAAATATGTATTGGATGGTTGTTGCTTTTAAAAGCATAAATTTCAAAATCACTTGTATTGTACTACCAAATAAGGGCTTGATTTGAAATAGAAAAAACCCTAAGAAGATTTAGGTTTCCATAGTTATAATATCACATGCTTGAAAGAATCGATTACTTAATGTGTCTTTGCTCTCACAAACTTCATAGATATAAACTAAGGTTGTGTAAAAAAATACAAAATTTGAAAACCTGATTCAAAATTCGAAAAATCCAATTCGAGTTTTTGGATATCTGATTTGGTCAAAATTAAATTTTTTAGAGCGGATATCCGATCAAATAATTTTCTGATTATTTGATCTGATTAAAATATTCAATGTATAAGAAAATTATTTTTTTAAATAAAATAATTAAATATTTTCTTTGATTAAATAAATTATACATATAATTTTTTAACCCAAATATTTATGTATGTTCTAAGCTCTAATTATAATTAGTAAATACTTAAAATTAACTAATACTTGGTACTAATAATCTAATACTATCGGCTCGTCTGTCTCTCTACCTTACTCTTCTTCTAACTCTTATCGTCTCTTTGCGTCGTAACTTGCAAGTCTCAACTATCTGTCTCCCAACTAGAGCAAGCTCCAGTGCCAGGCGTAGGCAGTCGTGACTCGTGAGTTGCAACCTTTCTTCCTTCCCAATTCCCACCCACTCCTAGTGGTGCAACACATTATCTGCAATCGAACCCCTCCCTCTCGTTTTCTCTTCTCTCAACTTTGATCTTTCACTTGCGATGTCATCCCTATTCCTTTCATTCTTTGGAAGTTGAAATTCCATGTAAATATTGTTTAGATTCTTAGCTTGTTTTTCTAATTCTCACCAATTCTACTTACACTACCTTTTACAATATTTTCATTCTTATTTTCTAGGGCATTGTTCTTGTTTGCTGATTCTTCCTTCAAAGCTTATTTTTCCATTTAAGGTGTGACCTAATTGTTTGTTAATTTCTTTATTTTTCTATCTCCTATTCTCCATGGTTTTAGGGTTGTGGAGGTTGGTTATGCCAATTTGTTTGTGTCATAGTCAATTTATTTTGGAAATCGACTATGAGCTTGTGTTTTTGTTAATTATTTGGTAGGGATTTGTTTCGGGTTTTTTTTTCATCCAATTTTTTCTTTCTACATTTGTTTAGTTTTCTTTTCTTCTCTATTACTATATATATTATAGTATTTGGGTTGGTTTTATTTTTTCTCTTATTTGGTTGGTTTTGTTTTGTTTCTCTGCATCTATTTTGTTAGGGCATTGTTTGGTAACTGATACCTATTTCGTTAGTTTTTTTATTTTATTTAGAATGGATGCTAACTTATCACTTGAAAGAATATAGTCATTGACTGATTGGTTTGAAGGGTTGTTGTTACTTGTTACTCGATTGATTCATTAAGTCAATATTGATTTAATATCATATCTAAGAAATAGTAATGTATGATCTTATTCCAGTTCTTTGATATAAATGGGGATCTGCAAATAAAAATTTTAGTTTTGTAGAAATTAAAAATTAGCCGCTAGTTTGAATGAAGATTTAAGTAGAGCCAACTGATAAAATGTAGTCCAGGGAATCTGGATATGAACATCAGGTCAGATTAATGAGTTTTTGGTAGTGACATGTTCTATATATCCCAAAATGATATAGACTTACTTGATGTGTTCATAATATTTTGATTGAAGAAATATTTAACCGCTCAAACAATAGATGGGTGTACAGGAAAGAAATCATGAGGAATTATTGATTAAAATATGGCCTAAGCTTATAGGAAAAAGCATGATTTTTTATCATCATCTTCTATAACTAGATCATCACAGAAATGGCATGACTAATTCATAAATGGTCTCAGTATTGCGGGGCAATGCTTTAGATAAATGAGATTATGTTAAATGATCATATTGTTTTATGCCCTAGTCATATGTTATGATGGGAGACTAATTTATATGCTTAATTATCTATCACATTTTTTTTATTACTCAATTCTCTTCATAAAAAAAATTATAGTTATTTTAGTTAGCTGTCTTTTTCTTGATCCAACATAATTATCTCTAATTTTTTTATATTAGTTAGTTGTATATGCATTTAACTAGCAATTACCATCTAATATGTGTAGTAAGGGTCTAATTGTTCTCAACATCATTGTCTCTGATTGTTTTTATATTAGTATATATAAATACAACTTATGAATATTAATATTTGTTCAGAAGTATTAACTACATTTTATTTTTGTTCAAAAAATATAATTATAACAACTAACAGCCTAGCACTAGCACTAGTAGTCTAGTAAGTAGCAACAATATAGAATTAGTGAATGAGATCAAAAATGCTAAAAGCGAGACACTAGATATTTCACGAAAAATGACTCCTCCTTTGCCTTTTCCTACTCTGCCCCCATTAGAACCTACTTCAAATGAACTACATGAAGCTTCTAAAGAAAGTAGGAATGAGGGTGGGCCACCGGAAAAAAAAATTTAGATCATGGGTTTGGGATCATTTTGAAAAAATACCATATGATAATAAAAATAATCAAAAGGCAATTTGTATTTATTATAACAATCAATATGTAGCTGCTCCTTCTAAAGACACTTCAAATTTGGTTAATCATTTAAAGAGTTGTAAGAAGTACCCCGTGAATATAGACGAGAAATGATTCATTTTAAAAATGTAAGCTTCTTATTGTAATGGCGGCCTTCCATCATTCGCGATAACCTATGATACCAATTGGAAATTTAACCAAGAAGTGCATAGAAAAGCATTGGTTGAATTGATAATTTTGGATGAATTTCCCTTTTGATTTGTTGAAAGGGAAGGATTTACAAGGTATATGGAAAAGACACAACCTAGAGTAATAATTCCTTCTTGAACTACTATTGCTAGACATGTGTTACAAATTTTTATGGGAGAGAAAACAAAGTTGAAGACATTTTTTAAGAGTTGCACTAGTCAAATTTGTCTCACCACTAATACATGGACTTCTTGTCAAAATTTGAGTTATATGGTTCTCACAACTCATTTTATTGATAAGAATTGGAAATTGCATAAAAAAAGATTATTAGTTTTTGTCCAATTGCTGGTCATTCCAGTGAAATTATTGGTATATCTATTTAAAGATGTTCAATTGATTATAATATTACTAAGGTGCTAACTTTAACGGTTGATAATGTAAGTTTAAATGATAAGTGCATTAATTATTTGAGAGAACGACTCAATGGTTAGGGTGAGTCAGTTTTAAATGGACCTTTATTATATATCAGATGTATTGCTCATATATTAAGCCATGTTGTGAAAGAGAGGTTGAAAGAATCTAGCGATCATATTCTTAGAGTTCGATATGTGATGAGATATATGAGATCATCTCCCTCTAGATTGAGTAAATTCATGACTTATATTGAGTAAGAGAAATTAGAGTCCAAAAGAATGTTATGTTTGGACATTGAAACTTGGTGTAATTCGACATAAATTATGTTAGATGTTGCTTTCAAGTTTAAAAAAGCTTTTGATTGATGAAAAGAGATAAGAAATATCGTGTTGAAATGGATAAATCGATGGGCATACTAGTTGATGATAATTGGGATCATGTGTATGTATTGTTTCCTTTTTTGAAATATTTTTATAAGACAACTTTGAGGATATTTGGTTTTTTATATGTCACAGGTAACATGTATTTGTAAGAGATTTATGGTATTTTGAAAATGATTAGTGTTGCTAGAGATGGTGATGATTTTGACATAAATGCAATGGCTTTAGGTATGAAATCCAAATATGATAAATATTGGGAAAGTGCTAGAAATATCAATGTGTACCTATTTATTGTTGTGGTTATTGATCCTAGGAGGAAGATGAGATTTGTGCGTTGAGTAATAAATAAGTATTTTGATTTTGAACTTGCAATTGACATGCATCCTAAGTTTGATACAACTTTGAAAGAATTGTATGTCTTTTATGTCTCTAAGCTTACATCTTCTCCAACTCCTAAGCCATCTTCAATTGTGAACGTAAGTGATGTCACTTGTAAACATGGTGATCTAATTGGTAGAGAATTTAAAAAAACAGTGTCAACTGAGGCTACTTTGGCTCATGACAAGAATGATTTAGACAAGTATTTAGAGGATAACTTGCTTATTGTTGATGCAAGTTTTGATATCCTTAGTTGGTGGAGGGATAATGCTATAAATTATGAAATTCTTGCTTTAATGACTTAGGATATTATAGCTATATCTGTGTCCACAGTTGCATCTGAGTTTACATTTAGCACTAGAGGTCGCGTTCTTGATCTATTTCGTAGTTTTTTTACCCCTAGAATGGTAAAAGTATTGGTTTGTATGCAAGATTGGATACGGTCATCTTCGGATCATCCTCAAGTAGAAGAGATCATTGAGGAGATTGAAAACATTGAAGCCGGTATTCTTTTACGTTATTTTATTGATACTTTTTTTAAAGTATTTCATGTGTTTTATTTTAAAATTATTTATCTTATTTCTTTTATCAGATATTGTAGGCTTACCTCCTATTGTGCAGATCGACGAGTCGAATATTTTAGAGTTTGAAGACCTAATATTACGATGATTGATGACTGTCTTAGTTAGAAAACTATTTAGTTAAAAAAAATTAAGTATGGATTTATGGACTTTAGATTATTATTGTATTTTTTTTGGACTTTAGACTTCGGACTAATCTACCATAATTAGTATTTTTGGAATTTATTTTAATTTATTTCAAGTAGGTTAAAATATCCACATTTGGATATTAGATATAAGATATTTGAATATTGGATATTAAATATCCGAATATAAATAATCAGACTTTTGGATATGCTGTCAAAAATAGGTGTTTTTTGTTGAAAAATAAATATTTTTAGGATAATTGGATGTACCGAATATATCTGATATTCGTATCTGATTTTTCGGATATTTGAATTTTCAGATATCCGTTACTAATAGATACAGTACAGATACGGATCTCCAGAAGAAAACAAAATCCAATGGGATACGGATATTGGTTTTTGTATAGTCTTAATATAAACCATAAATAAAAGAAGCTAAAAACTTGAATTAGTAAATAAAGCTATTGCCGAAGAAAATAAAAGGAGGAATAATCCAAAACAAGAAGGGACGCGAGTATGGAAAACTAGAAGCGGGGGACAAATTGTCATCCCAGGTGCTACAAAATATCCTATATAGCCAGAGTTTAATTACAGGATAACATGAACAATAATTTCTGCACTATACTGCACAGTAGTGTGGGCCTCTGTGGGGGCAGTCAGCAGCCCAAGTGTGCAGCGATAATAATGACAAGAATTGGGCTGGCTGGAACTAGTGCAGAGGAGGGGGGGCCCAACGTTCTCGTGGTTTGGACCATTTTGGCGGTTGTCAACCCTCTTTGTCCGGAGGGCTTAAAGAGTTAAAAGCTACTTCTGTCTTCATTATTCCTAACCGCTCTCAAATTGTACCCGTGGCTCGGGTTTTTTTTTTTTTAAGGAAAAAAATTATTACTTTCTTTCTTACAGCAGCCTCACCATTCGAATTACTTCCACCTCTGCGTTTATTAGATTGAAAAAGAGATATCCTTTCATCGGTACATTGAACATGCATGAGCCCCGTTGACAAAAAAGAAAAAGACAAAGCTCATAAAATGATGGGAAACCGTCCAGGTTGACAGCCAACCCTTCTCAAGTACATTACGTAAGTATTTGTTGCCGAGATATCGTGGAAGGGAGGGGGGTAAAAAAAAAACATTTTAATATGTTCAGGTTCAGAATCGATTGTCGTTGATGTACTGACCAAAGTCAAATATGGACGGTTTATATTACCTTTTCATTTGTCACGTATCTACGTCACTGCAGCTACCCGTTATAAATAAGGAACAAACACGTTATTACTTAGGTCAAGGGCTACAGTATCTGGTACGTAGTAAAATGTTGCAACTCTTGTTAATCAGCTATGTAAGTCAAGCATAGTTACTTACTGACCTAGATCTTATAACTCTAAAATCCAGTGATTTTAAAGTAACCAAAAGATCTGGTTTCCAAGTAAAATATTGAAGTGACAGAGTTATGATCGAATCTCATAATCTGATATAGAATTAGAGTAACCTTATAATTTTATATATTAACTATAATTGTTAACTATTTTATCTTCAAAATTATTTTTTTTCCCTCTCATTTCATTTACATTGTTTACATAAGCCTCTAATCTTCAACCTCCAATTATTTTGTTACTTATTATATACAAGCCAATGTAAATGGTGTATGAGTTAGATATTAGTAAGACAACAAAGCTGATTATTGAAGCTAAATGTCAATAAAAAGGGAAAGTCCAAACTCTACCTAAATAAGAAAATGAATATATGAAATTTCATGATGTTATTATTTCATTGATTTATATTTAATTCATTTTTATCTTTTTTAAATAAACATTTGCAGTGTTATTGTTGTGGGTTTTTTTAAACACATGTTAAATTTATGGTGTGTGTATGATTTATATACAACACAACATATAATACATGACTATTGAAAGTAAAATGTATGCATATAAATGATAATGTTCTATTAGCTTGTCTCCATATTGGCTTCATCCATCCGCCTTAAAGCTAACAACTTACATTTAAAACATAGAAGTTGTATGTGTGTGTGTATTATAGTTATGGTCATGACTCCATGTGTAACAACCCAAAAGTTATTATTTAAATATTTTATTTTTTGAAAGTAATACTACTAAAATATTAAGTGTTACGCGACATCTAGTATAAAAAATATACTTTCTATACTTAATTTATGCTAAGTGCATGACTAAAAGTAACTCATTCCTAGAAACTAGGTATGGAAACCATTGATCCACGACTTTATACGATTACAAAATAGAGAAAAGAGAATAAAGAGATAGAAGACGAAGGGCTAAAAGTCTAGAAAGAGATAATCAGATAATCATATGCTTGAATCAACCCACAAAACACTCGCCACAATTAAGGATAATGATTAATATGTTATGTACAGATTAAGGTAACAATACACATCCATAGATAAAGGCATGCATAGCAAATATGAATCATATAGCAAGATGGATACTATACATGCATATATGCTCATGATATGAGATAACTTAAAATATAACAGAATTAAAAATCATACATAGGTGATCACACAATTTTATTTGCTTAGTCATATTAAGATTAGGGAATCATTTGTATCATATACTCTCCTATCCCCCCCCAATAGAGGGAAGAAAGATAGTAAATCTTTTTTATACTCACATATAGTGTAAAACACATCTGTGAACCACAAAACTAGATTTTTAGTCCATATGTATGTATACCTTCTATATACTAGTGGATTGGTCAATATAGAGTAGATCTATGGTCACTCTAGTAATTATAATAACTAGGAATCATGGCTCCAACAACAACCGATAAATAACTATTAATTTCTAGTTTATCACAATAACCAAGCGACTCGGTAGTGCAACAACTTGGTAAAAATCATGTAACTAGGATAATTTAGTCTTAACTTATATGATATTCCACTTTAATTATTAATGTATTATTATACAATCATGAACAACAAGTTCTTACTCCACGTTTAATGAAAACAACTTGATTACATATCATTATAGTACTTCCATACATGTTATCATTGCCTTATCACAAGATATACTTCTTATCATTTGTTACATCCAATACTAATTTTTATAGTAATTACACCAACCATTGATTAATGTGCTTACACATAAAATTATATCATTGTTAACTATATTAAAATGTCATAATCACAGAGTATAACCATAAGATAGAAAAGAAGCCACACCAAGATAGCAAAGAAGCCACACCAAGCTAAAAAAGCGGCAAAATAATAACAAAAAGACCATCATGCCCCTATGAAATCTTAATTCACAATTAATACATCACTCCACTCATATTACTCACCAATCCACCAAATTTAGTACAACATCCCAAAATATCATACTTAACATCATGTCTACCAATGTCATCCCTTTATGTTACTATTCCAAAATTAAATCATTGGCACATATAGTTATTACACATGACACTTATACTTAACCCAAAGTGAACATATACCGCATTTAACATATTCAATCACAAGTAACACTTATAAAACCTCAAATTTTTATGTTTATACAAAAATTACCACAATGCCCCTGTCTTACTACAATAACTCAAAATTTAAACAATGCCTAACCAACACCTATCGTATTATATAACAAAATTCATATAAAAACCCCAATGATTACAATGACATACTTATTTCCTATAAAATTCATACATTGAGCCACAAATCCTAAAATTGAGATTGGCACCATAACTTCTAACTTCTAACTTCTAATATTCATCATACTCAACCAAATTCATGCCCAAACTCCCCTAAATTATTAACATTGAATATATGCAGTTAGTCTGAATGAAAATAGTCCCAAAATACTATAAAGGCCTAGGGCTGAACCATCCTCATACCAAACCCCACCAAAACTCCAACCTCAGAGTATACCACGTTATTATACTTAACATAATTTGATACATTTAATCACATGCTTATTATTAAAAATAAATTACAATAATATGCTTGACATTTAGGGATAAAGACTAGTATATTATGGCATGGTATATTACATAAATTCATATAAACACATACTTTCGTGAAAATTACAAGCACACATGTTTAATTAATCTAAATAGTTATTTGGTAGACTAAAGCATGTTATTATGGAAAATAAATTAACACATTGTTGAAAAAAAAGACCTAAGCTAGAGATATGTGTCCTTACTAAATGTTACACCGGTCCTTAGTGACAAAAAAATACTCCTAACACCTTATCCTTCTAAAACACCTTCAAATCACCTAGAAAAAAAAAGATCAATTAGGAAAAAAAGGAGGTTATCATGGATGAAGGAAACGTAGAAAAAGTAAGATGAGGAATAACTAAGGTATGTGTGAATGGGTGAAATTAGTGGCTTGGGATATGCGTTGGAAGCCAATACTACTAGAGGGGGGTTGCTTGAGCTAAAAACACAAGGATGATAATGGTGGTGCATTAGTGCTTCATGTTGTAGTGGTTCACTATTGTTATAAGGTGACATTATAGAGTGTGGGCAAAGTGAGTTAGTGGTGAAAAGTAAGGGTGGTTACATGAGAGGCTAGCAGAGTTAAGTGGGAGTTGTACTAGGGTTGCATGCAACTAAGAGGCTACAACATGATGCTTGGACACTTGGTTAAAAGGTTTTGTGGTTGGTTTGGATGAAACATAAGGGTGATGTTTTAAGGTGGCTAAGCTAGTAATTAGGTGTTACAAAAGGTGAGGTTGGTAAACACAAGTTCAACGTAAAGAAAAATGGTGAACTAGAGGAATAAAAAGATGATGGTTAAAGACTTGGTTTGGTAGGAATTATTTTAGATCAAGGAAAAGGTGGGAGCTTTGATTTGGGGTTTGAGGAATGACATAAAAGGGAGGGTAAGGGGGATGTTGTGTGCATCTGGCTATTGCATGAAAATAGAGAAGGCATGAGGGGATATCAAGGTTGATTTCACGTAATAAGGGTCAGAGCAATAGATCAGGCGTATAATATAAGGCAACATGGGTTAGGTGGAGGATTACGTTAGGCTTAGTTAGGATTTAGTATGTGTAACCAAATACCTAGTTGGTAGAGGAGAGGTTAAGTTAAGATAATTAAACTAAGATTAATGGTTAGATAAGAGTTGAAGATTAAACATCTAAAAATTAAGGTTAGTATATTTTTGGATGTTAGACCATCATGAAGTCTTAATGTTATTAATCTCCATCATTTCATGAAAATTTTATAATATATATATAATGTTGTTGACTTAATGTAGTTTTTTGATTTATAAAGCTTATTCAATAGTTTGTGTTGCTAGTGTTTTTTTAGTGGATGTGCTACCAATAAATTGCTACAACTGAGTCAGTGACTACGTTAAAGACTAATAATATATTTTTAGTGTTCTTTAACATCAAATATGGTATTTTTACTATCAATTTTTAATGTCTCCATCAATTCTATGTAGTATCATAATACTAACAATATGAAAGACTATAAATGATGTTGTGTTTAACTTCATCTTGGTTTAATATGAAAATATTGTGCAAGTAATTACATAGTTTATATGAGACTTTAATTTTGAGCTACATCAAGTGTAGCTCTACTTTAGAGGGATTAGATTGATTATTTTAGCTTTTAATTTCACGATCCCATTTATCTGATCGTACATCATTACTCATATTTGATATTAAGACATGTATGGTATCCTATATAAAAACAAAAAGCATGTGAAGCATTAGGTTTTTTTTATATTTAATTCTTGTTTGATAATGTAATATCCTATATTTTTGTAAAATATTGAATGAGAATTATGCCAATTTTTTTCCATTTGATTTTTGATTTAGTGTTATGATTTGGTTTGAGGTAAAGTTTGATTTGAAATAAGGTTGGACAATAAGATTTATTAAGTTTTTCAGGCGAACCGATCGTCTAGTTCATCGTTTCAACAAAATAATTTTTTTCTCAACTAAACTAATTGACTGGTTTGTAGAATAATAAACTAGTAGGCCAAACTAATCAAATGGTTTATCAAGCTAGGAAAAATTTTGAAACTCGGTTTTTTGAGAAAATTTATTATATTGAAATGGAACTTGCCAACCATGTAAAATTATCCCTAAGAGATTCTTAACCTCTTTCATGATGCATTTAGCCCAAAATACTGTCTTAGATCAATCAGGAGGTTGATCGGGACAATTGAGGGGGAGAGATGATATCAACCTTATCTTCTTCCACCTCTCTCCTCTATACGTTTCTAAGATCAATGATTCAATCTCAGGCATGATTTTGATCGTGTAGAAGATTCATTCCATGCTGACCTTCCATTACCCTTCTTATGAATTTTAATTTTGGCCTAATTGACCTGTAATCTCCATAAACACCATTTGAGCTCTTGAGAATAGGTCAGTATATCTTAGACAAATTTTTTTCAGTTTAGCTTGAATTCAAATGGTAAGTATTAGGGTTTTCAAATTTTTCTTGATCCCTTTATAATTCTTCTCAATTGGTTGGCTATAAATAGTGCAATCACCCATTTTGTTCACCTTTCTTTCAACTACCGAAAATCCTTAATTCTTGGTATGTACCCTCTTCCTTTCTACACTTTAAACCTTAGAGTCAATTCCTTCACCCTTCTAATCCTTTCTCTATCTCTCTCATGTTTTAATTATTAAGTAAGGAAGAGTTAGATTTGGAAAAAAGATTGAGTGGTTTAGCTAAACATTTCCTATTTTTATCTCAAGTGTGGTATGGTCCTTCTTTATTTTTTGTTTCAAGTTTGAATTTATTAAGGTTATGTAGGAAATTCTAAGTTTAAGATTATTGTTTTAAGGTTTGAAAAGTGGAGATTTTCACTGACCGAATTTTATGGTTAAAGGTAGTTTTGCCTATATCATGTAAGTGATTCTTGCATCTAATATGGAATATAAGTATTCCTACATAATATGAGTTTCTTAAGCTGATATTGTATGTTGGCATGAAAGTATATAGCTTGCAGAATTGATTTCGATGGGTAGATTGTACATTTTGAGTAAAAAGCATGAAACTTGAGAAAATGGGATTTGATGATTAAATAGTGTGATATGTAATTAATCTAGTTAAAAACATGTTATACGATGTTAATACATGTCCCATTGTTTTTTAATGATGATCTATAGGCATGATATACATGAAAATGATGGTTTGATGTTGTTGTAGGGCAAATTGATCAATTAGTTAGTTCCAACCGATCAACTAGTCCTTAGAACAATCAACTTATTCACCTAACATATCAACTAGTGAGCCTACAGAGACCTTAGTCTTGGACTCTCCTTAAACCATCGATTAGTTAGGAAAAACCAATCGACTGGTATATGAATAGTTAATTTGTTTTCCCAAACTGATTGAAAAGTTTCAAAAAAAGTAGGGTTTGGTCAAGTCAAATCGATCGAATGGTCGACCCAAACTGATCGATTGGTTGATGCAACCAATCGACTAGTTAGGCCAGACTTATCGACTGGTTTGACTAGTTTATGTGATTTTTTCCTTTTAGTTTGTTTATACTTTGAGGCTACACATGGGACTATTCTATAAATATTAAGAGGATAAAATGCATATTTCATCATGTATTAATGATCAAATGAATGGATTAAATAAATCATGATTGAGGACATATTCAATAAGTATTGTAAAGGCTAAATGGGTATACTACTTATGATATGTGATGGTTTTAAGAAAAGAGTAATGAAGCATAGCTTGTGCTTGAATAAAATAACATGGTTGGCATGATTAATACTAGGAAAGGACAAATGGAAACCCCACGTAGTTGGGAAATGGAAAGGATTAATATGGAATAAATTATAAAAGCCTTGCTTGTTCTTGTATGGTCCTTGTGTGATCACTTACCTTTATAAATAATGTACTAATAACGTAAAGCAAAAGACAGTCGAGTTATGTATGGGTTAAGGTTACCCGATCGTCGATTAGCTATAAAGGATTAGTCTACTTTCAGGATTTTATTGGTGCTTTTGAGCTTTTCCTTTGGGCAAGACTAAGGGGTATTGATGCTAAAGGGTCTAGTTACCTAGGTGGTTAGCTTAAACCTGGACTTATGTCCATATTGATTGGCTTCAGCTTGGAATTATATCCACTATGGTGATTGGCTTCGGCCTCGAATTTATGTCCATTATTTAGATCGGCTTCCATGGTATGTGAGACCATGGGTGATACACAATCCATCACTCGATGATAAAATCTAGATGATAAGTAAAATGGATGATAAAACCTAATTAATGAATAAGTGGAAGGGTAGATTTTGACCTATCTAGATAATGGCTTAAATGATCTAGATAATGGCTTAAATGATTAACTGGTTATTGATTGAATTTTTTTCCTAGATTTTGACCTATCTCAATATATGGATGAGGAAATCGTATAATCTAATAGATTGAGCAATTGGAAGATAAAGCCTAGTGATTTCATAGATTAAACTATTTAGTAGATGTGCGAATACCTTTGTGATTACAATATGAAAACAAGCATGATATATTCTATGTTGTTTGAGTTATGCATGATAGTATGCTCTAGTGTATTTCTACCTTTACATATATGACATTAGCATCATGTGTGTTAAAAATGATATACATGCTATGATATATTTTGCATTCTATACTTGTGTTCCCATTGAAGAAGCAACTTGGCTTACTCAGTACGTATTATATTAATGTGCCCGTTTGCTTGGTCACCTAGTCATTCCCATGAGGAGAGGGCCATATGTAGGTTTTTGGAGATGGCCAGTAGTGGGCCTACCTTAGCTTGGATTTGGGACTTGAGATTGTGGACATCTGAAGATTTTATGCGGTCTATGGGGGATCGTGGTTTTAGTTTTTGGGTCATATCCTAATCTCATTTTAATGTAGCCCATACTCTTAACTATTTATATTCCTATATTGATTTGGTTGGGGACTATTAAAGTCCTTTGTTATAAATAATATTTTAAAATTTTTATGTAATTTAAGTTGGTGCACTATATTTTAAATGTATATGTTGGTTTTAGCCTTATATCTAATATAGGATAGGTGGCCGACGTCTATCCTATGTTAGGTACGATGGTAACAACCTATTTTTCCTACGTGTACTTCAGCTTCCGCACTATTTTAAACAAAATTTTTCTGTAGTGAAAAATAGGATGTTATAGGTAGGTATCATAGTGTTTTTATTAAAATATATTGCTTTTGAAAGTAATTTAGCTAATAACCCAATTTTTGTCAGAGTGTTTTATTAAGAACTTGTCATTTTAATTATTGTTAAGCCGATACCACAAAATGGTATTGGTCTTGATTATAAATTTATTCTCCTTTGATATTTTTATCAAGTTTAAGTATTTATAAACTCGAAATATCCACGAGTGAGAGTGAGGTTGGGAATGTGCCATAGATAGCCTTTATGATAACATGTTGTGCGAGTCTTGGTACTCGGTAGGTTGAATACTTTCCCTAATTACTTCTAGTCTTCAGGAATTGATGGTCGCTAATTGCTGCTATGATGTCATTGATGCATTCATGGAGATCATCAGCACATACATGGAAGGCCAGATTCGAGCACCATAACCACCATTAGTGCCAATAGCTACACAAGTTTTGGAAGATTGGCTCATGAGGGCTGGGCATCATCACCTACCGATCTTCGAAGACTAAGAGGACCCTGACATCATGGAGTGATGGGTTCAGGACATGGAGAAGACCTTCACCACTTGTGGACTCCCAAGAGATAGGAAGGTTGACGTGGTGGTGTATTACATGAGAGAAAGGGTAGACATGTGGTGGAGAAGCATCTAGTATAGAGTGGAGAACCTACGGGATGAGGATCATTCTTAGAGGTGCTATGAGCCCGTTTCTACCTGACTCACATTTACATGAAGAATTACAATGAGTTCATGGCTCTTCGGTAAGGAGGTATGTTCATTAAAGAGTACTACACTCAATTTATGGACTTGGTATAGTTCACCCTGGAAGTAAAGGTCAAAGAGGTGATGCAAGTTCACCGCTTCAAGATTGGGCTAGGGTTAGATATCAAAAACTCCTAGTGGGATTTAATTCTAAACATATGGTAGGGTTGTATGAGTAGGCTTTGGAGGAATCTCTAGTCATCTAGGGCCAAAGTGCTTAATTGAGGAGTAAGAGGAAGTTCAAGGGTTGCTAGAATCCTAGTGAGAAAGAAGGCCTTTTTGGGAGGAATCTTGCTACCTAGATATATTAGGAGCATGGGGTCATTTCCCTGAGTTGGTGGGTTGTCTGGGGGTCGTGCCAAGGAGAGGCACTACCACTACAAGTGATGTGGACAAGATCACCCGAGGGTAAACTACAAAGGCAAAAAGGTAATGTGCCATGAATGTAGCATAGGAGGGAACAAAGCATATGAGTTAGCCTAGAGGTTTGAGGCCTCGCCCTTTCCAACAAGGACAAGGATCAGCTAGTGTCATGAGAGTTCCTTCGAGAGGACGCTTGAACGTGATGAGCCAGCTAGCGACAGAATATTAGGAAGCTGTGGTGAACGGATGCTTACTATCTCTACCTTTACATCTTGCGTATTGTTTAACTTTGGTGCATCACACTTCTTTGTGTCATCTACATTTGTAGCTAGAGTTGCCTTATCTCCTTCCAGTATTATTTCTACTTCTTTTGTGTTACTTTTGGTGGGTAGGATTACGTGCTATATGTTTTATTTAGGATTGACTTTTGTAGTGGGAGGAATATAATTTCTACTAAACCACATAAAACTCGACTTGCATGATTTTGATGTGATTTTTAGGATAGTTATATTGGAGAAGTACTGAGCGTTGATCCATTGCATACAAGAATGTGTGGTTCTACAAGGACCAAAGGGTTTCATGTTGAAGGTGTGAACCTAATCCCTCTACAAGGATCGTGTTGGTAATCGCAATGAGCAACATCTTTTGTAAAGGGTATTTGATCTACATGTGCAGTGTCCAAGACACAAAAGCAACTGAGATGCCCTTAGAGCAGATAGTAGTGGTTTGTGAGTTTCCTAATCTATTCCCTAAGGAGATTCTAGAAGTTCCACCCATTCGAAAAGTCTAGTTTTCCATATACGTGTTCCTAGGGACAGAGCCAATATATAAAGCTCGGTATCATATGAAACCCATGGAGATGAAAGAACTAAAGGTTTAGTTGGAGGAAATTTTGGTGAAGGGTTATATCCAACCAAGCATATCGTCATGGGGAGCACCAATTCAATTTGTAAGGAAGAAGGATGGGAGCTTGAGGTTGTGTATCAACTACCAAAAGTTGAACTAGGTGATAGTTAAAGAATATTTATCTGTTTCCAAGGATTGATGACTTATTCAATCAACTCAAGGGAGCCAAGGTGTTATCCAAGATTGATATTCGATCAGGCTACTATCAATTGAGGATAGCAAAATAAGACATCCTTAAGACTAATATTTAGACAAGGTATGACAATTATGAGTTTATAGTAATGCCCTTTGGACTCACTAATGTGCTAGCCACTTTCATGTTCCTTATGAGCTAGATCTTCCATACATTCTTGGTGATGTAATGTTCATCGATAGCATACTAATCTACTCTAGCAACCGAGAGTTACATGAGCAACATATAGAGAAGACTTTGGCATTGCTGAAATCACACCAGCAATACACCAAACTCTCTAAGTGTGATTTTTGGTTAGACTATGTTTACTCGGATATGGAATCTCTAAGGGTGGAGTGGTAGTGGATCTTGTCAAGATTCAAGCCATTTTTGAATGTCCAATGTCTACTTCTGTCAAGGAGGTGTGCAACTTTCTGAGGTTAGCTAGTTACTACCGTTTATTTGTGGTAAACTTCTCCAAGACAGTGCAACCATTAACTCATCTACTAAGGAAGGCTATGTGAAGAGGCGTTTGACTTCATCCCCCATGCTCATATTATGGACAAGATCTGCTGGTTTTGAGGTGTACAATGATGCTTCCAAGCATGGTTTAGGTTACGTGCTGATGTAACACGAAAGAGTAGTGGCATATGCTTCTCGACAACTGAAGCTACATGAATAAAACTATCTGATGCATGACATAGAGCTTGCTGCAGAAGTGCTTTCCCTTAAGATCTGGAGGCATTATCTCTATGGAGTTCACTACAAGTTCTACACTGACCATAAGAACTTCAAGTATATCTTCAACCAACAGGAGTTAAATCTAAGAAAATGCTAATGGTTGGAATTGGTTAAGATTATGAATTAGAATTTATATACCATAAGGGTAAGGATAGTGTGGTGGAAGATTCACTTAGCCAAAAAACATCACATTCCTTGGGCACGATCGTGTTGTCAGATTATCTGTGTCGAGAAATCGGGAAGTTGGAGATCGAAGTTATCACCGCTGGTGGTCTAGAGGCAAGAATTAGTGCACTCATTATTAAACCTTCAATCTTTGAGGAGATATAAGCTAAACAACTTAGTGATGTCAAGCTCAAGAGAATCTTGGCTAGTATTGTAGAAAGTAGAGTTAGGGGATTCCATATCCATGAGGATGGTAGTGTTAGGTACTATGGTAGGTGGTGCATACCACAGGGGTGTGTTGAGCTTAAGAGGAGGATCCTTATGGAAGGAAATTTTACTCCTTATACTATACACCCTAGAGGGGACAAGCTTTACGAGAATCTAAAGAAGGTATATTGGTTGCCCCATATGAAGTAAGAAGTGGTAGAATTCATTGTCCGATATATGACTTGTCAAAAGTTTAAGATCAAGCATAAGAGGCTGGTAGGGTTAGTGCAACCATTTGAAATTCACAAGTGGAAGTGGGATAGCATATCTATGGACTTTTTTGTTGGTCTTCCAAGGAACCTTAGTGGATTTGATTCTATTTAGGTTGTTGTGGATCATTTGACTAAGTCAATCATGTTTATTCCAATGAAGGTAACATGGAATATGGAGCTGCTAGCCAACGCTTATAGGAAGCATGTGGTGAGACTACATGGAGTCCCTAAGGACATTCTGTCCAATTGAGACTCTAGGTTTTTGTCACATTTCTAGCAAAAGTTGCAAGCTGCTTTTGGTACTCAACTAAAGATGAGTACGGCTTTTCACCCAACTACGGATGGTTAGATAGAGAGGACCATTCAGACCTTGGTAGACATACTTTGGGCATGTGTGCTAGACTTTGGGGGAAGTTGAGATGATCATCTAGACTTGATCGAGTTCTCCTACAAAAATAGTTACCACACTAACATCTAAATGGTATCTTTAGAAGTCTTATACGGGAGAAAATGTCATAGTCCTTCATGTTAGAATGACATCTGTGAAACGATGGTGTTGGGATCTGAAGTGATAGAGGAAATGACTCGGTGCATCCGTTTGATTTAGGACCAGATGAGAGTAGCTCAAGACCAAAAAAAGAGCTACATAGACCTAAAAATATGAATTGATGGTTACAAGGTGGTCAATAGAGTCCTTTTGAGAGTCTTAGCCACCAAAGAAGTTATGAGGTTCAGTAAGAAGGGTAACCTCAGTCCAAGGTACATTGGATCATACGAGATTTTGGACCATGTTGGAGATTTAACCTATCGCTTAGATCTACCAATGGAATTGGCATGTGTGCACAATGTATTTCACATATCTTAGTTAAGGAAGTACGTAGCAGATCCTTCGCACGTTATTTGACTCAAGTTGCTAGAGCTCAATGAATCTTTGATGTATGAAGAGCGACCGGTGAGCATTCTAAATACAAAGACCAAAGAGATGCGTACAAAGATCATTCTCTTAGTAAAGGTTTTGTGGTTAAGACATGGTATAGGGGAGGCTACTTGGGAGGCTGAGGAGGAAATTTGAGCTAAGTATCCAGAGTTATTTCTTAGCATGTTACCTTAGTGTAATTCTTTTTCTTTAAGGGGGTAGTAACCCTTTTTTTTTAATGTGAAATTGATGTGTGTCTTACTGTGAAATAAGTGATGTGATTAGATTGTTTGTAGGCTTAGGCGACACAACCTCTTTAAGGAGGTAGTACTGTAATACCCCATAATTTTGTAAAACGTTGAATGATAATTATGCCAATTTTTGGGCATTTGATTTTTTATTTAGTGTTATTTTGATTTGAAATAAGTTTGGAAAATGAGATTTATTGAGTTTTTCAGATGAACCAATCGACTAATTTCATGAATCAATCGACTCATTCATCATTTCAACAAAATGATTTTTTCTTGAATAAACCAATTGACTATTTGGGGGGAACCGATCTACTGGTTTGTAAAATAGTTGACTAGTAGGCTAAACCAATGGATTGGTTTGTTGAGCTGGACATATTTTTAAAGCTTAATTTTTTGGGAAAATTTCTTATGTTGAAATAGAACCTTTCCAACCCATGAAAAATTATCCTTAAGAGATTCTTAGCCTTTTTCATGATGTATTTAGCTTGAAATATTGCCTTAGATTAATATGGAGGTCGATTGAGGTAATTAAGGGGGAGAGATAACCTTTGCCTTGTCTTTTTCTACCTCTCTCCTCTACATATTTCTGAGATCAATGCTTTGATCTTAGACAAGATTCTAACCAACTAGAAGATTCCTTCCACACTAACCTACAATCTCCTACAGACTATCCTTCTTATGAATTTTAATTCTGGACTAATTGACTTGCAATCTCTGGAAACACAATTTAAGCTCTAAAGATAGGTCACCATATCTTGGACAGAATCCGTTCATCTAGCTCAAATTCAAACAATAACTATTATGGTTTTTCAATTACTCTTGAACCCTCTATGATTTTTCTCAATTGATTGGCTATAAATAACCCCAATCACCCCTTTTGTTCACCTTTCCTTCGACCACAAAAAGTCCTTAACTCTTTATATTCAATCTCTTCCTTTCTACACTTCGAACATTGTAGTCAATTCATTTTAGTCTTTAGATTCTTTCTCTAGCTCTCTCTCTCTTTTTAATTATTAAGCGAGGAAGAGTTAGATTTGGGAAAAAAGATTGAGTGGTCCAACTTAATATTCCTTGTTTTTATCTTAAATGTGGTATATTCTGTATTTCTTTTATATTTCAAAATTGAATTTATTAATTTTATATACAAATTTCTGAGTTTAAGATTATTGTTTTAAGGTTTTAAAAATTAAGATTTTCACAGACTAAAATTTCTATTTTAAGGGAGTTTTGTCTACATCAAGTAAGTGATTCTTACTTCTAATATAGATTATGAGTACTCCTGCATGATTTGAGTTTCTTTACGTTGATCTTATATGTTGTCATAAATGTATATAGCTTGAAAATTTGATTTGGATGGGAGGATTGTACATTTTGAGTAAAAAGCATGAAACTTGAGAAAAATGGGATGTGATGATTAAATGTTGATATATGTAAGCTAATTAGGTTAAAAATGTGTTATACTATGTTAATATATGTCCCAATGTAGTTCAATGATGATCCATAAGCATGATCTGTATAAAAATGATGGTTTGATGTTGTTGTAGGGCAAACCGATTGAGTGGTTAGGTTAAATCGATCGTCTGGTCCTTAAAATAATTGACCAGTTGACCTAACCCATTGAATGATAAGCTTGCAATAACGTTAGTCTTGCTCTCTACTTAAACCTATCGACTAGTTGGGTAGAACTAATAGACTGGTCTATAAATAGTCGACTGGTTTGCCTAAACCAGTTAAATAGATTGAGGAAAAGTTGTGCTTGGCCAAGTCAAACTGATCAACTAGTCGACTTATACTGATTGACTAGTTAGTGTAATCGGTCAACTTATTGGGCCAGACCAATCGACTAGTTTGACTGGTTTGTGTGATTTGTTTCCTTTCGGTTTGGTTATACTTTGAGGTTATACATGGAACTATTCTATGGTTATTAAAAGGATAAAATACATATTTCATCATGAATTAGTGATCCAATGAATGGATTAAATGGAAGATAATTAAGTACATACTTAATGAGTATTGTTAAGGCTAAACAGGTATGCCACTTATGACATGTGATGGTTTTGTGAAAAGAATAATGAATTGTAGCCTAGGCTTGAATAAAATATCATGGTAGGCATGATTAACACTAGATAAGGACAAATGGAAACCCCACATGGTTGGAAAATGGAAAGGATTATTATGGAAGAAATATGTTAATGACTTGCTTGTTCTTGTAAGGGCCTTCTGTGATCACTTACCCTTATGAATAAGGTACTAATCACGTAAAGTAAAAGACAACCAAGTTGTATATGGGTCTATGTTAACCAATCCTTGATTAGATACCAAAGGTTAGTTTGCCTTTGAGATTTTATTGGTGTCTTAAGCTTTGCCTTTGAGCGGGATCCTTAAAGGTCTCGGTGTCTTACCTACTCTAGACATTGATGATGTATTAGGGGGTATTGATAGTAAAGTGTCTAGTTACCTAGGTCATTAGTTTCGGTCTGGACTTATGTCTATATTAATTGGCCTCGGCTTGGGCTTTTATCCATTCTGGTGATCAGCTTCAGCTTGAACTTATGTCCGCTTTGGTGATTAGCTTTGGTCTAGATTTTATGTCCTTTATTTGGATAAACTTCCATGGTATGTGAGACCATAGGATGGTGCACAGTCCCTCGCTCATGATAAAATGTAGATGATAAGTAAATGGATGATAATACCTAATTATTGAATAAGTGGAAGGACAAATAATTAGATATTGATGGTAACAATGGTTTAAATGACCAAAAACGGATAAAAGCTAGTTCGTACACTTAAATAATGGCTTAAATGACTAATATGTTATTGATTGAAACGTTTTGGCTAGATGTTGATCTATCTCAATATATGGATAAGGAAATGGTATAACATAATCGATTGAGCAATTGGAAGATAAACCCTAGTGGTTGCTTGGATTAACCTATTTAGTACATGTATGAATACCTATGTGATTACAATATGAAAACAAGTATGATATATTCTGCATTGTTTAAGTTATGCATGATAGTATGTTCTACCGTATTCCTACATTTATGTATATGACATTAGCATAACACATGTTAAATATGCTATCCATGTTATGATATATTTTGCATTGTATACTTGTGTTCCCATTGAAGAAGCAACTTGGCTTACTCAATACATAGCGTATTGATGTATCTGTTGGCTCACTCACCTGCTCATTCTCAAGAGCAGAGGGTCATGTGAAGGTTTTTAAGGATGACTAGTAGTGAGCCTGCCTTAGCTTGGGTTCAGTGCTTGAGAGTATGGACATTTATAAATTTTGTGGGGTTTGTGGTGGACCGTGGTTTTGGTTGTGGAGTCACACCCTAATCTCGTTTTAATGTAGCATATACACTTAGCTATTTATATTCCTATACTAATTTGGTCAGGGACTGTTGAGGTCCTACGATATAAACAATCTTTTAAAATATTTAAGTAATTTAAGGTGATGCACTATGTTTTAAATGTATTGGTTGGTTTTAGCCTTGTATTCAATATATGGTAGGTGGCGGATGTCTATCCTGTGTTAAGTACGACGATAACACCCTGGTTTTTCTAGGTATATTTTAGATTCCGTAGTGTTTTAAATGAAATTTTTTAATAATAAAAAATGCAGGTGTTAATAGATAAACATATTATCTTCATATTATTTATGGTCTGCCATTATTATTATTTTGTAAAAATATGAAGTTATGCCTACTTTTTATCACAACTTCATATAAAAGAACTTCAATAAAATATACAAACAATATGACGCAGATAAAAAAAGGTCAATGTATATTACTTTATATTAGATTAAGATCATATATCAATCTATCAAACAAGCTTAATTTACTTTGAATAAAACAATGCAATACATGGATCAAATGAAGCAAAATTTAGTAGCCTTTTGACTTCATTTTTTCTTTTCCATATTCGTAGGAAGTACACGAGTACAAATAATAAAGTAAGTGGTCATAATCCCTATGAAGATGCAATAGTACCGGAACCTTCTCTGATACCATCCTTACCCATAATCTCACCCGTCTTTGATAAATTTAATTTGACATTGTTTTTGCCACCCTAATTCCCTTTTGTTTTCAGTATAAGTTATCTTTTTCCATATATCAGCTGACTAATTTAATCGATGAGACAGTCCCTCCGCCTACTAGATGTCTGTCTAAACATCTAGAATGTGTGTGGGGATGTTAAAAATGAGTGAAAAAACCAGGTCATCAATTTGATGCGAGTAATACCGACGTAGCGCGTTCAGGAATGTGCAGGTGTGAACACAAAAAGAAAAAAGGATCATACATTAATTGTACATGCTCTAATGCTTCAAATACGCTTTCTAGTTACAAATAAACTTTTATATGTTCTGATCAAAAGTTGCTATCCATTTATTTATGTCGTTTTACGACCCTAATTAAAATTTTCCAAGTAGTTTAAATAATGTCTGCTCTTACCTGGCGATCCATTTTGGGCCTTTTGAGTCAATGAAAAAAATAAAATATTATGCATCTAAACTTCATGACACATTTACATAAGGAAGTGGAAAATCAAATAAAGAGGTATTAATATCTAGACGGAGTCTTTTTATGTGGCATAAATAAGAGAAATTGTCTCAGAAGTGAAAGAACTATTGAAGCATCGGACAGAGAGGCCATACGAAGCTTCAGTTTATTGTTGTATGCAAGCAAGAGATCTTCATGGAAAAAGGTGTTTAATAGATTGTAATATTAATAAATATATATATATATAAGAAGGTTTCATTTGAATTAATTTAAAAAGTCCTGATTATTTCTTTTCATTTGACTTAATTTGAAAAGTTATGTTTGTTGACTTAGTGCCTTTTCATTTGAATTAATTTGAAAAGTCATGATTGTTGACTTGGTGTCTTTTCATTTGAATTAATTTAAAGAGTCATGATTGTTGACTTGTTGTCTTTTCAAAGGGACTTCATTAACTTTATAAATAGCCCCTACCATCAACCGAAAAAATTAATTCTGAAATTCAGATTTTTCGGAAATTCCAATAGTTCTATCTTTTCTCTACTTTTTCGATTCCTATATTCCTAGTTGAGTACAAGCATAACGTTGCGTTCGCTGGAATCCTATTAGATTAAAGTGCTACATCTGATAGGAACGAAAATCCGTTCTATCCTGGAAGACGATTGTTCACAACCTTGAGCACCGTGTGAAGGAGCAAAATCGTCTTAAGGACACATCGTGAATTCGGTGGGCTCGGATAAATTATTTTTGGTATTTTATTATATTTCTATACTATACACCCAACAATCTTAAGACGACTTTCTTTATTTTTTTATTTATTTTTAATTTTACATTTCCTTTATTTGTTATAGTATAGAAAGTGGTATTTATTTGATAAATAATTCTACTAGTTTTCTTCTACTCCTTTGTTATTTGTCGAACTTCTATTTTTGTAACAGAAATGGCTTCGTCTGCAAACATTGTTGCAAGTTCTACAAATCCTATGGGTGTTGGTGAAAAGCCACCAAAGTTCAATGGGTCGGATTTTAAGCGTTGGCAACAAAAGATGCTTTTCTATCTGACTACATTAAATTTGGCAAAGTATCTCAATGAGAGTCCTCCAAAGGTTGATGAAAAGAGACTGATGTAGTCAAAGTGGCTGCAATAGATGCATGGAATCATTCTGACTTTCTTTGCAAGAATTATATTCTAAATGGTTTGGATGACACATTATATAATGTGTATTCTGGTACCAAAACGGCAAAGGAACTGTGGGATTCTTTAGATACCAAGTATAAGACAGAGGACGCCGGAATAAAGAAATTTATTATTGGTCGTTTTCTCGATTATAAAATGGTGGATAACAAGTCAGTAATATCCCAAGTGGAAGAGATTCGGGTTATTATTCATGACATTCATGCCGAGGGTATGTCCCTAAGTGAGTCTTTTCAGGTAGCAGCGGTAATTGAAAAATTACCACCATATTGGAAAGATTTTAAGAACTACCTCAAGCATAAGCGTAAGGAAATGAAACTTGAGGATCTCATAGTCCGTCTGAGAATTGAGGAAGACAACTGCAAGTTCGAAGGCTCAAATCTAATGGCATCAAGAGCCAATGTGGTGGAAAACGGATCAAAGAAGAGCAAGAAAAGGAAGCACAATGGAGATAGTTATAATACAGGATCTAATGTCTCCAAGAAATTCAAGGGAAAGTGCTATGAATGTGGCAAGCAAGGACAACGTGTAAAGGATTGTCACAATTCGAAAAAGTCTAAGAAAAGAAATGCTCAAGCGAATGTCACAGAGATAGACAACTTATCTGAAGATCTTGATGTTATCAATCTATCCGCAGTAGTGTCACAATGCAACCTTATAGGCAATGCTAAGGAATGGTGGGTAGACACCGGAGCCACTCGTCACATATGTGGTAACAAGTGGATGTTTTCTGAGTATCAACCTATAGAAGATGATGAAGAACAACTCTTCATGGGAAATGCTTCATCTTCTAAGGTCATCGGTTGTGGAAAGGTGATACTGAAGTTGACAAGAGGAAAAAACCTTACTTTGAATGATGTGCTCCATGTACCAGATATCCGGAAGAATTTAATTTCAGGATCCCTACTAAGTAGGAATGGTTTTAAGTTGATCTTTGTATCCGATCAATTTATACTTATTAAGAATGAGATGTTTGTAGGAAAGGGCTATCTTAGTGATGGGCTCTTTAAGATGAATGTAATGACTATTGTACCCAAAGTTAATAATAATAAGAGTGTTTCTTCTTCTTATATGCCAGAGTCATTTAATATTTGGCACGAACGATTAGGACATGTTAATTATGATACCATTCAAAGGTTAATTAATTTAGAGTGTTTGCCTAAATGTGAGTTTAATCCTAATCATAAATGTGAAATATGTGTTGAGGCCAAGATGACAAGGAAACCCTTTCATTCTATTGAAAGGAACACCGAACCTCTTTAATTCACACTGATGTGTGTGATTTAAAATTTGTGCAAACTAGAGGTGGTAAAAAGTATTTTATTACTTTCATAGATGATAGCACCCGTTATTACTATGTGTATTTGCTACGAAGAAAAGATGAAGCAATTGATATGTTTAAACTCTTCAAAGCAGAAGTTGAGAATCAACTTGGTAGAAAGATTAAGGCTATAAGAAGCAATGGAGGAGGTGAATACGAATACCCTTTTGAACAAGTTTGTTTAGAAAATGGTATTATTCACCAAACTACTGCTCCTTATACGCCTCAATCTAATGGAATTGCAGAATGCAAGAATAGAACTTTGAAGGACATGATGAATACCATGTTGATTAGTTCTGGTTTACCGCAAAACTTGTGGGGGGAAGCCTTATTAACTGCAAATTATATTCTCAATAAGATGCCTCATAAGAAAATCCACAATATTCCATATGAGTTATGGAAATGTCACAAGCCTAACTATAAATACTTAAAGGTGTGGTGGTGCTTAACAAAAGTAGCAATTCCCAAACCTAAGAGGACTAAGTTAGGACCGAAAACCATTGATTGTGTATTCATTGGTTATGCACATAACAGTAGTGCATATTGTTTCCTTGTCCACAAATCAGAGGTTCCTGATATTGATGCCAACACTATTATAGAGTCAAGGGATGCTATATTCTTTGAAAATATTTTTCCCTACAAAATGAATAATGAATCGGTTTCACTGAAGAGGCTAAGAGAGTCTATTGGTGATGGGAATAAAGAAGTGAATTCAGATGAACCTAGACGAAGTAAGAGAGCTAGGATCTCTAAATCATTTGGACCTGATTATCTAACATATTTGTTAGAAAATGAGCCTCAAACATTTAAAGAAGCTATATCCTCTCCTGAATCTGCTTATTGGAAAGAAGCAATAAATAGTGAAATTGAATCCATCATGCAAAATCACACGTGGGAAGTAGTGGACTTGCCTCCTGGGAATAAACCCCTAGGATGTAAGTGGATCTTTAAGAAGAAATTAAAGGCTGATGGTTCAATTGACAAATACAAGGCAAGGCTTGTAGTTAAAGGATACAAGAAAAAGGAAGATGTTGATTTTTTCGACACATATTCACCAGTTACAAGAATTACTTCTATACGTATGCTATTGGCAATAGCAGCTGTAAAGGGTCTTGAAGTACATCAAATGGATGTAAAAATAGCATTCTTGAATGGTGAATTAGAGGAAGAGATCTATATGGAACAACCCAAGGGGTTCATTGCTCCCGGTCAAGAGAAAAAGGTTCGTCGGCTTATTGAATCTCTCTATGGATTAAAATAGGCACCTGAGCAATGGCATGAGAAATTTGACAGTGTAATGTTGTCAAATGGATTCAGGATAAATGAGTCTGACAAATGTGTTTATGTCAAAGATACTCATAAAGGCTACGTTATAGTGTGTCTATACGTAGATGATATGCTCATAATGGGTAATAATAATGATATTATTAACTCTACCAAACAGATGCTCACCCGAAGTTTTGATATAAAAAACTTGGGTCTTGCAGATGTTATATTAGGAATTAAGATTTCTAGAACATCTGATGGATTAATATTGTCTCAATCTCATTATGTTGAAAAAATACTTGATCGATTCAAGGAGTACAATATTAACCCAACTAAGACACCATTGGAGGTGAATATTCATTTGATGAAAAATACGGGTGCCAGTTTTTCACAATTAGAATATTCACGTATAATAGGCAGTATTATGTATCTCATGAACTGCACGAGACCGGATATTGCTAATGCAGTTAACAGGCTTAGTCGCTATACCAGTAACCCTAATAAGGAACATTGGAAAGCGATCATTCGAGTTCTAGGATATCTAAAGCACACCAAGAACTTTGGATTACACTACAAGAGATATCCAGTAGTGGTAGAAGGCTACACTAATGCGAATTGGATATCGGATTCCTGGAACTCTAAGTCTACTAGTGGATATGTGTTCACTCTTGGAAGTGGTGCAATATCTTGGAAATCATCTAAAAAAACATGTATCGTGAGGTTAACAATGGAGTCTGAATTTATTGCTTTAGATAAAGCCGGGGAAGAAGTTGAATGGCTTAGAGACTTCCTAGAAGATATCCCATGTTGGGAAAAACCTGTGCCACCCATGCATATCCATTATGATAGCCAGTATGCAATTGGTAGGGCACGGAGTAAGATGTATAATGGTAAGTCTAGACATATTCGTCGTAGACATAATACCATTAGAAGGTTGCTTTCTAGTGGAATTATCTCAATTGATTATGTGAGGTCAAAGGATAATATTGCGGATCCGCTTACTAAGGCATTAAATAGAAAGCAAGTAGAAAGTTCATCAAGGGGAATGGGCCTAAAGCCTATGGATATATAGAGTCGTCATGGTGGCAACCTAACCTAGTTGACTGGAGATCCCAAGATCTAGGTTCAATGGGAAAACTGAACTATGGATGACTCGATGTTGCACTGAGGAATCTAATTTTTATCTACCCATTCTTATGATGAAATAGTGCAAAGAAAGGATAAGGTTAAGCTATGCTTTTAATGATCCCTATAACTTAACATGTTTAAGTAAAATATCTAAAGGATATAATAATTAAGAGATTACCTATGTGAGTGGGAAGGGGCCGCTTCTGTGAGAATTTTGAAGGCTGAATTATCTAACACACTCACAGAACTAGGAGGTGTTCATGGCCGAAACGAATAAAAACGTGAGAACCAACTATGCTTGAAGGAAGCTATGTGTTTTCTATTGTCTCGGTTTACACTAGACGGCTGACTGTTCAAGGCAGATCTGTCCACTGATTGGCCAGTAAACCCGATAGAAATTCACTATGGAAAGTTCAAAGTATCAAACTACTTATCCAGATGCAGTTTTCTTCACTTGTGCCCAGTTAGAGTAATTATGGAATGAAAGTTAATTTTATCTTTCATACAGGGAATGGACGCATTCCACAAAAAGATATTATTACTTTGTGGTAGGGTAATGTGAGAGATACTAATTTAAGCATAATTTGTTCATGCTTGTGATATATTACAATCTAGTGGGGGATTATTTAATAGATTGTAATATATATATATATAAGAGGGTCTCATTTGAATTAATTTGAAAAGTCTTGATTATTTCTTTTCATTTGAATTAATTTGAAAAGTCATGTTTGTTGACTTAGTGCCTTTTCATATGAATTAATTTGAAACATCATGATTGTTGACTTGGTGTCTTTTCATTTGAATTATTTAAAGAGTCATGATTGTTGACTTGGTGTATTTTCAAAGGGACTTCATTAACTCTATAAATAGCCCCCACCATCAACCGGAAAAATTAATTCGGAAATTTAGATTTTTTGGAAATTCTAATAGTTCTCTCTCTTCTCTACTTTTTCGATTCCTATATTCCTAGTTGAGTACAAGCATAACGTTGCGTTTACTGGAATCCTATTAGATTAAAGTGCTACATCTGATAGGAACGAAAATCCGTCTATCCTGGAAGACGATTGTTCACAACCTTGAGCACCGTGTGAGGGAACAAAATCGTCTTAAGGACACATCATGAATTCGGTGGGCTCGGATAAATTATTTCTAGTATTTTATTATATTTCTATACTTTAAACCCAACAAAAGGATGGGTTCATTACTTCATGATCAAAAAGGAATAATTATTAAAATAAAATATAGTTGTATCGTGTAAACGTGATACCGACATGATAGGCAATAACTGTTTTGTATGATTAAAATAGGTAACTAATTTGTGTTGTTCAAAAGATGATGAATAATTAGTCTATACAAAATAAAATTGCTCCCACCGCTAGAGGAATAAAGGTAAATAATTATGATCAAAATCTTCGGTAATAAGAAATAGTTCATCCGTGATATGTATTACAAAAAGATGTTTTGTTGGTATTTAATCGTCGGTACAAGAGTTATTACCGATTATTTAATTATCATTTATAATAAGGCATAACACCGATAATTTATGCGTCGGAGTTCACCTTATTACCAACGATTAAAAATAATAAGAAAATAATAATAATTTAAATAGACGTTAATACCAATGATAAATAGTGGGTATTAAGCGTAATACTGACAATTAAAATTTTAAATTTGAAAAATAGTTTGAATTAAAAATAATCCTTATTACCTTATTACCGATGATTTTTATGTCTTAATAGTGACGATAATTAATTTTTTATTCAAATAATCATTTATATTAAAAGCATTATTACCGACAGCTTATCATAAATAATTCTCTTTTTAAAATAATAAATAAAAAAATAAGGTTTTAAAAATATTTCCTAAATAATATTTTAAAGACGAATGTTGTTGTAAAAATGTAATTTATAAAAAAAACATATTATTATTACATTTGACTTATCAATATTAGTATAAATCCTAAAAATTATTTTTATCATCTTCTCTCTTGATCTTGATCTTGATTATATGGTAGAGGTAGATGACCTTGAGTCCATGTAGCCATAAAAGCTCTCATTTTCAAATGATTTATTACTCCATTTGTTTAGCGCCTTATGATGCACCAACTTTACTAAAAAGTTTAGATAAAAGAAATTATTGCATCCGGGACATAATTTTGTTTCCATCTCCTCAAATAATTCTTCATAATATTAATCCCTATCATTTTCCTAATCACCACCTACAGTCCTGTTATCATCTCTATTAATAAAATTTTCACCACCTAAGGGTTTATTATTATCTATGTCATCTGCATGAGGCTCATGAGTACCACCTAACAAATCACCTAAAATATGCATCATCTCATCTCTTCTCTTCTTCTCAACTGACATTGACTCTGTTTCACTGTGCTACACCTATTTCTCATAAATTTTCAAAAACCCAAAGCATAGTATGTGACTTTCAATAATACTAGGAGGGCACTAAATAGAATTGTTACAATTCTTACAAGGACAACCAACAGACCCATCCAAATTTAGACAACTTTTTGCCATTTTAATAAAAGCTTGAAGTCTATTCCAAAACTCATCAGACCTACAATTATGTAACCTTGTTCAACTCTTATTAATGGTCATATTGTCTTTTAACTTTTTTTTTAAGTAAATAGCATTCACATGCCTTATCAATAATTAAATTTAGTAAACAACAAAACTACAGTATTAACTAAACAAATACTTTATACAAAGATTAACTGAATTATAAATACATTATACAACAACAAGATAAAACATTGGTACATATCTAATAAGGAATTCTAATACCAAAAACTATTATTCAGCACACTAATACAACCTTTAGAGTATATACTTTTATGCTCTCAATCACCTACCAAATTCCATGGTAACATCTAATGACCAAATCTCAATTACCCAATGAGTCCACAACTCTCGTAGAATCAATTGCTCTTTCACTTCTTCAAAAGAAGGTCCATCTATATCTAATGAGTCATTTGGATAATTAGGGTATATACTTTCCGGTATCCAATGGAAAGACTTCCATTCATCATCAACCACTATCAACTCTCCACCAATATGATCATAATATCTCATAAAATGTCCACTCTTAATAAATCTAGAGTGTGGAACATTAGTAACAAAAAAATATAGATATCTATTCATCATTGATGCGTGTGGGAGGGTGTAATTTTCAATTATGTGGATATAATGGTTCGAATGGAGTTTGGATGAGATGATAAAGGCTAGTTGATGGTGAGTTTGAAGAATAAAGGTTTGAAAGTGATGCAAATAAGATGATGGAGGTTCGAATTAAGGTAGAAAAATGATGATGGTGATCATTAATGGTGATGTTAACTCGATGGTCATGAATTAATGATGAATGTGATTCGAATATGATGAGATGATGATGATGATGTTTTGAAAGTTAGGGTTTAGATGATGTTTAGGGTCGTGGTTTAAGGTTAGGGTTAGGGTTTGGTTTGAAGAAGAGGAAATAAGGTGGTGTTTAGTTGGTATGAATGGTTTAGGGTTTTGAATGAATAGTTTAGGGCTTCAGTTTTTTATACCAATTTAGGGTTTGGTTTAACCATGAATTAGAGTAGGATTTTTATGGTAATCAGGGAAAGAAAATATGGCTTAAGATTAGTATAAAAGATATAGATTAATCTCTAATTCACACAGATGAAGAGATTAACACTTTCAAGCCAAACCATTCACATAGATTTGATTTGCTTGAGCTTGAACTCATACAGAATTCAATCAATGTTGATCTTCAACTTCAATTATTCATAATACATGCCATATGCTCGACATTAATGAATAATATAACCTTTCTACCACTAGCTAAAGCATATTCCAAAATATTCCAAGCTAAAATATTTTATGCTAACTTTATGCTATTTTTAAGCTACCTTTATTTTCCAACTTTACTACTTAATAAATTAGCTAAATTACTAATGATGCTCTAAAATCCTACCAATATACTCCTTATGCACGTTGTTATTCCCTTCTTACATGCCATATATGTCATGCACATGCACATGGACATTTAATTGCTTGTTTGTTACGTTTCGAGCAACGTAACCATCCGTTGGTCTTCAAATTTAAGGGAGACACTTTCCAAATGAAGAATAATTGGTTCCACTATTATGAAAGCCAATTCTTACCCATGGTTTTATAAGTGTCAAGGTAAGTAAAAGATAATATGACCTAAATTTGTATGGTTCCAAATACAAACCCTTCCCTACCATGTTATCTAACACATCATGTACCCATCTCACATGATGCCTAATATCCCCATCTGAAGGCATCCTAAAGTAGGATAGAGAGTATACATCAAGTAACATCCTATTACCTATAAAAATGACACAAATCACAATAAACCTGAATATGAAGACCCTTATTTTAAGTTATTATTTACTGTATTTTATTTCTTTTAATTTCACAAGGGTTTAACTATATAAAATTAAACAACATCAAAGATTTAAGTTTTTTTATATCATTTCATTAATTACTTTATAAGGTTAAAAATTATTTTTTTACCTAAAATATTTAACTATTACAAAATAAACATTAAATACATTCACGTATTGCCAAATTCATTAATATTCAAGTTTTTACCTTCAATTTTTAATAAGTAGGTTCAATCATACCTATTAATTATTTTCTATGGTTAAGACCTTACACATAAATTAGTTTATATCCAATGACCACATATATATTAGTTGTATAATTTCATAAGTGTTAAACTATATAAAATTCATTAATATTAAAAAAGTCAAAACAATTTCATTTATCTTCATTAATTACTCTCTAATGTCATGAATGTTTCTTTTATTTTCATATTTGTTTGAAGTAATTGCATGACCACTAATTATTATTATTATTATTATTATTATTATTATATAATAAAAAATGAAAATAAAAATTTATAACTATTTATCTCTTATCTTATTTTTATTATTTATCTTATTTTTAGTAACAAATGTGAATTAAATCTAATAAACTCACCAAAAAATAAAAAATTACATATCACTAGTTTTAAAGTCTACTAACATGCTACTTTTAAAAACATAGACACATCCTAAGATACTACCATATATATTAGTTATTAGCCATCAACTAAAACATTTATTATACTTTGACATACTAATATTTTTTTTTCTAATCTAACATGCATAGTAACAACTATATACAATATATAATTTAATTATACACACAATCTAACTATAATAATATAATACCTCAATTATACAAAATTTAATTGATCAATTATACAAAGCCAACCTATAATAATCTAATAATCCAATTATACAAAATCTAATTAAAATATGTGATTAACTAATCAAACCCTAACCGCAATAATCTGATTTAGAAATGATTTCAATTTAAATAATATATAAATATTACTATAAAACAAACAAATACTTAATAATTATACCAAATTAATACTATAGGGGTGCTTGATAGTGCTCAGCAGTGGAGCACTGATGGTCACTAGTGGCGTAGATGACTCAACGGTGGTACGGTGGTGCTCGGGTGGTGGTCCTCCAAGTACACATATAAAATCATAATTAGATAACCTTAAGCCAAATAATACATAAAAAACTAAAATTAGAAGCATACAAACCTTCAAAAATTAAGCAAACAGAGGAGAAGGATGAAAGATAAAAGACAACAATGGCGAGTTTGTTGCTGATCAGAGAGAGAGAGAACCAAAATCGAAAGAGGAGACGACAATTAAGGAGCTAGGGCTTGCGGTTTGGAATATAATAGACCCTTAATACCGACAATTAAAATCGTTGGTATTAACGCCACAATTGCTTGTATTAAGGATGACCAAATTAGATGAAAAAATAAATAAATCGAACACTTATCATCGGTATTACACAAGTATTGTCGGTAATAAGCAATTTATTATTACCCTGCTCCTTGTGACATATTTCCCTCCTATTTCTTTCAATAAAATGTCGATCACTTAATACTGACGATATATCGTCTGTAATAAGATTTTCATTTATGCTCCGTTTCTTTTGGCAGTAATTTTTCCTTCATGGTATTTTGATGAAATATATTTCTTATTACCAACGATCAGTATCGTCAGTATTAAAAAATAACTCATTGGTACTTATTTTTCTAAGATTTTAATAAAAAAAATTTGGTGGAAAATTTGGTGCCACTTAACATCGACGATAGTTATCGTCAGTATTAAGTATTTCCGTACCTTTTTTTAAGAAAAATAAATTCGTTCTCTGATCTAATAGCGACAAGTAATCGTCGATAATAAGGCCCCCGATGATCGTTTATTGTTAGTATTAAAGTTGTAGGTGTAAAGCCTTTACTCGTATTGAATGTCATTGAGTTCTTTAAGAAAGATTTGGGAGCTAGCGTCTCTCCAAACTAAAAATTTAATTAAAACTATAATAATATCTTTAACAAAGGTTTGTAACTTCGGAATCATCACAATCTTCAAGATCAAAAATAAATATTTACTTTCTGAGTATTATGAAGAAAGTTGTTTTATCTTTTTTTTTCTATATATTAGTTGTTATATTATTTATTAATTATGGATATAATAATAGTATTAGGTGTAGGTTTATTGTTTTCTAAAATTGTTTATAAATTACTATCAATTTTTTATTTTCTCAAACGGAGGAGGAAGTTAATTTTTGTTTTTAATAAAATTTACTTCTATGACAATAATCTTTAATATAAATGTATCATGTCATCAATTTATACCCCCACCACGTTTAATTTATTAATCCCCGACATAATGATAAAATAACTATTTTTCTTTTTATACTTTCTCCTTCGTTTCTCGGTTTGAGTTTTTTGATCTACAGTATGTTGGCGCATATTTTTGATATTTCATATGCTTTGATGTGGACCGCTTGCTTTTTAGGATCAAAGGAGATAAAATTGGTTTTTAATCCTTTGATGCGAACCTTCTAAGAGATGAAGTTGAACGCGTAGTTAACCTTTCAAATATTGAATCATCGAAAGAGGAAAAAGGGAAGATAGATATCATCATGCTTGTTTCATAGGCAAGTGTTGGAAGTTAACCATTTTAAAAAAAGGGAGGAGGCACCTTCAACCCCCCGTGTGTGTAAACACATAATAATATAATAAGTCAACCGTCTACTTTTAAACTAATTTTTAAGTAAAGTTAAGATTTTTTTACTTTGTCTCGAAACATTACATCTCTGGTGGTCTATATTATCCGGTCCTAAAAGATTATGCATTTCCGATGAATCCACTTAGTAAGATGATACTTATCATCTAGTATTAGAATCTAACATTAGTTAAAACTTGTGAATTCTTGCCAATCGATTACAGAGGCAATCTGAAGTCTAAAGAGAATGGAAATGACGTGATCCCACGTCGAAAATCAAAGGAATATCTAGATATTTTATATAAAAAAGTTAACCCTCCACTCTTAAACTATATTTTGGGTAAATGAGGATTCTACTTATACGATTATGCCTGACTTCTCACTGACGATTATATCTTTAAAGATCATATTAGTTGGTCTCGCCTTATACTTTCAGATATGGTCCATTTGAGTGACAATATATAATCACCAGCAGAGTTATATCTATTATTATTTTAACTTACTATTGTTCGAATGATCTAATCTAATATGGTTTCTTTATAGTAAATTATTATTAGTATTTTGCAATTGGTAAGATCATAAACAATATTCTTTCATATTAGTATTATTAATATAGTTATTGTACCTATCATTATTAAATTATTAGTTTAAAATTTATATATTTTTACTATTATGAAAATGTTACTGATATAATATAGTTTAATGCGATTAGCAAATAAAGTCAAGGGCAACGGGCCCTGAGTTGTCCCTGTGAAATCGGACAGCCGACTGAAAGGAAGGGATCGACGCACATATCACGTATGCACGTCGGACTGGAAAACAACTAGGCCCATGCTCACCGACGAATTGACTGAGCGGAAGGGCGGCGTCGAGTTAAAAGTGGGGCGGCGGCGTGGATTGTGAAGTAAGAGGATGGTATTGGTGATGTATGGCATCGGATCGTGAGGTCAAGGACAGAACGTGTCACTATTGGACGACAAGGCCTATAACCAAACAAAAACCAACTTTTTCCCATCATTAATTGCTAATTGCTGCCCGTGGAATCTCATACCGCAATTTGCTCGCTCTCATTATCTACTTTGATTTTTATTCGAGGCGAGATATCTTAGCTTGGGCTTGTAGGAGTTCACATCAACAGTGTGAGTATGCGTGTGTGGAGCTCGATCAATTACCCAAATTTTGGTGCCATAAAAAAGAAAAGGATAGTTTTAGAGGGTAGAAACTTCATGATTTTTTAATTCAAAGGAACACTTCTAAAAAATATTGTTCAGACATAAACTAAGACTATTAACAACGATTTTCAGTGATAAAGGAAGGAAATCTTTTGTCGGCATTCATTTCCGACAAAGTGCAATAAAAGAAATCAATTCAAAATGATGCATATTTCTGCCTCAATTCTTAACCACCTGTTGCTCTTTTTTCCTCTTCTTCTTTGCCATATTGGCTCATGAATCAATGAACGATGAAGTGAATTCACTCTAAAAGTGGCATTTTAGTTGTGCCTGTATAAAAAAAATAAGTTAGTTTTCAGCAAAGTCATAAATGATCAGGAGTAATATACATTATTTTAATTTCCACAACAAAGTATAAATGTTTTAGCTCTATTTACAAAAAAAAAATTATTCAAATTTTCAATAAAGGAATAAATATTTATATTTTCTTCCAATCAACTGATGACCTCTTTACGGTTCCGAAGGATGTACAAATATCTTCAAGGTTCTAATAATTAAAGTTAAGATAAATTTTACTTAACAAGAAATTTGGCTTAATCTAACTTAAGTACCTTTTGTTTTAAATAATTTTATTTACATACCAATGTATTTTTGTTTTGTATTTCTTTTGACTATTATCTTATTATGTATTTTTGTTTAATATAACTAAAATAATTTTTTTCATAATCTTGAATATATATTTTTTAGAAAAAAGAGAGAATTTTTTAGATTGTGTTTTGAGTTTTTTTTAATGTTTTCATTTTCTTGCTTTTTTTAAAAAAAAAATAAAGAAAATTCAAATATATATATATATATATATATATATATATATATATATATATTAAAATATCCTCTCTCTCTCCCTCCCTCTCTCTCTCTCTCTCTCTCTCTCTATAAATAAAAGCAAAACTAACTCCCCATTTCTAAGCATCAAAACCTTCAAGAATTGCATCCGATACTCCAGGGTTTGACATAGCACTTAAATTATCTAATGTATATCCTTTACTAATATATTATGCATTCTCACATTGCTATTATATATGTCTTTTACTTTAATTATGCGTTAATAGTTGTTTAATTTAGGATTAAGTTAACTTCAACCTGAAATTAAATTGATGAATTAATTTAGTTAGTAATCACTCAATTTTGTTATTCTATTTCTAGTGCTTAGGGTTTAATTGATAGATGATCAATTAAATTCATATAAGATGTTAATAGGGAAAACAATGAAATATGAAGATTAATATCGAAAATTAGTAATTGAACAGAAATTATCAAATGATAAAAGTATATTAGTATTTGCCGAGAATCGATAAGACTACCAAGATCTTATTTAGTTTAATTTGATTTACTACCATGAAAGTAGAACACTAGATTCAATTAAATGAGACTTTTATATCTTGAAAGAGACCAATAATTATCATAGGTTGGTTTTTGTAACAAATCAAGCATGTTGTTAATAACTAATTAATTTATTTATTCATACCAGAGTTATTTAATATATCCTAAGTTCTTTTATTGATTGAACTAATTATTAGAGTTAGCTATAATGTATGTTACCTTTCCATTATTATGAAAAAAACCTCTTAAGTGATTTTTAGATGATAAAAAATAATGGAAATCAATACTTAATTTAAAGTCCTTATGGATATGATTTTGTATTGCTATAATGATACTCTTGAGCTTGCAGATTTATATGATCAAGTTTTGGGCCAATTGATTATTTTAAGTTTCATACATCTTATTAAGAGTGTCTATTGAATCAACTTTGAAATTTAAATGTTTAATAACTTCACTCATTGCTTGATTTTTTGTTTAATGTCACTATTAACCTTAATTTAAGTGGCCATAGAAGTTTCCTGTAGGAACTACATGGTTGATTTTTATTCAGGAAGGTATGAAGGCTTTAGCACTTAAAAACTTGAAGGTTTAAAATTAGATAGAGACTGGGCTTTGGGGTTGATTTTCTAAGAGAGATTCAAATAACTTTGCCAACTTGATTTATAAGTGTTAGTGAATGGGTCCCCTTTTTGGTTAACATAGTTGACACTTTTAACACTCAGCTAATCAAATGTAGGGTTCCTATGTTGACACTCTAAATCACTATAACTCATAACCCCACATAGTTCACAAGTAAGATATCAGATGATACAATATTAATAGTTAATTTATCAATTTTTGAAAAAAAGCATCTACCTTAGCTCTAAGATGATCTATAATACCTAATTCCTACATACCACTTTTCATGAAACTAGCATGTTCATTGGACCATTGATAATGGATTTGTTCCATATTCTATATGAGCATGTATGTGTTGTCAGTACCCTTATCCATGAGAGAACCTCATGTGCACATGTATTCACAATCACACGAGTGTTATAATTCTTACCAAATAATATGTGCTACTAACCATTTTTTGAATTTTTTTATAAGGATATGAGTGTAAGAGGTTTTTTTTGAGCTCTCAAGCTTCATAGAGTGATTCCCCATCCTTTTGAAATAAACCACAAATTTGGTTCCTCAAATGTGTTATTTTATTTAGGTTAAAGTATTGAAACAATAATGCTTTAGATATTTACTCTTAAGAAATAATAGAATAAGATGGAAGTGAATGCAACCTATATAATTCATAGAAAATCAATAAACTTATAAAACCTTCTCATAAGGACTTTATGTAACCTACCCTATCCTTTTGCACGCAACATGAAATACCCCAAAATTTTAATTCTAGAAATTATGGCTAAATAAGGATTTATTTGGAAAATTAATTAAATTAATTATTTTATTAAAATAAAGGGAAATTAATTAAGGCAAAATAAGGAGAAAATAATAATTAAATTATTTAGGAAAATTTGGATATTTTACTAATAATCATGGAAGTTAGGAAAAATTTACCCAAAATAGCCCAAATTAATCTAAGAAGGAATTAATTATTATTTTCTAAATATTATTATTTTAAATAACCCAAAAATTCCAAAATAACCAACCCACCTATTTTTCCTTTTTTTTCTTTCTTTTCTTTTCTTTTTTTTCTCCCTCTTTTTCCCTTTCTCTTTTCTTCCTCTCCTTCTGATGTGGTTTTTATCAAAGTAACGGAAAATTGGATCAAAATTTATAGTAGAAGCTGTCACCCACGATCTAATGCAAAAGAAATGAAGTGATTTGGTGGATTATGGACGAAGAAATTGAAGATACACGTTGAAGGTACTCGATAGATTTGTATAACCTTCAAATATGTTGAGATTTAAGATAGTTTTGAGGAAGGATTATCCCGGATCTTCCTTGCTCAATGTAGACCCAAAAGGGAGGATTAGACACTATCTTGCTCAAAGTTTGATCTAAATTTTCATTCAATATTCTATTCAATTCTGCTCACAAACCATGCACACAAAGGGTATATATAGGAGAAGGAATTAGCTTGGTGGTGACTACCTTAAACTAGTCGAGTTTAGTTCCTTAATTCAGCCCATTAATCATGGTTGAATTAAGCCCATATTAACCTTAATCCAAAGCATAATATCATTGCTTAAATGATAATAAGGATTAATATTACAAAGCTATATAATTAACTAAGATACATAAATGAAATTATAGCCATACCCTAACTTACATAAAATATACTTAGGGTTAGGGTTTACAACAAGTTTATACAAATAATGAATATCATCACTTTCTCTCTTGTTGTAATGTATCATCCCATGTATGTCATAGCCTTGCATGCCTTGGAATACTTTTACACATCAATGTGTATGAACATCATCTTCTTGCAAATATGTAATATACCTACAAGAATAACTTGAATGGTTTTTAATGTCAATCATATTAGAATTATCAAGAATATTTAACATGATAGGCTCCAACATTAAGAAAGCTAAATCATCTTCCTTACCTTGAGAATTAGAATGAATATGACAATCATTATATTCAATGGATGCTCCTGCATCACCTTCCCTTTTCTTCTTTTTCCTTCTCCCCCCTGACCTAGGCCAGCCCGCCCGCGAGGCCCGCTTCCTCCCTACGTGGCCCAAGCCCACGCCCCACCCCTTCCCTTACCCGTCGCCCTAACACCTAGCCGAGCCACTCTTTTCTTTTTCTTTTCTTTCCTCTAGACCGTTGGTCCACCTTTTTCCCTCTTCTTCTTCTTCCCACGCACCTGCACCCCGACCCCAACCGACCCTTTTCCCCTCTCCTGAGTACCCTGCCCCTTTCCCTTTCCCTTGACCTTAATGCCCCTGCCATGGTAGCACTGCCTCAATTGCCGCCATCGGCGGCATGCCTTGGCACCTGCACCCCTCTTGTCTTCTTCCCCTTGTCATTACCCACCCAATTGGCTATAAATAACCCATAGGAATCCCTAATCAGGGTTTTCATTTCGAAACCCAAAAACCTGCCACTTCTCACCGCCGCCCATCAAACAAGCACTCTACTGCCTTCGCCCATCGCCGCTGACCAAAACACCCCCAGAAATGCCCCTTGAACCACTCGAACCAACCTCTACCTAACTAAACCTTCCTCGTCCCTTGATTTGCCCTTCACAAGCCACCCCGGCCATAAAAAACCACCATCGCGATCAACCCACTTGACCCCTCGACGCCCCTCGTACTGCTATCAACCACCAATTCTGCCACAACCAACGCCACCCCTACCCTCCAAAACAACCAGGAGAGCCTCCTCTACCTCCCCATACCTCCATCTTTCCCTACCTCCCTCCCCTTCCTCCTTCTCCGCCTTCCACCACCTTCGACCACCTTCGACCACCGCACCGGCCGCCATGCACTGCCACTTTTGGCTGCACCACCACCTCCATTCCACCCCTCCCCACCTAATACACCTTCCACCACCTCAAACACCCCCTTATTCCCACTCCTCTAGCCTATAAACCCATCTTTCCACCTCTCTTCCTCCTCCACTACCGCCACCGGTCCCACCACCAACCCTAGGTGGTGTTCTAATTTCCCCAACCCTCAAACCTTTTATATATAAATGTTAATAATTTTTAGTAATAATAATAATATTACCCTTATTATTATTATTATTATTATTAATTTTGTGTTATTATTATTATTATTATTATTATGTTACTACTCTTATAATCTAACCTAACTTCGAAAATATTATAACTATGGTATTATCATTTAAAAGGCTACTACTTTAGTATTAATATAGTATCCTTATTATTATTACCACTACTACTATTATCATTATAATTATTGATATAATAATAATAATAATAATAATAATAATTATTATTATTATTATTATCACTGCTACTTAACCTTACTTTATGATTTTCCTAACCAGTAATAATAATATTATTATTATCATTATTAATGGTCAACAACTTTAGTGTTATTATGATTAGGATTTTCCCTCGTTGTTGTTATTATTATTATTATTATTACCCTCACTATTATTCCTACTATTATTACTAATGTTAGCTTTGGCCTATCATTATTATCTTTATTATTATGGTAAATATTTGAACCCTTATATTACTATTACCATTTTTATTATCATTACTATTACTATTATTTTTATTATTATTAATGTATTGAAACTGACATCGACATGTTACCATTTTATTCCTATAGAAGAAGAATACTCAACCTTAGTATGTAAGAATACACCTCATATCCTTACCCCATTTGCATCACATGTTACTTCAAATAATTTCGCATAGTCAAGTAATTATAGTAGTGGTGCATTGCATAGCTTATTCTTTAATGTTTTGAAGGCCCTAGTTGCATCCTTACTCCAATTAAACGCACCCTTTTTCATGAGTTGGTTTATTGGTGTGACAATAGTAGAAAAATCCTTATTGAATCTCCTATAGAGACTTGTCAAACCATGAAAACTCCTCACTTCATGAATATCCTTAGGTGTCAGCCAATCCTTAATAGCCTCAATTTTTGTGAGATCAACTTTAATGCCATCCCTACTCACTATATACCTAAGTAAAACTATACTTGAAAGCATAAATTCACACTTCTCCATTTTTCCTTAGAGTTTAGTCACCCTTAGTTAATCAAATAATTTCCTTATATGAATAAGATGGTTAAATTCACTTTGATTGTACACAAGTATATCATCTAACTTTAATACAACTAAAACTTTGAGAAAAGGTTGAATAACTTCATTCATCTGTCTCGTAAATGAACTTGGTGCATTACATAAGCCAAAAGGCATAACCGTTCACTCATAAAGACCATATTTAGTATTAAATATATTTTTCCACTCATCCCCCTCTTTTATTCTCATATGATGATATTCACTTCTCATCAAAAACCGATGCTCCACATAATTCATCTAGCATGTCATCCAATCTTGGCATCAAAATTTGATATTTGATAGAGGTATTGTTAACAACTCTTGAGTGGATACATATGCACCATGTACCATCCTTTTTAGGGACTGGTAATGCAAACACACAATATAGAATCATGCTTTCCCTAAAATACCATTTTCTTATGAGATCTTTTATTTATTTTTCTAACTCCTTATCCTCTTCTAGATTCATTGATATGAGGGCCAATTATGTAAGGATACACCAATAATTAAATCTATGGCGTGTTCTATTCCCCTATTAGGTTGTAATCCAGGTGGTAATTCATTAGGAAAAACATCATGATACTCATCGAGGAGTTTATCAAATTTAATATTATCAATATTTCTCTCCCCTTTAGAGATTCTTTCATACCTATAGCATAACGACTTCCTTCTTTGTGAATACATTTGATGATACCCTTTTAAAGCAAGAATAAACTCTTCTTATTCTTGACTATTCTCCTATTAACACATTAAGAAGGCTTAAGTTTATGCTTCTTCATATCCTTCTCAACTAGATATTCATCATTAATACAATTATGAATAACATTTCTATAATACTGCCATGGTTTACCTATTAATATTCTATATGCATCCATAGGTAAAACATCACATAGCACCTCAACATGGTAGTCACAAATTTTGAATGATACTAGGATTTTGTTTATTACCATGATTCCCTTTTCCATTATTCAACCATTGATGAGAATAAGGCTCCAGATGTGGTGTAGTTTTCAACCCCAAATCCTTAACCATCCTCTCATTGGCTACATTGGTCCATGATCCATTATCAATGATAATATGATAAACCGTATCTCTAACTCAACATTTTGTATTAAATATCATCTCCCTTTGAGCAGAGTGCCTAGTAGCTTGTACTTGAAGTACTCTCTCCAAGAAATAACAAGCAGACTCTTCTTCCTCTAATTCACTATATATTTTCTCACAAGGCTCAAATTCAAGATCTTCCTCACATGTCTCCATGGATTCAATCTCTTGGGTTGATAATACCCTTTGATTAGGAACTTTGCGAGCGAAGTGTTTAAAGCCTCAACATTTGAATCATTACATAATAGAGACTTCATTCACTTTATTTTTTCCTTTCTCCTATCTAGTAATTCCTTGTTTCTTATCAATATTGGTAGAAGTTGAAGTACTCGCTCCAAATTTTGTTGTTTGGTTACTTGAGTAGTACTTTGTTTAGTATGAGGTTTAGTGGTTTTAATTTGTTTTTCAAATCTTAGGAAATGTTTAATCATGTCATATAAAGAATCATAAACACAAGTTTCTACCTTATCTCAAATCAATATGTTAAGGCCTCTTAAAACTCTACCATAAGTTTGTTCGTCCTTTCATGGATATTATGTACAAGTGCCACCTTTCAAATTCCTTATGTGCTCTTCGACACTTAATAGTCCATGCCTAAGAAAAGTCAATTTGATATTTTTATCTTGTTCAAATTCCTTAGGAATAAATTTCTTCCTTAGTTTTTTCTTAATTTTCTCCCAAGACTTAATCTTTTATTTACCCTCTCATTTCGTATTCCTCTTTAGATTATCATACCATATTATAGGTAAGCTAGTTTACACTTTTGCTCATCTTGATAATCCTTAAACACAAAGATAGCCTCCACTTCATGTAACCACTCAAGAAATGAGTCTACATTATGTTTTTCATTAAAGTCAGAATGATCAAACTTAATGCCCTTATCCTCCTTTTGATGATACTTAGGTTCATATTCCTGGAGGTTTCTATTACTTCCATTCCCATAGACTCTTCATCATGGCCTATTCTTGAATTTAAATACCATCCCTTAATTGGATTATTTTATTTCATAGCACTCCTAAATCTATCCATATAGAACTCTCTATTTTCTTAGGAATTTTTAACCAAATCTTGTTAAGCTAACCTAGACTCTAACCTTTGTATTTGCATTATATAGCAGGTATTTGTCTAAGTTGTGCATTAGTGGCATCTAAATTATTGGAAATTTTTTTAATAGCTTCAAACATGACTTGAAAATTTTGTTCCCTATCCATGATTTGATTACCCCAACACTATATCACACTTGAGCTTCACTTAGGTTTTAGTTGATTAAAACTAAATCACTTTGCTCCTACTATATGGTTCTTATTTAATTCTTGTACAGTAATTTGATTTCAATGAATCAAATACAAAATACTCAAAAAAAATTACAAATCACAATAAAAAAATGAGTACACTAAAACCAATCTTGCTAAATTCTTATTATAGAATTATATAGGTTTTTTTAATAAAAAAAACTTACTCGAAAACACCTACAAGATTATACATGCATTTGAATGTGCTAAGAAAAATTTCATGCAAGGAAAAGAAATACTTCCAGCTTTCCTAATTCCACTTGATAATGAAACACTACCTGCAAACACACTCACACTAAAATAGAAGAGCTAAAACAAACAAAACACATTCACACCACTTAGCTTACTACAATAAACCAAGCAAATCTTCATAGGTCGTGTACACTTAGGTATCTTAACACCAATATGTGATCACCACACATGAAAAACCAGAATAAAAGGATCCCTAGGCATGCACTTTGTCATGTATTTTTTTTAAAACTCGTACGTTCAAAATCAACCACATTACATGCATAAAATTTTGCTTATAAATTCAACACAAAAATTTTCTAATTTTATGTCGAACCTATCATGCATCATCATTAAAGACTTATGCAAGAACCATGAAAAATCATACTATCCTATGCAAGATTCGTGTGTAACATGTAGGTTTTACAAAGATTCAAAAAGAACCTCATCAAGATTTAAAGAATTATATCACCGAGAATCAAGAATCTTACTTGAACTTCAATGGTGGTGGATTATGGTTTTCAAAAAGAACCTCATCAAGAATTCTTATTTCCTTGTAATGTCAACTTCAAATCTTTCTTTGACACCAATTTTAATGTGAAAGATTATAAAAAAAAATATTCTACAACTAGGGAATTTTATTTTGAGAATTAAAAGTCACAAAATTTTTTCACATGATCGAATTCTACAACTTGATTGTTATGACACTCAATATGCTTTTGTAGGTTGGCATAGATCTACTTCATGATTTAATGCCTTATAATGAGAAATCTCTATTTCCCAATAGAACACACTTGCTACTTTCCACTACACTCAATTGAAGAAGGAAAATAGATGAAGAAGAACATACTTCTATTGGGACATACATGGTAGGAACACCTAGAACCCATAATCTACCAATCGGCTTATCTAGTTTGTCCACTAGTGGAAGTCAGTAAATCACCATCACCATTTCCCTCATCTACAGTAGAATCACAATCATTAGATATACCATTAATAGTATCTATAGGTTTCCTATTAGAGCAGTATTTCCTACTATGGCCTTTTATGCGATAACCATTATAGACCACAGTCTTGTACCTATCCATCCTATATTTGGACTTATTCCTGTTACCATACCTCATTGCTACAAGCCCCTCACTACGTAACTCACCTAGAAATTCTCCAATCCATTAATTCTCAATCAATTCATGGTTTAGCAAGGAATTTTTAACTTAAGTAAGAATTAATTTATCCTTTCCATATAATATAGTCTCACAAAAATGTTTATGAGCAACAGGCAAAGAATATAACAATAGATGATGATATTCCATAAATATAGAGTCAAATTCATAACTATATAGTCAAATTCATTAGGATGATATTCCAAGGCCTAACCCTCACTAGATTTCAAATCACCAAGCCAGCTCTTCAACAATATATATTTTACCATAAATCTAGTCATATACAAGAATTCTAGCTTCAATCACAAGGCGAGAACAATTGTCTCTTTTGCCACTTCCGATAAAATATCATTTGACAAACCTAATTGCACGGTGGATAGAGCCTTCAAATCAAAGTCTCTTAACTCCTCATCAGACATCATTCCTGGCTTCTCCACTTTCCAAAATAATCCCTTGTCATATCCATTATAAAAAAGGATCGCCTTTAACTTTAATTCCCATAGCTCAAAATTGATAAACTAATCAAATCTCTCAATTTCAAATTTTATATATGCCATCCCAATACAGATAAAACACACACCTAATCTCTGTACCAATTATAGGAAAAAATTCACAATAGATGTGAATGGCTAGGATATGACCTCACAAGCAATCAGAATATTAAAAGATCCTTTTTGGGGAAACAATAATGACCCTTATTATACACAATACTTGTGATTACAAGGAAAATCAAACAGTCTGCACAATATCAATTAGTACACAATTCTCGCAAAAATATAACAGAATACAAGAGGGGAAGGTTTGGATAGGTTCAGTAATGAGCCACACATTGTTAGGGTTTCATACACATCTATTTATAAAAGTATGTTATCATCATAAGTGAATGGTAGAAAATAGGAAAAGACATGGTCCATGTTAATAAATAATGAGCCCATGTATTTTTTCTAGAACTCTCTACTTTAGCCAAAAATCTGCAAGGCCATGTGTACCAATAAGGTCCCTATGTTTTAAATCTAGATCTCCTTTTGGCTCCAAACTTCTCTAAACACCCGCATGTAACAATCCATGATAGAATATACATATAAATACAAGTCATGATCTCACATCATCCTCAATATATAGCCTCTATCAAGAAAAAGAGGTATCTAGCAAATGAGAGAAAAATTTGGTTCCTTGCATAGATTCCTATGTAGAGGAGTTGAAAAAAGGTTTCCCCTTTTTAAGCTTATATGAGTAAAATATAGTTTTCAATGGACAACTGAATGTCAAAAGGCATTTGATTTTTTCACGGCCCACTTATCAAGATTTTCAACCTTAAATATTCTATTAGAAGGGAAAGAATTGTTCTTATATCTCGTCAAATCGACATTAGTGATATACTCTATTCTATTTAGAGAATATTTTGAAATGACAACACAAAAACCCATCTATGACACTAGTAAAGTGCTTACCAAAAAAGAAAGTCAATATTCCAACTAAGGGAAAATAGCTTGTTCTTTGTTTATTGATTCTCGGAATTCAAATCCTTATTTTGATTACCATTCCAACATATTTTTAACAAAAATTCCTCTTAGAACCATTCTACATTAACTAGATAATTCAGAGAGAATGATGGTGTGGGTTAATGAGTTGAATAGATACGAAATCCTATATAATCTTATACCTTAGATGAGTGTATGTTTGAGAATGAACATCCTCTATCATTAAAATAAAGGTAATAAGGGGAATGGGAAATAAATGTTGATGGAGCATCTAATAGCTTGGGATCTGAGGTCGGGGTTGTATTGATTTATCAAAATGGCATAGTTGTTGAATATGTACTAAGATTTGGCTTTAATGCCACAATTAATGAAGTAGCATATGAAGCTACTCTAGCTAGGCTCAAAATAATGCATGACTTGAGGATAAAAAAGGTTAAGCTTCATAACAACTCAGCATTGGTTGTCGGGTAATACAATGAATAGTTTGAGGTTTGGGAGTCTAGCATAGTGATTCATTTAGGGAATTTGATTGAAGTAACAAACCACTTTTCTTTTGTCAAAATCATTAAAAAATCATTTAGGGAATCCATTGGTTGATGTACTAGCCTTGCTAGCCTCAACTAGTTCATCCTCATTGTCTAGGAGAGTTGAAATATAATACATGATAGAATGGTCAATATACATATGAATTACCCATGAAAAATAGTTTTAGATTATAGACGTTTTGATGCAAGATGAATAGATAAAGGAACTTATAAATTACTTGGAAGAGGCAATCATGTTAATAGATAAAAATAAAGCATTTGAATTAAGAAGAAGGGCCATGAAATAGTTTTTTAGTGATAGAGAGCTATATAGGCATTCATAAACAATGTTGGTATTTAAATGCTTAACTCAAGTAAACAGGTAGAGAATGTTGGAAGATTTCCACACCTGCATATGTGCTTTGCATCAAGCTGTTAGATCACTCTTGGCTAAAGCTTTGCCCCAAGGGTATTACTGGAAGATGATTTATCAATATGCTAAGGCAATTATGCAACAATATCAAGCATGCCAAAAATTTTCTCTAGAACAATTGTCCCCACCTATTTTAAGTCCATAGCCATTTTATGTTTAGGGAGTTGACATTGTCAGCCCACATAGTGCTATTAATATGGATTGTAACACCCATAAAGTTTTGAACTATAAAGTTTCATTTTAAAGACAATATGGATGAGTTTATAAATGTAGAAAAAAGGAATGTTACCATCACATGAACCATGAGAAATGTGTAATCATTACCTAACCTATGCCTAATGCAAGGCAAAATGGAACAACAAATGAAAGATGCATGATGTACTAATAATACAACAATACTCATGATAACAATGATGAGAATAATAATATTGATAGAAAAGAGAGCTTACAAAATCGAACTACAAGAATTAAAACTTAGAGTTTAAATAACTAGAAAGAACCAAAAACATCCCAACAGAATAGTCAAAATACATCTAAATAGCTAGCCTAACTCTTAACTATATAGAATTACAACTCTCAAACACTAAACAATGTCCAGATAATGACCCATAATATCATCATCAATATACTCTAGCTAATAATTATAACCCTACACATTATCCTCTTATCACCAAACTTGAAGCTAAATCATTACAATGACCACACAAATGTAGTATCAATATGGTGATGTAGAGGAAAAAAAAACCTAAGTAAATATGGTAAAGGCTCATGCCGCACATTGAAGTCACATAATAGCATGGTGATAAGTATACTAACAAGGTATAACACTTAATATTATGATAGTAATATAACAAGGCATACTTTCATGGAAATAATGGAAGAATAATAATATAGATTATACACTAGAATCATATAATGAAAATAATATTTAAATTCTTCCTTTAGTGAACACATACTCTCTAGTTATTAAGATAATCGATTCGATCCCACCTAGTTCTCTACCATGAACAAAATTCATGGCAGCATTTACAAATAATAAGATACCACACTCACAACACAGTTCTAAGATACATCAAAGGGGATTTTCTCTTGAGGTACCATGGCAACCACATGTCAAATGCACCTGCTAGGAAGTCTAATGTAGATTGGGATATCTAATATATTGAATTTTTCCCATATTTTTATCCTACTTTCCCTAAAATTTTGTTTTCTTTTTTGGCCTCTTATTTGCATTATTGTTTTCTTGATAGAAGATTATAGGAAATTCTTGCACAAACATAAGGATTCAATGGAATAATGCATGGAGTCAAGAGAATAATCAATTATGGAGGGCCTTAAATGAAGAAAATAAAATTTACGTATCATTGGAGAAGTAAAGAGGGACAAAGAGTCAAAAAGAGAAGCAAAGGAAGCAAAAGAAAGAAGATTTTCGTGTTGCACATCCAAGCAGACCTAAATACCTTAACACTCGAGAAAACAAAAGTTGCACAACCAAGCAGTACAGATTTGCATAGTCGTGTAACTATTGAACAAAGTCCCACAATAATATGCCGAGAGAAAAAAATCACATGGCTAGCCGAAGAAGCCTTGCACAGCTATGTAGTAGACAGTTATTGCTATTTCGCTTGATTTCTTTCACACAACCTTCCTCTATTTGATACACATATATAGGGGGTATAAAAAGGGGGAAGCACGATGGATTTTAAGAGGAGGATGATTCCTTTATATGATTCTCAAGAAAAAATAGCCTATTGTAATCTTTATTCAATTTATGTGTAATCTATGTTCTTCAATCAAGATTTTGAAGGGTGTATTTCAACTCTATACATAATTAATTTTCTCTTCAACCTACGGTTTGATCTTTTCATTTTTTTTTCTTTCTCATTATTTATTAATTCTATCATATATATGTCAATTAAATCATTATCTACATTTTATTCAAGTCATGAGTGAGTAATCATCTTTCTCTAGGATTGAATTAGGCTCTAATTGGTATGAATAAGATGAGTTAAATTATATGTCATATGTATGGTTCGTAACAACTATTTCATATATTCGAAAATAACTATATAGGTTGGATTTGAATTAATATGAATATATATATAGATGTTGATTATGGCTGAAAGGTTGAGCTTAATATCAGAAAGTTAATATACGAATGAGAATCCAATTGATCACGAGGGTAGACAATTGATTCTTAGGGATAGTTTAAATATTGGTGTTTAATGGATTTAATCTAATCTATTAGTCATGAAGGTAGTCAATGGATTAGATTAAATACATTCTTGGACCTTGAAAGAGGCTAGTGAATTAAAAGTGACCGATTGTTCACATTAGTAATACATTTTTTATTACCATAAATGAGACAAAAATTCAATCCCAGGTTCACATCTATAGGCCAATCATTTGTAATTTATTAGTCAGTTTAATATTTTCTTCCATATTTCCTTTTATAGCAAATCTAGAGAGCTAAAATAATGAAATTTGGTAATTAATTTTGATGTACCAGCAGATATGGCCTTAACATGCAACAATGCAATTATGCGCTCACAAAAGAGTGTCTATCAATATCAGACCCTCCAAACGTGTTTAGAGCACACTAAGGGGGATTGTGCTAGAATATCTCACCCACCACACCTTGAATACCTTCATCATGAAAGCTATACATGTTGAGATACCACACCGACCTAAGTAATCGACAATACAAAGTTCTAGAGGGCTTGTACTAGGATACCTCACCCACCTATACTAAACACCAATGCCATGTGTGCCTAGCATACTACATTCCTATACCTCAAAGATATGCACATGCCCATCTACTAACCGCAGCCTAGTAGAGAAGGAAATATGTACTGAGTGAAAAGATAAAAACATAGGGCAACCCACCCACTAACTCTCAACTAGATACCCCAAAATTCAGGGAAAAAGTTCAAACAAAATCTTGATATATTATTCCATTAATAACATATTAGGTTCTTCGAAGTGATAACACCAAACACAAGAAAATGCACATAAGCCACCAAATGGGTGTTTAAAGGTGACACCAAAATATGACACATAAAGACAACGTTATTATCTTCTTGGTCCATATAAAAATAAGCTTAAGCATTGTTGAAATCATGATTAGAATGTCGTAATTATATAGAGACATTAATTTGGAAGTCCTAAAGAAAGAAGATTAAGTATCAATCAAGCATGACAAAATCAAGTGAACTTGTTAACTAAACCTAGGGAATGTTCTACTTGTTTAGTCACATTAGACATGAGAAAATAACATACAGTGTAACCAGCAGACTTGTAGGTCCAACTGTTTGACTGTTCATTGGAACCAATCGAAGATTTGGCCAAACAAGTAGATGAGTCTAAGTAGATACCAAACCACTCTAGTCACAAGGTAACCAATCAATGGGATTGACAATCTAATTGGCTATTCAAGTGACTAGTCAATCAGTAATCGCAAACTGGTCGACTAGTCTAGGCTAAACAACACCTAGACGCACAAACCAAATATGAAAAAAATTCCCTATCTTTTTAAAATTAATCATATTATTCTTCTATGTTTTAGAACATATAAACAGAATTAATCCACAAAAATCATGGTAGGAATCATTACTCAAAAAAATCATGCTTGAAAATCACCAAAATTTTGCATAATATTAAAAATGCTCGAACATGCACCAAAACTTCATAAATAAAAATACGAAAAACATGCTTAAATACAAGAAATCAACATAATTCCTTCTAATCACAAAGAACACTTAAAATAAAGAACCTCAAAAAATAGAACAATTCCTCATTCATATTAAAGATAAGGATGGCTTACCTTCAAGCAAATCTTCTAGCACAAAAATACTCCTAACTTGATGGTCTCTACCAAGATCTCAATTTACTAAGAGAATCAAAACCATTAAAAATTATTTTCAACAAATTGAATAAAAATATGAGGGAAAGGAAAATGGCATAGCACTACCTTTTCTCAAAACTTAAATCAGATGGAAAACCAAGATCTTCAACCCTTCTCAAAATATTAAGCATTCCTTGAGTATTAAAGAAAATATTAGAAGAGGAGAGAAGAGATAAGAGTTTTACCCATGGATAAGTAAACAAGAGGCATGATAAATTAGTAAAATACCTAATATTTGGATGATTTTCACTCTTGATATACACATGTTTCCATCGATTCTCTATACATATTGTTAGATTTTCTAGTAGATTTGTAGACACTATATCCTTTGGTATTTTGTTTTGTAGGTGCACTTAATGGATGGAAACAATTCTTAGATGAATTAATATGAAGGCTTTGAGTATACATTGCAAATAACCAATATGCATATAGCCTTATAAATTTTAGAGACAATTACGTCTGATTTAATGTGTGAAGAATTTTTCCTTTGATATAATTTCAATTTAGAAAAGTGAAAACAAAAAACTTATAGATTTTTTCTTAGATTTCCAGCATATTCAAGATCACCTTGATATGAATCCGAGCGAAAATGTTGTGAAAATGTTTGCAAAATTTGTCCACTACATGGCTACCACACAACCATAAGCAACTAGTCCATGACCTTGCATAAAATTTTAACGATAAATTAACACACGATTTGGCTATACACAACTAGTAGAACCATGCGACACAATGCTGAGAATAGAGAAGATGCAGGGTCTGGCTTTATGTGATCAACACACTTGTGCACCCAATAATGTCAAGAAAAAGAATGCCTCATAGCTCAGTTGTGCATGATCAACACAGTCATGTGGGGTTTATACCACCATGATCACACATGACCCAACAATCATGAGAAGAGTTTATTTGTTGTACAAAGTTAGAATGGAAGATAGGGAGATTGAGGGGAGTTTTTCTAAATTTTTCTTTTCTCTCTTCCCTTCTGAAAATAAGAGAAACTCCATTAATGTAAATCAAGATTTTTTTCCTTAAATCTAAGATTTAATTCTAGTTTTAGATTTTGTACGTACTCTAGGCATCGGTTTCCAACATTTATTTATAAGTTCTATCATTTTTATATTTTTTCATTTTATTTCTTAAATTTTACTACAATTATGAGTAATTAGATTTCTTTTCTATGATTGGATCAATCCTAAATTTTCAATTAATGAATAATTTATTTTAATTTCCATTTTGATTAATTGAATTCTTAGATTTGATTGTTAGTTATGTAATTTTGGATGAGTTGATTGATAACCAACTTAATTAGGCATAGAAATTAAATCAAATGATTGAAAGGTGAAGATTAATAATTGGAAAAATGTAAATTAAACTAGAGATTAGAACTATAAAAGTAGGCTAGAGTCTCTTAGGAATTTAATTGATGTAGCCTAAAAAATTAATCAATTTAATTCAATTTAATACTATAAACAAAAGGTTATTAAATTGTATTCGGTGTAGCTTTTAGACCTTAAAAGAAGCTATTAGTTAATTTAGGTTATTTCTCTCTCTTATATTTAAGTAATTGTTTGGTAATTGAATTGATTATTCATTAATTGTCAATTAATGATGACACTCTAATCCTAGTCTTTTAATTATATTTTTCCTATTGCTATTAGTATTATAATTTGATTTTATGTTGTCAGTCATAGTCTACTCTCAAATTTTTATTTATCTAGATTGCTTAAATATTGAAGATTCAGTACTCAACAATGAAGTTTGTGTGGCCTACAACCTTTAAATGCTATAGCAGTCAATGTGTTTCCAGACTTTTCCTAATAAGTTTTTGGCATCGTTGCAGGGGACTTCAATAGTGGATATTGAATCCCTTATTATCTAGCTAAACTAGATTTATATTGTCTTTTCATTCCACTCTTTTCTTTTTTTTATTTGATAGATCATTGTTTGTTTTTTAGGTACTTTTTTTTGCAATGATATTTTTTCCTAGACCTCGAGTTGAATTAAATCATGAAATTGAGAGGACATTTAGTGAGATAAGGAAGTGGGCACTTGAGACCCAAGCAAGCACTAGTTCAGAAATCATAACTAAACTAAGAGGAATTTGAAGATCAAAATTACTTTATTAAGGAGTTTGCATCTCCGAATGAATATGGGACACAATTGAGCATACGAAAGCCTAATATAACCACTAATAATTTTGAATTGAAGCCTACACTCGTCAATATGGTGTAGTGAAATCATTTTAGCGGTAGCATAATAGAGGACCCAAGTTTACACATCTCCATATTCCTTGATTATTTCTACACCTTGAAAATAATGGGGGTATCAAATGAAGTTATCAGGCTGTGATTATTCCCATTCTCATTATAAGACAAAGATAGAGCTTGGTTGCAATCACTCCCTTCTAGGTCCATCACCACTTGGGACTAACTTTAAGGGGATTTTTTAAACAAGCATTTCTCCCCATCCAAGATGGTTCAACTAAGGAATCTCATTACCAATTGTAGCCAAATAGATGGTCAGTTCTTATACGAAGCATGCAAATATTAAAAGGATATATTGAAAATGTGTCCAAATCATGGGTTGGAGGAGTGGATCCTATTTCATACTTTCTATAATTATCTCATTTACAACATAAGGATTACTATAGCTATAGTAGTAGAAGGCACTCTTATAAACAAAATCATAATAGAAGCAAAATAGTTAATTGAGGACATAGCTCAAAACCACTACTAGTGGTCAGGTGAACGCTCTTCTAACAAGAATGGCAGACTGTATGAAGTTGATGTCCATGATCATATTTCTTCTAAATGTGATGAATTATTTTAGTGGTTTGATAAATTTAATGTGATTGTATTAACTTCTGCTTCAACTACTTATGAGGATGATGGTGTTGTAGAAGACTCAACTTTCGAATGCCAATTTGTTTCTCCACCCTCCAATGATGAAACTCATGTAAGTCATGTGAATTATATGAAGAATTTGAATAAAAAAAAAGGAGAAATATTACCTGTTACTTACAACCTAGGGTGGAGAAATCATTCTAACCCTTCATATAAGAACCTACCACCTAATCCCATTGCTCGATTGAATTTTAAGCCCCTAGGTTTTTAAAACCTTAGACCAACTTTTCCTAACCCTCTAAAGTCTAATATTGAGTTGATGTTGGATAATTTTATGGCATCTCATATTCAGAATATTGAAGATTGGAGAAAATCTCATAAGAACTTGACTTCTAAGGTTGAATCCCTAGCCACTCAAAACAATATGTTTGAAAACCAAATTATTCAAGTGGCCTAATAGTCTAGTTATTCTTTTAAACTCTTTGGAGTGTTTCTAGGATAATAAAAAACCAAGCATAAAGGTTCCAATAATTTCATCATACTTAGGAGAAATAAGGAATTATAAGGGCCCATTTTGAGAAAAGAAGTCAAGGAGGTGGATAAGAGAGTAGACGATGTAATTGGAGAGAGTAGAAAACCTATCACCATTGAGAAAGAAACCATCCTAGAAAAGGATCATAAGGTTATAAAATATGTCCCTACACCACTATACAAGCCCCCACTACCTTTTCCTCAAAGATAAGCTAAGTTAAGGCTAGAGAAATAATTTAGAAAAATTGTTATGATTTTGAAAATGCTTTATATTAGCATCCCATTTATAGAATCCATATCTTAAATGTCAACTTATGCTAAATTCCTAAATGAGATTCTTTCTAAAAACATACGATTAGAGGAATATGAGGCCATAGCCTTGACCCAATAGTGTAGTACTATCATACAAAATAAGATAGCACACAAGCTTTAGGACCCGACATCCCTCTCTATTCCTTGTACTATTAGTGATGTATCCATTAACCATGCTCCCTATGATATCAGTGATAGTGTAAGTTTAATGACTCTTTCTATGTGTAACAAGTTGCAAGTAGGTGATTTGAAGCCTAATACTATATCCATTTAATTTTCTAATCGATCTATGAAACATATATTAGGAATATTAGAGGATGTACCTATTAAGATTGGTAAGATTTATATATTGGTTAGATATGTTATTTTATAGACAACTAAGGATTCTTAAATCCCAATTATTTTTTGTATACATTTCTTAGCTACCAAGGCTACTAAGTCATTAGGCACATTTGGTGGCTTTTTATCTTAGCTAAGCAATGGATCCCATGGTGTGTTCCTCAACCGAGGTGTTAAAGCCATTGATACATGCTAAGGGATTAAGTTAGTCTAGTCAATGTGATCAACCAATGGTAGATGGATCAAACCCTAATTTGTTTCGCTGCCATTAAATTATAACAAAAAAAATAAAAGTGTGTGTCATATAGATATTTATATTATAGACAAGGCTTTTTATCTTAAATGCCTTGTTCTTGGTATTATTATATTATGGTTTTATTCTTCCTAAAGAGGAATATTATGACTACTTGGTATAATTACAAGATTAAATGAGATGAAAAAAGTTTGAAGAAAAGGAAAATATCATGCCATATATACGAAGGATTTATATAAATCTTGCTAAAAAAAAGGGAAACATTTGTAGGGCTCTTAAGATGTTTATTTATCTTCACTATCACCTTCAATCTCTTTGAATCATTTAGGAATGGGAATACTCTCCATGTCTTCACCTTCATACAATTGTCTATCAACTTTATGCAGTTAGTCATGCTCTACCAAGACTTTATACTAAGCATATCTAACAAACACACCGTAGTCATGCCACTATGATTGAAGTTGTTTTTCATAATGGGCAAACTCTTTACTTGGAAAATACTTGTCCACATCTTCATTAACATATCTTGGCTTGGCATTGGTAATTACTTTATTTAAACAATTACCAATAAATTTTTTTTATACCTCAATTTTTCGTTGGCATTAGATAGTCTTTTCTAAATCCACTTAATTCTCTGCTATTCGCTGAATATTTTTATAAGATTTCATGGTGTAGGCGATCAATCTTAGAAAAAATCTTGGCTACTTTAGCATTGAGGATATTTTTCTCTTTTTGAGTAACTTTTAGCCCATCAGAAAACTTCTAGACCTTCTTGGCATCTATGGCCCAACACTACTAGGAAAACGGGAAATAATAACGGGACATTAATAACGGTAGTTCGACAACCGTGGTCAAACGCGTGAAAATTAATGGGCGGGAGAGTTTTGATAACGGTTCTAGCTAAAAACTGTTATTAAAAGGGCAACGTTAAAATTTGCACGGATGTTTTAATAACGGTTTTAGGTAAACCTTTATTAAAAGAGGATTTAATAACAGTTCTTATTAGAACCGTTGTCAAAAGTCAGAATCTTTTAATAACGATTCCTAGAAGAACCGTTATTGAAATATGTTTTAATAATGGTTCTCTCAGAAACCATTATTAAATACTCTTTTTAAAAACGGTTCTCTTAGGAACCGTTATTAAAACTCCAAAATCAAACTTATATTTTGTTCAGTTCTGTTTTGTGCCAAAATTTTCAGACTCTCTGTGCCTTCATTCTCTTGCTCTCCTTCTCCTTGCAAACCCTCGCACCACCACACCGGCTCCTCTCAAGTAAAGGAAACCCTCGCACCGCCAACTCTCCACCACGCCTCTGCCATTACCGGCTCTGCATGTGCGTGCTATCATTGTTCCGAAGCTAGCTAGCACTTGCACCTTCATCCTCTGTCGACGTGTTTGAAGCCCTTACCTCTCTCAACATTCTCGATCACTGTCGTGTTTGTAGCTAGCTCACTTTATGTATGTGTTTGTTCTTCCTCTCGTAACTTTTTATCTACTTATATATGTATATATATATATAAATGCATGGATGTTGCTACAGGGTTTCGTTTGTTTGTTATTGAAAGATTGTGGTTTTTCGTTCGAAAATGTGTACGTTGTTGTATGTATTGGCTGAAAATTTTGCTGTTTGTTGTTGAATTTGTTGCGTTATTGTTATATATTAACAAATGCATGTGTTGGCCGAGACCTTTACATATATATATATATATATATATATAATATAAATGTGAGTGTAGAATTATATACATTTTCACTCATAAAAACTATATATATATACATATACACACACACACACACACATTTTCATTAATAAGTATAGGAGACTAGCAATAAGATATAGGAAATGTCATATAATGAAATGCAAATATATTTTACATATGCATATGTTAATGATTGTTGTTTGATGAGGATTAAATAGATATAGAGAATAAGGAATATATAAAATTGAATAATTAAATAGAGAGAAATAATTGTGTATGATAATAATAATATATAATAATAATAATTAATAATATGATTTATATATTATGCTTTAATTACATTTAGCTAGGTTTAGGGATTAGTTTTTTTTTGTGGTTTAGGGTTAGGTTTTATTATAATAAATTATGGTTAATTAGCTAGGGTTAGGGTTAGGGTTTATCGTTTATTATGGTTAATTATGGTTAATTAGGGTTAGGGTTAGGGTTAGGGTTAGTATTAATATCTTTTTGGAAACGTGTTAGCTAGCATGATTCGTATATATATATATATATATATATATATATATATATATATATATATATATATATATATATATATATATAATAGCATGATACATTTGAGATTAATTCTTTCTAAGCATGATTCGTATTGATAATATAATAGTACATTATTATGCTCAATACATAACATTCTAACATAATTTATTTATTTATTTATTGTAGAGATATGGCCAACAAAAACATTGATAGGGATAGCAGTGATGAAGAAGGGAAGAGAGGATCTACGATTATGAGAATTATCATAGACATGAGGAATAGAGGAGAAGTAGTCGAGTTGGGATGGAATACTTACAATCTTCCCATCGACCCTTACGTAGATATGTTCTTGACCTACATTTCACTTGTGACCGATAACCGTGTTCCTATCTCCTATAATAATTGGAAGCAGGTTCCACAGGGTCATAAGGAGCATATTTGGCAGGAAATCACGGTAAATATGCTATTTTATGTAATCATTTTTGTATGTCAAATGTTATTAATTTTATTACATTAACATCGGTATACATCTACATGTCTTATTTTGCAAAGAGTGTTCAATGTCCTAGAGAGTAGGAAGAAATGGCTTCTTAGACATTGTGGGGAGCGTCTAAGAACCTTTATGTCATATTTAGCTCGTAGAAAAATGTATAGAAAGAAGGATGGTTCTGTACGACATAACCCACCCAAACGATACGGTTTCATCGATCAAGAAAGTTGGAACCAATTCATTGCTTCTCGTCTTACGATGGATTTTAAGGTACTTGTTAGATAACAATTAAACTTTTTGCATCAATCCCAGTATTATGCTTAATATTGAAATAACCATGTCATTATGTTTTGGCTTGTCACATAGGAAAAAAGTACCCAAAATAAAGAGATTGCCAAGCAAAATAAATACCGGCATAATATGGCTTGCAAAGGCTATGCGGGCCTTGAAGAGGAGTTGGTATGCATTTTGTGATTATCTATTTACATGTAAATGTTGAATTTTATAATAATATTCTTAATTAAGAATATTTTTTGATTTGTAGCTTCTAGCCCAAGACTTGGACCCATGTACCTCGTCCATCAATATTGGTACATTATGGAAGAAGGCTAGAGCAACAAGAGATGGATATATTAATGAATATGTTGATGTTGCAACCAAAAAAATTGTAAGTTTGTAGATATCTAGAACCCTACTTACTTTTCTTTTAGAAAACTATTATATTATGCTTATTCCAATAAGTTAAATTTACAGGATGAACTTGAAACGTCAGAAGGTGAGGAGGTGGACCAATATAGCATTGTGGCCCAGGCTACAGGAATTGTAGAACACCCTGGAAGACATAGGGGCATTGGATTGGGTGTTACGAGAACGAGCATATGTGGTCGATCTCGTGGTTCTCGTAGCACTAATGAGCAAGTCGCCATCCTCACCCAAAAATTGAACGTGGCATTTGAACGGATGGCAACAATGGAGCAAGAGCTGTCATTTATTAAATCTCAAGGGTATAAGTCATCCGATTTAGTAGACCATGATCAACTTCACATACCTAATGTAAATAGCATCAGAGATAGTTGTGAAGCTGATGCATTTCTTTCTACTCTTCCTGAGGTAAGCATTACAAACTATGAATTGTTATTAAATGTATTCACTGTTATAAATTATTAATAATGTGTAATATTTTTGTTTAGGGTTTGCATAAATGTGACTTATTAGTGAATGACCTTTCAACAATTTTGGCGAAAGGAAGGGTCCGCATCAGTCAAAGTATTGAAACGCAGACAATCCACGGGTATAATTTAGCCCTAAATACAAGGCCGGTGAGTATTGACACTCCAATCATTGGCAGTGCACACTTACCTTGTTATAAAGAGGGCGATGAGGCAACCACAGTACTAGAAGCTCATGGAAGCTTCGTGGCTTGGCCTGCGGATCAAATACGTCTCACTACTGAAGAGGTATTGACATTTAATTTGACATCTTCATTAGACCTTGTTTAGTAGTTACACTATATATACCTTTTTCATATATATATATATATATATATATATATATATATATGCTCAATATATATTTTGTTTAATATTATCAATTAAGGAATCAAAAAAGGAATAAAAAAAGAAGACTGCTTCTGCTAATAAAACCAAGAGAGGTACTAGTAGAACGAGCAACACAAAACAGGGCGCTGCTAAAGGAAAGAGAGCTAAATCTGAAAAATCAATTGCCCCACAAAAGATTCCTTCTTCAGATCAGCAAAGCCAACCTCCACCAGCATTAGCTATATTATATTTTTATGCCCAAAACTACCTCAGGGACAATTATATTTTCATTGATTGTCGTCCTGAGTATGTTGGGAGGGACGATGCTACTTACATGGTATCGATGGCTGACATAAGCGACATTTATAATCAAGAATGGATGTCAACCATAAGTGTTGCCGTCTATGTCGCGTAAGTATTATTTCATTTTGAGATTTTAGTACTTTTAACTTATACAATTGGAATTTTTATGACCTCTTATATGAGTTATTATTTATTAACAAATATGCATTGTTTTTGTTATCCATAGGTTGGTAGCTACTCGAGCTGCGATGGAGGGAATGTTGTCCTCTATTGTGTTTGTGTGCCCATACTACATAGCTGACGGTAGTACAATAACAGAGGGTAGGCACATAAACTATTTAGCGGATCGTATTTTGATTGAGGGACACAACAAGCTCTATCTCATTCCTCACCTCGCAACTGAACATTGGGTTTTGTATGCCATCCGACCTGATCTTAATAAAGTCTATGTGTTTGATTCCCTTCGAACCTATGACGTGCCTTTTGAAGTCGCTCGTCGTTATGGGAAGGAATTTATCGACATGTTAGTATACTTTTCACTTCTTACTTCATTAGCTTACTTATACATATATTCGCTTAGCTAGCTTTCATTATTTGAGGTATATATGGGTACTTACAATATTGTGTATCCAACTCTATTTATTAGGGCACTACGGACATCGTATCAAAGGAGAGGTGGGAATGGTGTCCCAGACCCAAAGAATGTTCAATATGAGCCTATCATAGTAAGTAGGAAGGCAACTTTTTTGTATTTTATTTTAATTAAAATTAATATCTAATAGTTAGAGAGCTAACTGAATTTATATGACAGTGTCCACAACAGCAAAACGACAAAGATTGTGGATACTATATATGTAGAGCAATGGATCTGATAGTCCAAAATAGATCAGTCAACATAGATCCAAGCCATGTATGTTTTCTTTTCAATATTTTTCCATTAATGAATCATGACATATATGTTTGATACTTGACGTAAGTGCTAACTGTATATTAATCAAAACTTGAGATTTATTGTTTTTCACCGATGATTATGCACAAGGCCAACAATACAATGTTGAAGAAATTGATGAAGTGAGAGAGAAATGGGCCAAGCATGTGCACTCATTCATTCGGTATTAGGTAGAGATCTATATATTCTACATGCATGTTCAGGTTTGTATTTTGTCTAGCTATGTCTTTAAGTCTTCTAAGCTAGATTTATAAACATTTTGCTTTGGTGTGTAGAGCTACCAAGTTGTGGTATACCTACTAATTTTGATTCTTGAGTATATATGTCTGGTGTATTAACAAGGCCGGGATTGATTGAAATTATGGTGTGACTGTAGATTTGTTATCAATTGATGATGTTTTACAATGCAGATTTAGTAATTATTTGAACATACAACTGTGTATGTGGGCAGGAACAAAACTGCAAAAACTAAAAAAAAAACTGGAGTTTTAATAACGGTTCTGATGAAAACCGTTATTAAAAATCATGTTTTTAATAACGGTTTGATACTTGAACCGTTATTAAAACCTAATAACGGTTTGATACTTGAACCGTTATTAAAACCTATCTTTTAATAACGGTTTTCATCATAACCGTTATTAAAACCCTCTTGTTTAACAACGGTTTTTCTCAAAAACCGTTATTAAACATGCATTTTATGCTCATATTGGCGGGTTTTTTCATACTTTTGATAACGGTTATGAACCGTTATTAAAGATTTAATAACGGGCATTTTAATAACGGTTGAAAACCGTTATTAAAACTGTAAAATAACCGTTATTAAAACTACTTTTTGGGGTAGTGCAATTATTTTTCTCCATAGTTAATCAATCAATTATTACTATTTCTTTAAGGAGATCATCCTTCAAGTGGATATTATATTCTCTTTGAAGATTCATTTTAACATTTGATAATTGTTTCGCCCTTTCTAAATGATCTTCTAAAGTAGCAACTTGAGCCTAAAAAAAATATATGATAGGAGCAGAAGATTTTAGTTAACACTTTTTATTCTCAAATTCAAATGTTTTAGCTTGAAGGGATTCCTTCTTAGTTATAAAAGTTGAATGAGCTTTCTTAAAATATTTGTATTTATTCTCTATCTATAGGAAGTTTCTAGTGTTGTAAGAGAAACGATAAAAAAAATTATCTCCACATGAACAACTTCTTCAAACAATGAATATTAGTTTAACAAGAATAATTCATTGATGTAACTACATAGATGTAAGGTAAGAATATAACACTCACCTGAAAAATTGAGTTCATATTAGCCCTTAGAAAACTGGTTGTCATCTATCCTTTGATAATCTTTCTATCTTCCTAAAGCATCATGACTTAGGTTAACTCAAGACTAGTGAAGTCATGAAGATAACAACTAAAGAAAGAATAGTCTTAAGGAATGGATAAGGTAGATCTAACCTCCTCTAAAAGGATGTTATTTTCTTCTTAAAGACCATATTTTCCTTATGGGAGTGTGTACTCCCACTTTCTTTAGCCTAATGAGAAGGTATAGTATTGGATCCCACAATATCCTTAGCTTTCCTTGTTACTCCCTCTTGGTCATTGTTCTCCCAATCAAGAACAATTGTCTCATTATTAGGAGTTAAAATGGGGGCTAATATGGATTTTCTCATAAATGAAGTGAACAACCTTTTGCCTTTCTATAAGGGTAATGGCTAAGAGGAATGGGAGGACTCTTTTATTATGACAAGGGCCAACGGCTACTATATAGGGACGATAAGGGGAGACAAAGTTTTAATTAGCCTAGGAGTGGATTTGTAAACCTTTTTAGCCTTTGGAACTTTTGGAATAGATTTCGCTAGGCCAACTTCATGAGGAATATACAAGAAACAATAAAAAAAGATGGTTCAAAAAGTAACAATTAAAATTGGTAAACTTAATGAAGTTCCGAACCTTATTAGCTAGGATTTTTCCTTTAACCTTTTAGGAACAAGCTTGGATTCTCCTTCACTCTCATCAATATATAATACGGAATAAATAATTTGAGAAGAAATGCTATGAATTCTAAAAGTCAAAATTCACGATGAATAGTAAGAAATATTTTTCATTTGGATCCTTTAATGAGAATTGATCCATAAGGGTAGTTTAGTGGGATTCTTTACACCATTTGTGAAGATGGGAGTGACCATATACTATCAAGATTTTAGAACATTTCACTCTACAAAAAAAACATAATCTTGTGAGACAATAGACAATACATAACATTAGAGAAGTTAGATAGATAAAAAGAAAATGCTTTTCTCACCAACTTTAGTCATTAAACCTATCTTCTTCATTATGATAGGATCATTGCTAATGTTATCATTATTAACAATGTGCCATTCTCATGAAAAATTATCAAATTTATCTATAAATGCTTCTGAATCTAGAGTAAAGGGAAAACATCTCAAACTTGAGGGTTCAGTTGATCCCACTTTAGTAAATTAAATTTAGAATTGCACAAAATAAAAAAAGATGTACTATGACTTCCACTTTTTCATATAGAAGTGAGGCTCTTTATTGAATTTATTCTCTCCCATTTCTAAATGAAGTACAACTCAAAGAAAAAGGATGAAATAAGAATTAAAAAAATGCTTAAAATGGTCAATTATAGGTGAAACCTCTAATAAATGACACCCAAATCAAAAACAAGTTACCATTCTTGAAGCATTGAGAGAAAATTGTGTGAGACTGAAGTAGGATGTTTGGATGAATCTCCTCACAAGAAGATGTAAGGGATAGTGGATTCCACGTACAAAGCCTCATCATTTAAAGAAATGCACTTGTTTTGTGGATAATTAACCTTATCTGATAAGGATGGTATAATTAGAGTAAGAGAAGAGGGAATATAATACTTTAGATGAAAATACTCAAGTTGAGTATTTGTAATATTACTAGGAAGAGGAGTGTTCAATTCATTTGAGGGTTTTTAGGAAATAATTGAGAATAAAAGAAAATTCTAAAGGAGGAAAAATGGTCGAGGGTTTCATTTTTGAAGGGATTGTTGAGGATGAAGTAAATGTATGGAAATCAGAAATAGTTATAGATATGGATGAAGATTTGGAAATAAAAGAAGATTTATAGCTACTATGATGTGTTTGGAAAATATTCCTAAAAAAAGTAAAGGATTTACCATAAGGATTACAAGGAATGACAATTAGAGCAATGGAAACTGCATAAGTGAGACTTTTGTTTGGTAGCTTATAATGTTGCATAACACTATCTATATATGAAGATGATAGCTGTGGAGAAAATATCCTAATAGATGAAGAAATTGAAAAAAAAGGAGTGAAAGAAGATTAAAGATTTAATGTGAGAACAAAGGGAAAATAGAGAAGATAATAGTAGACAAAAGAGAAGAATGACAATCTCAGATACTGAAGATTTGGGGACTAAATACAAAGGGGGTTGTTTGTGTGTGCATTTTTTTTTGTATAGGAATGCCAAATAATTAATTTTACCACACTTTTTATTAAGAAGGTGAACAATCTACATTTATCATTGACACAATGTCCTTAATACTCTTGTTCAGGAGAAGTTAGTACATATAATCCATCCATGATTCTTGCTTGTTATTTACATTTTATTACATGAAACAATGGCAAAAAGAATGGATTATAATGAACTAATAATTTGGTCTCTTTCATAAAATTTCTAAGGTATTCATAGAGTTTTCTCACGATTTAGACACATGGATGGATAGGGAAAATGAAGCTTACTCAATAAGTTTCATTTTGATACCATTTTATGCTTTGCCAAAATTCAAAGTTTCAAATTTATAATAACTGATGAATTTGGTGTAGTTTTGTTTTTATATTTAATAGGACTCACCAATGGTCCTTGTTGATGGGATTTGGTTATATAATATTCACTTATGCATATTAATGGTCTATCAATGGTATTTTTATATAATAACATATATGAACAACCAATGATATTAAATAATCTACCGACTATGATAATATTATTTCACATTTTATGATATATATTCACTTATAATTTGCTAAAATTATATTTTAAATATTATGTTTTTTTTAGACCAATAAGGTATATTATTTTTTGAAGCATGCAATGTAGATAGTTAGCTAGTCTTGTTTTTTCTATAAACTTGTAATATAGACCACCAACTAACTATTGAAGCTCAATTTTCTTTCTTTGAAAGGTTAGACAGATAATACACATAGGCTATTCGTAAATCCTTGAAGATCATCCTATCTACTCTAGGGAGATAACCATTGGGCATGTAAGGTTGGTGAAAAATCATAGAAGTTTAACCCAGCAACCCTAGGATAATGATAAATGTAAAGGAGGAAATTTTGAATGAAATGATGATTTGGGCATTCCTCAAACTAGTTTTAGTTAGCTTCAAAGGAGTGATGAATCATAGACCATATATTAGCCCACCAAACCTCTAAATACAATCACTCATTCCTATTACTCTCCCAATTCCTTAATAGGCTGCATCATCATAAAGAATAGAGATGATTTCATGTTCCTGACCACACAGTATTCCTCCTCCCCTGGTCCTGTATTTGTAAATTTAGAGTCTTTTACTATTTGTGGGGAGACAAAAACATTAACATAATCACTCCTTTTTCTCTCCTCTCTACTCTAATATTTCCTTATGATGGGCTTATGACAATTTTTTTTATTAAGATTGGCGATAAGTCTAACATACTTCCACAATAAATAGTTTCCAAATTTCAAAGGCCAAGGTCTCTTGTATTTACAATCTGGTGTTCTAGTATATAATTCTCTTTTCTTATTTAATTTTTTGTACAACAAAAGTACGGGGCTTTTTCATAATTATGAGCTTTCTCTCATTTATTCCATGATAGAGAGTGTTCATATAGATATACATATCTCATTGGAAATCAATATACTAAGGTTAGAAATGCCCAAAGAGAAGATGTTACTATTATTGGTTTAATGATCATCCTTATCTGGGGAATGGGATTAGAAATTCCTATCAATACCTTTGTTCCAGCTTATAAATTATTTCTTGTTATTGAAAGTTGTCGGTTACCATATATCATTAAGTGTAGGGATATTTTTTGGTCCTTTTCTTGTCAAGTTATAACATAACTTTAACTACCAAAATCTAGCAAAATTGACCCCCTAAATAAAATTCGAAACTAATTGATGGGGATAAGATGCCGTTACCTCTAGCTGTTGATCCACCTCTCCCATGAACCCCACTTCAAACCTCTCCTTCTTCTAATGTTGGGACTTCCTGAAAATATTTATTTTAAGAAATATAATTAAATAAGGATTTATTAGATAATTAATTTAATTAATTATTTTATTTCAAACGGGAAGGATTTATTTAGGGCAAATTATTAAAGAATTTATAAATATTTTTATAAAGGAAAAAAATAAGAATTTTACTAATTAAATAGGAATTTAGGAAAAGTCTTTAAAAAACCCTAAATTCTTTTCCCCCGATCGACAGGTCCACCCCTTCCTTCTTCTTCCTCCTCCTCCCTTCTTCTTCCCGTCGAGCTACAACAACCTACCAGCCAAAAATTTCATCGGCAACTATGCACGTTCGCTTCCCACTTCTCCCCTCTCTTCCATGATGACTCGTCGATCACACTTGTCTACCCACTTCCCCTCTTCACTCGCACAATTTCCCTTTCCCCTGACCACTTGTAGACCACAAATGGAGAGTGCGCTGGCTAAAATCATCGACCGGTACCCAGTCCTGCCTACCACTCTTCCACCTTCCCTTCGACCCTAACTTCCCCCTTTCATCTATAAATTCCCCTATAGCAGCCTTTAGTCGAGTTTTTGGTTTGAATTTAGAAAAACCCTCCTTCTCGCCATCGCAACCTTAGAAGAGATGTCCTCTACCGTTAGCCAACTTGGCCGCCACCTCTGCCCACCAAAATCTTCCCTTCACCACCTTCTAGTTAACTGAGCCACCCATCTCCCTCGATTCTTCTCACACGAGCCATCACAGCTGTGCAAAATCCCCTACCCATCAAACTAAAATTTTAACCTCCACTACCCTTTGAGCCACCATTAGCCACCACTTCCATCACTGTTGCCACTCCTTTCACCTCCCAAATTGTACTACAAACCCTCCTCTACCTTTCCCTACCTCTCGTTTCCTCTCCCTCTCTCCTCCTCTCTTTCTCTCCTTCTTCCCCATTCGGCCACCACCTCTACCGCCGTGAGCCGCCACCTTTAGTTGCACCACCACCCTCACTTTACTCCTCTCAGCCTAGGCTACCACCAATACCTCAACCTCCACCCCCATTCTCCACCTTTTCTTCTTAAACTCCAACTTTCTCCTTTTCTACACACTTTTCTGGCCACCGCCACCACCATCGTGCACCACCGTCGGTGCCATCCATCTTAGCCGACTCAAGGTGAAACCCTAGACCCTCTCAACACTTTTCTCCTATTTAATTAAGTGTATTCTAATTTTATTTTAATTTTTACCATTATTCGATTATTATTATTATTGTTGTTGTTGTTGTTGTTGTTGTTGTTGTTGGGCATAATATTCATGTTACATTTTCTTGGAAGGTTTGAGAGTGATTATAAATTATTTTAGTTGTTAGTTTCAAATTTTAGGAATTAATTGAATTATTATTGGTATTATTATTTTATTATTATTGTTAATTATTTAAGGAGGGCCGATACCTTAATTTTTAATTAGTGTTCGCATATATGTATTTTAGTATTATTATTACTATTTTTAATATTAATAATAATATTATTAGAATCTTTATTATTTTAATATTAGTATAATTATTATATTTTATTATTATTATTATTATTATTATTATTGAATAGTACTCTCATTATTTGGAGGTAGGGTCAAAAACCCTACCTTGTAATTTTAGGCTTATACTATTATTATTATTAAGATTTCTATTAATATTATTATTATTATTACTAATGTTTTATTATTAATAAAATTTTTATTATTATCTTTAGTAGCATTATTTTGGTAAAGGGTAGAAACCTTTATATCACCATTCGTTTTAAATTACATTAATAATATTATCAGAATTTTTAGCAGTATTTTGTAGAGTTAATCTTAGCATATTATTATTTTAATTAAAAACCAAGTCTTAGGATAAGTTAATAAATAATAGTATTTTAGGAGGGAACCTAATTCTAGTTTTTCCCTCATAATAAGTGAGCCCAGTCAAAGCCCTCAAGTAGTATAGGAGCGTGTTCCAAGACCCGTGACATTTTAGGTAAGGGTGTATCTAAGGCCTTTGTGTGTAATGTGCTTTACATGCTTTACTTGCCATGTGACATGCAATATAATATATTCTAAGTGTATTCTTATATCTATTATATATGGAGTATGATGTGGTGTTGAAGTATGAGATTTTATGGCACGTATTTGGTATGTATAAGTTGTGCTTTTAAAATGAATTGATGCGACCCATAAGACATGCATGTAGGTCGCATGATATGGTATTATGGTATGAATTAATATGGGAGTGGTCTAAGCATTATATGGTATGCATGATGATATTAGGGTTTACATAGTGTTATTAGGGTTTGCATGGAGTTATTAATGGTTGCATGGTATTACGGTTTCCATGATGGTATTAACTTATGTATGGTGGTATTAACGTAGGCATGGTGGTATTAACATAGGCATGGTGGTATTAGGGTTTGCAAGGTAGTATTAATGGTTGCATGGTGGTATTATGGTTGCATGGTGGTATTAGGGTTCGCATGGTAGTATTAATGGTTGCATGGTGGTATTATGGTCGCGTGGTTGTATTAAGGTTTGCATGGTCGTATTAGGGTTTACATAGTTGTATTAGGGTTTCATGATGGAGTTAGGGTTTTGCATGGGAGTTAATGATTTCATGGAAGTAGTGTTTACGTGGAGCTAGGGTTTGTATGGAGATAGGGTTTGCATGGAAGAACGGTTTACGCGGAGCTAGGGTTTGCATGGAGTTAGGGTTGCATGAGTGTGAGGGTGTGCCATGTTAACTAAGGTTGGAGTAATTAGCTAGAGTTATAGGGTAAGTAGTGGTAGGAGTCAGACTTGCATGTCTTGGTATGAGTTCCTGAATAAGATACTTAAAGCATTAATCACGTAAAGTGGAAGATGTTGAGTCGGGCCCAGACTGATCCACCGACATAATAGTGGGGGATCCCGAGCTCAATAAAAAAAACCTAACATTTGTTAAGATATGGAAAGACATTAATGACTTACAGTGGAACACCGTAGGAGAAAAGGGGCCAGACTAATCCACCGACGTATAATAATGGTAGGGCATGTACCCTAAGTGACTAATCCACTGGCTATAATAGTGGTCAGGATCCAAAGTGCCCTGGAGACCGATCCACTAGTAAAATAGTGGGGTTCCGGTACTCGTATGGACTTGATAAAGAGCATGGTGTGAAAATAAATTCGATAAAGGTTTGATGGAGTAAATAATCTGATATGTATTGAATCATGGTATTTCACATGAGCATTTATTTTATCTTGTGCTATTATGATTGAATTCTATGCTCCTTCATTATTACGCATTGGTTGTGTGAATTTTGTGTGTTGTCCTTAGTGCACGTTTACCTTTCTAGCGTACTGATCACCCGTTACATAGGTACTACTCATTTCCATGAGCAGAAGTCCCGTCTGACCTGTTGCAGGTAGGAGATGCTTATTTTGATGATATTGATTTCTACGGGACATCAAGTGGGGCCGGGTGATTGTGGGCTGGATCGAGTCCTAGAGTGGCATGGCCGTTTTCCATTTGAGATTATTATTAGTGTTATCTTTTAATTATGTTTGAACCTGTAGAAATAATTTTATTATTGTTGTTATTTTTATTCTCTGAAAAACAATAGTTAATATTTCGAATTATGTAACTACCTTATGCGCACTCTGTTTTCTATATTCATGAAGTTGGATTATTTAATAATGTTATGTGTAGTTTTATTAGCCTTAGCACTTGGTACTAGAATGGTAGGAGTAAACCATTCCGGTATTAAGTGTGGAGGTATCATCCCTAGATTTTACGATGTTACACTTCTAGTTCTATACCTGAATGGCATCAGTTTCATGCTCAAGTGAACACTCGTTTTGACCAAGTTTTCATAGTGTTAGATTCCATTTATTCTTCCTAAAGCTAAATTCATCAAATTATCCAATCCTTAAATTATTTTTCTATTGGACACCATGGTCCACCACATCCACCTTCTTAATTACATGATCTGCCCTCTTCTTTTTTCATCACCTACTATTATGCCTTGAGGACAAGGCACAATTTAAGCATGGGGGTATTGGGGAATGTTTTGGTGTGCATATTTAGATTTAGTGTGTTTTCATTGGGGTATATGTTTATATTTAGTGTGTTTCCTTTAGTATTTATAGGTTAAATGCGTTTTCTTCTTTTTTGTGATGTTGTGTGTTTTGTACATATTGTTTGTTTTCTTTGTTTGATGTCATGACTATTATAAAAAAATATATATTAAAGAGATTAGTTTTTAGTGAATTTTTGATTAGATAGTTCATTCATCAGGAAAATATTAGTAGTTGGAACTAATTCATTTTCAAAGAAATTTTTTATGGTTTCATCTCAATCCATGATTCAAAAAGACTGAACAAGATAATTGATGAGCAATAAAAAGGAAAAAGTATTAGAATGATTAGTCACCAATCCATGTTTCAAAATATATTGAGGTGAAAACAAATGAAATTGGGAGATATTTTAATATATGAACTTTTGAGCCTAATTGAATGGATACATTTTTATCAATTACATTTTTCTTCATGTGAGAATTCTCCAATGATGTGTAAATCTAGATCTTGATTTTAACTTTCTTCAAAATAGTAATGAACTTTAGGATATACGAAAATAATTGAGGCATTTTTATTTGTTTACTAGCTACTAACCAAATAGCCTACCAAAACTAATAGTTGACCTTTGCATAACCCTTTGAGTTTAATCGTTATTTTATAAACTTAACCTACATTAGTAACCCATGTCCTTTTGTCATTTCCTTTTCCTACTCTAGGCTAGAGGAGTAATACATGTTGTAGGGTTGTGATTGTGTAATTATTGTAATAAGACAATAATTTGGGGGTATTGTAAAGGTATTTGAATGAGTGACATACTTATTTGGAGAAAATTTTAATTCATATATAAATATCTTATAAATCCATTCTCTTATTTTTTAACAACAACAACAATAATAATAATAATAATAAATAAATAAATAAATAAATAAGTAACTTGAGTCTTTTTATTAAATTTTGGTTGAATATGGAAGGGTTAGAGGTAATTATTTATGAATTGGATAAAAAGAAGAATGTAGTAAAGAGGAGGAAGAGTTATCATTAATATATGAGAAGATTGTTCCTCTTATTCATAGAGTCTAGATACATTCCAAAATTTCATCCCACCTTAAAACCCTTGCCCCATTATAACCAAAACATAAGCCCTCTTGATTCTTATATAATTTTTTTCACTTAAGTAGTGGAAAATTGATAGTAAAAGCAAGCATGTAGTCAAACATATTCATTTATAGAAATGTTTGAGAGCAAACACATCCCTTAAAACATAGGGGTGTGTGTGTGTGTAAGACAGAGAGAGAGAGAGAGAGAGAGTTTATAAATGTCAAAACTTAGTTCTACCAATTTACTTGTTAACTTTAATTGATTGTTGCATGGTGAGGTGCTAATTGAGCGACTTAAAAAAAATTCCCTTAAAATTATATGGTTTAATTAGAATTTTGATTTTAATTGTGGAAAAGGTGGACCAAAATGCTTTTCAATATTTTACTTATGATTTTTTTAACATTATTTCAAGTTCTAATGAAAGACTTTATCTAACTGAATGAACAACTCATTCCTACATTCCATTGAACATTTTAAATGAGTTTGTGTTTCTCTATATAATCATAATTGTGTTACTTAAGGACATATCACAATATAATTATGGGGTCATGTAATGTACCAATTTTATATCTCAATATATGACATAAAAATATCATAGTTACCTCATTTTTAACTCTAGATTTAACCATATTTCCTTGAGTTCTCTTTAATTAGTTTTATGTAGGTTTAAATGAAATACAAATGAGGAAATCAGAGTATGAATCAAGAGAAAATAGTAAAGAATAAATGACACAAGAAGGCATAGGAGAACCTGGAATTAAAGATAAAAATACTAGTTAAGGACAAGGTACATCAAAAGAAGTTTGTGCCAAGGGTTGTGGAAGATAAAGCACATCAGGAAAAATTCACTTGGCCCCTATGTCTCTTAAGCACAACCTATGTTTCTTCAATCATCAAAATTTTAAAAGCTGAGGAATCCAATAAAAAAACAAGGGGGTTCGTGTTATGAAACAAGGGGGTCTATTTTTTCTTAATTTTCTTGCAATTAGTATCTTAGAGTCAAAACCCCTATTTTCTTTTATGATCATGTAGAATATTGGGGAATAGTAAATCAACAATGAAAATTTGTTCTCAATCACATTATATATTTGAATTTTTGATTTTTCCTCAAGGAAATTATTTCTATCTTATTTAACTATTCTCTTTATTGTATTTTTGATTCATTAATATTTGTCTTTGGATGATTATTATTAATCATCTTAAATTGTGATACTATAATTTCATTATGAATACTTTCACTTAATTAGAGAATTTTCAATTTTATCTTATTCCTTGTGGGATTCAATTCCTACTTTCCACTTATTACATATTTGGAAATTAGGATTAAATGTAGTATGTATATGATGATAGACAAATTAGAAACCTATCAAACACAATCAAATGCCACCTATAAGGAGACTAAGCACATCATAACATTCAAAAGCCGAATATCCATGTAACTCTCACAAATAAACCAAGACTCAAATGCAAAATCACTTCTTCATACGACTAATTTGGGTTTTCAAACATTTAACAACAAATATTTTTGAATAAATAAAAAGAGGATTAAAAACCAAAAGACTTAATAACAACTTGTGACAATCATTTTTTATTACTTAAAAATTTTAGCTTTCAAAAATTTAATCACAAAATGTTGAGTGATACCACCACACTTAGTATAATCCTAGTCTCTTTACCTTCCTTATCCTAAGTGTTAAGTCTAAAACAAGTTAGATGAAAAACATAAATCACTAGAAAGAAGAGCTAATAATATAATTAGAGGTTTATGGATTAAACACTCTCCTTAAAAAATCAATAAAAAAATAAATTAGTGACATATGAGCCTACAGAAAAATCAACTACGAAAGAGAACATAATATTGCAACACTAGTTTGCTATTACTTTTAGCCCATCTATAAACCATAATATAAGCTATGAGGATTTTTTTTTTTTAAAAAGGAGAACCCTCACTCCCATTATCTTCCTAACCCCCATATGATTCTCCTCAAATTCCGTCAACCACTACATGCAACTCATATATTCTTCTAAAAAGTGATAGTATCAATACGACTTTCTTATATTGAGTAAACTACAATAACTCTAATGAGGTAGCATGCTCACACTGCATATAATCATAAAATAATTGAAATCATGATTAAAAAATAAAAGCACATTCAAGAAAAAGATACAATAAATATTTTATAACATATATGTCAACAATGCCTCACACTTATCATGCCTACACCTTGAATCATATCATAATCATCTCAAATTTTTTAACCAACTAGGTAGTGCTTAAAGGATCTACCTACTTATCATAACATTTTGAAATACAATAAAAATATTTACTTCATTATTATTTTTTTTTACTTTAGGGGAGATAGTATCAACCTAGATATATTGGCATAAACTTTTTAATATTAGCACATAAGGGCCACATATTATCCTTATACCATAAAACTAAGGGACACCAATACCCACCTAGTCATACTGGCACATGAAGGTAAAACGATACCCTTATACCATCCAAGTCACCTAATCCTTAATTACACATACCCCCTAAAGAGTCTTGATAAAAAATAAGAATAAACTAGGGCCTTAATAGAGCTTAGAGGCAAATCATTGAAACAAACCAAACCAAACCAAGGTTTAGACCTCGTCCTTAGGCTATCTACCCATATGGAGTCACTATTGCCAAATCACGGTTTCCACTTTAAATATTAATATTAAATTTGGTGATCACAAATATCACATAATAAAAAATAATTTTAATTCTATACTCATCCATTTTCCCATATTTCAAATTATTCAAGTTCTTCCAAAGGCCAATGATCCAAGATAAAGTGAAGAATCACCCCTAATGTCATCCTAACTATATATTGAGGCCAACCTAGTCCAATTATTCATCTCACAGCACATTTTTGTCATATTTACCAAAATTTCCTCCAAAATGCTAGCTACCACCTTTTATCTAATTTATCACCAAACAGTAGATTTAAATGATATTTGTCATGGAAAGAATAAAATAAAATAATATCAAATAATCTATCATGCAAATATTATACATCATGGTAAGAGATTATATTACCCTTAGGGCATGTTTGGTATGGGGGTAATAGGGGTGGAAAAATTTTCCCTCTATTTTATACCTCTTATATGAAGTATTTAATAATAATAAATATATTTTTAATGAAATACCCATTTTAGATCAAATTAAGATCTCAAATGGGTATTTATTAGAATAAAAATATTTAATTTTAAATAAATTATATAAGATATATAAAATATGAGGGTAATTTTTCCACCCCTATTACCCTCATACCAAACGAGCACTTAAGCAAGAATTTATACAACATTTTTATAATTTTCATGTGTAACAAATTTAAAGCACATGTTACTCTTTTTGGCAGAAATAAATCATTGCATATGCAAAATACATTTATACCCCTAGCTGGTAAAAAAAATTATTTAAACTAAAATTGATCATACTTGAATATCTCCATGCCATATACAACATTCTAATTAAAATATTAAAACCTATAATAGCATGTATGGCATGTCTTAAAGTGGCTTGGAATGGTGAAACCCTAGTTGAGCCCTAAATCCTAGACATGTATAACTTTTTGGAAACAATTAATATTTGTAATTACACATATCCTTATATTTTAAATACTACACACAAATAAACAATAATTAATTTCTAATATGATAGCATAAATTATTTTAAAAATTAAGAAATTGCACATGAAAACCTAATATCACATGCCTTCTCTTTCTAACAAAAAAACACAAAAATTGCCATAACATTAGCCTAGCATAGTTCTATTCTTCAACAACCGAACATTCTTATAAACTAACTGTAGGAATTTAGCCAAGCGAAACACAATGCAGCGGAATAAAATCAAAGGCTAAATTTACTAGGAACATATGCTAGATTAAAGACGAACCTGCTTGATCCAATTGAGTTTGTATCAATTTATTGATTTCAATCTCCTTTGAGCGAGCGAGTGTGAATTGTGTCACACCTCTATTGGTATCCACACACTTTGAATCTGGATCACTAAGGAAGCGTGCTAGCGCCAATGGAACACTCTCTCAATTTCGTGAATAACCAGCGTTGGTGGCTAGGTTATTTTCTCCCGCTTAGAGAGAGAGCAAAAATGTGTATATATAATAAAACCCCAGCTTGGGTATTTATATTAACACTCTAGCCAACCTAGAGGCATTGGACTTGGGCCTTAATCACATTAAAACCACTTTGACTTGATGAGATATTAATCATATTAGGATCTCATCTTATTCTTTTGATCCAGTTCAGTTCGGTGTGCGACCCTGTAGGTTCACGTAATATTGGCAATGGACCAAAACTCTTTTTGGGCCCACAAATCATAAGAGGTCTCTGGCAAGACGTTATGACTACCCAAATTACGCAAATATCCTATGCTTGACATAACCTATTAATAACCCGTATATTTGTCCTTTTGTCACACGATATTTAGATTGAACACAAGGCATTTGTTGTGTCATCCTTGCTATGTTCAATCACATTCTTTCTTGATCACCAAGTAAGACTAACCTTAACCAAACAACACCTCGTTTGCACATGGCCATGCTAACATTAGTCATACTTGTCAAGGGGCCCAAAGATATCTCTCTCATGTCATGAGAGGGACAAATCCCATCTTAATCAACTATGTGCCTCTATATGATTCACAACATGTCTAATCAATACATTTATGATCACCCCTAATAAGGGTAACGTTTGGTAAAGTTAAAACAGAATGATCATCATACTGGAAAATACAAAAATCTCAGGTCAAAGGACGATATACAATTTAGAGAACACTGATGACACTTTGCACAATATTTAATGCAGTGTCCTCCTACTGGGTCAATCCAATATCATGTTCCCTAACATGTATCTATGTTATTAGTTTGATATCTCATATCAATGATCAGTGGAACATGATCATCAACTAATCAACATACTAGTCTTATAATCACTAATATCCCTTAATTAGATGATATTAGACTAGGGACAGTTCTTGAATAATAATCTTTCTATCTATTAGTAGAGTTCCACAATCTAGTCACATACTTGATTATCTACATAAAGAATAATTATTCAAAGGGATAACAACATTTGAATGAATAACATCATTTGATACTTTTATTAATAAGCACAATCTCTAAATATGAAAATATAAATTATAACATATGATTGGTTCTAGGGCATATTTCCATTACTAACTATAACATCTATGGAGTAGTTATATTTACCTCTAAGATATAACACATATGATGTAGGAGAAAACACTCAAGAATTGGCTTTCATAATTATGGAACTAATTATTCTTCATTAAGAAAGTGTCTCCCACAAATTTGAAGACCAACGGATGGTTATGTTGTTCGAAATGTAACAAACAAACAATTAAATGTCTACGTGCATGTGCATGACATGCATGGTATGCAAGGAGGGAGTAACCACATGCATAAATAGGATGTTAGTAGGATTTTCAAGTAATAAAGTAGCATAATATCTTTTAGCTTGGAATCTTTTAGAATATTCTTTAGGTAGTGGTAGAAAGGTTAAATTATTCATAAATGTCGAGAATATGGTTTGTGTTATGATTATTGAATGAAGAATTGAAGTTGAAGATCAACATTGAATTAGTTCTGTGTGAGTTCAAGCTCAAGCAAATCAAATGTATGTGAATGGTTTGGCTTGAAAGTTTTAATCTCTTCGTCTGTGTGAATTAGAGATTAATCCATATTTTCCTACCCTAATTACCATCAAATTCCTACTCTATTTTGTGGCTAAAAAAAACCCTAAATTAGTATACCAAAACTAAAATGCTAAAATATTCACTCGAAACCCTAACCATCCATACCAAACAAACACAACCTTATTTCCTCTTCTTCGAACCAAAACCTAACCCTAAACCACAAATCTAATCATCATCCAAACCCTAACTTTAAAAACCTCATCATCATCATCTCATCATATTAAAATCACATTCATCATTAATTCATCACCATCATCATTTTCCTACCATAATTCGAACCACCATCATCTTATTTGCATCACTTTTGAAAATTTAGTCGTTAAACTCACTATCACTGAGCCTTTATCATCTCATCCAAACTCCATTTGAACCATGAGATATACATAATTGAATATTACACCCTCCCACACACATCAACAAAGGTTCAACCAAAAGAGCTTTCCCCAAAGCACCTCAAGAATCACCTAAACAAACAATACCTAACAATAAATATTAGAACCTAGCATAAAATAGCATCTATAACAAATCCATATGCAAAACATTCAAGGCACAGGAAAAAATGAAGGAATCAATGACTAGATTTGGAAAACACTTATTTTAGTAATGCATAAAGTTTAAGCAAGCATGGTGTTGCAAATGCTCACACTTCATACTAGGATGGTTGACCACTATTAGAATGTTATACTATAATGGGAAGTGAGAATTCAAGGATAAAACTAAGGATTTAGTCACCTCTAGAACGAAATACATCAAAATTTGGATAATATGGTTACAAATGGTATTAATCATGTGCAAAGATCCTTGTCCATTAAGAAAGGTTGTTTAGGTTGCACACTTGGACCTTCATGTTATAGGAGGGAAAATGTAAGGTTATAAGTTCATGGTTTTTGGTTTATGATTTGAGAAATAGACAAGGTGAGTGTTTGGTTACTCAAAAGAAGATTAGTTGTGGAGGTGGTTTATTAAGGGATTGTGTTCCAATGATGGCAACCGCTCAAATAAGACGAGATGGTGGTACTAGTGGTTACTTGTGAAACAAAATGTAGGGGATGGTGTTAGTTGATGCCCAAAATGTAATAATTAAGGTCAAGGAATAAACAAAAATGGAGGAAAATAAATGGAATGAAGGTCACTTGTTGAGTCAAAGATAGAAAAAGAAAACACAAGAAGTGAATTAGGGGAGTAGTAGTGGCAGCAGTAGCAACAACAGTAGTAGTAGTAGTAGTTGTTGTTGTTTTATAATAAACATCAACAACAACAACAACAACAACATAATAATAATAATAATAATAATAATAATAATAATAATAATAATAATAATAATAATAATCCACATAATAATAAAACATAAAACCCTAAAATCATAACTATAATTAATTATACATAATTATCAATTTTATAATTAGAATTTCTACAAATATAGTATTACATAGAACCTCTCCTTTTTACAACATGAGTTTTTTAACCCTATGTTGTAGTAGAAACTTTGGTTTTTTGCTTCCTTAATCACATATTTACACTTTACCCTTAGTATATATTTATCCTTACCTCTCATCTACTCATTTCTTATTGGTGTGGCTCAAGGAGAACCATTTTTTCTCCCCTTCCATTTCATGGCACATATCTTGTTCTTTCATTGATTTTTATAAAATTATCTTAAGGATTCTTAATTACTACTTTAACATAAACCTTACGTCTTTCTTTCCTACCCATTTTAACTTAGCCTCTTTTATCAACATCCACCTACTACCTCTCTTATACCCTTTAATTTTATGAACTTCATGGAAATATTAACCATTTTTTAAGCTTATTTTTGCTCCCAAACTATAAAGATAAGTTCCTTAATTCTTCCTCTCTAGTCCTTCAACCTTTTTTATCATATTGATGAGCTTTTTTCTAATTTTTTTTTCTATAGATGTTCTATGTACTATTTTTCTCTTTTCTTAGTGTTAAATTTTTGGGATTAAAGATAAATCTCCAAACTCATAATTAGATAGAATCTATGTCTATTATGTGTTTTTATTTCAAATTAAAACATGATTTGGGTGTTTTAATGTTTGTTCGACCATGGGTTTACGTTTGGTGTTGGAATGAGTTTTGTTAAATTCTAAGGATTTTATGATGATGTTTGAGGGTTTTATTATAAGTTTTATATTGAGGATACTTTATTTTAAGCATGTTTAAGCTATGATTGAAGTTAAGAGGGATTTAAGTCATTTGCTTGAATGTTTTTCTTTAGAGTATTTTTAGATGATGTTGTTATGTTTTCTTAAATCTAATGACACTATATGATTTTTTGGTATGTTTAGGTGGAATTTCATGCTTAAGCTATCCTTATTTGAGTATATTTTATATGGTTTCATTTTTGTTGAAATATAAGGTAGCTTAGTTTTTTTTAATAGACTAAGTTGTTCTTGAGATATTTAAGCTGTTCTTGAGAATTTCAAAATATTATTGGCTTAATCATGTGCTAATTGCAATAAATAAGGGGCTAGATTTGAAATTAAACATGTTTCTAGCTAATTAAGTTTAAAGGGACATTTTAAAGCAAGTTAAGATATTTGATGAGATATTTTGCTATCCTTGAGGTGTTTTAGTGGTTTTGAGATATTTTAAAACATGTTGCTCCTAGCATCAATAGTATCTTTAAGAGATCTAAACAGAGCAGATTTTATCCAAAATCCAATGGATGCTCAAATGGATATGGATAAAAGAATATAGATACACATATGAAGGATAAAAAAATACCAGTTAGATTTAGATATGGATACAGGTATGGGATATCCATATCCATACCCATATCCATATTCGTACCCATTTACCTATATATAACTACCCTTTTCCCATAATTTTAAAATAAATATAGTATAAATTAGGGCTATAATTATCATTTGGCATAATTTTAAATAGGTTTATCCATCGAATAATGGAGTTATCTGGTGGATAATATTCTTTATGGGTAAATCGATAATTTTTTAGGTAATATATATCCAACAGATAAAGATGTTGATGTGTTAGTGGATACCTGTTTAGGTACGAGTACAAATTTGGGTACCCCCCCGGTTTATATCCCTAGTATCTTATAGCAATAGTGATTTGATGATTTTTTAGTGAATAGTAATTTTTTATTACAAATTTCTTATGGTTTTTAGATTTAAGGTTCTAGGTATCAAATGACATTTCCATTATCCATGAATAGTATTTTTGGGAAAAGCTCCCATTTTACACATATTGGTGTTCAAAGTTATTTTCCGCCATCAGTTTTTCTTTCATAGGTTTAAATGTGATATATTGTGCCTTACAATGCTTTTGGAATTTTTAGATTAAAGAGGTTTGTCTCGGTTTTGTATTATTTTTAACTTGGATGGCTTATATGTCTCTAGTTTTGATTATTTGGGACATGCTCTTGGTTTTAAAGATTTATTTTGATTTGGTCTTAAGGCTTTGCTTTATGACCTTGTTCAGGATTTTTGGTTAAATCTTTATTTATTTTACCATTTCATACCTTATTTAACTTTTCATTCTTTTGAGTGGATTTAGTAGTACATGCCTAGATGGGTTGCCTCTCATCTGATATGAATTTGTTGAGGAGGTTAAGGATGGATGCCTAACCTTAGCCTTTTATGTCTAAATATTATCTTGTGCATGATATGGTTGGATTCCAAATCTTAACCTTTCATGGCTAGTTGAATAGTTTATGTCTTCCTTAATAAGAGAGTTTAGAAGTAATCATTGTATTGTTATTAGATCTTTAAACCCTTGTCTAAATTAAATACTACTCACTTAAAGTGAAATATGATTTGATCAATTCGGAAAGCATCTTGAGCCTTAACTAGCTCTAAGTGTTGAAAGCCTTTAGGTCAAAGGTTCATTTCTATCTTTATAAGTAAAATTACCAACCTTATGGAGGTACTCATACTTATAGAATTGAACACTTAGTTTTGGTGAGCAATTGATCTATTGCAATGGTTTCCTTGATGGATATATTCAAAGTATTATTTATATGGCCTTGGTGCTCCTGCGACAAATGAGACTATAATACCTTTTAAGTTGAATTGATATCTATAGTCTTATATGCAAAGTATTAGGTAGAGTGTCTTAAAAGTGAGTGAGTTACTTTTGTTTGATAAGTTACACATTCGTAGGTGGTTGTATGGATTCTCTATTTAGTATACCTTAGAAGCGAGTTGGAGTTACTTTTGATTATGTGTTATTATATTGATATGAGTTATTCCAAGCACTATTACTATAATTGAGATATTGTTTTAGTATGAGGTACTTAATTCCTACCTTTGTGTGTCATGGGGATTGTTGGTATTATATGTTGGTACATGTATTACATGGAGTATATCATGAATTGATGCTATTACATATGAATTTTTAATTATGCAAAATTTTACATCTTTATGTGTTATAAGATTGTTAAATATCATAGGGTTTAAGTATTTTATGTTTCCCTTGGAAGCATGAGTATCATGGTAACAAGTTTTTGGGATTATTACCTTTTATGGTGGTTATGTTCCCTAATAGTGTATCATGTTAGGTTTTATGATGCTTTCATTGCATGTGAGTTTGGTGTCCATGCTATTTATTTAGGCTTAGGTGTGTTTACTTAATACTCTCATAATAAACATGTTACTTTTCATTGGTAGTGGTGTGGGTGATATAAATATTATTAGAGCATGAGTTTGAGTTAGAGAGTAGGGATTCTGGTGTTTCATTTCATGTAGAGTCTTTGTAGGTTTCGACTTTAGTCAGTATGAGTCGCATTTGTAATATTTAATTGAGATTTTGTAATATGAAGAGATTTATGATGTATTATTTCTCTTTTGTTATTATTTTTCTAACCATCATTGAAACTACAATGAGTTAGGTGAACACACACACCTCCCCTCGTAATAGATGTGGTGGATCCATTCCTCTTCTTCTGTTTTAGCTTATGCATTATACTTTCAAAAAAATATTTTAAAGTTGAAAAAAATGGAGCTATTACATATTATCTCTGGACATGTTTGTAGGTTTGATTATCACAGAGTGCTATTAGGAGCAATTTTCACTTAACCCAAGTTAGTATTGTATCATGTCTGTAGCTCTTATGCCAATTAACCTTGGGTAATGTTATAGGCCCCTATCACTAAGTGATGAAGAATAATTTGAATCTTGTGATATAGCTTATAGATTATTTTTATGCATCAAAATATTTTTTTTTTGTCTTATGGTTCTGATGTTACTACATGTTACCATGTAGTGTGTTCTTACTACTTTATTAGCATGTCTTGTATAATTTATGATCATACAACAATACTATTTCATAATAATTTTTCCACCTTGAGTGTTATTTATTGCCTTCATGTAGGAGCCTATCTTCACTTAATATTTATTATATTGATACCCCACTTATTTAGATGGTTTGGATGTTAGAGTTCAGTGACGTTAAGAATGATAAGGATCTTATAGACGAGTTACTCCAAACTGGGCTTAGATTCATAAATCAGAACTAAATGGTGGTCATACTTTTTGGTGCCTTTTTTTGTTCTTTGGATATTTGGACAGTTGTGTCATTGTTCCTTTATTCATTTTATGCATAGTTTATGCTTTTTTATTCTTGCGAAACTATCTCTCATTTGAATGTTCTTAATATAATATATTATCATCTTTTACTTTGTTTATTTTCTTTTGTAATTGTGTCTCTGGTTAAACTTTTAGCCTTGCACTTAGTATGCTAAAGGTGTGGATTAATAGATTCTTACTAAGTATGGTGGCATTAATGCTTTCAAATTTGTTCCTATAAAATAATATTATTAAAAAAAATTTAGTGGAAATTGGGTTGTGAGAAAATGTTTCCACCAAAATTTTAAAATAAATTTAATAAAATCTATAAAATTGCCACCATTTTTTCCACCATAAACACAGAGGATGTGTAATTTATATATACATGCTTCTATTAGCATTTAAAATAAAATTCAACAAACTAAAGAAAAGTTTGCTGGATGAAAATAGAAAATCCAATCCTCTTTGACTTGCCACATAATTACATTAAAATATTATTTTACGGAAGCACTACTTTATATATAATAATAAAATAATGAAGCTCTTATCATAATGAGAAAATATCAACACTCTCTTCATCATGTCCTTATGAATTCAGTTAAATAATCCATGCCAAATTGTGGATTTCTATCATCTAAGAATCATATCATGACATAATATTAGTCGCAAGTCTGTGTAATGTTGAAAAGTTGCAAACAAAATATTATGGCCAAAATCAATCAATCGGTTCTATCGATCAATCTTTTGGTTTGGCACTACCAAAACCTAGTGTCCTTATAAAAACTAGATGATCAATTTACCTAACTAGTAAATGGGTTCAATCTTAGACCAAATCAAATAATAACACAGACAAACCTATAGATGGGTTAACCTAATCTGTAGTACCCTAAAATTTAGCTAAACCTGACCCCAAGTAATTAATATTGTAACCTAACTCTAACCTAAAAAAACGTATTTTTATATCTTAACCTAACTCCCAAATTCTAAATCTTAGCCTAATCCTAATTTTTATTTTGGGTTATTAATATCTTTTCTAACCTAAACGTAATCCCGGATGATTGTTTAATTAATCCATCTTAATATCCTAATGTAGATTATATTTATCTTATCCTAATAAAAAACCAAACCTATTAATTGTCTCCTTTTATTCTCCCTTTTTTTTTCTCTTCTTTCTCTTTTCTTCCTTTGACCAACCTTCTCCCTCTCCTTTTTCTTTGCCTACCTTCTTCGTATGTGAAAGATTGACCAAAAGACAGTGCCTAGCATGCCCCATCACTCCCCTATCACTTGCCAAGCCATGCCCTACCCCCATCATCCTATCAACGCCCAGCCCCTATGATCATGGGTTGAGGTTGATTTTCTTATGGTTGCTACACCCCCTCATCTCTCATCTCTGCATGTGCATGTATATATATAAATTTCCAGCAATAAATTCCCCCAACCATATCTTTTCTCTCCCTTTATTTTATTAAGAAATAACAACACCTTCTTCCTCTTTCACCTCCTCCTTATTTTCACAAAAAGAGCCCTAAAAATCCAACACCAGTGAGCCCAACCAAGACACCAACACCAACATCGATAGCCTTTGCTATTTCCCCCCACTATCAGTTGTCAACCTCACCATTTCCTACCCCCTTAACTTTGGCCATTTGCACAAAATACAACTAGCCCCCATTTGACAATCATCACCACAACATCACCCCATATCCTTCAACCATTATCATCATATCCTACCCCTTTCCTTTATCCCTCCTTGCTCAACATCACCTCCAACCACCATCTAAAATAGTTGGCGCACCCCCTCCATCCTTTGCCCAAGCACCTGTAGCCACCTTCCTTCCTTTTCCTTTTTCATTATTGCAACCACATTCAACACATCCACACCTCCCTCTTTAGCAACTTCCATAGCGGCCACTTCTCCTTATTTCGGCCTCCATCACTGTTGTACCCATAATAGCAACGATAGCTTGTGCCTTTGCTACCATCCCTCAGCTCGACACATTTCATCACTCATCCTCCCTTACTATGCTAGATCTCCCAAAGTGGTTTGTCTCAGTTTAATGCTCCATTCTTACACTCTTCCATTTCCTTAATTGTGTGGTTTAATCCTAATGGTGTTTTATTATCATTTATTAGGTGAATTTTCCCAGGTTCGAGAAGAGGTAGAATAAGAATAGCTTGCATAGGAACCATAGTCATTTGTGTGAGGACACTAGTCATAGTATAGGTTTTTGACTACTAAGTGTTATGCATGATATTTTGTTATACTTTTTTATTGTTATTATGTGAATGAATATATGCTTATTAATGCTATAATATGTGGTTGATATGATATGATAGAAAATGAGTAAGTAAATATTATGCCATATTGTTATTTTATGTGGAAAAACCCTTGGTATAAAATATAGTTATATTATGGGTTTTTTTAATGGTATGATGAGTGTGAAATAAGCATAATAAGTTATATGGAGAAAATTGTGGATTTGGGGATAATGTTACCAAACATGTAAGATTTACATGAAATAAGGGTTTTGTTATCAGTAAGGGTATTCTGATCAACCCAAGTTAAATACAAGAATCATGAAATTTTAAGGTGTTATATAATCTAAAGTATATTAAGGAATTTATATAAAGTATTTAGAGTAATTGTGAATGACCTAAGATTGATAAAGTATGAAAATAGTTTGATTTAGGAATCATAACCCTAAAATAAAAATATTATTATCATATATGTGAAATAGTAGAGTTAGAACATGAGGTTTTAATTTGACGTTAATATTATTGTTTTTATAATGTATATTCAATTTGGTGTTTGCTTTAACTCTACAAGAAAATTTATGATGGATTTGTGAAATTAGGGTTTATAAGCTTCAAAAATAGTAACTGCTGAGATAGGGTTATTATCACATGTGCAAGACCTTAGAGTTAGGCCTTAAAACTTAATTATGTTTATAATAATAAAAATAATAATAATTGAGGAAGAGGTAATAATTTTGGTAGTTAAGAGAGTAACCCTAGACAATAGCCTTATGATCATGTGATGTGCCTTATATATTTTAAACATGATATGTTCTTGTCAAATCAAACATGAATAAGGCATTAATTATTTAAAGTTAAAGATCACGTGAGTTAGGTTAAGGTGTTTATGGGTATGTTCTATACACAATAATAGTAGCTCCAATGTGTTGTCCTTGAGAGGTGTTGTAGACCGTTCCACCACTTTAAGAATAGTGGAGTCCCTGAATTTAACATAAATAAAAGAATAAAAATGGTTATATCTAATAAAGAGGATTATATCATTACTTACCTTGTGATACTTTATTTTTTTTTGTACATTTAATCATTAGCTACTATGAATTTATGTACTTAACTATATCCTCGACTCAATAATATTGTTATATTGCTCAATACATAGCATGTGAACCATCCTTTTCATGGGTGCTACTCATTCCCATGAGCAAAGGACCTTGATGCTTTTATGTAGATCTATAAGGACAAGTTGGATTATTTTGCTACCATTAATAAATCGTATGGGAGGAGTGAATTTTCTTATACTGGGTGTTTGGGTGAAGAGCTATGTTATTCCAATGATGTTTTTACCTAGATACCTTTTGGACTCTTCAATCCTTGGTATCCCTTTTTGGTGTATTTTTTTATTGTATCCCAAAGTTAACCTCTAAACTCATAATTATAATTATAAATCTCCTCTCATTTCTAATTACCCTATTTACTCTAAATAGTTTTAGCCTTATGATTGATGTACTGGTAAACCAGACTTATGTTAATTACGGTAGTAACACTCGATATTTTGATTATATGCTTCCACTGTAAAATAAATTTTTTTAGTAGTAAAAATTGGGGTGTTACATAACCATTTGATTGTTTTAGATACTAGTTAATCAGTTTAACTAAACCAATTAAGCGATATGTACAAAATAGTCGATAAAAGCATTATCACATACAAAATTTAGGTATCAACAACAACCATACCACATCCATATCATTAGACGGTTGCAAAACTAAGATTAATTGTGCTCAACTAATTAATCATGCTGCATTTCAATTAATCACTGAGTTAAATCATAACTCACATTTTTTGAAAAATTAAAAAAACTCAAGGAATGGCTCATAATAAGCATTACAATTATCATACAAACATAAGAGATTTGAAATCCCAAACCTACACCAATCTATATTCACAATCACTCTATAGCATAAGGCAAGAATAAGTTACCTCAAGTGAAGCTAATAAAAAATACATCAAAGGAAGAAACACACTGGCTAAAAATATCCAAACCTTAAACACCTTAAAATACAAGATTAAAACTTGGTAAAACTCCTTAAAATCTTAAAAATAGAAACAAAGTGAGAGGTTAGGACAACAGAAAACTCAATCTTGACCTAATTAGGAAATCAAGGGAAAGGATTCAAGCCCTTAATTTTTTCCTAAATCAAACCCCTTATTTCTCAAAAGTAAAATAAAAAAATAGCTATAATAAGGGTTAGAATACATGAAGTAGTTTATTCGTAGAAAGCAAGAAGAGGAAATAAGGCAAGTGGAGAGGGAAGAGAGGAGAGAACAATTTGGTTGTTAAGAGAAAGTGAGGAAAATAGATACTAGGTTTGCTTGTATAACCCTCATTTAATGGGAAAAGAAGGGGGGAGGTATACAACGTCAAAATCCTAATCATCCTAATCAAATTCAAACATCTATAGGTAAATTTCTCGAGTAAGCAAAGATAACTTTCTCCATGGATAATATGGTGATAGTTGAGGAGTTATCAGGTAATGCACCATAAAAATCAAGAAACATATGAATAGATAAGGGAAGAAGAGGGAAATAAGATGAGAAGATCTTTTAAAGTTTTAGGGGATAAATTTTCCATTTTGGTGGTGCATAGAAGATAGAAACTGAGGGAGAAGATGACAATGTTGGTGAAATAATCAACCACCTTTGAATAAATCTAGTCCCTTAAATTCATTTGAGGTAGATAAAATATTGGATTAATGGTCAAAAATTGCTAGAGATAATTTGGAGAACATTTTGGAGTTTGATTACCATGATTTGAGATAATTAGGAGAAATTTTCATCTAAAATCAAACTCAAATTTTACTTAAGTCAAGAAAACATATTGATTGGCTATGCATAATCATCAATTGGTTCCACTAATGGGTTAGTTTCCCATAACTAGTGAACATTTTAACATGACCAAAAATCAAACCGAAAACAATAGACTGGTTGATCAATTCATAAAAATGGTCATATATACACTATAAAACTATTTTTTTTCCTTTTTTTCCAAATCCTTTGCAAATCAAAGTCAAACATGATTCTAAAAAAGATCATATCATCATCAAACGCATGAGTTTTCACAAACTATAAGCCTAATTTATGGGGTGCTATAGTTACTTTAGTTTAATGAGTTGCAAATGACTAATTTTTCCTTTGAAACGAGTTGGAAATACTTTTGATTGTATTATATTTTAATGATAGGAGAAATTTTGTGCACTATCACTATTTTTGAGATATTTTTTAGTATATGGCATTATATGCACTGCTATTTTATATTTTTATTTTGGTATGTGGCATTATGAGTACTACCCTTTTGTATTGAGACGGTTGTTATTATTTCATGTTGGTTCATGCATTATATAGAGTTTATGCATGAATGGATGTTAATGCATGTGAATTATTATTCATGCATGATTTTACACCTTTTGTGTCATAAAATTGTAAGCATGCTAGGGTTTAGGTATATTAAGTTTGCTTTGGAAGCATGAGTATCATGATAGCATATTTTAGAGTTTATGACGTATTATGATAGTTGTGTGTCATAGTGGTGTTATTGCATGTGAGTATGTTTTGGTGACCATGCTATTTTCCCATGCTACGTGTCTTTAATTAATACTTTTTTAATAAATGGGTTGTGGTGAAAGTGATTAAAATATTGGTAAAGCTTGAGTTTGAGCCACTAAGTATGGCTCTAGTGTTTTGTTTATTGTTTTATCTTTCTAGTTTTTTATTCTAGTCGATATGAGTAAGATTTATAACTATGGAGTAAGATTTTGTAATATAAAGAGGTTTACCATGCAGTGTTATTTCTCTTTTGTTATTGCTTTTCACATTTAGCATTACACCTCTAATGAGTTAGATGAACGAACACACCTCTCCTCATGATAGATATGGTGGTAGCATCCCTCGTTTTTTTTAACTTCTACATTATTCTTTCTAAACAAAATTTTAGAGTTGAGAAAAATGGGATTGTTGGAGATTATCCCTTGATATATTTCTAGGTTAGATTGTTATAGAGTGCTAGTAGGGTCAGTTTTGCCAAAAACAATTTAGTATTATATCAACTTTGTACCTCTTGTACTCAATTAGCCTTAGGTAGTGTTGGAGTTCCCTACTTCTAAGTAAACAATTAATGTGTGTGGGAAGATGGGATTCTCAAATTGATGAGAATATGGCTCAGTCATGTTGATAATAATTAGAAGAATCTTCAACAATGATGTATAGATGAGAAGACAATCGAATATGGTGAGTTAAGGTAGAATATATGTCGAACCAAAGTAGTGATGATTCAATGATGGTGGAAGAGGGATGATAATGGTTCAAATGGTGTGAACCACTTATGTTATTTATTCGATAATAATTTTTAGATGGTGATGAGCTTCAAATGTTAGGGTTTAGATGGAGGATGAGGTCCTAGTTTAGGTTTAGGGTTAGGGTTTAGTTTGAATAGAAGGGTTAAGGTGATGTTTGGTTCGGATATAAGGTGGTACGCTGTTAAATGGTGGTGTAGGGTTTCTAAGGTGTAAACTGAATTAGGGCTACAATTATCTTCGAATTAGAGTGAGGTTTGGATGATAATTATGGCTGGAAAGTATAGATTATAGAAATTAGAAAACGTATGAGTTAATCTCTAATTCACATATATAAAGAGATTAAAACTTTCAAGCTAAATTATTCACACATATTCGATTAACTTGAATTGAACTCACAGAAGTCAACTTGTATTCAACATTAATATTGACCTTCAACTTCTATATCCATAACCATGCCTTCTATGGTTGCTTATAGCTATTCTACCACTTAGCTAAATGGTTTAAATCAAAAGATTCCAAGCTAAAAGATATTGTACTACTTTATGCTAACTTTATACTTTATCTAATATCCAACTCTACTACTTAATTAATTAATTAGCTAATATTAATATTAGTTCTTGACCAAGCTGCCAATAAACCCCTATGTACGTGGTCATCTATTCCATGGATGCCATGCACATGCACGTAGACACTTGGTTGCTTGTTTGGTACATTTCTAGCAATGTAACCATCTGTTGGTCTTCAAATTTTTGGGAGATACTTTCCAAATGAATAATAATTTGTTGCATAATTATGAAAGTCAATTCTGGAGTCCTTTCTCCTACATCAACAATAATAATCAAAATCTAATAATCTTTCTTATGGATTATTGGGCTTAGAGTATTTTTTTTCCTTTGCCTTATATTAGACACCTCATATATGTTCTAATGTTGTTCCATATTATCATGTAATGTGTTCTTACTACTTTATTCCTAGAATGATTTATTATTATACAACAATATTATTCTATACTGATTGTTATGCTGTATATGTTACATGTTGCATATATGTAGAAGAATATCTTCACTTAGTATGCATTATACTGATACTGCACATCTTTAGATGTTTGGTGTAACAACCCCATTTTTAGAACTTAATTTTTTTTAAGAGTTAATTACAAAAGCTAAAATAGTAAAACTATAGGGTGTTATTGTCAAACATAGTACAACTCTAGTCTCATCTACCATTTTTATACCAAGTACTAAGCTAAAATATTACTCTTCTTAAAGAAATAACATAATTATAAGAGATAAAAGACAAATTACAATATAGGTTAAGATCAATCTGATAATTGAAATGCACTAAAAAAATTTATTTTAAGGAATGTAATTAAATAAGGATTTATTAGGGAATTAATTTAATTAATTATTTTTATTGGAAAAGGAAGGAATTATTTAGGGCAAATCAAAAGAAAATTTACAATTATTTTTATAAGGGAAAATTTGGGCATTTTTCTAATTAAAAAGGAATTTAGGAAAAATATTTTAAAAATCCTAAACTTGCCTAAAAGGGAAACTTAATATTATTTTATTTAAATATCTTTATTCTAAATACCCAAAATATTCTAGTTAATTTAATTGGTCCCAACCTACCTAATTTTTTCTTTTTCCTTTTTTCCTTTTTCTATTTCCTTCTTCCTTTTTCTTTATTTTCTTTCTTTTTATTTCTTTTCTTCTTTTTTTCCTTCCCTTCTTTCTTTTGATTGGACCTATTTGCAGCCCAATCTCTTTTTTTTGTTTCTTTCTCTTCTACGGCCCATCCTCCTGTTTCTTTTTCTTTCTTCCTTTGGCAGCTAGAGTGCTGCATATGGCGTATTTTTCCCCTGCAATGTCGCGTTCCATTTAAAATTTTTATAACCGATGTCGACCGGCCCAATTCTTCATTTATTTTCCTTTCTTTCTTTTTCCACTAGCCAATCGGTTTACCTTCTTCTTCCTCTTTCCTCCTCCACCATCGACCTGCTGTGTCGTTGCTTCTGAAAATGGCGCCATCAGCTATGCTTGACTTGTCCGGCTGTTTCTCCCCTCTTTTTCTTCTCCTTGAATTGAAGTTCAACTTGACCTAAGACACTTCCCTTTTCTTTCGCGTAAAACCCTTCTTTTCCTACGCGAAAGGTCAACCACGACTTGAAATTCCACCGGCCAATTGACGCCGCCTGCTACCCCAAACCCTACCTTCATTACTTTATTGCCAACCCTTAGAACCCTACGTTCCCCTCCAAACTCTATAAATATCCCTTGTTTGGTTGATTTCAAAAAAATTTCCCCAAAACCCTAAGAACCTAACTTGCATACAACTGCAACTTCAAACGCCCTTTCCTCTGTCATCGGCCGACTATGTCGCCAACTCTACCTACCTAAGTCTTCCCTACACCACCCTCTAACTAAGTGAACCACCCATCTCCCTCGATTCTTCTTGCACAAACCACCACAGCCGTGTAAAGTTCCTTGCTCAACCAACCAAAATTTTACACCTACCGCCGTTCGCACCATTGTCCGCCACCATGTTTTCTATTATAACTGTCTTCTACACCTCCCAAAAATAGCTAAAAACCCTCCTCCACCTCGTCCTACCCTTCTTTTATCCTTTCTCCTTATCCTCCTCTCTTTTTCTTTTTCTCTTCATTTCAGCCACCACCTCTACCGCTGTGCGCCGCCGCCACTTGTTGTACCACCACCCTCACCTTACTCCTTTCAGTCTAAGCTACTACCAAAACCTCAACCACCACCCTCATTCTCCGCCTTTTCATCTCAAACCTCAATTTTTTCTATATCTTTCCTCTTTTCCAGCCACCGCCGTCGGTGCCACCTATCTCCGCCGACCTAAGGTGAAACCCTAGACCCTCTCAGCCCTTCTCCCTTATTTATTTAAGCTTACTCTATTTTATTTCAATTTTTAACCTTTATTCTATTATTATCATTATTATTATTAGGTTTAATATTAATGTTATTATTTATTAGTAGGGTCAAGAGTTTATATGAATTCTTTAGGTTATTAGTTTCGAATTATTATTATTACTGATACTATTATTATTATTATTATTATTATTATTATTATTACTACTACTACTACTACTACTACTACTACTACTACTACTACTACTACTACTACTACTACTATTACTATTACTATTACTATTACTTATTAAGAGGGTTGAAGCCTTATTTTATTTAAATAATTCGGTTACTATTATTTCTATTATTAATATTAGTATTATTACTATTATTACTATTATTATTATTATTATCATCATTATTATTATTAGGATTATTATAAGTAATAGGTGTTAATAAAATTATTATTATTTCTAATAGTACTTTCACTATTTTAGGGTAGTGTTGGAAACCCGACCTTATATTACTTTTGGTTTAAGTCATTTCATTATTATTACTACTATTCTTATTTTCTTATTATTGTTATTACTATTTGATAATTCAATTATTATTTCATTACTATTATTAGTACTATTTTTATTAATAATGTTTTAATGACATTATTAGTAAAATGTTGCGAGGAGGGTAGAAGCCCTTATACCACCATCCATTTGGAATCATATTAATATTATTATTTGTATTTTTGGAATTTTTTTGTGTACTTATTATTAATATAGTATTATTTTATTTAAAAACCTAGTTATAGGATAAGTTAGTAAATAATAGTATTTTTAGTAGGAGGGAACCTATTTCTAGTTTTTCCTAATATAGGTGAGACCAATCAAATCCCTAAAGAGGTATCGGAGCGTGCTCCAAGACCGGTGACGTTTTAGGTAAGGAGTAACTAAGGTTATTTGTATATTATGTGTTTTATGTGCCATGCATGCCATATGATATGAAATTATAATATGCTTTATGTGTAATTGTATAATTGTCATATATGCAAAACGATATGGAGTTAAGGTAGGTTTGTGCATTAAATTGTGGCATGTGTATTTATGTGTATGGGTTGTGTTATTATTGTGGTATGGTGTGACCCATAAGACATGCATGATAGGTTTTGTAAAATAATGATGGGAAGGGTAATAATGTGGGAGTTAGGGTTTGCATGGAGTTAAGATTTGCACGGTGTTAGGATTTGCATGGGAGTTAGGGTTTTCATGAAGTTGGGGTTCACATGGGAGTTATGGTTTGCATGGAGTTGGGGTTTGCATGGAGTTAGGATTTGCAAGGAGTTGGGGTTAGATGGGAGTCAGGGTTTGCATGGAGTTAGGGTTGCATGGGATTTAGGGTTTCATGGGGGACATAAAGTGAGCATAAGAGAAACATTTACGTATAAAAAGTTGATTTGGGGTGTAAGGAAGGTATTAGAAGTGTCGTATAGGGATTTGAAAACATTGGGTGGAAAATAGTAAGGGTATGAAGGAGATTCTTTTAGGGTTTGTTATGGTTAACTATGGGTTGTGGTGGTTAACTAGGGTTTTGAGGATAAGAATAGTAGAAGTCAGTCATGCATGTCTGGGTGAAAGCTTCTGAATAAAATACTTAATGCACTAATCATTTAAAGTAAAAGATTATTGAACCGGGTCAGGCCGATCCACCAGTTAGAATAGTGGTTAGGGTTCTTACCCTAAAAGTGACGGATCTACCGGCAAATAATAGTGGTATGGACCTGATGTCCTCCAAGTAACCGGCCCACCGGCAATAATAGTGGGGCATTCTGAGCTCAATAAACACAAACCAAAGTTTTACTAAGGCACAAGTTACTAATTATTTACAATGTAACACTATGTGAACAGGGACCAAACCGATCCACCGGTAAAGAATAGTGATTAAGGTTTTATGCTATAAGTAACTAATCCATCTGCGAATAATAGTGGTGAGGATATGATGTCCCGTAAGTGACAAGCCCATCGCCTAAAATAGTGGGAGGTTCCCATATTCGCATGGATCCGATAAAAATGCATTGTGTGAATTGACTTCCTATAGTGATTAATTAAATAATTAATCTGGACTATTTAGGCATTTATGCATGGACTTGAACATTTATAATCTATATATTATCCTGCATGACTTCATATATTATATGTGTGGGTTTGAATGTGTGTAAGTTGAATATTATCCTGCATAATTTTAGGTACATCCTGTGTTGGCCTTAGTGCTTGGTTACCTTACTCGGTACGTAGCATACTGATCATCCTTTTTATGGGTGTTGCTCATTCCTACGAGCAGAAGATGAAATGCCCCGAAATTTTCTAATTTTAAATATTATATTTAAATGAGGTCTTATTTGAAAATTTAATTTAATAAATTATTTTAATAAAATAAAAGGAAATTTATTAGGGCAATTTAATAAGAAACTTTTTATAAATAGGTTGAGTAAAGGAAATTTTGGTATAATACCTAATTAAGGATTTTAATTTGGGAAATTATTTAAATAAATTATTTTATTCAAATTAAGAAAGATAAAATAGTTTCAAATTAATTTTAATTTTATAAATAATTAAATTAAATAAAATTTGAGTGATTATTATATTAAAATGGAATTTTGGAAAAATCCTTTAAAAAGCCTATTTTAGCCAAAAAAGGGATTTAAAATTTATTTTATTTAAATATTATTATTTTTAAACATCCTAAATATTTGGATTAAATAAAATGGACCTAAATTAATTATTTAATTTTCCTTTTTCCTTCCCTTTTTATTTTTTTCTTTCTTTCTTTCTTTTTCTTTCTTTTTCTTTCTTTTCCTTTTCTTTTCCTCGCCGAAATTGGGCCACGCAATGGCCCAATCCATTCGTTTTCCTTCGGCGCGGCCCAGCCCGCATTGCCGCCTGCCTCGTCCCTTCCCACGCTGCGTTTCATATCGTTTTTCCAACTAAACGCCGTGTTTTACTTAAATTTTATAACCGTTACCAGCTAACTCAAGACGCCGCGATTCAGCCTTTTATTTCTTCAAAGCTCATCGTTTCATTAAACGACGTTTTACGTCGCACGAACCGCCCGACCTGCCCTCCCTTTTTCCTTCTTTTCTCCCCCGCGAACTGGCCAGCCAGCCTCCCCCATCTTCTTCTTCCTCCTCCCGCCCGACGCCATAACCACCCACCTCCTTCCTTCCCCGGAAATGGCGTTGCCGGCCACACGTGGCGTGACCGGCTCTTCTCCCACTCGTTTTCTTCCTCTCGGTCTGCACATTCATTTGAAACCCTCAAATGTCTCTCTCTCCCGCTCGTTTGCTCCATTCCTCTCGCGAAGGGTCGGGCAAAATTTGAAAATTTTGCCTCCCGATCGACAACATAACCATCACGTTTCTGACCAGCTTTGACCCCCTGATAACTTCCCCAACTCGGACTTAACCTCCAACATTATAAATACCTCTCTTATGGCCTGGGTTCGGGATTTTTTTCCCCCGAAACCCTAAGCATTGCCTGTGCGCCACCGCCTCTTTAGACGACTGTTCCTCCATCTCTGGCTAACTTCAACGCCTTCTCTTCATCCCAAAATCTTCCCTGCAACATCATCTAATTAACTAGACCATCCACGACCTTCGATTCACCTTGTACAAGCCTCCATAATCGTGTAAAGTTGGCTAGTTATCTCGCCAGAAAATTCCACCCCGAGACCTTGAAACGCCAGCCACACCACATGCGCCGCTTCTAACACCTTCCAAACCAACCATTAACTCCTGATAAATCTCCTCCACATCCCCATAGATTTATTTTATTTTTCTCCTTCCCCCTCACCTCTTTTTCTTCATTTTAACCCTCTTAGATCCATTTTCCGGCCACCTCCGGGAACCACCGCCGGTTCCACCTACATCCTCCGACTCAAGGTGAAACCCTAGACATTTTAAACACTTGGTTTTGAATTATTGATAATTATTCTATTTTTAGCCTATATTTTAGTGTTAATTTAACTTTAATTATTATTATTATAATTATTATTATTATTGATATCGACTGTATTCTAATTTATAAATTTTTTTGACAGGTCTGGGAGTATTATTGAGTAAGATATATTACTCATCTCGGCCTTTACTTATTTAATTAAATTTTTACATGTTTAATGTTATTATTAATAATAATATTAATATTATTATTATTAGTGTAATTATTTATTTAATATTGTAATTATTTCAGGAGGATTATAAACCTAAAATTTTAACTAAGTCTCGCACATTTTCTTTTTACAACTATTATTAACATTTTTAACATTATTTCTAATTATATTATTATTATTATTATTATTATTATCTTTATTAACTTTATATTATAAGTATATAATATTAATATCGTTATTACATTTTTGAATAGTGTATTATTAAATGGATTGATTTTGAAAAGCCACCTTGTAATTTTAAGAATTATGGTATTATTAATATTAATATTCTACTAATAAGAGTGTTATTAATAATGTTTTATTATTATTATTATTATTATTATTATTATTAGTATTATTATTATTACTATTATTACTATTATTACTATTATTGTTATTATTACTATTTTGGTGAAGGGTAGAAACCCTTGTATCACCACCCTTTAGAATGAAAATAATAAATTAATTGTAATAGTTTCTATAGTTAATTTTTAAGTAGTAGTATTTTAATTAAAAAAATAAATCTTGGAATACGTTAGAGGATAATAAAATTATATAATAAATTCTAATTCTAGTATACTTTGATATAATAGGCGAACCTAATCAAATCCCTCAAGTGGAATAGGAGCATGCACCAAGACCGGTGACGTTTTAGGTAAGGGTCTACTAAGGCCATTTATGTGTTTGCATGCACTATGTGTTTGATATGCCATGTATTTTATGTTCATTAATATTAATTATTGCGCATGTGGCATGATTGTGGAATGGAAGTATGTTGTTGTGAATATACTGTGTTAGGGTTTTGCATAAAATGGCATGGTGCTAGGGTTTGCATGGAATGATAGGGAGTTAGGGTTTGCATGGGATGGCAAGGAGTTGGGGTTTGCATGAAATGGTACGATATCAGGGTTTGCATGAAATGGCATGATGTTAGGGTTGCATGTAATGACATGGTGTTGGGTTGTATGAATTGGTATGATGTTAGGGTTTGCATAAGTTAACTGAGGTTGGGACCTTCATGGAAGCATGTTTAAGTGGAGTTAGGGGTTTGCATATGAATTGGGACTGCATGAGGGTATGGTATGTGGAGTTAGGGTTTTGCATGTGGATTAGGGTTTCATAAAAACATGCCTACATGGAATTAATGTTGTATGGGGATCTGAGTTGCATAGAAGCATGTATACGTGGAGCTAGGGTTTTGCATGAGGATTAGGGTTTTGTAGAGATTGTATGAGAATGCGTATACGTGAAACTAGGGTTTGCATGTGCATTAGGGTTTACATGGGAACGGGGTGTACGAGGAGTTAAAGTGAGGCATGAATTAGGGTTTGCATGGAAACATGGAGTGCATGGAATTAGGGTTTACATGGAGTTAGGGTTGCATGGGAGCTAGGGTATGCATGGGAAGAGGATCTACGTGGATTTCGAATTAGTATTATTGTTGTTTTCGAATGTGTTATTGGATGTTCCCGGCTTGAAATGAATATTCTGAATAAAATACATAAGACATTAAAAACGTAAAGTGAAAAGTTGAGACGGGCCCAGACCGATCCACCGGCATAATAGTGGCCAGGTACTGCGGTAGCCTGGAGACCGATCCACCGGCTTAATAGTGGTAGGGTATGTTACCCTAGTGACCGATCCACCGACTATAATAGTGGGGGATCCCGAGCTCAACAAATCAATCATAAAAATTGATAAGATATGGGAAGATATTAATTACTTACAGTGGAACACTGTACGATAAGGGGCCAGACCGATCCACCGGCTATAATAGTGGTAGGGCATGTGCCCTAGTGTGACCGATCCACCGGCTATAATAGTGGCCAGGAGCCGGAGTGCTCTGGAGACCGATCCACCAGCGAGAATAGTGGGGTTCCCGTACTCGTATAGACTGATAAAGAATATGTGTGTATGTACTTTTAATAAAGGAAAGATTAAGTAAATAATTGATCTCTTGGGCCTTATGTATAGATTCATTGACTTTAAATGATTTACATCATGTTCCTATGTATTGTATGTATGGATGGTGATAAGCATATGGAATGTTATCTTACATTGATTGATGTGTTATGTGTCGGCCTTAGTATTCCGTTACCTTACTCAGTACGTAGCGTATTGATCACCCGTTTCATGGGTGCTGCTCATTCCCACGAGCAGAAGGCCCATCTGATCTATTGCAGGTAGGAGATATTTATTTTGATGCTATCGATGTTTATTGGACATCAGGAGGGGCAAAGTGATAGCTGGATTGGATCGACTTCTAGAGAGAGACGTGGCCGTTTTTCCTTTTAATTTATGACTCATGTTATTTTTATTATGTTTAAGTTGCAGAAACAATTTTATTAATGTTGTTTAATTATTATTTGAAAAACAATGGTTGGTATTTCGAATTATGTAATACTTAAGCGTACTTTGATTTCTGTTTTTATAAACTTAAATTTGTATGGCATTACTGATAATGTTTTTCTTAGCCTTAGCACTTGGTACCGGAACGGTAGAAATAAACTGGTCTGGTACTAAGTGTGGCGGTAACATCCCCAGAAATTACAGTTTTAATTTATGAGTATTGTTTTAAAAAAAATGTGTAAATTTTGGGGTGTTACAGAAGGCCCGTGAGATGTGTTGTAGGTAGGATACATGTTCTTTGATACTATTAATGTCCACGGGATGTTAGGTAGGGGTGAGTGATGATTTGGGTTGGATCAAGTCTTTGGAGTGGCATGGCTTGTTTTTCTATTTATGAGATTATTATCCTTTTTTCTATTTTAGCTATGTTATGAATTCCAGAAATAATTTTGCCTTCATGAACATCTTTCTACTTTAAGAAACTTTCTCTCGTATTTTGATTATGTAAGAATTCATGCATACTCTGATTATTGAATTACAAACCTTAATTTATGTATTAATATTAGCTGATGGCAATGTTTTTCTTAGCCTTAGCACTTGGTACTACAATGATAGGAGTGAACCGGTCTGGTACTAAGTGTGGTAGTAGCATCCCTAGAATTTACGGGTTTTAAATTTAATGGTTTTGTGTAAAAAAAATAGTAAATTTTGGGGTGTTACAAGTTGGTATTAGAGCAGTTGGTCTTGTTGACCACACTCGTTTTTGAAAATAAATTTGATTTAGGATGCCTTTATTGGGTTTTGAAATGTATTTCCCGCTCTAACTGAAAATCTTTCCATTTTAAATTTTCAAAGCCCGACCACAGTGAGGAGTACAAGGATAGATTTGGGTTTCCCCAAAATAGGGGAAATATTGCTAATATATTTTCAAACTAGTTGGTTCGTTGCTAAAATTTTCTTTTTATGTAGCTAAATGGAAGCGAAAGGAAGGATTAATAGATTAGAGGAGGTCGTCACAACCTTCTTAGAGTTCACCCAGCGCTCTCAAAACGCTGGAGAAGACTAGCTTCAAAGCATTACCAGACACCACCCTCTGACATATTCTAGTGACGAGAACCCAGTGGTCCTTGAGGGGCGGATCCGAGATCTGGATTGCACCTTCAAGGCTATGGATTATCCACCAGACAAACAGCCCAACATTGCAGCTTTCTTCCTCCAAGGCGTAGCAAACGCCTGGTGGGAGGATTATCATGCCCGAGACAGTCCTTCGGCTTCATGGAAGGTATTTAAGGCCGCTATTAGCACCAGATTCTATCCTAAGAGCCTAAGGAGGGAAAAGCTCTAGGAGTTTATGCCGCTCATGTAGGGACCAATGACAGTCCATCAGTATCATGTCTGCTTCATTGAGCTGCTTCTGTTTGCTCAAGGGATCATCACCAAAGAATCCACGATGGTCATTCAATTTGAGCAGGGACTAAATTTCAAAATCCACCGTATGATGGGTGCAATGCCTTTCGTATATCTCGTGTCCCTATACGAGCGTGCTTGCATAGCAGACACGTTAGTTCATGAGCAGGCCGCCATCCTTGGGAACAGGAATCCCGATGGTCAGAGCTTTAGGAGCATAACCCATCCTAAAATTGGAGAAGCAAAGAGGCCCCCACTAAAGGATCACAGCAGAAGCTAAGGGTCCCTGAGAAGCTCGGTTTGTAGGAGGTGTGGTCGAAACCACCCAGGCAGGAACTGTGTAGGCAGGTTGGTTACTTGCCTAAATTGTGGAAAAGCGGGTCACAGAGCGGTGGAGTGTTGGAGGCCACCTAGATTTAAGTAGAGTTAGACCCAACCATCTCAGTAGGGAGGAGCACTAATGCCTCAATAGCAGGCATACCAGCAACACTGCTAGAACTCATCCTAGCAGTACTATCAAAAAGCACCTGCTCCATCAGGTGCCCCAGTTTGAGGGATAGGGGAAGACCTCATAGGTCCAGGCTTTATCCTTAGAAAAGAAGCCAATCAAGAGGATGCCTGAATGTTATCTGCCAGGCAGATGAAGACTGTTAGCTGGATGTTGTCATGTGTATGTTCACCATTTATTCTTTACCATTATATGTTCTGTTTGACTCGGATGCCACGTTGTCTTTTATATCATCTACATTTACTACTAAGGATGGATTGTCACCATCTACTAGAGTAGCACTACTTATGATGCTTCCGTCAGGTGACAGGATGGAGTGTAGTCGGATCTTTTCCAATGTGGCCTTAGACATAGGCAAGGTAGTCATCCTAGTAGATCTGGTTGGGATGGACTTGAAAGATTTTGATGTTATTCTAGGCATGAATATGCTGGGGAGATATAAGGAAGTTATTGAGTGTGCCCAAGAGCGGGTGATTTTGCAAGGCCAGAAGGGGATTAGGGTTTCGTATAGGAAGACTCAACCCAAGCCAACCACTAAGGTAGTATCTTCGGCTACTTTGCACACTTTGATCCAGAAAGGGTATCACCTATATTTATGTAGTGTGCAAGAGTTGAACAGGGACTTAATCGCATTACAGAGTATTATGGTAGTTAAAGAATTTCCAAAAATGTTTCCATAGGAAGAACTAGGTATGCATATAGTTCGAGAGATTAATTTTAAGATCGAGTTAGTGTCGGGAGCTGGGATTGTCTCAAAGGCACCCTACAGAATGGCACCAATTGAGTTGAAAGAGTTAAAGGCCTAGTTGGAAGAATTATTAGTGGGTATATCCAACCGAATATATCACCATGGGGAGCACCGATATTGTTTGTGAAAAAGAAGGATGGTAGTTTCCGTCTCTACATTGACTAACGGGGGTTGAACTAGCTAACGGTGAAGAATTGGTACCTACTTCCGAGAATCGACGATTTATTTAACCAATTGAAAGGTGCTATGGTATTTTTCAAGATCGACCTGAGGTCCGGATATCACCAGTTGAGAATTGTCAATGCTGATATTATGAAGACTGTCTTCTAGACCCGATATGGACATAATGAGTTTACGGCGATGCCCTTCAGACTTACAAATGCCCCTGTAGTTGTCATGGATTTAATGACAAGGATATTCAGACCTTTCCTCAATCAATTTGTGGTGGTATTCATTGATGATATTTTGGTGTATTCCCAAGGAAATGAGGAGCATGAGTAGCATTTACACACCATTTTGAGTGTGTTGAGGGAGTATCACTTGTATGCAAAATAGTCAAACGGTGGATTTTGGCTTCAAGAGGTAGCCTTTTTTTGTCACATTGTATCAGCTAGAGGAGTGGTTGTGAACCCAGCTAAAGTTGTGGCGATCACAAAATGGAATCCCCCTACGAGCATAACGAAGATTCAGAGTTTTCTGAGTTTAGCTAGATACTACAAACGATTTGTGCAGAATTTTTCCAAGATTGCCAGACCATTAACTAATCTTCTGAAGAAAACTACAAAATTTTAGTGGGATGAGTCTTATGAGGAGGCTTTGCGAGAGCTAAAGAAACGGTTGACCTCTACACCAGTGTTGACTTTACCCAAGGGGACCGAGGAGTTCGAGATTTATAGTGATGCATCCAAGTATGGGTTGGGATGCATGTTGGTGCCAAAGGAAAAAGTTGTAGCATGCCTCATGACAAGTGAAGAAACATGAGCAGAATTATCCTACGCATGACCTAGAGTTAGTTGTTGTTAATTTTTCCTTAAAGATTTAGAGACATTGTCTGTATAGGGAAAAGTGCAAATTCTTTACCAATCATAAGAGTCTCAAGTATATTTTCACGTAGAAAGAACTCAAATTAAGACAAAGGAGGTGGTTGGAGCTTGTGAAGGACTATGATATTGAGTTGACCTACCATGAGGGTAAGGCCAATGTGGTTGCAGATTCTCTGAGTAGGAAGACTTCACATTCTATGATGTGTTATGTGGTTGCTAATCGAACAATAAGGGAATTGTCAAACCTAGAGATCGAAATGATTCAGCATTATTGAAGCTCGTATGAATGCCCTAACACTCAATCCTACTATATTCAAAGAGATTTGAGGTGGTCAAGTCGGAGATGTTAAGTTGGAGAGAATCCGACAGAAGATATAGGAAGGACAAGCAGAGGGATTTAGAATCCATGAGGATGGCAGTATTCGATTTAGGGGCCATTGGTAAGTACCCTAGAGTTTTTTGGAGCTTAAGGGTTATATTATGGAGGAAGGACATCAGACTCCCTACTTAGTTCACCCGGGAGGATCTAAGTTATATAAAGACCTCAAAAAGGTGTATTGGTTGCCACGTATGAAGTGGTAGGTGGCAGAGTTCATATCACAGTGTCTTATGTGTCAGAAGGTCAAGATTGAACATCGAAGGCTAGTGGGTTTACTTCACTCTTTGGAGGTGCCAAGGTGGAAATGGGACTCCATTTATATGGACTTTTTTAGTGGTTTATCGAGGAACCAAAGCGGTTGTGACACTATTTGGGTTGTTGTTTACAGATTAACCAATTCAGCCGTGTTTATCCCTATGAGTTCCACGTGGAGTATGGATAAGTTGGCAAAAGCTTATATGAAGTTCCTGGTTAGTCGTCATGGGGTTCTAGAGGACATCATTTCAAGCCGAGATTCAAGGTTCCTCTCTCACTTTTGGGGAAAGCTACAAGAAGTTTTAGGGACTAAGTTGAAGAAGAGCACTGCTTTTCACCCTACCACGGATGGATAGATAGAACGGACTATACAGACCTTAGAGGATATGTTGAGGGTCTGCGTGCTAGATTTTTAGGGATGTTGGGAGGACCATCTACATCTAATAGAGTTTTCATATAACAACAACTATCATGCCAGTATTAGGATGGGCCCCTTTGAAGCATTGTTTAGACGGAAGTGCAGAACTTCTTTATGTTGGATCGACATCAGTGAGATGATAATGTTGGGACCAGAAATGATTAAAGATATGACCCTGCAGGTCTGACAGATCCAGGATTTAATGAGAGCATCTTAGAGCTGACAAAAGAGTTATGTTGATTAGAGGCATAGGGATGGAGATTTTGAGCCATGAGATAAGGTATTGCTGAGGGTTTCACCTACTAAAGGGGTGAAAAGGTTTGGTAGGAAGGTCAAGTTGAGCCCTAAGTATATTGGTATCTATGAGATACTGGAGTGAGTGGGTAAAGTTGCTTATTGATTGGTTCTTCCTCTAGAGTTTTCATGAGTGCATAATGTGTTCCACATTTCCTAGCTGCGAAAGTATGTTGCTAATCCATCACATGTAATCCAGCTAGATGAGATTGAATTAGATGATTTGTTGACCTATAAGGAGCGACTGGTGCGGATTCTCGACATTAAGCTACAGAAGACTCGTATGAGTATGGTCCCTCTTGTTAAGATCTTATGGAGTTAAAACAGAACTGAGAAGCTACATAGGAGACTGAGAAAGATATGTGAGAAGCATATCCAAAACTTTTCGCCGCAGGTTAGACCCTTTTTATCAAGATTGTTCTTAAGGAGGTAGTTGATTTAAGTATAGTTATTAATGTATTATTCTTAGATGCTTAGAATGTCCTAGCCTTAACCTTAGGGAACTGTAAGAGACTTCGGAGATGAAGTTTGTTTTTAAGGGGGTAGTAATAAAATGCCCCAAAAATATTTATTTTAAGGAGTGTAATTAAATAAAGATTTATTACAGAATTAATTTAATTAATAATTTTTATTGGAATAGGAAGGAATTATTTAGGACAAATTAAGAGGAAATTTACAATTATTTTTATAAGGAAAAATTTGGGCATTTTGCTAATTAAAAAGGAATTTAGGAAAAATCTTTTAAAAATCCTAAATTTTCCTAAAAGGAAAATTTCATATTATTTTATTTAAATATTTTTATTCTAAATACCCAAAATATTCTAATTAATTTAATTGATCCCAACCTACCTAAATTTTTCTTTTTTCTTTTTTCCTTCTTCCTTTTTCTTTCTTTTTATTTCTTTTCTTCTTTTTCCTTTCCTTCTTTCATCTGATTGGGCCTAATTGCGGCCTAATCTCTTCTTTTTCTTTCTTTCTCTTCTGTGACTCATCCTCCCATTTCTTTTCCTTTCTTCCTTCGGCAGCCAGAGCACTGCGTATTGTGTCTTTTCCCCTTGGAATGTCGCATTCTATTTAAACATTTTATAACCGGCGCCAACCGACCAAGTTCTTCCTTCTTTATCCTTTCTTTATTTTCCCCCCCAGCTGGCCAGTTCACCTTTTTCTTCCTCCTTCCTCCTTCCTCCTCCACCGTCAACTTGCTGCTCCATTGCCTTCGAAAATGGCGCCGCCGGCTACGCTTGACTTGACCGGCCATTTCTCCCCTTTTTCTCTAACCCTTGAATCGCAATTCAACTAGACCTAAACCACTTCCCTTTTCTTTCGCTCAAAAACCTTCTTTTTGTATGCGAAAGGTCGACCACGACTTGAAATTACACCGGCTAATTAACGCCGTTGGCTACCCCAAACCCTACCTTCATTACCTTCCTACCGACCCTCAAAACCCTACTTTCCCCTTCAAAATCTATAAATACCTCTTGTTTGGTTGATTTCAAAACATTTTCCCCAAAACCCTAAGAACCTACCCCGCACACCATTGCAACTTTAGACGCCCTTTCCTCCGTTGTTAGCCAACTACTCAGCCAGCTCGACCTACCTAAGCATTCCCTGCACCACCCTCTAACAAACTGAACCACCCATCTCCCTCGATTCTTCTTGCACGAGCCGCCATAGCCGTGTAAAGTTCCTTGCTCAACCAACCAAAATTTTACACCTACCGCCCTTCGCACCACCATCCACCACCACGTCTACTACAATAACTGTCTTCTGCACCTCCCAAAAATAGCTAACAACCCTCCTCCACCTCGTCCTACCCTTATTTTCTCCTTTCTCCTTCCTCTCCTCTCTTTTTCTCTTTCTCTTCATTTTAGCCGCCACTTGCTGCGCCACCACCCTCACTTTACTCCTCTCAATCCAGGCTACCAGCAACACCTCAACCACCACCCTCATTCTACACCTCTTCTTCTCAAACCTCAACTTTTTCCATTTCTATCCTCTTTTCTGGCCACCGCAGCCACTGTCGTGCACCAACACCAGTGCCAGCTATCTCTGCCGACCCAAGGTGAAACCCTAGACCCTGTCAACCCTTATCCCCTATTTATTTAAGCTTATTCTATTTTATTTCAATGTTTAACCTATATTTGATTATTATGATTATTATTATTATTTTGTTCAATATTAATGTTATTATTTCTTGGTGGGGTCGAGAGTTTATATGAATTATTTAGGTTATTAATTTTGAATTATTAATATTATAAGTTTTAGTATTATCATTATTATTATTATTATTATTATTATTATTACTTTTACTTTTACTTATTTAGAGAATCAAAACCTTATTTTATTTAAATAATTCGATTACTATTATTTATATTATTAATATTAGTATTATTATTATTATTATCATTATTATTAGTATTATTATAAGAAATAGGTGTTAATATTAGTATTATTATTATTATCATTATTATTAGTATTATTATAAGTAATAGGTGTTAATAATAATAATATTATTATTATTATTACTAATAGTACTTTTACTATTTTAGGGTAGAGTTTTCAACTCTACCTTATATTACTTTTGGTTTAAGTCATTTCATTATTATTATTATTACTATTATTATTATTATTATTATACTACTACTACTACTACTACTACTACTACTACTACTGTTTGATAATTTGATTATTATTTCATTACTATTATTAGTACTATTTCTATTAATAATGTTTTAATGATATTATTAGTATTATTTTGGGTGGAGGGTAGAAGCCCTTATACCACCATCAGTTTGGAATCATATTAATATTATTATTAGCATTTTTGGTACTATTTCATGTAGTTATTGTTAGTATAGTATTATTTTATTTAAAAACCTAGTCTTAGGATAAGTTAATAAATAATAGTATTTTTAGTAGGAGTAACTAAGGTTTTTTGTGTAATATGTGTTTTATATACCATGCATGCCATATGATATGAAATTATAATGTATTTTATATGTAATTGTATAATTGTCATATATGCAGCACGATATGGAGTTGGGGTAGGTTCGTGCATTAAATTATAGCATGTGTATTATGTGTATGAGTTGTGTTATTATTGTGGTATGGTGTGACCCATAAGACATGCATGATACGTTTTGTAAAATAATGATAGGGAGTGTAATAATATGGGAGTTAGGATTTGCATGGAGTTAGGGTTTGCATGGTGTTAGGATTTGCATAGGAGTTGGTGTTTGCATGGAGTTGGGGTTTTCATAGGAGTTAGAGTTTGCATGGAGTTGGGGTTTGTATGGAGTTAGGGTTACATGGGAGTTAGGGTTACATGGGAGTTAGGGTTTGCATGGAGGTAGGGTGTGCATGGAGTTAGGGTTTCCATGGGGGACATAAAGTGTGCATGAGAGAAAAATTTACGTATAGAAAGTTGATATGGGGTGTAAGGACGATATTAGAAGTGTTGTAGGGGGATTTCAAAACACTAGGTGAAAAATAGTAGGTAGTATATTATAAGGATATAGAGGAGATTGAGTTAGGGTTTGTTATGGTTAACTATGGGTTGTGGTGGTTAACTAGGGTTTGGAGGATAAGAATAGTAGAACTCAGTCATGCATGTCTAGGTGAAAGCTTCTAAATAAGATACTTAAGATACTAATCATTCAAAGTGAAAGATTATTGAGTCAGGTCCAACCAATCCACTGGTTAGGAATAGTGGCTAGGGTTCTTACCCTATAAGTAACTGATCCACTGGCGAATAATAGTGGTGTGGACCTAATGTCTGCAAGTGACCGGCCCACCGGCAATAATAGTGGGGTATTCCGAGCTGAATAAACACAAACTAGAGTTTTGCTAAGGCATTTAAAAGATACTAATTACTTACAGTGGAACACTTTGTGAACAGAAACCGAACCGATCTATCGGTAAAGAATAATGGTTAGTGTTTTACCCTATAAGTGACAGATCCACCAGCGATTAATAGTGGTGAGAACATGATGTCCCGTAAGCGACCAGCCCACCGGCTAAAATAGTGGGAGGTTCCCATACTCGCATGGATTTGATAAAAATGCATGGTGTGAATCGACTTTTGATATTGATTAATTAAATAATTAACCTAGACTATTTGGGCCTTTATGCATGGACTTGAACGTTTATAAGCTGTATATTATCCTACATGACTTTATATATTATATGTGTGGGTTTGAATGTGTGTAAGTTAAATATTATCTAGCATGATTTTATATACATCATGTGTTGGCCTTAGTGATCGGTTACCTTACTCAGTACGTAGCGTACTGATCACCCTTTCTATGGGTGCTGCTCATTTTCAAAAGTAGAAGGCCCGTCTGACGTGTGCAGGTAGGAGAAATGTTCTTTGATGCGATTGATGTCCACGGGACGTCAGGCAGGGGCGAGTGATGATTTAGGATGGATCAAGTCTTTGGAGTGTCATGGCCAGTTTTTTCATTAATGAGATTATTATCTTTTTTTCTATTTTAGCTATGTTATGAATTCCAGAAATAATTATACCGTCATGAACATCTTTCTACTTTAAGAAACTTTCTCTCGTATTTCGATTATGTAAGAATTCATGCATACTCTGATTATTGAATTGCGAACCTTAATTTATGTATCCCTAGAATTTACGGGTTTTAAATTTAAAGGTTTTGTGTAAAAAAATTATAAATTTTGGGGTATTACAATAATACAAAATTGGTTAACGGTTATAAAAACCCCAAATAAAAAAAATACAGAGGGACACAAGTGTCAAGGAATATTCGGATCAAAATTACTAAATAAGATACTAGATAGTTCTAAATCTCTCAACCCAAAATACTAGCATTCGAAGTATTCTCACAAGCCATTGCTTATTGAATAAATAGTAGACCATAAAACGGAACCCATTAATAGAAGAATATTGAGTAACCTACTATACAAAACTTTTAAAAAAAAAGAATCATATGGAACACATAGAAGGTATACAACAAAAAATGGTATAAATAAATGAAGTATACATACCCTAATTAAAATATGATAACCATGTTAGAATACAGATATCACTAAGGATACATTCTCCTTATACTAAAGCATTTAAATCATAAAGGAAAATTTATCAACCAAGCATCCAAGGGATTCCTTATGAATTAATGATTAGAATCAACCTTAGCCCAAGAACCATAACAATCATATTATATCTCATATCAAAACATCCATACCAATAAATTCCTCAACACCATAGGTAGTGATTGAAGACATCTATGGAACCATAGGTAGGGAGAAAAGGCAACTACCAACCACTATTAGGCATAAAGGATACTATTGAACTATAGGTAAGCATGAATACTACTACCAAATCATAGGTAGGGTTAGAAGGCGGCTACTAACCATAGGTAGGAATGAAGGTTGCTACTAAACTAATCCAATAATCATTTCAAACCAACATAAATTATTTTTATTTTTAATTTACTCAAGAGGATATTATATTAAATCGGAGACACTAAGGTACTCCAGATGCACCAAGGAATAAAGGTAGCACAATATCCAGCCGACTATCAACCTAGTGACACTAAGATAAACTAATCGCATTGGCACTTGAATGAAGCATAGTATCATACTGATAAAGATGCCTAATCCATAATTATGCATACTCTCTAAGAAGTCCACAGAGCTTAATAAAGTAATATATAGAGCCTAGTTTGGCACTAAGGCACACTAGTAAGAATTTAAAGAAAACAACGGCCTAAACCACGTCTTTTAGGTAGTGACCCCTAAAGAGTTACCATTTTCGATTGATCTTTCACCTTAAATATTATATTTTATTAAAATGATCACATGTATCAAATTATACACAAACATATCCCTTTTTCAATTTCCAAACTTAACCACTTTTACTTATTAGCATTTATCTAAGACCACCAAAATCAAAGTCAAACTAATTTTAAATTAAAATTTACTAAAACCATCCTAAGCTCAATATTTCACCATTAGGTGCATTAGGATAAAATGGCCAAAATATCACTAGGACTATAATCACCATATTATTATCTATTTTAAATACTAATCTCATTTTATTTAATAAGTTTTTTTTATGAAAAGACTATAATACAATAATTAAAATACTTAGCAAGCAAATAGATTATCAGGAACAATAAATGACTATTTTACTCTTATAAATAATTTAAACATATAACCACAGTATGTATATTTAATTTATCAAAAATCACATACTTCCATGCTTGACATTAAATAATAAATATTAGGTATACTTATCAAAATAATTGAACATAGTACATGAAAAACACCAAAATGTCCCTAGGGTAATGGCAATAATCACTCCAAAAATACAGCTAAGCATACTCAACCTATCACATACATATATTTATATATCATATACAATTTAATCCCAAAAATAAACCCATTCTATCATGATTTTGTACACATATTACTTCACCCCAATTAACATGCTCCATTTTATCAAATTTTTATATTAACATTATTAGGAAAATAATTACAACATAACAAACATGCTTAACAAAAATTATACATCAAAATTCTAATATTTTGTCTTGCGATATTTAACCTTTTAGTAATATGGATTGCTTGATTTCCATCAAAAAGAAAAAAAAAATATATATATATATAAGTAACCTATAAAGAACTTAATAGGATCCACTAATTAATCTCATTCACCTAAAAATAAAATCAAAAAAATAATTCATTAGTCCCAATTACCGGATGTATCATTTAACACCCAAAAACCCAACCTAAGTATTAATATGGACTCATGTGGCTTGGGAAACCAATGTGAGCCACTCTTACAATGAACACTAGGTTACCTAAGCTACCCATGCAAAAGGGGAAAGCCACACGAAGGGGAATGGCCTAGCTATTCGAGGTTTTACATAGTAGGTGGATGTAATATAGATAGGTGAAAAGGAAAGGATGTTGGTGTTAGGTAAGGGTGGTGGTTACTAGCTTGAATAAGTTGAGAATAGGGCTGTGAGGATGGTGGTTGGGTGGCAGATGAATGGGAAGGTAGGGAAAACAAATAAAAGGGCTAACAAGAAGGAAAAGCTAAAAGGATGGATCTAGCTAGTGTTGGGTGGTGATAGATGAATGACAAAGGCTTAATGGTGTTGAGGGAGTAACGAGGATGTTTGACACAGTAGGAGGCAAGCCACGTTAAGGGGTGACCCTTCGTGTGAGGTGTCAACTTGTGTCTATGATGTAGGGAGATATGATCTATAATAGATTTTGACATGGTAGTGGAAATAGCCACGTGAGGTAGTTAATGTAGGGGAGGCTAAGAGTTGAGTGACCATTGACAATGGAAGAGGATGGTGGATTGCTAGAGTGAGGAAAAGGAAAATCAAGGGTCAAGTTGGTGGTTGTTAGTGAAAAGAACTAGAGTTGAGAGAGGAGTTGGCCATGCAAGGTGAAGAATAAGTTGGAGCTAGGAATGATAGCGATGATTGCTGGTGTGTGGTGTTGTAAAAAGAAATGATAAGAAACAAAAGGAAAGGGTCAGGGTGTTGTGTTGGTTTATAAAAAAAAAATAGGGGCTAGGAGAAGGAATATGATGTTAGGGGTTTTTTTCTTGGAAAAAAGAAAACAAAAAATGGAGAGGGAGTGGGAGTATTATAATCGTTTGGTGGGTGGTGATGGTTTGATAGAGAGCTGAGGGTTGTGCGTGGGAAATGGAGGGAGATAAGGGAGAGTGTTTGGTGAAGGGTAAAATTTTGGTTGAAGTTTAGTTTTGCTTAGGTTAGGGTACCAAGTTAGGATAAAGAAATCATGAAAAATTAACCGATTAAGGTTGGGATATCCCTTAATGGATAAATTGATATTAGAAAAAGGAAAAAGATAAAAATAATTAGGATAAAATATTTAATAATTTAGTCGGGTTATAGATCAAGAGTTAAAATTAAGCAAAGGTTTTAGGGCTAGGTTTTGAAAAAAAAAATCTAAATACCAATAAATAAAGGTTACAAAGTTTTGGGGTATTATATTTGGGTGTAGGATTTTGATGGCTTCTAGGACAAGGTGGATCTCTTAGAGTGATTGCTTTAGGTTGGGCTTATAGTCAAAAGTCACAAATATCATATAGTTATACTTTTTGGTGCCTTTTTGTGGTTCTTGGATATTTTGGACTCTAGTGTCCTTGTTCATTTAGTTAATTTTGCATTTGTTTTTTGTCTTGACACTGCAAAATTTGTGACTTATGCCATCATAAATTTAGTCAAAAATTTTTTCCTATTAGAAAAAGTTACTAATACCAACATATATTTTTTTGTGGGCAATGAAGAAAGTTTTCCCTACAGAAAATTTTTATTTATTGGTAATAGTATGTTATGCCAACAGATCTTTTGCCTACTTTTATATCTATGGGTATTAGTAATATTATACCAACAAAACTAATACCCACTCATATATCTGTTGGTATTAGTATATAAGGAAGACAAATATTTCAACTATTGTTATATCTCGTGGCATAACACATTCATTCCTCTTACACATGAGATACTTATCTTATTATGATAATTGATAATTTTTATATAAAATACTAATAATATAATATATAACCATATTTATAATTATCATTATAATTATTTTTAATATTATTATAATATAACAATGATAATTAAAATAATTATTATTATTCTTAAAATAATAAAAGTTTTCATTATAATAATAATAATAATTATAGTAGCTCTCATTATTATATGAATTATAATAATAAATATTATAGTAAAGGTAATAATCAGTCAAGTTAGGCTTTGAATTACCTATATGATGGGGGTTTCGTTACTTAATCAAAGCGATAAGGGTCTAGACGAAAGTGTACCCATGGTTGTTAGATTTTTTTGAGTCTAATATTATTATAGTTATTTATATAATTATTCTAATACCTATTATTTTTAAAATTTAATTTCCTTAAACTTAATGATTTTATTAATGAAATTTGATGAAAAGTTTTAATTATTTTATTTGTGATTAATTTTATAGTTTTATTGATGAATTAAAATTTATTTAATCATTTATTGTTGTGGATTATTATAGAAAAATTCATTCACAATTATGACTTTTATTAAATTCATATGATCTTGGCTTCTATTTAAAAATATATTTCTATTTTTGAAAATTATTTAAATTCTATGCATTTCCTTAGAATTTGATTTATATAGTTTCCAATTTATTTTAATTATTATATTGATATTTTATTTCTTTTTCCACAAGCTATATGATTTTCATTTAAAATATATTTCCATTTTCATTGTGTGTTTTTATTTTTAATATTTTAAATTAATTTCCAATTATAAATTCATTGTGTGATTACTACTTTGTTATGAAGTTATATTTCATTAGTGAAAATAAAATATTTTTTTATTATAAAATCTCTTTAAAGTAGTATAATCATTTTAAAAATTTATTTGTAACAAATATTTCATTCTTTGAATTGATTTATTTTATGAGGTTGATAATATTTTTTGGAAATTTTAAATTAAAGGTTTCTGCAACTTAATTATAATTTTCTTTCTAAAATTATTTTTCTACCATTTTTTCCATTTTTTAATGGATGACGTTTTCAAAATTAAGTTGAATTATTTATAGTTTCTCAACTTTTATAAAATTAATTCTATGATGTATTTTCAATTTTATTTTGAAATTGTGTTCTATTTTAATAAGTGTTACAATTTATTTTAAATTATATCATTTAATTAGATAGATTTTTTATTTTTTTGAAAAGCTAGTTAAATAGTTTCTATGAGAGTATTTTAGTTAAAATTTGACTTAATTCAAAAGTTCTTTTATCTATCTTATCTTTAGATATTTTTTTTTTTAGTTGTTTTATATATGCATTATTAAAAGTAGAAAAAAACCTATTCGAACCCCCTATATTTCCTTTCCCTCTTGTCTTTATTTTCCCTTTCCTTCTGTCCCGTTCGGCCTTTGGTGCTCTGCATCCTAACCCCCTGCACCCTTGACTTTGACCTCCACCTTACTGCTACCACCACACCATGCTACCACCATCGAGCCACTACCATTGGCGCCTCTAACTAGCCACGAGCAGCAACGAATGCACCAACCGACAATGGAACAGTAGCTAGTGACAAGGGGGAAAATGCTCGACCCTAACCAACTCGCTCTTTACCTTTTCTCCATCCTCCACTACAACCACCACCACCTGAGCACCGATAGTGAACCAACACCGCAACGCCGAGCCGCCAACCACAGACAAGAAGCACCAATGATTGCAGTAAGGCAGCGTGCAACAACAATGAACCTACATCGAGCCACCACAACAGCACACTGCCACCGCCGAAGCTCCAATCAGACAACTTGAGCACCATCGTTGCTCCTCCATGTCTTAGTTGAGCTCCTCTTGGCTTGTAATGGCAGATTTTTCTTAGTATAATTTTCAAACCCTATCTTTGATTTTTTTTTAATGAATTTTTTTGAATTAACTTATGATAAGACAAATTTGTTGTTAGATTATGTATATATAAGTTAGATGATTTATTTGGATGAGTTGATTGTGCTGTATATGGTTGATTTATGAATTTTGGATTTTAACCTAGATTTATCGGTATAGCTCGGGTTCGTTTGATTTTCAACTATGTTTACCAATTGATTCTATAAGATGTTTTGAAATATATTTAAATACAGGTTGAAAAGTGTCAATTTGAGAAATTTGTCCAGAATCAATTGAAATCAAATTTCTCAGTTAAAACTCTTGTGGTTTTGAAATTTGATTGATCATTGGCTTATTTTGTTAAATTAATTATACAATATGTTATACATTGTGTCTAATTATATTTCTAAACATTAAATTTGAAGAAATTAATAAGATTTAACTGAATAACATTTTGGACCTAAAACCCTAGTTTCGAAAGTAATTTTCTAGAATTAGTCAACATTGTGATTTTTTTTGCTAAAATTGATTGTTCAGATTTGTTTAGAATTGGTTTAATTGTATTTTTGAGCCTTCAATTATGGTTAATTGATTTTAATTGTTGAATTTATATTTTGGGCTTTAAAACCCTAAATTTTAGTAATAGTTCATGAAATTGAGTTATGTTACTCATTTCCATCTTTGTATGCCTCTTGTATAAATGTGATATTAGCATAACCTCTAGGTTTTAAAATGTGATGAGACTAGCATGGTTCAAGTGGAAAGGCTTTTCATGCTGAGTTATATCACTAATTTACTGTCATTTTTTATTTGGCCTTTTGGTTTTGCAATCTCATGCTTCACAAATCTTAGGTTTTAAGTTTCATTATTATCAGCAGAGTGAAATTATATGCTCTACTACCCGATAGCATTTCTTGTAAAAGAGAAATTCATTGATCTTGATAATAAGTAAATAATTTTCTGCTTCTTTAATGTTGTTTGAGGTTTATGTGGATACTAATAGATTATTTACCTTGTTCGATTTCATTTTCTAATTTAGTGTTTACCAAGCATTTTTGTTCTGTGCATTGCTGTTTTGTTCATTGAAAGACATAAAGTCTAATATGTGGCCATTTTAAGACATTAAAAATATAAAGAACATTGACATTTAATAATACCAACTAGTGCATGTATGTACAATTAGTTATCTAATTACATCATTTAGGAAAAGAAACTAAAGTCTTAACAAGTTCCTAAGGGCAATTGTTAGACAAACTATTATATCAATTGTATTTAAGTTTAACTAGAGTACACCTAAACAGAGGATTCATTCGAGATGTTTCTCTTTTTAGGTGGTAAGTAGTCACATGCTGCCTTTCTTAGACTATGTATTTGAACTAATGAAACTAAAAGCTTAAGTTGTTGGGTTTGGCTTGATTAATGATTTTATACTTTCAACATTCTTTTGTACATGCATACTTTGTTTGGGCATAAGACATGGTCTTACTTATACCATTTCTAGAAACTACACATCTTAGAATAGAATAAATGGGAGCTCTGAAGATTTGGACATGTGGAATAGATCGACTCTACCTTGTAAAAACCAAAAAGCTTAAATTGTAAGGCTTGAAGCTATTCATTGTTGCTCACCCTGGAAGATATTACTTTCTAATTAATATTTTCAAGACTAAAGTAACACCCAAATATGAATCTTGTCATTAATATAGTCTAGGTATAGGTTTAGATGTACACACCATCATGACCCTCATATATAATTGCAGTAGACTACTTCCAAAAGACGTATAGAATATTGGGGTTTCAAGCTTCTGATTTATTTTTCCAAGAGTATAATTTGCAAACATTAAAATCAGTTGATGATTGAAATAGGCATGCCATGTGAACTCTAATTACCTAATCAAGGTTGCAAGCTGCACGAGCTCCTATATTATTACATGTAAATAAAAACTCAAACTCCATTCAATTTTTAGTTTTCCTTTCTATTTTACCATTTTACGATAAATTTATAAAACTATTAAGAATTCTTTTCCAAAATAATACAGATTAGAAAGCCATTTTAACTTTTCTTCCAAATACTTTATTTTTCTTGCACCTACTCTCCCTCTTAATTAAGGACTCTTATTATTTTTGAAAAAATTTTAAAGCACCCTTTAGTTAGCTTTCGGGTATGAATTTAAATTAATCTGATTAAGTTACTTGCATATTTTCTTAGGGAATACATATTGATGATTATCAAAGAGAATGTTGAAGTCGTTGAAGTCATTAGAGGTGCTGAACAGGATGAGAATGAAGAGGATGGTGTTTAATGTGTTAATGAAGATATCTTGTATGTCAACGTATATTACAAGTTGTATATATAGTATTATACCTACAATACTATATTATTACTTTGACAAATAAAATAAATATTGATAATTATGTACGGTGTACTTAATTGTATATAAGGATAATTTGTTATTATAAGTAAATATTACAACAACAGATATTATGGACATCATTATCATTTTACTAATATATATATATATATATATATATATATATATATATATATATATATATATAGGTTAAAATATGTATAACCAATAATATAAATTTATTGGTAATAGTTTAATAAACATATATGATTTTGTGGATAATACTTTTAGTCACAAATATTGTTTTGTGGATAATATTTTTAGTTACAGATATCATTTTGTAGACAATAGTTTTAGTCACAGATATTGTTTTATGGTTAATACTTTTACTTACAGATATAATTATAAGTATAAGTTTCACCAACAGATAAATATCTATGGACATTATCAATTATTCCTAATAGATTATACATCACTACCCCAAAAAGGGGTTTTAATAACAGTTATTTTATAGTTTTAATAACAGTTTTAAATCGTTATTAAACCGCCTGTTATTAAATCTTTAATAATGGTTCATAACCATTATCAAAAATATAAAAACCCCACGAAACTTTATATTTAATAATAGTTTCCAAGAAACAACCGTTGTTAAAAAAAAGGTTTTAATAACAGTTATTCCATAAAGCCGTTGTTAAAAACAAGGTTTCAACAACGGTTTTCAAGAAAAAACCATTGTGGAAAACCAGGTTTTAATAACGGTTATTACAAAAACCATTGTTAAAACATAATCGAATTAGGGTTTCAGTCATTGATTATGCATTTATTAAACCCTAATGCGTATTAAATGAGCATAAATTTAAGATTAAATGCACATTTTTAATAACGGTTTTTAGAAGAACCGTTATTAAAGTCTATGTTTTGATAACGGTTTTCATAAGAACCGTTATTAAAACTCTATCATCCAATTAGGGTTTTGGTTATTAATTATACATTTATTAAACCCTAATACATATTAACTGAGAATAAATTTGAGATGAAATACGTAGTTTTAATAACGGTTCTTAATAAGAACAGTTATTAAAACTATAGTTTTTTTAATATTTTTGTTGTTTTGTTCTTTCCTACATACACAGTTGTATGCTCAAATAATTACCAAATCTACATTGTAAAACAAAATCAGTTCATAACAAATCTGCAATCACACCATAATTTCAATCAATCTCTAATTAGTATGCATGTCTTAATACATCGGACATACTCAAGAATCAAAATTAGTAGGCATACCACAACTTAGTAGCTCTACACCCCAAAGTAAAAAGTTCATAAATCTAGCCTAGAAGACCGAAAGACATAGACGAAATACAAACTTGAATATGCATGTAGAATATATAGATCTCTACTTAATACCGAATGAATGAGTGCGTGTGCTTGGCCCATTGGTCTCTAACTTCATCAATTTCATCAGCATTGTATTGCTAGCCTCGTGCATAGTCATCGGTGAAAAACTACAATGCCCAAGTTTCGATTAATATATAGTTAGCACTTACGTCAAGTACCAAACATATATGTCATGATTCATTAATGGAAAAATATCGAAAAGCAAACATAAATGGCTTGGATCTATGTTGACCAATCTGTTCTAAACTATCAGATCCATTGCTCTACATACATAGTATCCACAATCATCATTGTTTTTCTGTTGTGGACACTATCAAATAAATTTAGTTAGCTCCCTAACTATTAGATATTAATTCGATTTAAAATAAAATACAAAATAGTTATCTTCCTACTTACTATGACAGGCTCATATTGAAGATTCTTTGGGTCTAGGACACCATTTCCACCTCTCCTTTGATACGCCATCTGTAGTGCACTAATAAATAGAGTTGGATACACAACATTGTAAGTATATATACCTCAAATAATGAAAGCATAATATATGTATAAACAAGCTAATAAAGTAAGAAGTGAAAAGTATACTAACATGTCGATAAATTCCTTCCCACCACGACGAGCGACTTCAAAAGGCACGTCATAGGCTCAAAGGGAATCAAACACATAGAATTTATTAAGATCAGGTGAGACGGCGTACAAAACCTAATATTCATTTGCGAGGTGAGGAATGAGATAGAGCTTGTTGTGTCCATCAATCAAAATGTGATCCGCTAAATAGTTTATGTGCATACCCTCTCTTATTGTACTACTGTCAGCTATATAGTATGGTCACACAAACACAATATAGGACAACATTCCCTCTATCATAGCGCAATTAGCTATCAACCTATGGATGACAATAACAACACATATTTGTTAATAACTAATAACTCATATAAGATGTTATAAAAATTCCAATTGTACAAGTTAAGATTACTAAAATCTCAAAATGAAATAATACTTACTTGACATAGACGGTGACACTCATGGTTGACATCCATTCTTGATTATAAATGTCTCTTATGTCAACTATCGATACCATGTAAATAGCATCATCCCTCTCAATATACTCAAGATGACAATCAATGAAAATATAATAATCCCTGAGGTAGTTTTGGGCATAAAAATACAATAAAGTTATTGCTGGCAGAGGTTGGTTTTTCTCTAAAGAATGAATCTTTTGTGGGGCAATTGATTTTTCATATTTAGCTCTATTTCCTTTAGCAGTGCCCTCTTTTGTGTTGCTCGTTCTGCTAGTACTTCTCTTGGTTTTACTAGCATGAGCGGTCTTCTTTTTTGATTCCTTAATTGATGATATTAAACAAAATATGTATTGAGAATATAAATATATATATGAAAAAGGTATGAAAAGTGTAACTATTAAACAAGGTCTAATGAAGATGTCAAATGACAATACCTCTTCAGTAGTGAGACGTATCTGATCTGCAGGCCAAGCCCCGAAGCTTCCATGAGCTTCTAGTACTTTGGTTGCCTCATCGCCCTCTTTATAACAAGTCAAGTGCACACTACTAATGATTGGAGTATCAATACTCACCGGCCTTGTATTTAGGGCTAAATTGTACCTGTGGACTGTTTGCGTTTGGGTACTATGACTGATGCGGACCCTTCCTTTTGCCAAAAGTGTTAAAAGGTCATTCGCTAACAAGTCATATTTATGCAAACCCTAAACAAATATATTACACATTATTAATTATTTATCACACCAAATACATTTAATAACAATTCATAGTTTGTAATGCTTACCTCGGGAAGAGTAGAAAGACGTGCATCAGCTTCACAACTATCTTTGATGCTATTTACATTAGGTATGTGAAGCTGATCATGGTCTACTAAATCAGATGGCTTATACCCTTGAGATTTAATAAATGACAACTATCGCCCCATTGTTGCCATCCGTTCAAATGCCATGTTCAATTTATGGGTAAGGATGACAACTTGCTCATTAGTGCTACGAGAACCACGAGATTGACCACATATGCGCGTTATTGTAACACCTAATCCAAGACCCCTGTGTCTTTCAAGGTGTTCTACAGTTCCTGTAGCTTGGGACATAATGCTATATTGGCCCACCCCTTCCTCACCATCTGACGTTTCAAGTTCGTCCTGTAATGCATATAATATATGTAAATTTAACTTATAGGAATAAGTATAATAAAATAGTTTTCTAAAAGAAAACTAAGTAGGGTTCTAGATATCTACAAACTTACAATTTTTTTGGCTGCAACATCTACATATTCATTAATATATCCATCTCTTATTACTCTAGCTTTCTTCCATAATATACCAATATTGATGGACAAGGAACATGGTCCAAGTCTTAGGCTAGGAGCTGCAAATCAAAAAATATTCTTAATTAAGAATATTATTATAAAATTTTACATTTACATGTAAATAGATAAATTACAAAATGCATACAAACTCCTCTTCAAGGCTCGCATAGCCTTTGCGAGCCATATTATGCCGGTATTTATTTTGCATCGCAATCTCTTTATTTTCGGTACTTTTTTCCTATGTGACAAGCCAATACATAGTCACATGATTATTTCAATATTAAGTATAATACTGGGATCGATACAAAAAGTTTAATTATTATTTAACAAATACCTTAAAATCCCCCGTAAGATGATATGCAATAAATTGGTTCCAACTTTCTTGATCAATGAAACCGTATCGTTTGAGTGGGTTCTGCCGTAGAGAACCATCCCTCTTTCTATACATTTTTCTATGAGCTAAATATAACCTAAATGTTCTTAGACGCTCCCCACAATGTCTAAGAAGCCATTTCTTCCTACTCTCTAGGACATTGAACACTCTCTGTAAAATAAGACAGGTAGATGTGTACCGATGTTAATATAATAAAATTAATAACATTTGACATACAAAAATGATTACATAAAATAGCATATTTACCGTGATTTTCTGCTAAATATGCTTCTTATGACCCTTTGGAACATGCTTCCAATTATTATAGGAGACAGGAATACGGTTACGGGCCATAAGTGAAATATAAGTCAAGAACATGTCTGTGTAAGGGCCAATTGGAATATTGTAAGTATTCCATCCCAACTCGACTAATTCTCCTTTATTCCTCATGTCTGTGATGATTCTCATAATTGTAGGTCATCTTTTCCCTTCTTCATCATTGTTGTCCCTATCAATGTTTTTGTTGACCATATTTCTACATTATATTATCAATACGAATCATACTTTATATATATATATATATACGAATCACTCTAACACTAACCCTAACCCTAAACCTCATAAAACCCTAATCCTAAACCTAGCTAACTGTAATTAAACCATAATATATAAATCATATTATTATTATTATTATCATACACAATTACTTCTCTCTATTTAATTATTCACTTTTATATATTCTTATTTTTTTATATCTATTTAATCCTCATCAAATAGCAATCATTAACATATGCATCTCTAATTGAAATTTTCATTTAATAATGTGCATATGTAAAATATATTTTCATTTCATTATATGACATTTCCTATATCTTATTGCTAATGTCATATAATTATTAATGAAAATGTGTGTGTGTGTCTATATATATAGTTTTTATGAGTGAAAATTTATATAATTCTACACTCACATTCATATTATATATATATGTAAAGCTCTCGGCCAACACATGCATTTGTTAATATATAACAATAACGCAACAAAGTCATAGGTTCAAACAACAACATTTTCAACCAACACATTCAACAATACTTTTTTCGAACGACAAACCGTAATTTTTGAATAACAAACAAACGCAACCCTATAGCAACATGCATGCATTTATATATATATATATATAAGTTATGAGAGGAAGAACAAACACATAAGTAAAGTGAGCTAGCTACAAACACGACGATGAGCAAGTTGAGAGCGGCAAGGGCCTACAAACACGACGGAGGATGAAGGTATAAGTGTTGTCTAGCTAGGTTCGGAACAATGGTAGAGGCACTACTACGAAAACGGGAAATAATAACGGGATATTAATAACGGTAGTTCAAAAACCGTTATCAAATGCGTGAAAATTTATGGGCGGGATAGTTTTGATAACGGTTATAGTAAAAACCGTTATTAAAAGGGCAATGTTAAAATTTACACGGATGTTTTAATAACGGTTCTTGAAAGAACCGTTATTAAAAGAGGTTTTGATAACGGTTCTTGAAAGGAACCGTTATCAAAAGTCTGAAAGTTTTAATAACGGTTCCTGAGAGAACCGTTATTAAAAGATGTTTTAATAACGGTTCTTTCAGGAACCGTTATTAAAACCCAAAAATCAAACTTATATTTCATTCAGTTCAGTTCTATTTCGTGCCAAAATTTTCAGATTCTCTGCACCTTCGTTCACTTGCTCTCCTTCTCCTTGCAAACCCTCGCACCACCACACCAGTTCCTCTCAAGTAAAGGAAACCCTCGCACCGCCAACTCTCCACCGCGCCTCTGCCATTGTTCCGAAGCTAGCTGACACTTTATGTATGTGTTTGTTCTTCCTCTCGTAACTTTTTATCTACTTATATAAATGCATGTTGCTAGGGTTTCGTTCGAAAATATGTTGTTGAATGTGTTTGCTGAAAATTTTGTTGTTTGTTGTTGAATGTTGTATTTTTTTGTATGGAGAACATTATTTAGAGCTACAACCATAATAAACAAAAGAGAGACATTATTGAGGTTATTTAGAGCTAGATTCAACTGTAAACTTTGGAGGGTCATAACTTTTTCATGCGACCTCGGATTTAGGTGATCTAGGAGGCTATTTTGGGTATTTTTTTGAGATCTACGACGTGGCAAAACGGCGGAGCCGGTTTGGGCAATATCGGAGCCCAGAAAATGCCATTTTGGCCTCTAAATTGAGGTTTTTTTTGTTATTATGCCAATTCCGTGTAATTATGCCATTTTGGCCTCATATTTTTAGGGCCTTTTCTTAATGTAATTATGCCAATTCCGTGTAATTATGGATGAGACAAGAGCTTTAGGTACCTCCAAAGAGCTACTGGAACCAGATTTTCAAGTGAAGAAGATGATGATGATGATGAAATTGAAGTTTTTAAGGGTTCAAGTGAAGAAGACGAGCTACATTCCGATGATTCAGAATGATTATTATGCAATGGGCCAAGCATGTTCATGTTTGTATTTTGTCTATGTCTTTAAGTCTTCTAAGCTAGATTTATGACATTTTGCTTTGGTGTAGAGCTACCAAGTTGTGGTATGCCTACTAATTTTGATTCTTGAGTATATATGTCTGGTGTATTAACAAGGGATTGATTGAAATTATGGTGTGATTGCAGATTTGTTATCAATTGATGTTGTTTTACAATGCAGATTTGGTAATTATTTGAACATACAAATGTGTATGTGGGCAGGAACAAAACTGCAAAAACTAAAAAAAAAATTGGAGTTTTAATAACGGTTCTTATGAAAACCGTTATTAAAACTCCAGTTTTAATAACGGTTTTCATTAGAACCGTTATTAAAAGCTCCTTTTTAACAACGGTTTTTAAGTAAAAACCGTTATTAAATATGAAGTTTACGCACATATTCGCGGGTTTTTGTGTATTTTTCATAACGGTTATGAACCGTTATTAAAGATTTAATAACGGGCGATTCAATAACGGTTGAAAACCGTTATTAAAACTATAAAATAACCGTTATTAAAACCCCTTTCCGTGGTAGTGAGGGGTGGTGGAGAGTTAGCGGTGTGAGGGTTTCCCTCACTTGAGAGGAGCCAGATTGGTGGTGCACGGTGTGGTGGTGCGAGGGTTTGCAAGGAAAAGGAGAGTAAGAGAATGAAGGTGCAGAGAGTCTGAAATTTTTGGCATGAAACAGAATTGAGCGAAATAAAAGTTTGATTTTGGAGTTTTAATAATGGTTCCTGAAAGAACCGTTATTAAAACTTTCAGACTTTTGACAATGATTCTTGTATGAACCATTATTAAAAAATCTTTTAATAACGGTTTTACTTGAACCGTTATTAAAACATCCTTGAAAATTTGAACGTTACCCTTTTAATAACGGTTTTAAACTATAACCGTTATCAAAACTATCTCGCGCAATTATTTTCACGTGTTTGACAATGGTTTTCGAACCACTGTTATTAATATCCCTTTATTATTTTCCGTTTTCGTAGTAGTGCATATCTGTAGGCAAAACTTATAAACACAAAGTTTTTATCCACAATTTTGTCACAAAAAAATTTCTGTTGGTAAAACTTTTGCCAACAGGAAAATGGCTTTTGTCAATAGATAATGCCCTGTTGGTATAAGTGAATTATTTTGTAGTGTGAGATATTATCTCTCTTTTTAACTTTCTTACTATTATATATGATTCTCTTTTTGATTTTTTTTTTTGTAATTGTGTATCTAGTTAAACTTTTAGTCATGTGCTTGGTATGATAATTATGTGGATTACTATTACTAAGTATGGTGACACTAATGCTTTCCTATTTTGTTATTTTTTAAAAAATTGAATTGTTATAAAATGTGTATGTTTCAACTGATGTTTAAAATAAAGATCTACAAAATGTCACTATGTTTTCCACATTTTGTATGTGCATGCGCCTGGGTGTGGATGTGGGTGTGGTGTGTGTGTTGTTTATATATACACATGTTTCTGCTGCCACTCAAAACAAAGTTCAACAAATTAATGAAAATGCCACTTGATGCAAATTATAACTCCAAACCTCTTTAACTTGCGTCCTAATTACTTCGAAATAAATTATTATGGGAGCACTAATCTCTATGTACTGTAACAATAAAACAATGAAGCTCACGGCAGGAGAAAATCTGAGCACTCTCCTCGACTTGTCCCTATGAATTCTTATAGCACTATTACTGATGGAAGCCTTCACCAACTTTTCTTCATGTCAGCCGATTCGAAAAAGGTATGAATCATATCAATAGGGTTTTATGAAGAAGATCAGACAAGACCACTACGTGGAAAAATATCTTCAACAACAACCAGGAAATTAAATCTTAAATATATCAAACAGGCTGCTGTGAAATAATGAATAGACTTGTCTCTAATTTCGTCAACCGTTTTATATATATTACCCTAGTCTACTCCAACAAGAGCATCAAGTTGTAAAATGCATGCCAATCCTTTCGCTGCAAATATTTGGACATTAGTGTCGCAGAAATACCAGTGAAGAAGCTAAATTCTCGTAATACTGTGGGCTAGCTAATCTGATCCGACAATGGTTTGATAATAAGATAAGTTTTAGCTTATCCGCTTGATCAATATCTTATATCTTCACTAAAACGTTTTATTAGACAATTAATTATTTAATAATTTATAAGTTAGTTTTTGAAAAGATAAAAATGTAGCTTCAGTCATATCATAATACATTAGTTTGTTACTTTACTTTTTATCACGTTAACCCTACTATACATTTTGGCTTAATTATTTATCTGTTTTGTTTTCCTTAACTTATATCTTTCACCTAGTTGAACGACTTGTTGTATATGTCAGACACTTGTAAAAGTAATAGCTAGATGCTCACCAACTTCAGTAATATCGACATCTAATTTTTCAACTAACTGCTAACTTGTTACCTTATGATTGATTATATGCATACTCCCTTTGTTTCTCAAAGGAAGTGTTTTTTTTTTCTTTGTTTTGTTTTAAAAAAAAATATTTTAAAAAAGTTAAGTGTTCCTTTTTTATTTGTATCCCTATATATTCTTTTTATTATTTTATACATTAATCCTCGTATTATTTTTTAACGAATAATATAATTATTATATTAGAAATATACTTATTACCTCCTAATATAATATATAATTTGCTAAAAAAACCTGTAAGGGAGTATATATCTAAGACTTTGAGTTAGTTGTAAATTGTCAAGTATCTTTTATATAGTACATATAGTTTCTTGGTATAACCTGACAAAATTATTTAATGTGAAAAGGTAGTAAGAAAAGTATCTTTTTTTTTTCTTTTTCTATAATTACGAAGGAACCGAAGTAAATTTATTTAATGTGGGACTACAATCCTCCTAATCCTTTTGCCCATTCCTCCCTTTCACTTTCATTCCCACCAAACAAACGTGATCAATATTAATTTCCACTTTCGAGTCCATTCCCTGGTCCCTATTCTCTGTTAACAAATGGGCCCTAAATGCTTGTTTTCCAACTACAGATTAGTGGGCCTGTATGTATTTTTCGTTTATGTAAAAGAGGTGATCCCTGAACAGTGGTCATGGACTACGTATTTCACTAAAATCCCGGCGAAACAGTGCATGCATCAGTTCTGGTAGATCGGGCAGAGGGAATAGTACAGCGCACAGTCAAAAGCGCGCTACAAACAGGGTGTAATCGTAGAGCCCAACAGAGTCCTGAACAAGAAGAGAAAAATAAGGATTTTTTGGGATTAAAAAAAAAACTGTAGAAATTAAAGAACTTCCAAGATAATGAGATCCTTCAAGGGATTTACTTTAACTATAAATTTATTGTTTGCATAACATAACTGATAATAGAGGCAAGAAATTTAAATAAAAAAAATTCTAAATTAAGGACTTTAAAATGTTTATAAATTTTCCAAACAGAGCATTTAAATAATTAATATAGATATATTCCTTTTAAAGCGACCTTTTTTCTTCTTCTAAAATTACTCTTAACAAGAGTTTCTTTAACGATAATAGGACAGCTCCCGACATGACTAAGGAAAATATTCCAATTCGGACGGTAACTTTAATTTATTTATTTATTTATAGAGGAAATTTCCAATTAATCGATTCGGTCCTTGAATGAAACCCAAAATTATTACCAAATCCAATCGGCTCCGGGAACTTTTCCGGTCCCATTAATTGCTAGCCGAAGGCATCTCTAATCCCGCGGTCAAAATGACGAACGGATGAAAATTTTATCAACCGATAGCAGCAAGCTTGGTAGCTACCTCGTCAGAATTGGGTGAAGTAGCGGTGACGTCGATGAGCAGTGGCAGTACGTGAGTGAGAGAGAGGTAGAGAGAAGAGAAGGACGGGGTTCGTGAAAGGAATATGAGGTTGACCTTCTGACAAGCATATGATATCATATGGTCAAAAGGACTGGGCCACATGGACCGTTAAAAATGTAATTGTGCGTTGGGCCCGTCTGGTCCGTCTTACGTGAGTCCCGATCCGTCAGCATGTCAATCGTATTAGTGTAATTGAAGAAGAGTCAACAAGTGGACTGCTTGGCTTGACCATCCACATCTTACTATTGACCATCGGACTTTGCATTTAATGTTCTGATATCAACCCGACTGAAATTACATGAGACCACATACATACATATAGATATATGCCCTCTCTTATATATATATGTATATATATATTTTTTGGGTATGTGATTTTCCATCCACCCCCCAGTATAAGGACTCTTAATTTTTCCCTTTTCAATTATTTTCTTAAATTAAATTATTGGTTTTACGGACCGTTTTCACCACATATATAATTAAATTAAATAAAATTTGTCTGTAAGATTTCTCCATCCCCTGATCATTAATTATGCACATTCTCTCTGCCATGCATGATGCATCCCGACATACACGATGATTTAATTATGTCAATGGCCAAACAGAAGAAGAAGACGTGTAATTAATAAATAGAGCAGGGAAAGGCAGGAACCTCGTGATTCTGTTTATGACGTCTGACATCGTCTGCATATGCGAGAAGTTGGAAGTTAAGGTCAAAATAATTGAATGCAAAATGCTTTGACCTGCTCTACTCTGTACCCTGCTAATATTATTACTACAACTACACCGGCATGGGACTGATGTGTTGTCGGAAAGTTAAACCAGGCCGCAGAGCCTTGCTGCAGCTCTAATGCGTGGGACCAATACTCATATATACGTCACCATCATTATTACGTGAATATTACTACTGCAATGCAGTAATCGGCGGAGTGGTCGCGCGAGGAAATGGTGACTTGCTGCATGGGTTTCACCGTGCGTGCATGCCCGTCTGCTGCTGACGTACGTACGCACAGCGGACAAGGGTCCTGATAATTAATGGAAAACCGTGATGCTCTCTATACCTTCAGACTAGACGCCCAACTGTTTCTTGTGTCCTTCAGCGAAGGGTTTATGGAAGGATCTTGTTTTTTGTTATCTCTCTCAATGTCAACGCTCGTCCCCCCCCCCCACCTCACCTCCTCGTCTCTCTCTTTCTTAGAAAATAAAGGCAGCGGATCCTACAACGAGGCTGGACGAAACAGGCGCATCTCCTACAGATAGGTGATGGGGCTCTTGTTTGTCTTGTTTTTGAGTATTGAAATAGGAATCGGTATATATGCCATTGAGATATATTTTTGTTTAATTTGGATGGCACCCTGGGGCTTCATCTTTTCCGGGGTGTTGTTAGCTGGTGGATCCCTTTGAAATTATTGGTTTATTTGCGTGCATGGGATTAAGTTGCAGTCCAATTCCTTGATTGACAATTAATTAATAATAATATTAAAAACAAAAAAGTTCAATTCCTGTAAAAAGATTAGGCTTCATTAGGTCAAACGGAAAACTAATTTGATTGAACTTGAGGTTATAAATGGGGTGCCTTATAAAGCCTTGCGTTCTATTCTTTCTTCGTTAAGGACGCGGTGTCGGTTTTGGTCTGAAGAAATTATAGGTCAAGGTTTGCCGACGATTAATTAAGCGAGTAGTAAAGATCCTCTTGTATTATATTCTACTAACAGTACTTGTTTAAATTAGTTAGGAGTAATAAAGATGTAAAAATTGTTATTATATTTTCTATATTTTATATAATTTAGTTAAAATTAAATATTTTTTTCTAAGAAATATTAATTTTAGATCTTAATTTAATCTAGAATAAATATTTTATTAAAAATATTTACTATAAAAAATAAAAAATGGGAAGAAATTTTTTTATATTCTAATACCAAACAGGCCCATAAGGTTTTGCTGTTACCCTCCACACACTCCCACGTGCTAGGCGCTGCATGACCCATATTGGAACCGGCCCAAGGCCTAGGCAAACTAAAGCCTTCAAAGTTACAGGGCCCCGAAGCTTTGCTACTACCTATGAATATATGATAGGCCGGCAAGGGGCGTCTAATTAGACACAATGTATTATCTTTTTGAGATAATTTTGCATGGGGGAAGGTGCCAAAAACTCTTTCACCACATTATTTACCCTTCTTATGTTTGTATTTGCAAGACAAGGGTTATTTCTCTTTTCTCACATTTTCTTTCAATTCTTCTATTTTGTTGATTCATATTCCTCTTAGGCTGATAATACTTTCATTTTAGAATGTGATCAAGATGGCCCTTGGAGGTACATTTTACCTTAGGTTTTTCTATTTTGCTTTGGATCAAAGGATTTATGTAATTTTATCTACCCTTTAGAAATAGGAATTATGTGTTGAGCATTTTTATTTAAGTTTAAGAAAAAGATGATGATGTTTTTTTATGTTCTATACATTCTACCATAGAAATCTAATGATTTTATATGAAAAATACCTTGTATGATTTTTATGAAGATATATCATGTTATGTGATTTTGGGATTTTAAGCATGATGGTGTGATATGTTTAGGTTGTATTCTAATCTTTCAATACATGCTTTCATATGTGTATTCATTTTTTTATGCTTAATATTGATTTTCATAAAGTTAAAATGAAAATGACAATATTACCTAACAAAATTGCTTGACTTCACACTACGGGCACTATGAATGCATCATTTTTCTACACTCTTTATGTTTTTACAATGGCAAAGAAAAAGAAAAACAGTAATAGGAGCTTTGATGTTCCTAACATGAAGGACACAACAACATCAAGTAACCCTAATGAGTGTGAAAGATTGCAAAACGATATAAAGAATGATGGTGATTCCTTTGATTGCTTGAATGAAATTGAGAACCAAATCCAATTTCATTAAAGGATAATTAAAGGCCCTTTATACTGCTGTAAAGAATGGAATTCCTATCGTATCTTCAATGCCAAAGTTTATGATTCATCAGATTAATCATAAATATGAACAACCAAGTATTGAACAATCTCTCCTTGTACCAATGAGTTGCAACATGAATCTCAACTGGTAACCTAAACCTTATGGAAGGAAAAATAGTTTAATAATTAAAATCATGCCCATGCTCTACCTCTAAATTGTATCTCTCCCATGATTGCTGATGGCCTTATTGTTAAACTTGATAATTATGAATAGGAAATAAAAGCCTCTCTATGGAAATTCTTTCTCGTGAATCATGTGTTTGGCATAACCGTAATTATACCTGGAGATTGAAATATATTAGAAAGTATTAGAATCATGTTTCCCCACCTTTGGTGCACTCCATGACGAGAGATTCTTCATTTTTTAGTTTAAATCTTGAGAAGACTACTTTACTATTCTAGAGAGTCTTTTTTGGAGCTACTATAATTTTCCTCTAGCATTAGGCCTATGGATTGATGAGTATGATTTTAACATAGAATGATTAGGGTACCTTAGAACTTGGATCAAGTTACTTGAACTTCCACTTACCATGTGTTCTTAGAACTCTTTTTAGTTGATCTGCTAGTTATGTGGGCATACTTGTTTGTGTTGATGTAGTGACTACTATCCCTATCTAATCTTCTCACAATGGCATTAGGTATATCAACCCATTGTGTATGAATAGAAAACTCAAGTGTACACTCGTTGTAAGATGTTTTTTTAATACCCCATCCCAAAATTCTTTAAATTGCATTGAAAATTATGTTGATATAAAATAAATGAGTTTTTGTTTTGGAAAGGACTTGAAATTTAAAAGAAATTATGAATTTCATGTGCATTGATCAATTGATTCCCCCAAACTAATCAATTGGTATGTCAGGAACTATCAATTTTATTTCCTAATAAACTAGTTGATTGATTTACTTAAACTGATTGATTGGTTATCCTATGATTTAAGAAATTTTCTAATTTTGATTTTGAAACTCTTCCAAATATTTATAAAAACTTATAATTATAATCTATTTGTGATAATAAGTATATTTTAGTACTTTAAGATTATTTTTACATTACTTAGATCATTTATAAATTTATTTAGCTAAAACTTTCTAAAAATACTTTTAAGGCATTTCTTACTTTATCTCTCTTCTCCTTCACTTTCCTCTCTCATCTAGCAACCATGGCTATGTGTTTGACTTTGTATACCTTTTTCCTTAACTTACCAACCCTATTTAATGCCTTTCCTAGGTTATACTCTACCTTCCCTTACCTTTGTTATTATAGTACCCCAAATTGAGAGTGTTATAAAGATTGATCTGGCTACTTATATTAGTATGGTATACTATCTTTTTAGTGATTCTATCCTAAGAACTCCACAGTTAAATATGCTAGTCGTGGAATAATTTTTAAGATGGGTGACCCTTATAGGAAGTTTTGGAATTTTTTTAAAAATTTCTCAATAAGTGTGTGAGTGAGGACAAAGCGGGCTGAGAATGACTCATGATGATTTGTGGGGCCAACCGATCAATTAGAAAGCCCTATAATGTAACCTTCACGTAGTCGTATTGACTCAAGATGTTACAATCGGTATCAGAGTAAAATTGTGATTGTGAGCTGAGCATGGATGAGCTAGTCAGCCACCTAACAAAATAATTCATGGGATAAAATGTATTGAGACGGTTAATAGTTGAGGAGTAACAAGGATGTTGCGTTCTTTGAGTGAAGGTGAATGTAATACCCTAAACTGAGTAGAGTATTATAAGAATTGATTTGATTACTTATATCAAAATAGTATACCATCCTTTTAGTGATTTCATCCTAAGAACTCCATAGTTAAGCGTGCTGGCTGTAGAGTAATTTTTAGGATGAGTGACCTTCCTGGAAAGTTTTAGAAAATTTCTATTAATTTATTGAGAAGTGCATGAATGAAGAAAAAAATGCACCAAAAGGACTTGTGTTGATCTATGGGGCTAGTCGATTGATCCAAAAATGCTCCAAGATAGCCCCACGTAGTTTTATCAACTCGGGGTATCACAATTGCCCAAACTCAATCCAAGTCAGACCTCTCTCTCTCTCTCTCCCACTTGTGGATGTTAACCAACACTTTCCTCTATAAACCCATTTCTAATTCATTCTCACTCCATATCATCTGCATTTACTCACTTTCCTTTTCCCTTTGTGAAAAAACAAAAAAAGCTTAAGTGTTGGGAATTCATCATTTCCTTCCCATTTTCTTCTCTATTGAGAAAAACATTTCCTCATCTTTTGGTTGAATTCTTTTCTCTTTTTTATTCTCCTAATCTTAGCTTTGACTATCTATTTTCTCACTTCAGTAAGGAAGGATTAAGATTTTGAGAAAGGCTGACGATCTAAACCTCATTCCACTTGAAATTACGTTTTGAGAAAAGGTTGGGTTATTAATTTTTTCATCTTCTTTTGATTTCATTTTATTACATTTTGGAAAAAAGAATTATAATTGTTTTGATTCTTGATTCTTGCAAGAATCAAGGTCTTGGTAGACAACCTTCAAGGGAGGAGTATTTTATGCTAGAAGTTTTGCTTGAAGTTAAGGTAATCTTATCTCTATTATGAATTAGGTATTAGGTTCTCTATTGGTGTTTTATGTTCTTAGTGTATTTCTATTTTGTGCATGAGTCAATTGATTTCTTGGATTGGAACATATGGTGAAGTTTCCATCTTTTAAGTTCGAGTATGTTTCAAACTCTTTGTTATTATGCATGATTTTGGTATTTTTGAGCATGATATTGTTAAATGCTAATTATAACATATATTCATGTGATTCTATGTGTGTCATATGTCTTTTTACGTGTTTTATAATAAAGAAGCATACTGAGATTAATATGGAAATTTTGAGTAAAATTTTGATAATTTGATCGCAGGTATGGGTACTGTTTTGCCTAGAACATTTGATTAGTTTCAATTGATTTATTAGATTAATCGATAGGTTGTGTGAATAGGCACTTAATTTCAAATTTTTGATTGGCTAGTTATAAGAACGCTCAATTGGTTTGATGAACCAGTCGATTAGTTCCTATGAACAATCGATTAATTTTCCAAACCCATCAATTGATAGATTTTTTATTAAAGTGGTTTGGTCTCTACTTAGACCTATCAACTGATTTGTTCAAATCCATCGAATGATTCCTATAAATAGTTGATTAGTGGGACCAACCAATCAAATGGTTTGCTGGTTTTATTTTTTTTTTCTTCAGTCTGGTACAACCAGACAAATCGATTGTACCTACGACAGGTTGACTAGCATAACCATTGTTGTCGCGTTATTTGATAGTTAATGTTCTTTTTTAGGCCTTATACATTAATGTTTCTATGGCATTACAATATTATAATTATGATTTCAACTATGCTTAACCTGAATTTAATATTGATCAAAATGATAATATTATGGGCCTTAACTATTTAATTTTATTATCACCTATAAACACCGCAATCGGTGGTTGATATACCGTGTGATGTGTTTGGTGTTAGTACTTAGAAACACCCAATTGATTATAAATAGAATTGAATTATGATTTATAATATCACATGATAATTAATAATAATGGATTAAGATTTTATTTGAGCCTTTTTCTCCTACTATCGGAGTAGCTACCCAAGAGTTAGTCGACGGGTTGTGCTATGTTTTTATCTTTTTACTCAGTACCTATTTTTTCTCTTCTAGGTTGGAGTTGGTAGGGGGTATACGCATATCTTTGAGGTATTGGATTATAATGTCGTAGGTCAACATGGCATCGATGTCTAGTTTGGGTGGGTGAGATATCCTAGTACAAGCTCCCTAACTCTTTATATTATCTATTACTTAGGAGAGTGTCGTATCCCAATTTCTAAAACCTTGTGGAAGAAGGTGTTGAGGGTGAGGCATTCCAATATAAGCCCCCTAAATGTACTTTGACCACTTATCGTCGATGTGGATCCTATTTTGTATTACCCCTCATGAATGGTGCGTTCGATGTGTAGTGAGTATGGTATCCCTAGAGAAAAGCCCATTTGATGTATCATAACCCCATGTGGTGGATGTGGTATCCGATTATGTGTGTATACTCCCATGAATTAGAACTAGGTGTGCTTGAATGGATTATCTTGATGATTGGAAAATATGTTGGCAATAAAGAGAGATTTATAATATGGTTTCCGCTATGTGATTATAATGCATGATATGTATTATTATTCTTTAATGAATTCCTTGTAAATATTCCTTATATATTGATATCATAATCTTGAGCGTTATACTATGTTAGTATACTTATGACCATGCTACTATAGGACATTAATGTGCAGTATGTGCCCTTAATATATTTTAGGTAGTTTGTTTTGCTAGTACTTCATTATACTAATACTACATTTGTGTAGTCATTGTGATTATCTGAATTTTGGTCCCCAGAGTAGAGGATGATTTATAGGAATACAATTCACAAGTAAGTACATTGAGGATGATGTCTTAGGTGGATAGGTGACCATTGCTTGAGGTTTGAGCGTTATATTTTCATTTAGTTAAGAGTTAGGCAAATTTGTTAGATATATTCTTTTCATAGAGTTTGGAAGCTTTTGGTCCTTTCTAATTATTGAAAATATTGGCTTAATTCCTATAATTGGGGTTTGTGAACTCTCTCTTTTATCTATAGTATTAGTCCCATCATTGCTACCATAGGATTACTATACTATCAATAGAGCACACATTCTTTTGTTGTTGTTTTGTTTTACCATGTATTAGGTATAAGTTAGGTGATGATTACTTCTCTCTCATGGTTGATGCGGCAGTAACATTATCCAATTTTTCTTTTATTAACATTTCTCCATTATTTTTAGAATAAAATTTTCTAGTTCAAAAGTTAGAGGTGTTACAAGTTGGTATTAGAGCCTATGGTTTTAAATTTTGATATTGCTTTATGAAAACAAAGTTCTTCAGTCTCATCCTAGTTTATAGAATCCAGTTTAGCCAATAACTAAGCATTGGTTTGGGTTGGGAATTGGCTTTGAATTTCTTAGATATGACTAACTTCTGACCTTGTGTGTAATATGATACCTTCATGTGTAACTAGTTGTTGGCTTTTCCTAACATGGTTTAGTATATTAAAATCTTGTTGGTTGTAAATCGGTGTCTTGAGTGTTTTATGGATACATTTAGGGCCTACGTGGAGTGATAAATTCAATGTAAGGAGGCTTTGCAACAAATACTACCACCTCATTTCCCCATTCCACTATTTGATAATTAGCTTCACAATGTTAATCTTCATCTCCTATCAATCTTGAGGGTTAGGAGGACTCGGATGTGTTGGAGTAATGGTTGAGGGATTTGAGAAGATTTTTGTGGCTAGAGGCTACTCAGAGGGTATGTGAGTAGACATTGGAGTGTTCCACTTGTGGGGTTATGCTAATGAGTGGTAGATAGGTTAAGAGTTGAGAGGTGCTACTATAGATTAGTGGGGGACTTTCGTGGAGCATATTTCTATCCTTCTCAACCGAGGATGGTGAAGTATGACTAGTTAATGGCTTTGCATTAAAGTATGTTTATGGTGGAGGAGTATTACAAATGCTACTTAGATCTAGTTTTCTTTGCTCTAGAGGTCGACATTGATGAGGGAGTGAAGATTGACTAATTCTAGTTAGGGTTGAGTCTAAGACTTTAGGAGATGCTAGTGGGAACTTGTGCATAGAACTTACAAGCTATGTACAACTATGCCTTAGAGGAACAATTGATTACGCAAGGATTTAGTTCCCAAGTAGGGGCTAAGTGGAGGTTTAAGGGTGGTCAATGCTAAGGAGGAGAGAAGCAGCTCTAGGCTATATATGATTACCAATTAGTGTATATACCTTGCTTTGGAAAGTAATTATGTTAGCCAATAGTTAGGCACTTCATATTTTTGTGGTATGGTAAGAACCACCCAAGGATGGATTGTGTTAGGTAGTTGGTTTAGTGTCATGGTCATGGTAAGATGGGCACTATTAGTTTGAGTGTCATTTCATAGGAGGTAGTATCCTCCATGGGCAAGCACATTTGTAAGGTACGGTAGCTTAGACACTGCCAACTCAGAGAGCTCAACCTGTAGATAGTGGTGCTAATAGGATTATTCCATAGTAGAGGATTCATAGACCATGTTCCTTTTATCCAGGGCACGGCTCAAGTAGTGTTGTAGAACCTCCTTTACGTAGTCACTTGAATGTGATGAATCAATATAAGGTTGATAGGAGGCATCATCATGGGTATGTTTACGGTTTCTTCCTTTCTTGCATATGTATTATTTAACTCAGGTGCTTCACATTCTTTTTTTTTTCTATTACTTTCATAGCTAAGATAGCTATGTTTCCTTCTAATAAGATAGAGACTTATTTTGTGCTAACATCTGAGGATAGAAATCCATTTATTAGGCTATATAGAGATTTCACCTTAGTCATTAGCAGAGTTGGAGTTCCAATAGACTTCTTAGAGCCTAAACTTTATGACTTTGACATAAGCCTCGGAATGGATATGCTCTTGAGATATTGATATAGATTGATTACGTATATGAGCATATGATTCTAAAGGAACCAAAGGGTTCTAGTGTCTCTTATCAGAGATCTAAGCATAGGCTTTTATTAAAGATGGTGTCTATAGTTATGCTGAGTATGTTTTTATAGAAGGATTACCTGCTCTACTTGTGTAGAGTTAAGGACTTGGGTGTTGAGAAGCCATTAATTGAGAATATCCTAGTAATACGATAGTTTTCGAATGTGTTTCTCAATGAGAAGCCATTAGAATTTCATGGAAGGACAAACTCTTATAGAATAAGATACCTAACTTAATGGTGAAGTTACATTATATAGCATCAGAAATGGAGGATAGAGTAATGGTAGCTGATATAGAACAAATAGATATAGAGGAGGAAATACGAAGATGGTAGTATTCTATGGTGGCGTATGTGTTTGAGGATAGACCTTCATTTATATATATGTAAAACTTTACAAAATCACAGTGGAAAAAAGTAAGGGAACCTAAAATTGATTCTCATGAGGAGGGCTACTTCATGTTTTAGTTCTCTTCTTAGGAAGATTGTCAAACAATATTGCCACATCCATATTAGTCGATATTAGGGAAACCATTAATTCTCAAATGATGGAATCCTGGTTTCTAATTCAACCCAACAAAATTCTAATTTCTACACACCTAGGTATATTTGTAGGGTTGACATTGCATTTATGGTCAACTAACTCTCTCAGTAAGATTGTGGGAAATTGATTGGCATGGATGGTGTGACATCAAGACATGATAGGATCTCATTTTCTAGGGTGTTAGTTGAAATTTATACCCATAGGGAATGTCCTAAAGTTGTGAAACTCAAGACGCCATCAGGAACTATAACACAAAGGGTGCGGTATGAATGGAAGCCAAATTTCTAATTGAATTGCAATATGGTAAGACACCTAACCTATCAGTGTAGAAGAAATCGGTACATGAAAAAACAATGGGTGATAGTTAAGGATAGGAGGAAACTTAATAATATAGATAACCAGTGCACTTAAAGTCATAAAAGTAGCAATATTCTAGTATGTGGTTTGAAGGGGAAGAATATCCAACCAATAGGACTATATATCAACAAAGCTCTACTATTAATACACTAGAGCCAACTTTGGAGACTTCTTTACTAGGAGAAGACCTTAAAATGGACCTTCAATATCATGAATCTCTAAGGACTAGAGTTATCATAGACAAAAAAAAGTGGTAGAGGAGAAGTATTCACCTTAGTTTGACATCCATTTACACTAATGATAGGCTTTAGAATGTTAGAGGGTTTAATGATCCTCTAAAGCAAATTGAAGTTCCAAGGTCGATAAAAAGTAATAAGCTCTCATTAATAGGAATAGTGGAGACTAGAATAAAAGCTCAAAATGTTCATAAAGTATATAACAATATTATCTCACAATGGAAGTGAAATACCCCAAAATCCTAATTTTAAGAACTTTAGCTAATTAAGAATTTATTTTAAAAAATAATTAAATAAATTATTTTATTTCATTTTTAAGAAGGAGAAAATATGGCCAAATTAATAGGAATATTATAAATAATTTAATTGGAGAAAATTAGAGTGTTTTCTTAATTAAAAGGAATTAAAAAAAATCTTTCAAAAAAATCCTAATTTAGCCTAAAAAGGGAATTAAATATTATTTTATTTAAATGTTATTATTTTTAAATATTCCATATATCCTAATTAATTTAATTAACCTAACCCACTATTTTTCTTTATTCCTTTTTCCTTTTTTCCTTTTCTTTCTTTCATTTCTTTTCTTTTCTTTTTCTTACCTTTCCCCCGACCTGGGCCAGCCTAGTGGCCCAAGCCCCTCTTCCCTTTTCTTCCTTCGGTGTGACCTGCTTGCCTTCTTTCTTTTTTCTCCTTCGATGCGACTCATCTCCTAAATGTTGCGTTTCTTCATTTTTTTTAATCGTCACCCGGTCTGGTCCTCCTTCCTTTCTTTTCTTTCTTTTTTCCCCAGCAGGCAGGTCTACACGCCCCCCTTCTTCTTCTTCTTCTTCTTCTTCTTCTTCTTCTTCTTCTTCTTCTTCCTCCCTTCCCCCGTCGACCAACAACGCCCAACCTCCCGAGAATATTGCTACTGGCTAGGCCCATTTTGACTAGTCGTTTCCTCTCCTCTCTCCTCGCCCTGAATCGCCGGCCATTTTTACCTAGCCACACCTCCCCTCTTCTCACGCATGATCCCCTTTTTCCTGGCCAATCACCTTTGCCCCATTTTGAATTTTGCCGGCTTCTGTTGCTGCCGGTGAATCTTAACAAACCTTCCCTATTCCCCCGTCGTTCCCCTGACCCTATCCTCTCCTTTAAGCCCTATAAATACCCCCTACCTAGCCTGGAATCGAGCCTTTCCTCCAAAACCCAAAAAACTCCCCTTTATGCAGCACCGCCATTGAAATACCCCAAAATCCTAATTTTCAAAATTATGGCCAAATAAGGAATTATTAAAAAAATCAATTATATAAATTCATTTATTAAAATTTAGAGAATTAATTAAGGTAAATTAAGAGGAAAATAATAAGAATTTAATTGGAAGAAAATTTGGGTATTTTTCTAATTAGCATGGAGGTTAAGGAAATTTATCTAAAATAGTCTAAACTAAGCAAAAAAAGGAATTTATTTAATATTTTCTAAATATTAGTATTCTAAATAGCCCAAAAATATTCTAAATAATTTATGCAAAATCCAAAACCCTAAATAAATCCTTTCTTTTCCTTTTTCCCTTTTTCTTTCCTTCTTTTTCCTTTTTTTTCAATCCTCCGCCGAAGTTGGGCCTCGCCCGGCCCAAACCTACCTCTCCTTCCTTCTTCTCGCCCGTGGCCCAACGAGCCCAGCCGCCCGTGGAACAAAACGCTGCGTTTTGACGCTAAAGTCGCCGAAACGCCACGCCGCGTTAAGTGCCATATCGACCGTTGCCCGCCTTCGACGCGACGCTACGTTTTCCTCCCATAAACCCCAATACGCCGCGTTTGACTTATGGATCTTATAACCATTGCCAAATCAGCCGGTTGCCTCCTGTTTTCTTTTCCTCCTGGACCGCCGGTCCAGGGGTCGTCTTCTTCCCCCCTCCCGCGTAGGCCTGCAACCTTCCACCTGCCACCTGCCGCTTGCCACCTGTCGTCCGACGTCCTCCCCTGCCATTTCCGTCCCTTTCTTCCCCAATTCGACCCAGCACTCCCTCACGCGTCCTGCTGCCCCTTCCTTTTTCCAGAAAATAGCCAAACGTACCCTGCAAATCACAAGGCACGAGACGCTGCCACCGTCGCGCCTGCCCCGTGTGCCACCTCCCTTCCCTTCATTGTTTTTCCTTCCCCCCAATTGCCTATAAATACCCCCCATCGACAGCCATAACCAGTGCTACTATTTTTACCCCGAAACTCTGCCTCTCTGTCGCCTGAAAAACAGATGAGGTTTCCGCCGCCGCCAGTGATCACCGCCTCCACCGCTGGCCACCAAAAACACCCCTGCACCTTCCTTGACAAAACCAAACCACCGCCGCCCTCCACCCTGCCCTGCACGTGCCGCCATAGCCGTGCGAAGTTCCCTGCCGAAAAATCCCTCCTCCAGTCGCCGCCACCCCTTACGCCGCCTGTAGCCGCCACCTCCGCCGTGTTCCACCCTCCTTCCACATCCCAAAGTAACCTGCAGGTCCTCCCCTACCTACCCATACCCTCCTTACCCCTACTTCCTTCTCCACCGGCCTCCACCATTTTCCACCACCTTCCCACGGCCTCCACCACCGCACGTCGCTGCCCTTCTCATGCCACCACTCTCATTCCACTCCCCTTCATCTGTTGTTTCTTCCCCCACCTCAAACTTCTTCTTTTCTCCTCCCATCTAACCACCACCTCCATCTTTCCCCCTCTTCTCCTCCTCCACCGCCGCCGCCTTCGCCGCCACGCGCTGCCGCCGGACCACCACCAACCCTAGGTGGTTCTCCACTCATCCAAACCCTAATACCCCTTTTATATAACTGCTACTATTTTCTACCAATATTAATACTATTATTATTATTATTATTATTTCTTTCATTATTATTACTATTATTATTATTATCATTATTATCATTATTATTGTCTCCATCATTAATGTTCTTATTTTCTTACTAATACTAACATCCCTTTTAAACCCTAACTTGTATTATACTTAACTTTGGTCTTATTTTTATAATTATTAGTATTAACATTTTTATTATTATTATTTCTATTATCCTTACTATGGTTATTATTATTATTGCTTAACCTTACTTGGTTGTATTATTGTTATTATTATTATTACTATTATTATTATTATTACTATTATTATTATTATTATTATACCTAACACATTTATCACTATTGTTAATAATAATACTACTTTTGTTCTTATCCATGTTACTTAACTCAAGCTAGTAAATATCATGTGGTTGTTAACTAAGAAGAGTACTTGAACCTTATTACCATACCACTTAACATTAACCCTAACCTCATTACTATGACACTATTATTAGCTATTACTATTACTACTACTATCACTACCTTATTGTTGTAATCAAAAGCATTTGAACCCTTTTATTATTCAAGAATATACAACTATTATCATTATCAACCTTAGGAATAGTTACTTGTAATATTGTGACCTTATAATATTATTATTTAAAATATAACGCCATTAATAGACTTGGCCTTATAACGCTAGTGTTTCTATCACTAGACATTAGTGTCACTATTTTATTAATACTAACACTATTTTCCTATAGCTAGCATAAACCCTAATAGGTTTAATAAAATAAGTGTAACAATAAGTATCAAAAAAATAAATATATTTTGACTACTAATATTTAGTATACTAATTCTAAGGTAAAAACCCTAGTTTTGTATAATACCATTTTTAGTAATAAAAACCCTAACCTTAAACTAGAATAAGGGTTGATAGCATTTATAAGGGAAATTAATACTTAGCTTTTTCCCCTTTTCATAGGTGACCCCGATCCGAGCCCTAAGGAGTTAGAGGAGCGTGCTCCAAGCCCGGTGCCTACCTAGGTAAGGACGAAGCTATGGCCGTGTGCTATGTGTGATGTAATGTGTGGGTGAATGATGAGCATGCCATGTTGATGTGTATTATGCATGTGTTATGAATAACCTGTTTTGTGTAGCGCAGCGTGGATCATGAGGTATGTTGTGTGTGCCTTATATTATACGTGTATGACATGTTCCATGTTTGATGTTGATGTTGATGATGTGACTTGTTATGGCCCTCTAGGACATGCATGCTAGGGTTTTGGGTAGCATGAAATGATAATAAAAGAACAACGGGGAAGTGGACGTTTGGGAAGTTTGCATGGGGGGACTAGACCTTGCATGGGCATGATCCTTACATGTGAAAAGTTGATTTGGGTTGTAAGTAAGAGCTTGGGAGAGTCTTGGAATGATTGGAGACTTAGTATGAAAAATAGTACGTAAGTTGGTGCATAAGAGACCTTATTAGGGTTTTGTGTGTAAGTGGGCGTTGGGGAGTCTGCATGGAGTGTTTAAATTATGCATGGGAATGAATCTTACGTGAGGAAAGTTGATTTAAGAAGTAAATAAGATAATGTCAAAGTTACGAGTCCATTGGAGACTTGGGTGCAAAATTTCACGTGGATCGATGTAAGGGTGTCTAAGGGACCCAATTAGGGTTTTTGGGAGGAAATGAGCAATTTGAAGGGTACTAGGGTAAAAATAATCAAGGAAGGATGGAGTATGGGGTTGAGAGTGAGAACTCACTTATATAAAGGATGAGTGTGGGCTTCTAATTGAGAGAAGAGATTTTGGGGTGAAAGAGAGATGTTACTTGTTGAGGAAATAAAGTGCTAGGGTTTGGCCCGACCAACTAGGGTTGGGTGGCCAACTAGGGTTTTGTCGGTCACACGTGAACTTGGGAGATAAAGCAATACATTTGGGGAATTTCCTAATAAAAATGAGGTGCGAGATAGAGAACAAAGTGACGTTTGGGTAAGTAAGAAAGAGTTGGGCCACATAGGTCCGATTAGGGTCTCCGAGGAGGAACCCTAGAGGGATGAGGACATGCGGAGTCGATGTCATATGTGTTGGGATGGCCTATATTCTTGGAGATTGTGCCTTACTATATGCCGCTATGCTTGAGTCTACGGGGAATGGATGTCGAGTGTGAGAAGAGGTACGAGTCTCAAAATATGGGACGATCCCTCTGGAGGGGAAAGAAGTAGAGTATCAACCGCATGCATTTCAAGGGTATGATGTGATTCAATAAGACACGGATAAGATATTAATTATGTAAAGCGAAAGACTGTTGAGCCAGACCCAATCTAGTCCACCGGTTAGAATAGTGGCCAGAGGCGTTCTGCCTTGGATGTCTATTTCCGGTCCACCGGCTATAATAGTGGTCAGAGGTGTTTTGCCCTGAGTGTTTATTCCGGTCCACCGGCTATAATAGTGGGGGATTCGGGCTCGACAGACCCAAACGAATAAGTTAATCCACAGGAAAGATACTAAGTACCTGCAGTGAAACACCATGTGAGTCGGGGCCAGTCCAGTCCACCGGTTAGAATAGTGGCCAGAGGCGATCCGCCCTGGGTGTTGATTCCGGTCCACCGGCTATAATAGTGGGGCTCCCGCGCTCACATGGATTAATGAAAAATGCATTGAATGAATATGAATGAATTAATCCATGGGAAAATACTAAGTACTTACAGCGAAACACCATGTAAGTCGGGGCCAGTCTGGTCCACCAGTTAGAATAGTGGCCAGAGGCGATCCGCCCTGGGTGTTGATTCCGGTCCACCGGCTATAATAGTGGTCAGAGGCGTTCTGCCCTGAGTGTTGATTTCCGGTCCACCGGCTATAATAGTGGGGCTCCCGCACTTACATGGATTATTAAAGAATACGTGTGAAATGGATATATTATTAACGAGGATAAAGAATAAGTCACCGGAAAGTACTCAGGCTTTATCTTGTGTGTTATCGCATGTTACTTATATGATTGTGCTATGTGTGCTATGTGGTATGATTGTATGCTTGGCCTTAGCACACCTGCGCCCTTACTCAGTATTGAAACCGTACTGTTACTACCTTGATTGAATGGGTCCTGTGATGATCCACTGATGGTGGGGAGCAGACCTCCTATGCAGGTTTGATCGGTTACTAATTTGGGGTGGAAGGCTTGACTTGAGTGAGTAGGCGATCCAGATATTGGTCCATTGGGATCTGTTTTATTTAGCTATATTTTGTACTACGCTTCTTGTTTTGAAACCGTACTCTTAAGTTGCGATCTTAACGATATTTTAACTGTTGTTGACTCGTGGTTTTCGTGAATGGTCTATGTTAACTATGGACCTATGTTTTGATGACTCTTACGTAACGATTGTTTAGTTTAGCCTTAGCACTTAGTATCGGAACGGTAGGAGTGAACCGGTCTGGTACTAAGTGTGGCGGTAATACCCCCAAGTTTATGGTTTTAATTCTTTCGCTTCCGCTAAAACCTTTGTCTTAAACGAAATTTTTCAGTAGTAAATTTGGGGGTGTTACAGCCATTTTGGACATCGCTATCACCGCCGTCGACCAACACCGCCGCCCACTCTACCCACTTGAGTACTCCCTACACCACCCTCTAACTAACTGCACCACTCATCTCCCTTGATTTTCCCTACATGAGCCACCTTGGCTGTGCAAAATTTCCTTCTCAATCAACCACTCCTCCGCCCCTGTCACCCTTCGCACCATCGTCTGCCACCACTTCCGCCGCTACCACTACCCCTTTCACCTTCGAAAAGACTCTGTAGACTTCCCTCTATCTCCCCTACCTTTCTTTTCCTCTTTCTTCCCCTCCTCTTCTCTTTCTCTCCTTTCATTTTTGGCCACCACCGCTGTCGTCGTGTGTCACCACCTTTGGTTGCGCCACCACCTTCATTCTACTCCTCTCCACCTAGGCAACCCTAAACACCCAACTCCCACCTTCATTCTACCTCTCCTTTTCCCAGCATCCAACTTGTCCTATTTACTTATCTTCTTCTGGCCACCACCGCCACCGCCGTGCACCACTGCTAGTGCTGCCTATCACCACCAACTTAAGGTGGAATCCTAAACCCTCTCAACCTTTTTTTAACTATTTATACAAGTTTTAAATATTTAATTTTATTATTTTTCCAATTATTCAAATATATTATTATTATTATTATTATCATTATCATTACTAATGTTTTATTATTATTGCTATTAAGGGCCGAAGCCCTATTCTATTTTTGTTTCGGTTATAGTATTATTAATATTGTTGCTATGATTAGTATTGTTATTATTATTATCACTACTACTACTACTACTACTACTACTACTACAACTATTACTACTATTATTATTATTATCATCATTTTCAATGTTAGTATTGTTATTCTATATACGGCTGAGACCCTATTATGTCTATTTTGAATTTTAGTAGTAGTATTATTAATATCATGTCTTATTATTATTATTATTATTATTATTATTATTATTATTATTATTACCATTAGTATTTATTATTATTATTATTATTATTATTAGTTTTATTATTTATTCAATGTAGGGTCAAAACCCTACTTCATTTTATATTTGATTATTATCATTACTATTATTATAGTTATGATTATTATTATTTTACAATATTATTATGGTTTTTATCATTATTATTATTACTATTTCTATTATTATTATTTTTCGTATTATTGTTGTTGTTGTTGTTGTTGTTGTTGTTGTTGTTATTTTGGTGAAGGTTCAAGCCCTTATTCCATATTATTATTATTACTAGTATTATTAGTATTAGTATTATCATTATTATTGTTATTTTTAATATTATTATTATCATTATTTTTATTTATAGTATCATTATGATTATTATCATTAGGGTAAAGTCTTCAAGCCTTATATTATCAACTTTTACAATATTACTATTATTTCTTATATCTTTAGCAAAATTAGTAATTAGTTAATGCCATTATGATGTTATTATTTTATTAAAAACCTAATCTTAGAATAAGTTAGAAAATAATATTATTTTTGGTAGGAGGGAATCTAATCTTTAGTTTTTCCCTCATATAGGTGGGACCAGTCAAAGCCCTAAGGAGGCGTAAAAGCGTGGTCCAAGACCGGCGTCGTTTTAGGTAAGAGTGTAACTAAGGCCTTATGTGTGTTATGTGTATTATATTCTTGGATGCCTTATATAATGCCATACTGTGTATCATGTGCTATTAGTTGACTATTTTATATATGGAGCAGCTTGGAATTAAGGTATGCTTACGTGCCTTAATATGATGTAATGTGTTATGACCCTTTAAGACATACATGTGAGGATGTTTAATGTGGATGGTGGGATGGAATGATGAAAAAGGAAAATGGGGAAGTAAATTGACCAAGGGGTGTGAGTTGACCTCAATATTTTAATGGTCCATGAGTGGATGAATGAAAAGGGGATTTTAAATAAAATAAAAGTGTGGGAGAATCTATGGTTGTGCATGGGATAGTATATGGCTTTGCATGGGAGAATCTAGGGTTTCATATGGGAGAATCTATGATTTTGCATGGAATAATCTAATCTATGGTGTTGCATGGGAGAATCTAATCTATGGTTTTGTATGGGGGAATCGAATCTAGGGTTTTGTATGGATGAATCTAGAGTTTGCATGGGAGAATCTAAGTACGTATGGAAGAATATAGAGTTTGCATGGGTGAATCTAAGGTTTCAGGTAGGAGTTTTAGGGTTTGCATGAAAATTTTCAAAGGGTTGCATGGGATGTGTAAAGTCTACATGGGGGTGAAGTTTACGCATGAAAAGTTGACTTAGGATGTAAGAAAGGTAGTGGAAGAGTTTTTTGGGTGTTTGGATGCTTTGGGTGAAAAATAGTACGTAGGACAGTATAAGAGTACATAGGAAGGGTTTGAGGGAAAACCCCTAATTTGAGGAGGTGGTAAAAAGGGAGAAATAAATGAGGTTGAGTGGAGTATGAGAGGATGATGAAAATGATCAAGTAAGGATGAGCATGATTACCATGGAAAAATGATAAGTGGAATGTGAGAAATGGAAGGGTGACATGTGGACACGAGGAAGATAGGGTTTGTTATGACCAGTTAGGGTTTGGTGTGGTTACCTATGGTTTTGTAACCGCACGTGTGCTTAAGGAGTAAGGCATAATGATGAGATTTGAATCTAAAGGGTGTGATGTGTGGAGTGTTAAAATGATTTGGGTTGCGTAAGGTAGAGTAGAATGGGCTACATAGGCCTAAACTAAGGTTTCATGATAAAACCCTAGAGTGATACGTGGAGTGGACTTAGAAATGTAAGGTAGTGGGCCTTGACCCATATACTTAAGAGTTGGACTTCTAATGTGAGATAGGATATGGAGGAAAGGATTTTAGGGCAAGTTGGGAGGTACATGAGTTTGATGATATGGAACGAGTCCGTTGGAGGATAGGTGTGGGGAGAGTGAGTCATGCATGTCTAGGGTGAAACTTTTGAATAAGAAACTGTAAGACTTTAATTATTTAAAGTGGAATATTGTTGAGCCAAACCTAGACCGGTCCACTAACGAATAATAGTGGTTAGAGAGTTTTGCCCTATGTGTGATCGATCCACCGGCGAATAATAGTGGTCAGGCGCACTATGCCTATATGTTTGCGGTCCACCAGCTATAATAGTAGGGGATTCCGTACTCAACAAACCAAACATAATTTTGCTAAGATATGGGAAAGACAATGAGTAATTATAGTGAAACACCATGAGAGTCGAGGCCAGACTAGTCCACCAACGAATTATAGTGGTTAGGAGCGTTATGCTCTATATGTTTCCGGTCCACCGGCAATAATAGTAGTCAGAAGCTTAATTAATTGATAAAGAGCATGGTGTGAAATGAGTATCAATATGAGATTAATTAATTGATTAATCCAGACTATAAATGGCCTTTATTTATTTCTCATTTATCTGAATGATTGTATGTTGTTTTATTATTCAATTGGGATTATATGCTTTTCTGTGTCGGCCTTAGTGCACGGTTACCTTATTCAGTACGTAGCATACTGATCACCCTTTTCATGGGTGATACTCATCCCCATAAGTAGAAGACTCTTCTAACTTTGTACAGGTGGGCGATGCATTTTTTTTATGCCTTTGATGTTCATGAGGCATCAAGCGAGGCTGAGTGTTGAGCATTTGCTTGGCTCGATGATTGGGAGTGACGTGGCCGGATTTTCTCTCCATGTTATTTTATTTCCTTCTGTTATTTCTTTTTGTATTGGATTTCCTTTTTTATTACTTATTACTCTGTATTGAGTATTCGAGATGAAAATTTTATTGATTGTAAACTTTATTTCTCTTTTTGGAATTTCTATAATGCACTCTAGTTTATGATTCTCTATACGCGTACTCTAATTTTTATGTTATGATCCTTATATTTCTTCTTACGAACTCTTAGCTGAGGTATTAATTTTAAGTATAACAAATATCCTTTTAGCCTTAGCACTTGGTACTGGAACAATCGGAGCGAACCGGTTTGGTACTAAGTGTGGCGGTAACATCCTCGAAATTTACGTGTTTTAATTTAAGTGTTTCTCCTTTAAAAAAAGTAGTTAATTTTGGAGTGTTACAGGAAGTGGGTCACTAATTATCAATACAACCCAATGGGTGTATTTGGTTTGGATGGCTAGAAAATACTTAGCAAATCAATGCTATTACAATGTGTGATCAATCAATTCTTATGAAAACAAAAGGAAAAAAAACTAAAATTGAATTATTTTATGTGTGCATTATATATGCCTATAATACTGGAGCTCAAAGGAAGGAACTATGGAAGTGGCTACATGATAATCAAGTGACTGATAACCTATGGATCCTAATGGGTGATTTAAATGTAGTTCTTTATGAAAATGAAAAGAATTAAGGACTATGGCACAAACAAGACTCCAAGGATTTCTAATACCACTTATAGCAGCTCTAGCATGATAGCCTAAAATATTTTGGAGTTCATTTCACTTGGAATGATAGACAAGATGCTCAAAATAGATGATCACTTTCATGCACCTATTATCTCAGATCATGCATCTATGACAGTTACCTTGAGCCACCTCACTCAGATAGGTACAAAACCTTTTAGGTTTTTCAACATGTTGGTCTCACACCTTGACTTTAAAATGATAGTTCAAGTTTCATGGGGGGATTGCTATAGAAGACCTAATTTTCAACAAGTATGGGATAAGCTTAAAAAACTTAAGACCCCATTAAAACTAATCAATAAAGATAAATTTGGTAGCATAGATCAGCGATAACAGAATGCAAGAGAGGCATTAGATACCATTAAAATCCAATTAGATGCTTCTCCCACTAATGTAAATATGATTCTCTTAGAGGAAAAGCAAAGGTAGAAATTAAATTTCCTAATAAAATGTGAAGAATACTTTTTAGCTCAAACTAAGAGACAATCATTCTAAATATTTCCACTTGAGTATGAAAAGAAGCCAGATTTCAAATCTAGTCCACTAAATTATAGATGCTAATGGATGAACTTATACTTCTCCATCAGGCAATGTTTGCACTTTTTATGATTTCTTCCAACAACTGCAAGGAGCCACTATTGTCACATCAAGGGAAATTTCATTAGAGATTATACATGAAGGACTATTATTACCTACTAAATTTAATAGGGACTTGTTGAAATCAATCACAAAGGAGGAAGTTAAAGAAGTGCTAGCAGCTATATATAGGGACTTGTTTTATTCTGCAAAGGAACTTGGAACATTATTAGGGAAGATGTTTACCAGGCTATTAGAGATTTCTTTATTACTAAAGAAATGCCAACTACAATGAACATAAACATAGTGAATGTCATTCCAAAGGCACCTAATGCTAATGGGCTAGGGGATTACAAGCCAATAGCTTGCTATAAAACCTTGTACAAATTGATTACCAAAGTGTTAACTCAACGAATGAAACCTTAGTTACCTAGAATTATAGATGATGCCCAAGCTACATTTATTATAGGAAGATCCATAAGGGAAAATATCCTAATGGCCTCAGAGATAGTTCATGGGTATCAAAATAAGCATTTGTCTCCTAGATACATGATAAAGTTAGGCATGAAAAAATCTTATGATTCTATAAGCTAAAATTTCTTGAAGAAGCTATTACAAAGCAAACCTTCCCATATAATTTGTTAAGGTGATCATGAGTTGTGTAACTAAAGTGAGAAACTTTTTTCTCCTTAATGGAGTCTTACACCCTCCATTTAAAGCAAAAAAAGGTTTGAGGTAGGGTGATCTCATGCCACCCTATTTTTTTTGTGATTTTGATGGAATACTTTCACTAAACACTTGGTACAGTGTGTTAAAATCAATAATTTTATCCACACCCAAAATGTAGAAAGGTTAAGATTATCTCACTCCTATTTTCTTATGACATTATTCTCTTTAGCAAATGTGATATAATTTCAGTGGTGATATTTTATGACATATTCATGAATTTTTGAGAGGTAATAGAATTATAACTTAATACTAATAAAATTTCCATCTATTATGGTGGCTCGGTGGATATAAAGATCAAACAAGAACTAGGTAGAAGACTGCATATTCCATAAGGGATTCTACCGATGAGATATGTGGGGCTGTCCCTATTTGAAAAGCACTGTAAAAGCTGTGTAATATCAATAACTACTAGAGAAGTTCACTATAAGACTCAATTCCTAGATTAATAGATATTTGAGCCATGCAAGAAGACTACAACTAATTAATTTATTCCTATTTGGAATCTAAGCTTATTGGAGTCTTATGAATTTAATGCTAAAAAAGATCATTACCAAAAATAATGTAAAGTGCACATTTTTTCTCTAGGGTGGAAATAAGCAGAATACAAAGAAATGTCTTATAGCTTAGGATACAGTCTACAAGCCTAAACAAGAAGGTGGATTTTGTTTGCTTAATTTATAATGGTGGAATGTGGAAGCATGTGGAAGATTACTCTAGAATGTTCACCTAAAGAAGGTTACTCTATGGGTGAGATGGATACATACATACTTCATGAAAGGTAGAGACCTATGGAACATACCACTTTCCATATCTATATCATGGTGTTTTAGGAGACTTTTGAAAATTAGAGAGATGATAATGCTTGTAATTCATGCCAATGCATAAACCTAATAAGGAGAGTTAGTGGAATACTATATCTATACCCAAATACAGTTTTCACCTATGGGTTGTGCTTCATAAACACTTATTTACTAAAGATAGAATGACAGCTATAGGATCTAATGTGGAAGATATATGTCTATTATGTCAGGTAGATAAAAAAATAGTGGAACACTTATTCTTTAAATGTAGCTATTCCCAATAGGTATAGCTGCCTTTAATTATAAATTTTGGGTGTGAGTAAGATGAAACCTGCTCCAATAGAGTGATGAGATGGATGGAAAGAGGTGATCAAGGTTCTATTCATAGATGGTAGGTATTATAGTATTTGTATGTAGCAACTATATATTATATTTGGCATGAAAGAAATCAAAGAGTTTTCCACCAAGAGAGACATGATCCACAACAGATTTGTAGGTCGATTGTTAAGGAGATAACCACTAGAATAACCAGTAAAACCATTTTAAGTCATATAGTTCATTAATGGCCCATGTTGATAGCTTAGTATAGTTTTGAGTGATGCGATGAACCTTATGATTTACTTTATAATCTAGTTTTAGAGGTAATAATACTTTAGTTACTTACTAAAAATAATAGGACCTTAACGATCCCCAACATATTCACAGAAAAGTAGTTCAAATTGAAATTCATAACTACAATGGTAGAATATAAAGGTAGGGCATGACCCCAAACCCTGGTCCATTAGGGATATAATAACTTTCTTTGAATGTCCATGCTCTCAAGCCCCCAAGGCCAAAACGAGGCTGGCACACTACCAACCATCCCCAAAAATCTACACAAGGTTCTCTGCTTGTGGGAATAAACAAGTGATTGAACAAATAGTCCCATCATTATGCTTTATATTGAGTAAGGCAAGTTACCTCCTCAACGAGAGTCCTAAGCATATAAGGTTCTAGCATAATGTTGAGATCATACAAAGCATATATCATGCTTATGCCATATAATTAGATATACATGCTATATCATGGTTATATAATGCATTAGAGCTTCATATCATACTCAGACAATTTAGGACTCATCATGCTTATCAACATAACATAAACATCATAGATAGCAACATACAAATTACTAAGTATGTAGTTAAAATGACTATTAGGGTCTATACCATCCATCCACACAGTTTTATATTAGGTCTATTTTCCAACTTACATAATCCATTAGGTCATTTAGTTACAAGTCATTCGAACAATGGAATGTGTACCATCTAATGGTCTCACATATCATGGAAGCATATCTAAACCAAAGGACATAAAGTCCAGCCAAAGCCAGGTAACCTTCAATTGACATAAAGTCCTGCCGAAGCTAAAAACCACCTAGGTGATTGGATTCTTTAGTATCGATACCCACAACTATATCATTAGTATCTTAAGTAGACAAGGAACTAGAACCTACTAGGATCCCACCCGAAGGTAATGCCTGAAGGCACCAATAAATGCATGAAGGTAGACTAACCTTTGGTAACCCAGACCCATACACAACTAGATCATATTTCACTTTAAGTGATTAGTGTGTTATTTTCTAAGGTTATGTGATAATACAAGGCCTATAAAACATCCAATTAACACATCCACATTCTCATTCCATCTTAATCATTTTTAACCTCAAACCATGGAGTGGAATTTCCATTAGTGCTTTCCCAATATTAATTAGTCCATCATGATAATCAATATTAGGCTAATAGTCCACTTTATATTACCCTTTTAAAGTCATAACATACTTATTTAGGGTTTTACACTAAAGCCTTCCCTAACACTTATTGAGAATGCCATGATTTAAGATCCATTTAATCCATCCATTAGGCTACTCAATCCATAGAAAAAGTGTATTTCAATCATTAAATAATAATATAACAACATTCGGCATAATCTCAAAACATATCAACTCTAAAAGATTAGAATCACACACTCTAGTCGAACCCATCAATCAATTTGGGCTAATTGGTTAATCAGTTTTAATAATTAATAAATTAGTTTGGGTCAACCAGTCAATCGATTTAGCTCAGCTAAACCCAAGGTTCCCTCAAATTAGTCAATCAAGTTGGCCAAACTAATTAACTATTTTAAGTTAGTCGATTGGTTCCGCCAAACCAAACAATCGATTTGCTCTTAAACAACACATAATAGACTTTCTTCATGTAAATCACACTTTATAATATTACTACATCCAACCCATAATATGTCATAGAAAAATACCAATATTTTACCATCTCATAAACTTACTCATTTTTCACATTCAAGCAAACTGACCCTATTTTCTCTAAAATCATGCCATTTTCTCAAGTCTCACAATTAATTCAACATGCATCAATCAGAAGCCAAACTCTCATGTAGGCATATAAAATTAAAATTTTACATAATAAATCACTTCACATGCATACTTAGAACACATTTCAGAGATAACAATGACTTACTTGAAGCTTAGCAAAATTATCCACTAAGGAAGAAAACTCAAATAGGAAGATTCTCAACTTCCAAAACTATTAAAAATTTAAAATCATTGAATACCTTTAATAAATCTAAAAAATTGAATTATAAAAGAAAATGGATTTACCACACTCAAGAGAAAAATAGAGACTAGTTTAACCGAAACAACTCAACTTCCTCCTAAGTCTAACTCTTTCTTAATTAAGGATAAAACAAGTGGTGGATAGTGAAAGGATTAAAAGAGTGAAAGGAATTTGAATTCAAGCTCGAGGTGGAGAGGACAGAACATAAGTGCTAGAGGGCTAGGATATTTTAGAGGTTAAAACAAAAGTAAGAAGAAGGGGTGATTAAGGTTATTTATAACTAACAAATTGGTTCATAAATGAGTGGGGTTATTTAATAGATTGAAATCCCTAATCTTACTATTAAAATATATGTTAAATAGATGGATTTATCAAAAATAGGCTAAATTCTATATCAGAGCTTAAATGGTGATTTTTTGGAGAATATAGGTTGAGTTCATCTAGAAAATATCTAACATAAGAAGGGAAATAAAATATTAGTGTGGGAATGAATCCCTCAACTAAGTAGGGATAATCTAAAAATCAAAGCATACTTCTAGAGGTGTGTAGAGGAGAGAGGTGGAAGAATACAAGAGTAAGGTCATCATCTCCCTCAATTGTCAAAATTAAGCACTTAAATCTATTCGAGGAAGTAAATAAGGTTGAATGTATGATAAAAGAGTTAATAATCATTCAAGATCATTTTAGAGTTGGATAATCAAGGTTTTATTTTGATACAAGAAATTTCATAGAAAAATAAAGCTTAAAAAATACTCAACCTCAATAACTAGTCGATCTATTTTGCCTATTCGTTGATTGTTCTACCGACTAATTGATTGGTTCCCAAATCCAGCCAATTGGTTTAGTTGAACAAAACAACTTAGCTGAAACAACAAATAAGTCTATTGGTCTATCTAAAAACTTGCTTTATTTAATTTTCCAAGCTTTATTCAAGTCCATATTTACCTAAAACCCAATTATAGATTCAAATCAAGATCAAACATTATCAAATTTTATTAGACACCATAATTTTTTCATTTAATAAATCTTACAAAAATATGGGGTATTACAAGAGATGTAAAGATTGAGTGGATAAAATTGGCTATAGCGTATGGTATAGTAGTGAGGTTTTAGATTTTTGAGGATGGTAGTGCGTATTTCCATGGTAGATGATATGTTCCACAAAGTTTCGGGGAGCTTAAGAGGAAGATTCTTGAGGAGATTCATCTTGCACCTTATTCTATTCATCTCAGAGGGGATAACTTATACAAATACCTAAAGCGGATCTATTATTAGCCTCGTATGAAGGGGGAATTTTTGTTATTCATATATAGGTGCTTGACTTGTTAGAATGTCAAGATCAAGCATAAGCATTCTATAGGGTTGGTTTAGCTATTGAAGGTTCCCAAGTGGAAGTGTGTCAATCGGCTTCATAGTTAGTTTATCGAGAATCTATAGTGGTTCAAATTTGATCTAGGTCATAGTTGACTATTGATCAAGATAGTAGTATTCATATCGATGAATAAACCAAGAGTATGGAGTAGATGGCTAGTGATTACAAGAATCATATGGTATGGTACCATGGGGTGCCTAAAGACATTGTGTTGGACTAAGATTTTATATTCTTATCTCACTTTTAGTAGAATTTGCAATCATCTTTTCGGTTATAACTAAAGATGAACACTATTTTTTATGTACTATAGATGGTCAGACTGAATGCACTATTTAAACTCTAGAGGATATGCTTTAGGCATGCGTGTGAGAGATTTAGGGTAGTTAGGAGGATCATTTAGACTTGACATAATTATTCTACAATAACAGTCATCATGTGAGCAGTTAGGATGATACTTTTAAAGGCACTCTATGGATGAAAGTACTATAGTTTCTTATGCTAGAACGACTCAAGCAAGAATGTTGTGGTGGGATTAGAATGGTAAAGGACACTACTAGATAGGTTAGGCGTATTCGTGATCAGATAAAGGCTACCCTAGATATGTAGAAGAGTTATGTTGACTTACGAAGGAAGACCAATGGGTATGAGGTAGGTAATAGAGTGATTTAAAAGGTTTTCTTACCAAATGGGTGATGTATTTCGGTCAAAAAGGAAAGCTTAGCCCGAGGTATATTGGACTTCACAAGATTATGGATTGAGTTGGAGGGATTGCTTAACCTTTTCACATCTCTCAATTCATGAGGTATGAAAAAAAATACGTCACACATCATTCAGCTAGAGATGATTGAGTTCAACAATGCATTGTCGTATAAGGAGCGACCGTTGAGGATCCTTGATACCATGACTCATGAATGAATTTAATGGTTTTCCTTCTAGTGAAGGTCTTCTAGTCACACTAAAGGGTTGAGGAAGCCACCTAGAAATTTAAGGATGAGATCCAGATGAAGTATCCAAATTTCTTCGCTTAGGTACATTATGTGGGTAACACCACCTTTTTTAAATGGGTAGTGCTCTTCTCTCATGTACTAACTCTTATGTATTATTTTAATTTTGTTTGATGGATCAGGGTTTTTTCATATTTTTAGGTTACATTAGTGTTTTTCTATTGTGGATTTCAAGGATAAAGTCTTTTATAAGGGGGTAGTGCTATCATACTCCATCCTAAAATCCTTTAAATTATATTTAAAATTATTTTGGTATAAAATAAATGAATTTTTGTTATGGAAATGACTTTAAATTTGAATAAAATTATGAATTTTAGGTACATCGATTGATTGGTTCCCTAACCAATCACTCGTATACTCAAAAACGGGTAATTTTATTTTTCGATAAAATAGCTAACTAGTTTGCTTAAATCGATCGACGATGTTTTCCAATTTTATATCCTGTTATGATTTTGATTCAAATATCTTTAATATATTTGGAAACTTCTAATTGGAATCTATGTGTGTAAATAAGTATATTTTTGTGCTTTGGGTTTATTTTTACATTATTTAGATTATTTTATGATTTTATTTGGCTCAAATTCTTCAAAAGCACTTTTATGGCATTTTTCTCATTCTCCCTATTCCCCTTCACTTTCCTCTCTCTTCCTGTATCCATGGCTACATGTTTAATAATTTGCATCTCTTCCCTAACTTATCAACCCACTGCCATGCCTCTCCCCGATTACTCTCTACCTCCCTTACACCTTAGTTTTCTACACTCAACCTAAGTTAGACTTTCCTCTCTCACTTGAGAATGTCAACCATTACTCTCTCCTATACACTACATTCTTAATTCAATTCACTCCTCACCTACTATATTTTCTCATTCTCTCTCTTTTTTCCTTGTGAAATTTCCTAATTGTTGGGCATTCTCCACTTTTCTTCCATTTTTAACCCTCTAGAGAGAAAATAGAGGTTGGCCTCTTGTTTCATATCCTTTGGTCAAATTATTATCTCCCTATTTTATCTTTAACTCTTCCTGATGTGTATCTCAATAATTTATATTTAAATAATTCTATTGATTCTTGCAAATTACATTGTACATATAGTTACTTTTCTTATTCTGTGAATAATTAGGAAAAATCAGATTATTGGAAATGGACCATAACATTGGCTACTGTGAGTAGATGTTGTTGGTTGCTGCTACTGACAAGAAATTGCTGCCTAAATTGATTTTCTTTGTTGATTATATCAGAGGGAAAATTATCACTCCCATATGATGCATTCGCCGACACATCTTAGCTAGTGGAATTAAGTCAGCTGCATAATCAGCCACCCGACCCATATTTTTTGGGTTAGAAGGACTGAGATTATGCAACCCTTAATCTCCATAATTAGCTACATAAGTTATCTGATGGGAAATAAATTGTAATTTAATTATGTGGGAATGATTGTAATCTTGTATTGGTAATTGGACTGAATTATTATAATCAGCACCAATGGCCTTTTATTTTAGGATAATTGTTTCGGCTGATGTGTATTTAGGTTGTTTGGTTGTTGTAATTAAATCCCATTGAACCGTATGTATTTGATAATGTATACACACATATATAAGGGCATATATGGGAGGTTTGTAGAATAATTTTTGGCAGATTATTACATCTATTGTTTTCAATCGTTATTCCTTTCTAGAATTCTCTCTCTCTCAACTTCTCTCTCTCTCGACTTCTCTCTCGCGAAACCCTCACTCGCTCGAACCTCTTCTCTGCTGATCTTCTTTCTCGATTATGTCTTCTATGAATCAATCTCAGTTGCTGTTGAATACAACAGTGCCCTAAGTTTCTTGATCTTCCTTTGGTTTAATTTCCTTAGGTTGATCTGTATTTTGTGGTCGGACCCATCACTCGACTCACGATCCGGTGAAATTTATTTGAATTCTATCCAGGTTTCATCATTTCGTATCAGAGCCTAGAGTAATGGAGTGCTTATGGTTTATTACGCTTATTGTTGAATTTTATTGTTTCTTTCCAATTCTTGATCTCGCTAACCCTCAATTTTGTAAGTTGGCAATTTTTAGGGTTCGCGTCTGACAAGAATTAAACGATTCTTGTTGCAATAATTGCAACGGTGAATTCTTACTTCCGGCGAAGAGGTTTTAACCCTAACAAGATGACAGTACTCTAGAACCCCAAATTAACTGTTCAATACTTGTCTCTCAGCTAGGGTTTGGTCGGATTCTTGATTCCTTGCATTAATTGATAATCACTTTCGTATCCAGCAAAATCTATCCTTTTCTCTCTAATCCCTGCAATTATTGTGATTAAGAATTAACCCTTCTATTGCGGGTTAATGCTACACTAAAGTCTTGAACGAGTGTATAGGTATTAACTCAGTACCGGTGATTTTTTTAAGAAAGGAGTAGAGGCTCCAAGAAGAGGGGCCCCAAATTGTTATTCGGCTTAACCACCAACATTTGTTGGCGCGGTATATTTGTTCCTTCTTGAGAAATTTTGTTATGTGTTGGTTGGCGATTGTCCTAGTGTTATTGTTCTATTCTCATTGGATTCTTTTAATCATATAGTTGTGCTGTGATTATTCTTTTACAAGTGTGATCACTATTGTTGACATCATTTGATTTGCTAGACTTAATTGTACTATTTTTGTAAATCGATTGACTTTCTATGTTTGTTTATAAAGCAAGTAGGAAGTGTAGAATCCATTCTGTCTAATAACGGCTAATCTGTGAACCAATCAGTGTCTGTGTCTAGTAATGACCTATTAGAAACACTCAGGATATTTCAGGAACAAATGATTTCCCAATTGGCTATGTTGTCTGCTAATTTAGAGCAAAGAATAGGCGAACAAGAAATTAGAATTAATAATTTATAAAATAATAGGCTAAATGATCAACATACGGGGATATTAGGTAGGGCTCCTATGGAACCTAGAAGTAGTTGTAATACTCCAAGTCGATACAACCATGTGGGGGCTACCTTAGAGTGCTTTCAGATTGATCTGCTGGTCCCATATATCAACACAATTCCTTTTAGCACACTTTGTCCTCACTCACGCACTTCCCGGGAAATTTTTAGAAAATTTCCAAAACTTCCCAAGAGGTCACCCTTCCTAAACTTGCTCAACGGCCAGCACGCTTAACTGTGAAGTTTTGAGGACATAATCACCAAAAGGATGGTATACCATGTTGATATAAGTAGCCAAATCAATCCTTATAACACTCTACTCAATTTAGGGTATTACATTCACCCCCACTCAAAGAAAGAAACATCCTCGTTGCGCCTCAACCACTAACTATCTCAAATACAGTTTATCTCAAGAATCGTCCCGCTAGGTGGCTGACTGGCTCATCCAAGTTCAGCTCACGGTTGCTGTTTCGCTCTGATACCATTTGTAACACCCCGAGTCGATACGACCATGCGGGGGCTACCTCATAGTGCTTTTGGATTGATCAGCTAGCCCCACAGATCAACACGAGTCCTTTCAGCACACTTTATCCTCACTCACGCACTTCCCGAGAAATTTTAAAAAAATTTCCGAAACTTCCCAGGAGGTCACCCTTCCTAAAATTGCTCCACGGCCAGCACACTTAACTATGAAGTTCTTAGGACAAAATCACCAAAATGATGGTATACCATGTTGATATAAGTAGCCAAATCAATCCTTATAACACTCTGCTCAATTTGGGGTATTACAAGAGGATTCCCCCTTTAACTAATTTAGAAGAATTGGAGGACCAAATATCTAATAATAATGATAGACAACCTAGGCAGGTTAATAGGTAGGAAAGGGAATTATATGAAATTAATAGGAATGTAGGTAACCTTAAGTTTAATATACTTGGATTCAATGGCAAAAATGATCCTAATTATTACTTTGAATGGTAAAGGATGATAGAGTTAGTCTTTGAGTGTCATAATTATTCAGATGAGAAGAAAATTAAGCCATTTGCTTCTTCTTGGTATTATAACCTTGTCTTAACTAGGTGTAGAAGTGGAGAACCACCTGTATAGAATTGAGATGAATTTAAAGCTTTAATGAGAAAGAGGTTTGTTCCAAATTATTATTATAAAGAGTTATATAAGAAACTACAAACATTAAGTCAGGGTAATAGGTCTGTAGATGAATATTTTAAGGAGTTAGAGATGTAAGTAATTAAAACTAGAATTATTGAGGATGAGGATGCGACTATGGCTAGGTTCTTGAATGGATTGAATTCTGAAATTGCTGATAAGGTAGAATTATATCCATATAGAACTTTAGATGAGATGGTTAACATAGTAGCTAAGATAGAAAGTCAAATAAGGAAATCTAGATAGAATAAAACACCTGGAATTGGGTTTAGAAATAATTTGAAGAGGAATTTTAGTGGAAGTAGTTCTGGAAATTGGAAGAATAGTGGAAAATTTGACTTTAAGGGTAAAAGCAATGAGATTAAAGTAGGTAATAGAGTTGATAAGGGAAAAAATGTTGCAGCTAACCCTACTAGTGGTCCTACTAGGACTAGAGACATAAAGTGCTTTAAATGTGGGGGAATAGGTCATATAGCCTCTGAGTGTCCTAATAGGAGAAATATGTTGATTAGGGAATTTAGAGATATAGAATCTGAATATGAGGAGGAAGAGGTAGAGATCAACACAATTATGGGTGACCTTAGTGAATCTGAAGAAGAGGTAGAACTTCCAGTTAGTAGGGATCTTTTTGTTGTGCGTAGGGCATTGAATAGTAACAAATTACCTAAATCAAATGCAATACAAAGATAAAATATCTTTCATACTATATTTTTAATTAATGATAAGTGTCTTAACATGGCAATTGATAGTGAGAGTTGTATAAATGCTGCTAGTATTTTATTAGTATCTAAGTTAGGATTACCAACCACAAAACATCCAAAACCCTATAGGCTTCAATGGTTAAATGAACGAGGAGATGTTAAGGTTAGTCAATAGGTCTTAGTAAATCTAAAATTAAGGAAGTATGAAGATTCTATTTTGTGTGATATTGTCCTAATGCATGCTGCTCACCTTTTGTTAGGAAGACCATGGCAGTATGATAGGAGAGTGACCCATGATGGATATAAAAATAGGTATACAATGCATAAAGATGATAAGAAGATTATTTTAGCACCTATGACTCCAAAAGAAATCTTTGATGATCAAATTAAAATAAAATCTGATTATAAGGAGTTAACTAAGCAGAGTGTAGAGACTAGAACTTATTCAAATGAAGTTAATAAGTCATCTGGATTTTATGCAAAGAAGAGTGATCTTGAAAGGGCTATTAGATAGCAGCCAAGTGTATATCTAATGGTGTATAATGAATGTTATGAGTGTCATGTAGATTTAATTAAGGTTGTACCTAATAATGTTAGAGAGTTATTAGAGGAATATATTGACTTATTTCTTGAGGAGAACCCCCATGGACTACCTCCATTAAGGGGCATAGAACAGAAAATATATTTCATACCAGGAGTTGTCATTCCTAACAGACCTGCTTATAGGGCTAATCTAGGGGAAGTAAAGGAGCTAAAGAAACAGGTATCTGAATTGTTGAGTAAGGGTTATATTAGGGATTCAATGAGTCCTTGTGTTGTACCAATTCTTTTAGTTAAAAAAAAAGATGGGAGTTAGAGGATCTACATAGATAGTAGAGCAGTAAACAAGATAAAAATTAAGTATAGGTATCCTATACCTAGGTTAGATGAGATGTTAGATCTTTTACATGGTGTTGTAGTTTTTTCTAAAATAGATTTAAAGAGTGGGTATCATCAAATTAGGATAAAACCAGGAGATGAGTGGAAAACAGCTTTTAAAACAAATTTTGGGCTATATGAGTGGTTAGTTCTACCATTTGAATTATCCAATGCTCCAAGTACCTTTATGAGGCTTATGAATTATGTGCTTAGAAACTTTATTGGAAAATTTGTATTCGTCTATTTTGATGATATACTCATTTACAGTAAATCTCTAGAAGAGCTTTTGAGACATTTGATGATTATTTTGGATGTGTTCAAGGAAGAAAATTTATATGCTAATCTAGCTAAGTCGAGATTTTGTTTAGAGAGTGTAGTATTCCTAGTATTTTTTTTATTAGTAGGAATGGCATATCTATTGATAAAGAAAAGGTTAAAGCAATAAAGGAATGGCCTAAACCTAAAACAATGACTGGCGTTAGAAGTTTTCATAGTTTGTGTTCTTTTTATCGTAGATTTGTTAGTAATTTTATTACTTTAGCAGCACCTTTAACTACAATTACTTAAAAGGAAAATGGTTTTAAATGGGAATTAGAACAACGGAAGGCTTTTGAAATTCTTAAGGAAAAATTAATAGAAGCTCCTATATTAGTTCTTCCTAACTTTGACAAAGTGTTTGAATTAGACTGTAATGCTTCAGGTTTGGGAATTGGGGCAGTTCTTTCTCAAGAAGGTAGACCTATAGCTTATTTTAGTGAAAAGTTGAGTGGTAGTACTTTAAATTACTCTACCTATGAAAAAGAATTGTTTGATTTAGTAAGGGCATTAGAAGAGTGGCAACATTATTTATGGCCTAGAGAATCTGTTATTAATACTGATCAAGAAGCTATAAAGTATCTAAAAAGTCAATCAAAATTGAATAGAAGGTAGGGTATATGGATAGAATTTATTGAAAGTTTCCCTTATGTAATTAAGTATAAAAAAGGAGGTGATAATATAGTTGCAGATGCCTTGTCTAGGAGACATGTTTTGTTAAATACAGTGGATGCTACTTTGTTGAGGTTTTCTCATATTAAAGTTTTATATGCTAAAGATCATGATTTTAAGGAAGTGTATAAGAATTTTGAAACTTCTACCCAAGGGAAATATTATATCTATGATGGATATTTGTTTAGGAAAAATATACTATGTATACCTAATTGTTCATATAGAGGGTTATTAATCCAAGAGGCACATAATGGTGGGTTAATGGCACACTTAGGTTTTCAAAAGACTTTAGATATATTAGTTGAACATTTTTATTGGCCTTATATAAATAATGATATATTAAAGTATTGTGTTAATTTTGTGGCTTGTAAATAGGCTAAGTCCACTTCTAAACCATTTGGATTGTATACTCCATTACCTATTCCTACCCAACCATGGACTGATAATTCTTTGGATTTTGTCTTGGGATTTCCTAGAACTAATAGGGCTAAAGATTCTATAATGGTTGTAGTAGATAGGTTTAGTAAAATGTCACATTTTATACCCTGTAATAAAACTAATGATGCTGTAACTATAGCCGATTTATTTTTTTCTTATATAGTTAGATTACATGGAGTACCTTGAACAATAGTATCTGATAGGTATGTTAAGTTTCTAAGTCATTTTTGGAAGGTATTATGGGGAAAGCTAAGGAGTCTGCTTTAATTTTCAACTACTTGTCATCCACAAACTGATGGGCAAACGGAAGTAGTAAATAGAACTTTAGATAACATGTTAAGGGTTGTGCTTGGGAATAATCATAGGCAGTGGGAAGCTATATTACCACAGGTAGAATTTGCTTATAATAGGACATTACACCCTACAACTAAGAAAATACCTTTTGAAATTGTGTATGGTTTTAATCCTTTGACTCCACTTGATTTGAGTCCTTTACCTAGTTTTGAGTTGCATAATTTTGATGTTGAATCTCGTGCTGAAAAAATGAAGAAATTGCATGAATCTGTAAGCCAACAGATTAATAAAAGGGTTCAACAAATGGTTGAGGTTGCTAATAAAAGAAGAAGGAAAATTATTTTTCAACCATGGGATCTAGTTTGGGTATATCTTAGAAAAGAACGTTTTCCAACACTTAGGAAATCTAAGTTAGATCCTAGAGGTGATGACGCTTTTACTGTGTTAGAAAGGATTAATGATAATGCCTATAAAATTGATTTGCCTACTAAAATTGGAAATGTTAGTAACTCTTTTAATGTTTCTGATTTAAGTCCTTTTATTGGAATTATAAACGTTTCAGAGACAAAACCCCACCAAGAAGAAGGGGATAATGTGTATCTCAATAATTTGTATTGAAATAATTCTATTGATCCTTGTAAATTCCATTGTACATATAATTACTTTTCTTATTCTGTGAATAATTAGGGAAAATCATATTGTTGGAAATGGACTATAATGTTGGATGTTGTGAGTAGATGTTGTTGGTTACTACTGCTGATAAAACAATTTCTGCCTAAGTTGATTATATCAGAGGGAAAATTATCATTCCCATATTATGCATTCGCCGGCACATCTTAGCTAGTGGAATTAAGTCGACCGCATAATTAGCCACCCGACCCATATTTTTTAGGTTAGAAGGACTACAGATTATACAACCCTTAATCTCCATAATTAGCTACCTAAGTTAGATGATGGGAAATAAGTTGTAATTTAATTATGTGGGAATGATTGTAATCTTGTATTTGTAATTGGGCTAAATTATTATAATCAGCATCAATAGCCTTGTATTTTAGGATAATTGTTTCGACTGATGTGTATTTGGGTTGTTTGGTGGTTGTAATTAAAGCCCATCTAACCATATGTATTTGGTATTGTATACGCACATATATAAGGGCGTATACAGGAGGTTTGTAGAATAATTTTTGGCAGATTATTACAGCTATTATTTTCGATCGTTCTTCCTTTCTAGAATTCTCTCTCTCTCTCTCTCTCTCTCTCTCAACTTATCTCTCTCTCGACTTCTCTCTCGTGAAACCCTCACTCACTCAAACCTCTTCTCTACTGATCTTCTAGCTCGATTCTCTCTTATGTGAATCAATCTCACTTGCCATTGAATACAACTATGCCTTGAGTTTCTTGATCTTCCTTTGGTTTAATTTCCTTAGGCTGATCCATATTTTGTGGTCGAACCCATCACTCAACTCACGATCCGATGAAATTTATTTGAAACCTATCCAGGTTTCATCACTTCCTTATTTCCCTTAAGTAAGGAAGGATTAATGTTTTGAGAAAGGTTGAATATTTTAACTTCATTCTTCTTGAAGTTCTATTTTGAGAAAAGGTTGGGGTATGGCACTTTTATTTTTCTTTTTATTTCATTTTATTAAGTTTTGGGAAAAAGAGTTTTAATTATTTTGATTATTGATTCTCTTAGGAATCGAGGTCTAGGTAAATAATACCAAGGTAGGAGTATTTTGTGCTAGAAGATTTACCTAGAGGTAAGGGAATCTTATCTCTCATATGAATACAAAATTTGGTTGTCTATTTTAGTTTCATGTTGTTGGTATATTTATTTGTTGTCCATGATTTAATTGAGTTCTAAGATTGAAGCATGTGGTAAATTTTCCATACTTTAAGTTCAAGCATGATTTTGGTAGTTTTGAGAAAGATCTTATTAAGTATGGATTATACCATGTACTCATGAAATTCTATGTGTTTCATATATATTTTTGTGTTTAAAGACATAGAAGCATGCTATAATTAACATACAAAAATTGGGTAAATTTTTGATAAGTGGAACATAGGTTTAGATGTTCTTTAGCGTAGATCAGTTGACCAGTTTGTTGAATCGATCAACCGGTTGTGTGAATAGTCACCCAATTTGGAATTTTTAATCAACTAGTTATGAGAATAGCCAAATGGTTTGATGATTAGTCGACTAGTTCCCATGAACAGTCTATTAGTTTGCTAAATCCATCAGCCGGTGCCCTTCTGACCAGAGAGATTAAGTTTATTTTACCTCCAAACAACTAATTAGTAGCATATATGCCTTGTGACGTGTTTAGTGTCATTAATTGGAAACACTCATTTGGTTGTTAATAGAATTAAATTATGAATTGTGATATCACATGGTAATTAATAATAATGGATTAATATTTCATTCAAGCCTTTTTCTCTGACTCTTAGGTTAGCTAGCCAAGAGTTATTGGGTAGGTCACCCTATGTTTTTTTTCACTCCATACCTACTTTCTTCTCAATATGGTTGCAATTGGTAGAGGGTATGTGTATATCATTAAGCTATAGGATTATACCATAGCAAGCTAGTATAGCATCGGTGTCTAATTTGGGTGGGTGAGGTATTCTAGTATAAGCCCCCTAGCACTTTACATTATCCATTGATTTGGCAGGTATGATATTCAACTTTTGTAGCCCTTACAGTGGAGGCATTCAAAGTGTGGTGGGTAAGGTATCATAATACATTCCCCCTTTATATAATTTCATCAGGTATGGTGGGTGTGGTATCCTATTGTGTGTTAGCCCTCAAGGATGGTGCATTCAATGTATGGTGGGTGTGATGTCCATAGAGAAAAGCCCATTTAATGTATCTCAACCCTATGTGGTGGATGTGGTATCCCATTGTGTGTGTATGCTCCCATAACTTTTATTTTTGGTAGAGAACTGGGTGTTATCAAATGGATTATATTAATAACTTGAAAATATGTAGGCACTAAAAGACGATTTACAATATGATTTCTACTATGTGATTCTAATGTATAGTTTGCATTATTATTCTACTATGATTTCCTTGCAAGTATGCCTTGTGAATTGATATCATAAGAGTAAGTGTTATACTATATTAGTATGCTTATCACCATGTTACTATATGACTTTATTGTGAGGATGAGCCCTTACCATGTTTTAGATAGTTAGATTTACTGGTACTTCACCGTACTGATACTATATTTGTATTATCACTATGATGATCTGGCTTTTGGTTTGGTGAGCAAAGAACGATTTGTGGGGATAAAATTCTCTACAAGAGTATATTAAAGATGATTTCGTGAGTCAGTATCTAGCCATTTTTTAGGGTTTGAGAGTTACATTTTTTTTAATTAAGAGTTAGGCTAGCCAATTAGATGTATTTTTTCCATTATGGTTGGTTGCTTTTGGATATTTCTAGTCATTTAAACCCTTAGCTTGATTCCTGTAATTCGTTATTGTATAATCTCTTTAATGTGTATTATTATTCTCATCATTATCATCATAGGATTATTATACTATTAGTAGAGCATGCGATCTTACATTATTGTTTCATTTTGCTTTCCATCAAGCATGGGCTAGCTAATAATCACCTCTCTCATGGTTGATGTGGCGGCAATATTACCCGATATTTCTTTTTTTAAACACTTCTGTATTGTCTTGAGAATAATATTTTTTTGGTTTAAAATTTAGGGGTGTCATAGTTTGGCCATTATACCCCCTAAATTAAGATTTATAATATGTGAAATTCATCTATTTAATAGTTTGGATGGTGTTTGATATTGGGTGGAAACATATATTAGGTTTGATTTGAAAAGGATTTGGAACAAAGCTTGGAAACTTAAGTATTTATCTTAGACTCATATTATCTTTCACGTCGAGATTAGGCCCCAATATTCTTAAACTAGCGGAATAGTCTAATGCACCTCCCAAAGCAAAACTCGCCTAGCCATTATTATTAAGCCGGTAGAACAGACTCATAAAACATCTCAACCCAACTCACACAATCTTTCACTTTAAATTATTAGTGAATTATTCATGATTGGTTTATTATTAATAAACATAATTCATGCAAGAGAGACATCAATATATATATATATATATATATATATATATATATATATATATATATATATATATATATATATAACAAGACTATTCTCAAAGATTAAAATGCTCATTCCCCCCCCCCAAACCCTAAATTCACAATTTAAGCATACCTCCCCCCATACTGATCATTTATCCGCCAAATTTATCATATGTTCCTCAAATAATAGTATCATTAACATACCCAAAATTTGAGTTCTTACTCCCATGTTTTACATATACAATAATAGCCTTATATCAAAAGTTACTATTCATAAGGATCTCAAAACCACAATTTCATAGGTAAATCATAACTTTTTCTAGAAGACTCATATAATTACCAAATTTAATATACAACCTTGAAATATCAATATTAACAACACAGCCAAAATTTTTGGACTAACTGTAACATTTTACATATGTGATAATAACATTAGCGTTTTAAAGCTACTATTCCCAAATTAGGCTATTTTCTCATCTAAAGAACTTATGACCTTCATATTTACTCCCAAACACTTCACATGATATTCTTAGAATATTTTAATCCATATAATATGTTAAAATACCAAAATTCCCATATTAATCAATAGTGACCAAAATACCCTTAATGATAGCTAATAGCCCTTATTTTATGAAAATCTCATATCCTCAATATCATTATTTCTAAATCCTCCTTTTCCCAATTATAATAATTCATTAGGCCCATACTACTCTCCCAAAATTTATAATCATCCATAAAAATATGACTTAGCGTAATATCATCATATTAGTATATTTTTTGCTATTCTTACTTCCTTCCTATCATATACTTCATATTAATATATCATATCATCAAAAACATGCATTTTAATATTCTAATAATAATAACATGATGATACACATAACCATTCAAAATTTTAACAAAAATCCCTAAACATCGACTAGTATCCTTACTAATAAAGTCTTTGGTCTCTAAGCATCTTTATCCTAATTCGCTTATTCTGAAACTTTTGGAATATCACCTAAGAAAAATAATAATAATAACATAATTAGAATTATTTATATAATTAATGAAGGGCTAAGGTAATGGAAGAGAAAAGAATGAAGAAAAAACCAAATTGGGGTTCGAAGGAGGTGTCAACCAAAAATTGTGTAACAAAGGGGGGATCGATTGGGGTTTCTGAACAAAGGAAGGCTAGCGACGACACAAAATGCCATTGCTAGGGGGTTTCAACAGCAAGGAAGGCCAAAAGGAGGGGGTGGGATTGGTGGAGTTGGCAGAAGAGAGGGGGTGAGAATGATGGGAATTGCTGAAGCTTGGGGTGTTTTGGTGGAGTTTTTCACAACTAGGGGGTAGGAACAGTGGATATTGCTGCAGCTAGTGGTATTTTGTGGTGAAATTTTCTACATAAAGGAAGAGAATAAAATAAAGAAAATGGTGCAGTAGTTGTTGCCATAGGTAGTGGGTGTTAGGATGGAAGCTTTGGCCAGTGGTGGGGGTACGTTATGGTGAGTTTTACTACAGCTAGGGGTTGGAATGGTAAGTTTGTTGTAACTAGGGGTAAGGGAATGGTGAATATTGCTATATCTTAGGGGGAGATGCAACAAAGGTTGTCAGTGCTTGGGATTGAGGTGTGGAAAATGTTGTCAATGGAGGTGTATATAGTTCGGTTGGGCTCACCAGTTGGGGTGATTTTTGTGCTTTTGGGGAGGTTAATTTACAACACAAAATGAAGGGTTGTAGGTGTTAAAAAGAGGATGGCGTGTAGGGAAAGGAGGAGAAAAACGAGGAGAGTAAAGCAAGGGAGAGGGAATCGTGCATGGTAAAGGAGGTATGTGGTATGAGGGTGGTGTGTCTTGGTAGAGGGAGAATGGGGTGAGGCAAGAAAATAGAATATGATAGGAGTAATTTCTGTAGGTACAAAACCAAGTATCCGGGTAAAAATTATCCGGTTACCAGAATAGGTTTATTTAACAAAATTGATACCATTCACGACCCAAACCTAGGTTTAAATTTTAATACGCACCCTCTAGCATGTTTTAGCCTAATTAAATTTTATAACTAATAATTCATAATAATATTACACATATTAATAATACGGGAACTATTTAAGACCCAAGGTAAAAAATGAAGTTCTATCATTAATGGGAGCATTTGTGGTGAAGAGGTAGATGATGTTCTTAAAATATGCTATTGTAACACCCTAAAATTTACTACTGAAATTTTTTATAGCATAAGTGTATGACTATATAGATAGGTGTTATCACGATATTCAACATAAGTCTGGTATACCATATCATTATTACATCGAATACAAGGTAAAATAGTTAAAAACTTAAAACATGGCAAAACAGATAACAAGATAGATTTCGTAAATTAAACAAGTGTTTTTAGAGGATTACCTCTAGTACAATATTCAAATACATAAAAAGGATTCACAAAAACTAAGAGTCCCAAAAGATATCTTAGTCAAAGCCAAGATCTGAATAACATGACTCTACAATCCCAAACCCCATACATAAAATAAGATCACTCCTCCCTAAGCAAAGCGTCATAACCTACAAAGTTATCTGGTGGAACCTTAAAAACCTTCACAACTCAACTAGACCCTATAATTATGGGAATGATCAACCCTCGTAAAAAGATTGTCAGTACGCTACGTACTAAGTAATGTAACAATATAATCATAACCATGTTACACTATATGAATTTAGTCACATAGAAGAATAACTGTGCACAATAATATGATGTAAGATAATATTGATTCTAGAATCCCAATGTTAGATACAATCATAATTCATATTCTAATTTATGTTGAGTTTAGGGATCCCATTATTCTTCATCTAGTGGAATAGGCTAAGAACCTCTTTGAGCAAATTGCTCTTGAGCCACTATTATCATCTAGTGAAACAGACCAAACATATACTAGGTTAACATACTCTTAACCACTATTCTTAAACTAATAGAATGGTATAAAGCATCCTTCGGGTCAAAACACTCTTAAGATACTATTATCATTCGGTGGAATATACACAAGACCTCAGTCCTAACTTATGTTATCTTTCAGTTTAAATGATTAACATTTTATTCATTATTTTTTATCTCAAAATTATATTCTTTTTTACGTTAAGTCTAGGAACCACACTATTCTTAATCTAGTAGAATGGACTAAAGCAACTATCAGGAAAAAATGCTCTTAAGCCACTATCATTATTAGGTAGAATAGACACACAACATCTCGGCCCCTAGCTAACGTGACCTTCTACTTTAAATGCTTAGTATCTTATTCATTGTGGTATATCTCAAGATCATAATTTATACACACAAGAAGGTATAAAATTCACACAATCCATCTTAACATAATTATTGGAAATACATAAAACACAGCCACATGAATATCAATACATTCACCAAGGAAAATTGTCATATTCCTCCTAAAAAACTCTAATTTCATAAGTTAAGCATAAATTATTTCTTAATACTCATTTTATCACCAAATTTTATTTCCATACTTAAATTATGATTAGTATTAACAACATACCAAAAAATCAAGTTCTAACTTCAGCATCTTAAACATATGATAACAGTCTGCCTCTAGGGTTACTATTTACAAATCCCAATGAAACCTTAATGCCATAAGTCAAACATAACTTTTTCCATAAGACTTATATGAAAAAAAATTAATATAAATTCCTAAAATGACAATGGTCAAAATCCAACATTTTATGCATATAATAATGACCCTACCTCTAGGATTATTATTCCCAATTTAAACTATTTTATTATTTTATTGGACTTATACCATTCATAATCACTTCAAATATTTCAGATAATACATTTAACATATTTTAAACTAATTAACACATTAAAGTACCAAGGATTTCATATATAACCCATATTAATGAAATTTCTCTTAAGAAAGCTATAATACCCATATTTTCACAAAAATCTTATGAGTTCTAATATGAATGATTTCAACCTCCAACCCATATCATCATAAAAATAATTAACCACTAGTATAAATATACATATAATTCAAACACAACCCAAATTAGATAAACTATTCATGCTAACCTTTTTTTCTTATAAAGCAAGGTTAACTAAATGATACTTATAAATGCATGCTTTTACATATTACTCATATTTCCACAATATCACACACCATAGCATGCATCAAAATTATCAATCATGAAATTATCCATATAATAATACCAAACATGATATTTTATACAAATATATACATTGCACATAAAACCCCTAGCTACAATATATATCCATAACAAAAGTGTCTTCGGTCTCAAAGAACATATGACCTTAGACTCCTCCTCCTCCTATAACACTAGAAAACCATTTAAAATCCAAATATATAATAATATTAGCACTTAGGAAAATATCTAATAAAAACTAAGGAAAAGGAGGGAAGGAAAATTTAGATAACTAAAAAGTGGTATGGCTCATATAGCATGGGATTGTGGTGAAAGGCACGATACAAAGATGGTGCACAATGGTGATAGGGTGGTTTATAGGGCATGCCAAGGTGGAGGACACAACGGTGCATAAGACTGTCATGAGTTGTGAGAGGGAGGGCATGACTGTATGAGAGGGTGCATGGGTTATGTGCCTAAACAAAACCAATCAAAGAAAATTGGGGAGGGGAAAAAGGTGTGGTTTGGGGTGGTGATGGTTGGGTGACGACAAAGGAGGTCGATGGAGATGAGGTTGTTGGTTGCTAAGTTCAAGGTAGTGGTGCTTGGTGGTTGGTGATGATGAGTGGCGTGGTGATAGGCGGTGAAGAAAAGAGCAAGGAGAAGAAGGGTGAAAGGAGAAAGAGTCAGTTGGGATTCTCGATGAAAAAGAAGGTAAGGGCAAGAGGAGAAGAGAAGAAGGGTATTTATAAGATGAAGTAAGGTAAGGGTCTAGGTTGAGGATGGATGTGTCGAATGGTAAGGGGATCATGGATTTGGCATGGCATAGTGAGGGAAGGTGTGTGTAGGTAGTGTAGGGGTGGGTGGCAGTGCAAGGGGCTGGGAAGTGTTATGGGTATAGGGGCGCAGGTTGTGTTAATGCATGGGTTGGAAAGGAAAGGAAAGGGAGAGGATTGCATGCAAGGAAAAGAGTGTGCATGGCGTGAAGGGGAAGGGGGAAGGGTTAGTCAGGTTAAGAAGGAAGAAGGGAAGAAAGAAAAGAAAAAAAATAAGGAAAATAAAGGGGGAAAGGGGGAAGAAAAAGGAAAAAGAGAAAAATAAATTTTTAGATTTAGGATTAGGATGTGTAAGTTTAAAAATTAGGGAATTTAGCTAAAAATTAATCTATCAATCATTTAGGGTCATGGTATGTGTATATATATATATGTAACGAAAAATTAAGATTAGGATTATGTTAAAGTATACATTAATTGAGATTATGATTAGATAAAATTTTAGGGTATTATAATTATGATTTATTTCATGGGTATGAAGAGAGTGTAAGTGTATAGAGAGAAGTTCATCAAATTTGCATAATTCTGATGTTAGTAGTTAAAGCTATGGTTCAAGTTTTAGTAGTGTGACTTTAGGTTCTAGAATCTCTCTTAAGCTCCTTTATGATTAATGTTTGGTGGACTAAGACATTTCTAGTGCACCACAAAAGACTGAGTTAGAAGATTATTTGGAGGAGCCTGTGATGCCATAGATGGACAACTTTGATGTCTTATCATGGTGAAAGATAACTTCCAAGTATCTAATTTTGCAAGGAATGATAAGGGACATACTTGTCATCCCTATCCCTATAGTTGCTTATGAATCAGTTTTTAGTACAATTAGGAGATTTGTAAGGCCTCATCATAACCAATTACACTCAAAAGACTCTAGAAGCATTAAAGTATTGTATATATCGGCTTTGGGTTGCTATAAGGGATGAAGTAATATTTACTTTTATACCTTTGATGTTTAAATAATTATAATATATCTATTGTTATATTTGTTTTAGTTCTAATGTTCAATGTTTTTTTTTGTTAGATGATAATTGTACTACAAACTCAACTTATTATAAATCTACCTTGCAAAACGAAGAATCTAACTCTAATGTAAATGTGAGGTGACTTTTATTATAAATATTATTAGTGATTAAAAGATTTGATCATACTTAATTATTTTAATTATTTATGTATTCTTCTTTATGTGTTAGATGGATGCATAAGATAAAGAGGTCAGAGATGGAGAAGCTAATTATTGACGCATGGTAAGTTTTTTTTTAAATCTTATGTTGTAATCAGTTGTTTATGAACCATACTGTCGAATTTTACTAAATTAATTGTTTGGTACTACTATTTATTATATATTATTTTTATGGTGCAATTATCAAGAGTTCATGGGGTGGGAATTAGTTATGTGGAATTTTCAAAGCTCAAGACATATAGCTTCTTGTTGATTTTTTTTAGCTCGATAAACTTGCATTATTATATTTTAGTAATTATTGATTTAAATTTTAATTATAGAAGTATTATTTTTTTTTACAAAAAAATATTATCGAATATGGTATTTTTGAGCCAGACTTAAATTACTGTTACTCGTTTGGTAATTTGGTGAATGATAATATTAATAATGAACTTGTGAAGTTGAAATTTTGATCTTGCTAGAGTGGTTTAAAATTTGATCCTATTACAACATATTATTGAAATAATAGATTGTCTTATTAAAATGGTAGATTTTGTTGTTTGATAGGTTATTCAGAATATTGATGTTTTTCAAATTTTAAATATAAAAAAATTAAATGGATAATGGGTTTATTAGTTAGGTAACAAATTTATCATCAAATAATATCCATTGGATTATTTAAATAGGTAAACAAATCATCCATTTGATAATAAATATCCGACAAATATAAATATATTAACATATATCAATTCAAGAATGATTACATATCTAGATATAAAATACTTATTGAGTATGGGTATGCAGCTATCCACCCAAATTTACCTTATTTACTATCCTAGACTTGTAAATTGTGTCAATCACAAATTGTAACTACTTTGGACTTAGGGACAAAGTGTGTATTTGTTTTTTATCTCATTATATTATTGTTTGAGGTAAATTTTCGATTCTTTATTTTATATATTATTTTAAAAATATCATTATATATATTATTTGTTATATTATTACTTTATAAGTATGTCCAACTACTTTTTATTAAATATTTAAATAATCTTACACTATTATCCTTATATTCTTATTAATTATACTCACCCACCATCACCATTATTATTATTATTATTATTATTATTATTATTATTATTATTATTATTATTATTATTTAATGTTATTAAGTATTAATTATTTGTATATTATTTATAATAATATTAATATTTATTATTCATCATGATAATTCTTATTGTTAACTAATAATAGAACAAAAATTAATTACTATCATCAAATAATTTGAATCAATATTATTTTTTATTAATTATTAATATCAATTATTATTATTTATGATTATTAGTATTAATTGTTTTTATAATTATTATTCTTGACATGAATTATTTATTATTTAGATAATATTACGAACAGTAGTACTTATAATTAATATAAATATTAATAATTATTATTTACTAATATTCTTATTATTATTAATTATTTGTATTCATTAGTGATTATTTATTATGAATACTAATTATAATTATGATTAATTATTAATATCAATTATTATTCATCATTATTATTAAATAATTAATAATATTAATTATTAATAGTTGTTGTTGTTATTATTATTATTATTATCTTTTAATAATTAGAACTATAGTTTCATATATTTATTATGAATACTAATCAATAATTATATTTTAATAACATTAACTATCAATTTTATAATTTTTAATATTAATATTAACTATTATTAGGAACTATTATTTACATATCAAATATCATATTGATTTAATTAATATCAATTGTATTACTAATTATTATTATTATTATTATTATTAGTGTAGTATTTATTATTAAAACAAGTTATAAATTATTTATATATCAATTTGAAGAATATTGATAATAATTAATATCAATATGAATTATTATTATCATCACAACTAATTATTATTATGAATCATAAATATTAATCATTAATATGCATATTAATAATAGTTATTAGTATCAATTATTTGTATTAGTTATATTAATTCGTAATAACCTATTATATTATTAATAATTTTAATAACAATAATAATTAATATCAATAATATGAAATATTAATGTTTTGTATTAATTAATACACCTTATTAAATAAAATCTATAAAAAAAATAAAAAAATATTATAAAAATAATTTTTATTAAAATAAGGAATGAACAAAATTATTAATATAAGTTAATTTATTTTAGATCAGTTATAATGTCCAATACCATTATTATTTTAAATATAAATAAGATGTGTATCAAAAAATTTTATTATTAAGACACCTTAATACTTTAAATCATATCAGATTTTAACTAGCAAAACAGACAAACACTAAATAAACCAACCTGACCACCACTTTATTAAGAGTTTTACATTCAACTAAGATCATATTCCATAATTGAACTGGTATTTACTTTGGAAAGATCTTAGGCACGTTGCACATGTGCACCATTATAAGGGCAAAATTACTTCACAACCACTAAATGAAATTGTACTTGAGCAGTCTGCGAGTCGAAGGCCGAAGACATTAAACTATTTCATAATCGATAAAGAGAACAGCACGATAACACGGGCCAACGGACCTGCACGCTTATCATTGAGTTGGGACAATCTTCCTTTCCCGGTTCCTTGATACGCATAGAACATCGTGAAATGACCTATGATGAAGCTGAGATCAACAGGCTTTAGTCTCTGCAGCTTCAACGGAACCAAAAACGGAAAGCAAAAGGAGGTACGGAAAAAAGATTCTACTATAGAATATTTCAAGTTTCTTCGGCAAAAATCCAACATCCCATGAAAGACCCGCAGATAAATTGTCAGAAAAACTTATAAAAATCAACGAAACTAGGCCCACTCTCCCCGATCAAGCATATCTACCAAGGTCATCTTCCTTGGGAATCTTGGAGGCAACCTTAAATACATAGCATCCTGAATCTGAATGGGCAAGTGGGTAGCAACAAACACAATACCACCATTTTTTCGGTGTTCGGCAATTATAAATTCCAATAACTTCACACCATCGTCATCCATAGCAACAGACGGCTCATCTAGCAACCAAATCGGCCTGTCAATTGCCAGCAGCCTAGCAAGTTGCAGCCTTTTTCGCTGACCAGCCGAAAGCATTCTCGACTTCTCTTTTACCAATCTCCCAAGCCCCATAAGCTCCAGGGCAGGTAACGATCTCCCTACTTTGCCTTCAAGCACTTCAAACCATTGAACATTATCCAGAACGGTGAATTTGTCTTTGATTGCATCTTTAAGGGAAACCCAACCCAGCTGATTCTTATATTGCTGGAAAACACCAGAGTCAGTTATGTCATGACCATTCCAAAGGATCTCACCAGCAGAAGGTTTGGAAAATCCAGCTAACATGCGTAGAAAAGTGCTTTTACCAGACCCATTTGCTCCTGTCAGGACAAGGGCACCACCATCATGTACGGACACGTTTATGTGACGAAGAATTTGTTGAGCATTTCGCATACAAGATACATTGTTGAGAAGGATTCGAGGAAGAGGTGGTCTGCGAAGGGATGCTTGCATAGTTGCATGCAAAGTATACCGATTAACCACAAAAAAGCCGCACTAATTGCGGGAAACCTGATGGAATAGCAACAGTAAAAACCCTGCAATTGAGCGATATCAGACATAGAAACAAAATAAATTTTTGATTCTACAATAGGAAACAATGGATCACATGAATGCCCATAGAATTGGATTATTTTTCACAGCTCCTACAATTAAATACAATCATTGCCATCCCAGATGTAAATTTCTGGTCACAAAGTCTCAACAACAATAAGATGTACCACTCATATTGAAGGACATAGTATATATCTATTATTTTTTAAGAAAGCACGTTATAGAAGAAACATTTGCTCACGGTATTAAAGGAGTGCTCAATTAAACACAGGCAATACTCCTTTTATTTTGTTAAAATATGGCAATAGCACAAGCTGCGCAGCCTTTTCCACACAACTCAACAAATACATTTTCCTTTTATTATTGCTCCCTCCATAGTCCATCCCACATTTTTCACACCAGTTTGAAAATTAATGAAATAAAGAAAACAGTCAAACTAACATTAACTATAGTGCTAGGTAATTAGTTTAAAGTTGTATAACTCATCTGTCTCAACTTCATTAATAGAGAGTTTTTTATGGAACTTGAATGGTATGCATGAAATTCCTTAATAGATAAAGCCATATACTAGGAGTAACAGTATTTAATGTCTTATTAATAGAACTCTTGCAAACATTTTGAAACAACTTAAAATAGAACAACTTGCAAATAACATGGGTCAGAGGAAGCACTAGCGTCTTGGTGCATGTGACCCATTTTGTATGTTAGTATAGCTTTTTATCTTTCAGTCAAGGATGCAACAATTTAGCATTGATCATCATGGGGAAACGGTGTGCAACTCTTGAAATAAAACCCAAACAATGAACCAATCTGATGGAATTAAAGGTCCATTGTAGTGAAGTCAATAGATAGTGGACAACTAACCACATAAGGCTCATTAAACGCGGTCAACAGTGGTCTACCATTCACCAACAGCTTCAAATACTGCAGCAACATGGAAATGAAGTATATAAACATGTTATAGTATAAAGATGGATAGCCAAAATTAGCCATCTAATAGATATATAAACATGTTATATAGCCAGACAATATTAAAAAAATTTAACCAACTAGTCCACATCAATTAACTTGACTACTAGTTCTAGTACAAAATTACTACGAAAATAAAAATAAACAAACAATAATAACACTAAATATCTGAGGTGCTGTTTGGGAAAATAATATGAGAAGCTAGACTAAAAGTGCACAAGAGTGAAATGAAGTAACAATTTGTCCAAGCGACTCGTAGATGAGTGTCGTTGAAGTACTATCTACAATGAGTTGCATAAAAAAAAAGTGAAATTATCAGCCATGTTTCACAATATAACTCACATTAAATTTTTTAAGTTGCTTCAAAATATGCCACATTATGGAAACTTATAGAAATTAGTAGTTGTGTTTCCCATTATATCCTTTTATTCTCTCTTTATCAATTAGTGGTCAAATTTCCAAAGCACAATAGTCATTATAGGCATCATATTTCCTCAATTTTATAATTTCCAAATTTGTGTGCCCAAACCAAATATGACCTATATTGTCAAATGAAGGGAGTAGTTTATTTGACTAGCCAATATCATTAGCAGTTCATGCAAAGATGTTTAGTAAAATCATTAATAGGGATTTGATCGTTTGAATGCGTCAAATAACATAGAACAACAATACATAATTTTAACTAATAATTGAACTATCTTGCCTTATAAGTTTATATAAACAAGTTATATGATCCTCAATATATAAAAATAAAAACATCATTTAATCTTTCATTTTTCAAACTTATTAACTTTTTAATAAATTAATGTGGGTTTGGAAAATAAGTATATTAGACTGGTTTGAAAGGTTTTAAACAATTTGAACCTTCACAAATAATTTGAATGACCATCATAGAAGGTATTATTAAAGTTTATATTTGTAAAACCAATTAATAGTAAGAGATGGCCTATAAAATGAATATATTCAAACACTGTCAATGCAAAATGAATATATTTGTAGGGATTCCAAACAAGTAGTTAAGAAGAAAAACCCTAGGCTCAATGAGAAACGGCGAAAGACCCAATGACCACTAATTCAAAACGACACCACCAATTTTGGACCGTGAAACTGAGCTGTGTTCTATCAAATACTAAGTTTGACTAGTTCGGCTGGTTTTGGCCATCCTAACCAGCTGAATCAGTTTTTCTTGGGCGGTATACTAATAGGGGATTTCAGAGTGCACCATATGGTATAGTATTAGTACGGATTCCAGTCAGATTGACCACCCCGATCTGGTTTTTGAAACATTTATTTGCACTGTGAAGGCCCCGTTGTCTAGCCATTCAATAATATGAGAAGTGAAGGAATCATCTAGAAATAGGGAACTCTTGAGTGTGAGAAGTTGAGTAAGGGCATAAATCTAGTTTCCCGAAACATAACAAATAGATGTATAAAATGCTGCTCCTATGAACGTCTATCTAAATTTGATGGATCTGCCATTTTTGGTACAAAATGCCTGATTTGAGTTATTCACCAAAAAGAACACAGATCAGTGGAATTTGTTATATTTGACTCAATCTCCTAAACTCCAATCAAAACTCTCTTTACCAAACAAGGCTGATGTATTTCACAATTTTGGATACATGCATTTGTCCTTTATTTATACTTTATTGTGCTTTCGTAATTTGCCTGAAAAGTAAGGATAATTTGAGTATTTACCAAAAAAAACTCAGGTTCCTCCTACACTATATGAAAAAAGAATTTATGCGATTATTATGTTGCCAAATAAAGCCGAAGTTTGGTTTCTAGCTCCTACAACAACAATTAACCACAAATTTTGAATAATTTAAATAGAAGTATCAATTACATCAACGAAAATTAATACCACAATTTGATTAACTGACCTCAGTAGCTGCAACAGATGGTTGGCAGCCTGCTACAAAGGCAGCAGATTTATTGGTCTCCAATGAGGCGTCAATAGAAGAAGAGCTTAGCAAGCAATAGCCAATAAATCCAGCGAAGCAAGCAGCAGGCTGGCGTAGCAACAAACAGAAATCAATACATAGCAGGCAACTCAGTATAAGGCTCATAACACACTGGTAGTATGAGTAACGGCTTGACAAGCCACATGAACAGAGCTCGAATTACAAGTCCATGTTATCCCCATATAGTACATTATAAAAACATGAAATACAACTAGATAATACACATAACAAAAATTTAACAGGATAACTAGTCTCCTATAATCTTCACCAGACCAAATCAACAAAAATTATGAAAAATAAGGTAAACATCAAATAGTAGTAGCAGCAGTAGCAGTAGTAGTAATAATACATTAAAATTTTATTAAATCACTAATCAGATCATATAATATCTCACTGGCAAATTAGACTACGAGAATGGGCCCTCCATCAATTAACTTAGTCCTTGTTTGGCTGTCACTTTTTATCCATAATTACTTCTTAAAAAAAACTACCTTTAGAAACTATTTTTTTGAAATATAGTTGTTTGTTTCTACTTTCTTAACAATATTAGTTATTTAAATAACTACTTGTTGTATTTGATTAGTGTTCGATTTTCTTTTCTTACCCTACATAATTACTTTCTATCTTTCCATTGTCATTTTTTTCCTTTTTAGTGTTGATACTAAAATAGTTTTATTGTTAAATTGTTGCTATTTTTTTCCTATTATTATTGTTGTTGTTTTTGTTATGTTTTTATCAGTATTATTTTTCACATGATTACTTTTTAGCTTCTTCTTGTTGTTGTTGTTATTACATTTAATTCATAAGTATTAATTCATCATCCAAATTTAATAAAGTTAAATAAACAATAAAATTTAGAAAATAATACAATCAAAATATACGTTAAGATTATTACACCCATAATAGACATAATAAACATGAATTGTTTAGTGATGAGCCTAGTCAGTATCCTTAGCAATGCTACGACGTATCATTTCTATTTCTATAGCAGCTCTAACCTCTACTTGTCCTACATCTCTATTCATTAGCTTAAATACCTTCTTTGAAGCATCAATGGGCACAAACCTTGCAAACTAACCAACGCACTTCCTTCATACAATTCCCCTTGAAATCTTGATTTTTGCACCATTATAAACATATGCTCAAGTAATCATAAATTGGAGCTTAGAGAAGACGTGGTTGTAATTAAGCTTCAAAAGGTGAACTCTTAGCCTTACATAATAGCTCCAAACCATCATGTTGAATGCATGAGAAGAGATCAAATGTAGCATGTGTATCACCTTTGTGGCCATACACAGAGAAATATATTCTATGAAATCAAATACGTCTCTCCTATATCATCAATAACTCTCATAGAGAAATCAAAGGACTGTACGCAGTGCCCATACATCGATATCAATGCATTTGTTGTTGGTGTTTATGAAAAGTAACAGCCATAAGTAACAATAGATATTAATTGATATTTTAATATATATTTTATATCCCTTTTAATTAATCTTGAACATTATCCCATCTAAATAGTGCAGATTTTTGGCTCAATATCTATTTAGATGAGATCCACTCTTTTAGCTATCCAATTATGGTACTAAATACATTTGATTTTTGAATTCACATGTTTTTATCACTAACAACAACTAATCACTATTCTTTAAAAAAAATTAAAAAAAAAAGACATTGGGAACTACAGCATTCAAGTTTGAATTATTTATACATTGATAGCACATTAATGCCTTAATGTCTTGTATATCAGTGCTTACTAACATCTTTGATTTGTACATTAGCACCTTAGTGTTTTATTGTCTTTCATTAGCCACCCATATTTTAAGATTCTGGTTTAATGATGCTAATAAAAGGCTATTTTAAAATCAAAAGGGTGCACTTAACAAGTTGTAGCAGGTAACAAACAACACAAATTATCAAGAATATGTATAAAAACAAATATTGTTAAATGAACTATGCATACAACAAAGCCAACAACATTACAAAAAAAAAGGATAATTATGAACTAAATAAAAATTAGTAAACAAAACATCATAAATTGAATAATTTGTTTTACTCTTAGACTTTTATATGTATTTTTCTTTCCAACAATCAATTTCTCTAGTAACTCACTCTTCATTCCTTTGTATTAATTGGTTCTCAATATATAAAGTTAGGGAAGAAATATAATAAAAATAAGAGGGAAATAGATTTTAAAGTAAATAGTTAAAAATTATAGTCAGTATGTAGAATCTTAAGATTTTATGTGAGATTTTATTGATTCTACATAAGATCCTACCACGATTCTACTTGATTTTGTGACTTTTCTATTATAGAATTGTAGACTCGTAAAATTCGAATCGGAAGAGTAAGAACTATAAGTAGGTCTTAAATTTGTGTTTGAATATAATAAATTTGTATGTGGTGGGCTATTTGTTTTAGATACTATTTAAATAAATGGTAATGCTAGCAAACTTATATATCCTGAAAGGCAAAAACAACAACAAAACCAAAGAAACAAACTATGATGTTGTTTGATTGTACCATTCCTGCACTTCAGTAGCCTACCGTTGATTCCCCCCCCCCAAATGATAAGGCCATTAGACAGATAATAGTGCTATAAATTATAATGTTGTTGGAAACATTTGATATAAGCATCACTAATTGAGTAGAAGAATTATAGATTAACATGACTCCAAATAGGTTGTGATGGTTATTGCTGGATCTATCAATTCCATATTTTGCATCGGAATATCAAATAATATAATTATGGGAATTATTCATGAGCTTGTAATTACATACGGTCTATGTCCATGAACTAATATAATGTTGGTATTCCATCCAACTAATGGAGCAACTAAGTTTGATTACAAGAAATATTAATTTATTTCTCTTGAGTTGACAAATCAAGAGATTTAACGGTTTGGAAACCTTAAGGAGATGGGACATTGTAGGGGTAGTGTTATCTCCACCGAACATGTGAAATCAAAGAGAAATTTTGTTGATCCTTTAAGAGTGTTAACCAGGAAAGCAATCCTGGATATATAAAAGGAGAATGGGGTGCTGTGAATTGAAATTAAGCTAGCACAACCGACTAGGACTGGAATTAATTTCAATATTATTATAGCTGAATCAAATAGAAATAAGCAATTACAAAGTTTTCCTACTTTCGAGAGGTAGGAAGGCTCTCCCAATTTCTTTTCTCTGATTTTTCGATGCCCCTTTCCAGCCCCCACCCCCCTCTATTTATCCTTTAGCTTTAAGGAAGATATTCCCCATAACCACCTCCTTAAATCTCTCCTGAATATCTTTTAGAGAGATATTTGACATATCCATTCCTTAAATCTCTTATTTTTCACTAAAAACTAATAAATAAACTTTTACTAATAATAAAGCTACTTTCGAAGACTTAATAAAAAGACTGAAGACTTAATAAAAAGACTTTACTACCCATAGTGACTTTTCTGCTCAATTGTTCGAGACTTTCTGCTCAGCTGTTTGAGACTTCCTCCTATTATATGTAAATATTACCGGTGGCTTAGGATGATTCATAACATTACCCCCGGCCCAAAGATTCACCTTGTCCTCAAGGTGGAAAGAAGGAAACCGTTGATCTAAGGCCTCGAATTCCTCCCAAGTTGCTTCAAATGCTGGTAAATTCTTCCACTTGATCAAAACCTCAACCCTTGTTGCGTTTCCCTGCTTCCCATTTCTGACCCCTACCACTTCTTCTGGTTCTGCTTCAAGAGTCAAACTTGGGGTGAGTTGAGGTGGAAGCTGGGGTGATGAAGGCAGACTGCCAATGGCCCCCTTCAATTGAGAGACATGGAATACTGGATGGATTCTTGCTGTAGTAGGGAGCTCCAATTTATATGCTACTGTCCCAATTTTCTGAATCACCTTAAATGGCCCATAATATCTTGGTGCCAATTTGTCAAATGGCCTCCTAGCCAAAGTCTGCTGCCTATAAGGTTGCAACTTTAAGTACACCCAATCCCCCACTTGGAAAGTCACCTCCCTTCGATGGGCATCTTCCTGAACTTTCATTTTCTGTTGTGCTCGGATCAACTGGGCCTTTAAATCATCCAATATAGCATCCCTTTCTATTAGCTGGTCCTCTAATGATTGTACTGTTGTACTCCCTCGTTCATATCTTACCAACTGTGGAGGATCCCGACCATATATAGCCTTAAAAGGTGAGCATCCAGTAGCTGAATGAATGGTTGTATTGTACCAAAACTCTGCCCACGGAAGCCACTTGGCCCAAGTTTTTGGTTGACCATTTATGAAACACCTCAAATAAGTTTCCAGCCCCTTGTTCACCACCTCAGTCTGTCCATCTGATTGAGGATGATAGGCAGTACTTCTGTGAAGTGCAGCTTGTTGGAGTCTGAAAAGCTCCTTCCAAAATATGCTCATAAACACCTTATCCCTATCTGACACAATAGTGTTAGGATATCCGTGTAGTCGGACTATTTCTCTGGTGAAAAGACCAGCGATCGTCTGAGCAGAAAAAGGATGTTTCAGACCCACAAAGTGAGCATATTTCGATAACCTATCTACTACAACCAGAATGGTGTCTAACCCCTGAGATTTTGGCAGTCCTTCTATAAAATCCATGGAAATATCTTCCCATATCCGGTTTGGCACGGGCAGTGGCTGAAGTAGTCCTGCGGGTGAAAGAGAAGAACTCTTTTGCTGTTGACAAACCGCACAAGACTGCACATATTTGGTTACTGTCTTCCTCATTCCTGGCCAATACCACTCCGATGCTAATCTTTGGTATGTTTTTAAATCTCCAGAATGACCTCCTACAGGGGTGTCATGGTACTCATGCAACAGGGACTTAACTAAGGTAGAACAGCTAGGGATGACTAGCCGCCCCTTATACCTTAGAACATCATGCTCCAAAGTGTAACCCTTGGGAACCACATTCCCAGCTACCAATTCTGCTTTGATGTGCTGTATAAAAGGGTCCTGCTGAATCTGAGCTTGTAGATCCCTCCATTGCACGCCTCCTGAGCTCACCAAAGTCCCACATTCAACCTTACCAGCAAACTCCCTTGATAAGGCATCAGCCACCTTATTCGAGGCCCCGGGCTTGTAAATGATATCAAATTCATACCCTAACAACTTGCTTACCCACTTCTGATATTCCGAACCTATCTCCCTTTGCTGCATTAAAAACCTAAGACTCTGCTGATCGGTGTGAATAAAGAATTTTCTTCCTAGCAAGTAGTGCCTCCACCTCTGTACTGCCAAGACTATTGCCATTAGCTCTTTCTCATAAATGGACTTGGCCCTTGCTCGAGGTCCCAAAATCTTACTGAAAAATGCAATGGGATGTCCTGATTGTAACAGGACTGCTCCCACCCCAAAACCACTGGCATCAGTTTCTACTGTAAAAGGCAGTTCAAAATTTGGCATAGCTAAGATGGGGGCTGCTGTCATGGCCCTCTTCAATTCTTCAAAAGCCCTTGTTGCTTCCGAGGACCATCCATAACTGTCCTTCTTGAGTTGGTCAGTGAGGGGTGCAGCTATGGTGGCATATCCTGCTATGAATTTTCGGTAATAACCGGTTAGACCCAGGAATCCTCTCAACTCCTTAAGGGTTCTGGGTATAGGCCAATTCACCATAGCTTGGATTTTCTCCTGGTCAACTGCCACCCCAGACTTAGATATAATATGACCCAAGTAGGCCACCTGCGCCTTTCCAAACTCACATTTCTTCCTATTGGCATACAACTGGTGTCGTGATAGGGTTTCTAACACCGTGGCCAAATGATGCACATGCTGCTCCTGATCCCTACTATACACCAATATGTCATCAAAGAAAACCAACACAAACTTCCTCAAATATGGCCTAAAAACAGTATTCATTAAGGCTTGGAAGGTGGCTGGAGCGTTGGTGAGTCCAAAAGGCATCACCAAAAACTCATAATGTCCCTCATGAGTTCTAAAAGCTGTTTTAGGAACATCCAACTCTTTTACTCTGATCTGATGATAGCCAGATTTAAGATCCAGCTTAGAAAACACTGTAGCCCCATATAATTCATCCAGTAATTCATCAATAACAGGGATGGGATATTTATCTGGAACAGTGACCTTGTTGAGGGCCCTATAATCTACACAAAACCTCCATGATCCATCCTTTTTTTTAACCAACAATACTGGACTAGAAAAAGGGCTGGTGGAGACTTGTATGATGCCTGCCTTTAACATATCAGAAATCAGTATTTCTATCTCATCTTTTTGAGTTTGAGGGTACCTGTATGGTCGTACACTGACTGGATTGGTGCCTTCCTTTAGTACGATTGCATGCTCATGCCCCCTAGGCGGGGGAAGTCCACAGGGCATTTGAAACACTGACTGGTATTGCTGTAGGGTGTGCTGTAAGAAGGTGGGAACGTCTTCTATAATTTCCTCAGCATTATCAAGATCTTTATTACCACACATTTGGTTGAACTCAACTAGGTACCCTTGTCCTTCCTTCCTCAAAATTCGTATCATAGCTTTTAGGGATACCTTGGTTCTGCCCAAAGCAGGATCTCCTCGCAGGGTTATGGCTTTTCCTCCCACCTGAAACTTCAGTGTTTGTGTCTTCCAATTTGCTGTCATGGTTCCTAACTTCTCCAGCCATTGTATCCCCAAAATCAAGTCAGAATTTCCCAGGGGGAGTGGAAGGAAATCCTCAATTATATTAACATCCTGTAACTCCAAGGCCCCTCTACACACACCTTCCCCTTCCACTGCTTTCCCAGTACCTAATGATACTCCAAAGGCCTGAGTCCTGTTCACTGGAATTCCAAATTTCTCCACAACCTTAGAAGAAATAAAATTATGGGTTGCTCCTGGGTCTATCATCACTACTACCTCCTTTCCCTGCACCTTACCGATTAACTTCATTGTCTTTGGACTGGTGATCCCCATCACTGAATTCAGAGAAACTTCTGTCTGCACCAGGTCTGAGTCAGTTTCCTCAATTTCCCCAGGAACTGAAAAATCCAGACCTTCCTCAGTCTGCCATATTGCCTCATCATCTTGGGTCAACAGCACACTCAGCTCCTTTCTTCTACACCTGTGATTAATGGACCACTTCTCATCACAGCGAAAACAAAGTCCCTGCTCTCGTTTTTGCTGTAGTTCCTTCTCACTCAACCGTCTAACTGGGTAGGGGTTGGTTGGATTGACCGTTTTCCCTTGAGGGCTTAAGTGGGAATTCGTTGGAGTAATATGGCTAACTTTTCCAGCAATTAGTCCATACCCACTTCCTTTTTTGTGCGTTGACCCAGCCTTGATCTTCTCATCTACCTTCATAGCTAGATCCATGGCCTGATCTAAAGTAGTAGGTCCCAATAGTCGCACTTCTGCTCTGACCTCCCTTTGAGCCCGTTAATAAACTGACCCTTAGCAATTTCCTCAGGTACCCTGTCCAGTGGGGCCATTAGCTCAATAAATTTCCTTCTGTAATCAGCAACCGACCCTACCTGTTGGTGATCCAGCCATTGCTCATAAAGAGTACCAGTGGATGTTGATCGAAATTGCCGGAGGATCATCATTCTCATCTCCTCCCACCTCCGCAAGGGTCTCCTTTTATGCTCATACTGATACCATAACAGAGCATCCCTTCTAATGCTATCACAGCAGCTTCAAGCTTTTCTTCTTCACCCAAGCGATAAAAATCAAAATACCGCTCAGCCCTTAATATCCATCCATCTGGGTTGGTCCCACTGAATAAGGGTAAATCAAGCTTTTTGCAGCGCCACTGGTTACCCCCTCCTGCCCATCCACCAGCAGCAGTTTCTTCTCTTCCTCTGCCCTCAGCGCTTGCTCCAACATAGCTTGAGTTTCCCAGTGTGTGATCAGTGGTTTTTAAGGTGGAGAGGGTATCCCTCACCTCATCACGAATCTGGGTGATCATCATCTCCTGGTTTTCTTTGGTGCTGGAAATTCTGCCTTCCACCTTCGATGCCAGGGTGTTAAGATCCTCCCCTAGCCTTGCAGTGGCTTTTTCCAGGCTTGTTGCAATCTGGACTGCCAGAGTTTGCTGCAATTCACGTGCTACACCGTTCATTGCGGTCATCACTTGCTCTGATATGGAAACCCTTAGAGACTCTAACTCCTGCTCCAATTGCTCGATCCTCTGGTTTTGGTTTGGAGCCATGGTTTTTTTTTTTTTTTTTTTTTTTTTTATCTCTCACTTGGATCTTGCTGCTCTGATACCAAATTTGCTGTGAATTGAAATTAAGCTAGCACAACCGACTAGGACTGGAATTAATTTCAATATTATTATAGCTGAATCAAATAGAAATAAGCAATTACAAAGTTTTCCTACTTTCGAGAGGTAGGAAGGCTCTCCCAATTTCTTTTCTCTGATTTTTCGATGCCCCTTTCCAGCCCCACCCCCTCTATTTATCCTTTAGCTTTAAGGAAGATATTCCCATAACCACCTCCTTAAATCTCTCCTGAATATCTTTTAGAGAGATATTTGACATATCCATTCCTTAAATCTCTTATTTTTCACTAAAAACTAATAAATAAACTTTTACTAATAATAAAGCTACTTTCGAAGACTTAATAAAAAGACTGAAGACTTAATAAAAAGACTTTACTACCCATAGTGACTTTTCTGCTCAATTGTTCGAGACTTTCTGCTCAGCTGTTTGAGACTTCCTCCTATTATATGTAAATATTACCGGTGGCTTAGGATGATTCATAACATGGGGCTTAAGCCTTTAAGTTGAGTTAGGTATGAAGGTGGATACTAGTTCATGATCAAATGAAGCCACATGTAAACTCTATTTGTACGTTCCTATTCTCATGGCATAAGGTAGTGCTTTGTTGTAAAGATGAGCTATAAGGAATCCACAGCCCTCTAGTGCTGCTTGGAGACACATTTAATAGATTTACATGAGTGTGAAGATAGGGTACCTTCTATGAAAGATTTAGGCAACTGTTCTAAAGCACTCATGAGAACCCAAAGATTTATGTAGGGCCATCAAATAAATTTCCTTTTAGAATAGCGCAAAACTTTCAGTATTTCTAAGACATGACACATGTTGTGAGGGTCTCTCCTGACTCCTGTGATCCAAATAAGTTCAAGAGCAATTCATTTTTTTGGAGGCAGTTGTTGCCTCACTTCACTAGGTATTGATTCAAATCTTCAAATATTAATACTTAAGTGTACAACCCTTCCCCTTTTCTTCTATTCACTTACATGCCATTGGTGAGGAAATGATGGGGGTCATGAAAAGTAATGGCAGTAAGTAACAATAAATACTAATTTGTATTTTAATAATATATTTTGTATCCCTTTTAATGCTTTAATCTTCAACATTATTCCATTTAAATAGTGCAGATTGTTTGGCACAATATCTATTTAAATGAGATCCTCTCTTTTAACTATCCAATTATGGTACTAAATTCATTTGGTTTTTGAATTTAAATGCTTTATTACTAACATCTAATGGCTATTCCTGAATGAAAATACGTTAGAAAATATATCATTCAAGCAAATTCTTTATACATTGAATGCACTTTAATGCCTTAATGTACTGGATGTTAATGCTTACTAACATCATTGGCTTGTATGTTAGCACCTTAGTGTTTTAACATCTTTCAATGGCCATCCATATTTTAAGACTCTGGTTTAATGAAGCTTATTAAATTCTATTTTAAAATTGAAAGGGTACAGGTTAGAGCTGAAAAGCATAAAAGGGTGCTCGTACAAGTTTATTTTGAGTTGAAAAAATAAAAACCACTCTTTTTTTTCCCATCTTTTTGGTCTTCTTGACATTGTGCTACAGGTTTCAATTTCCTATCCACAAGTGCACGTTTAGGGAACGTTGTGTAAACCTTAGGGATTGACCACCATTCTCAATTGCACTAGAGGTTGAGCTGTAATCTCTTTTAGGGCTGTGGCACTTGCTATGGCACAGCTTCATCCAATTCCTATTCAGTAAGTGTTTATTAGTTTGTTTTTTCTTTTCTTTTTTTTTTCCTTCCTCCCCCCTTCTCCTACGGTTGATATAAAACTCATCTTTTATTATATTTTTCCTACAACTTCCCATGGACACATCAAATAGAAATGTGCTTTAAATATCCGAACATGAACTCGCATACCAAATCTAATGCTATCATGTCCTAACTCCATTCATGCCTATAGAGCACTACCAAATGCATAGTGATTAGGAGCAACGCCAGCACAGATGTCTATAAAATGGAACATGCCTCTTCCGGCATACCATTTCGTGTACAACCCGAAATCAAGCACACTCAACTAATGACAAGAGTTAAATCTAAGAACTCCGTCTAGCAATGCGGGAGGGATTAAATCAGGGAATTCAGGAGATGGGAATGAATTCCGAGCTAGAATTCACTGGGATATTAGAGACACAATGCGAAATTAGAGAAGAGGGAGGACTTGTATTCATTTTTTTGTCTCTTCTTCCTTCTCGGTTGCCCTTAAATGCTGATACAAGTCACAACAGTTATAACAGAAATTCCCTCTCTCTCTATAACAACCTGTGTCAGGTGTCTCAGCTAGAGTGACACCGATCATCAGGCTAGAAATCTAAAATAGTAACGGAAAGCAACAATAACAAGGAAATAAGGAAATAGAGAATGGAAATAGGCCACGTGCACTGCTACCGCTTGGATGAGTGGATGAGCCATGGTATTCTGTAACATCACTCCCCCCTTGAAGAAGTCACTTGTCCTCAAGTGACGAAGGCGGGAAACTTGCACTGGATCTCATATGCATACTCCCAAGTGGCATCAATGGGTGTGCCATTAGACCAATGAATGAGCCATTGGGTAACTGCCTTATTATGTCGCTTGACAAACCTTCTATCGAGGATAGCAATAGGGTATGATGGCTGCTAGGTGCTGAGCTCAGGGGGAAGATCTCCAGCTAGTATGGTATTTGGGCCAACATGTTTCTTCAGTAGGGAGACATGGAAAACATTGTGGATGAGTGCATTAGGTGGGAGTTGCAGTTTGTAGGCGACTGAGCTGACCTTGTCAATGATCTGAAAGGGGCCATAGTATCGTGGGGCTAGTTTAGCATTAGCTCTAGGCATCACCGAGTGTTGTCTGTAGGCTTGTAGCTTTAGGTAAACCCATTCGCCAACAAAGAACTCCCTCTCAGTGCGATGTGCATCGGCCAATTGTTTCATCCTATGTTGGGTCTTGAGTAAGTGGTGTTTAACTTGTTGAATAAGTGATTCTCTGTCCCTAAGGAGATGGTCCACTTCTGCTACCTTAGAATCACGTGGGATGTAAGGTATGTGGATAGGAGGAGGCACCCCATACACGATTTGGAAAGGAGAAACACCAGAGGCTGTGTGATAATTGGTATTGTACCAATAATCAGCCAAAGAGAGCCATTTTGCCCAAACAGTAGGATTGTCCATACACATGCACCGCAGGTACCCTTCAAGACATCGGTTTGCCACCTCAGTTTGTCCATCTGATTGTGGGTGGTAAGCTATGGATAAGTGTAGAGCAACACCCTGAATTTTGAACAACTCCTGCCAGAATGTGCTAGTAAAAATGGCGTCCTGGTCACTCACCGTTGTTTCAGGGAGTCCATGAAGCTTGTACACATTATCCATGTAAGCTTGCGCAGCCGTAACAGCTGAAAAAGGGTGTGCAAGGCTGATAAAGTGGGCGTATTTGCTGAATCGGTCAACTACCACCATAATCACCTCTTTTCCTAGTGACTTAGGTAAGCCCTCAATGAAGTCCATGCTCACATCCAGCCATGGACCGTCAGGAATCAGAAGGGGGTGTAGTAAACCCGGATAGGGTACATTTTCTCCTTTTCCTCGTTGACAAACACCGCAAGAACGAACATACTCTCTGACATCCTTAGAGAGTCCCTTCCAATAAAATATTGAACTAATACTCCTCCATGTGGCTTGGTGTCCAGAATGCCCACCTACTGAACTGTCATGAAATGCCCTCAAGAGTTCCTGCCTTCGCGAGTCATTTTTCCCCACCACTAGTTTCCCCTTTCTTCGTAGTTCCCCTGATTGCCATGTATAGTGTTTGCGCGCAAATTGCCCTTGTTGCAGCTACTGAATGATGTTATTGAGGTCGGGGTCAGCACTCCAGGAAGCTTGGATGTGTGTGTAGATGTCTGAGGAAATAGTAGAGATGGCCATGAAGAATACCTCACTGGCACTAACCCTCGACAAAGAGTCTACTACAGTGTTCTCCTGCCCTTTCTTATAAGAGATTTCATAATTATATGGCAAAAGCTTGACCAACCATTTGCTCTGACTACTGGTGGTAATTTTCTGATTCAGCAGATATTTTAAACTATGGTGATCAGTCTTGATTTTGAAGTGTCTGCCAATCAAGTAATGTGCCATCGTTCTACAGCGTACACCACAGCCAAGAGCTCCCTGTCGTACACACTAAGGGCTTGTGTCCTGGGGCTAAGGGTTTTGCTGAGATAGCAAATAGGGTGTCCTCCTTGTAGCAGTACTGCACCAATACCAGTACCTAATGCATCCACCTCAACTGTGAATTCTTGAGAAAATTCAGGTAGTCGGAGCACCGGAGCTTGGGTGAGAGCTTGCTTGAGGGTGTCAAAAGCAGCCTGAGCCACATCTGACCACGAAAATTGGCCCTTCTTAGTGAGGTTTGTTAGCGGTTTGCTGATTACGCCAAATTGTCTCACAAAACGTCTATAATATCCAGCCAAGCCTAAAAACCCTCTAAGTTGCTTCACATTGGTGGGTACTGGCCATTGCATTACTGCTTCAACCTTCCTGGGATCTGTGGACACCACTCCGGCAGAAATAAAATGACCAAGATATTCCACTCGTGTTCCACCAAAGCTACACTTGTTCATCTTGGCAAAGAGCTGGTTTGCCCTTAGCACTTCTAAGGCAACCCGCAAGTGTTGTAGTTGTAGTGACCAGGAGGGGCTATATAATAGTATGTCATCAAAGAATACTAGGATATACTTCCTCAAATAAGGTCTAAACACTTCATTCATCAAGCATGGAAAGTTGAGGGTGCATTGGTAAGGCCGAATGGCATTACCACAAATTCATAATGACCAGCATGAGTTTTAAAAGCAGTTTTGTATATATCAGGTGGAAACATACGAATTTGATGGTAGCCAGACCTTAAGTCAAGCTTGGAGAAATACACGGCATCATGTAATTCGTCTAGCAATTCTTCTACAATCGGCATGGGATACTTATCTTTAACAGTATGTTTGTTCAGCTCTCGGTAATCAATGCACATCCTCCATGAGTTGTCTTTTTTCCTCACTAGGACCAGTGGTGAAGAAAAGGGACTGGTGCTAGGTTGAATAACCCCTGAGTCAAGCATCTCTTGGGTTAGTGCCTCTATGATATCCTTATGAAACGTTGACTGTCTATATGGCCTCAAGTTAATGGGTGAGTTTCCCACTTGGAGAGGGATTCTATGGTCATATAGTCTATGAGGAGGGAGACTAGTGGGCATAACAAAAATGTCTCGAAATTCCCCCAAAAGTGCATTAAGGTCCAGGGCGAGTACCTGCTGGTCCTCAGGATGATGTTGATTCATCACTGTAGCAGAGAAAGCATCCTGTAAGCTGAACAATTGCAGCAGGTGTAGGGACCCCCCTTTCATCATCATCTTACTAGCTTTCTTGCCATTGACACTCTTCCCATGACTCCCATTGGCCCCCCTTAGCACATCTCTTTTCACCTAGTACAAACTCCATCGTGAGCTTCTTAAAATCCCAAGTGATAGGTCCTAAAGTGGTTAGCCATTGTACTCCCAGCACCATTTCGCATCCGCCTAAGGGCATTACCATAACATCTGCCTTGAAGGTAGCATTGTGAATGGTCCACTCAAAGCCTTTGTATAAGCTAGAGCTTATTATGTTACTGCCATCAGCCACTAGCACCCTCAGGGGTTCTGTTTGTGTCAATAAACAGCCCACTCTCTTGGAAACATTTAAATCAAGAAAGTTATGAGTACTTCCTAAGTCAATGAGGATAGATGCTGGTCGCTTCTTGACATACCCTGTTATCCTCATAGTCTGGAAGGCCGGGACGCCATTGAGTGCACAGACAGAGATGTGTGGTGGGTCTTCCTCATTCGCCTCTTCTACTATCTCTGCAGTCACTTCTTCTCTTTCATCATCTTCTTCTCCCCCAACTTCTATAACATATAACTGTCTCTTTTCACATTTGTGACCCAACGTATACTTATCATTACACCAATCACATAGTCCCTTCGCCCGCCGCGCCTCCATTTCAGCACTTGTAATGTGTTTAGGCATCCTATTCTTGCAATCGGTCATAGAGACAGGCTTGGTAGTTTGTGGGGTGGAGTGGGTGGGTTTAGGTGTGGAGTTGGGTTTCGGGGTTGGTAGCAGTGGGGTTTTGGCGAGTTTGATAGGAACATGGCTAGATTTTTTATGTTTAAGGGCATAAACCAATTTAGCTAGTTGTTGGGCTTGAGAGAGGCTGCGGGGGTGATGCATACGCACCTGGATTTCAATTTCATTGTCTAATCCAGAGAGGAAGCAGCTGAGGACATAGTCCTCTGGAAGTTCCACCCTATTTAGCAGAAGGTCAAACAAATCCAAATATTCATCCATATCCCCTGTCTATCGCAGTTGCATTAAATCGGCCATTGGATCATCATATAACTGTTCACCAAAACGATGATTCATGGCTCTGACATATTCTTCCCAGCTGGGAATCTCCCCAGTTAGCCTCCCCTTCATGTACGTTTGGTGCCATTGCAGCACCCTATCTTCAAGATGCATAGCTGCTAACTTGACCTTGTTCTGGGAAGGGGTGCCATCAATCTCAAAGAACTGTTCGCATCGGTACAACCATCCCCGGAGATTCTCACCATGGAAGCGGGGAAACTCCAGTTTAGCGAAACGGGTGTAGGACCAGTAGTTGGCAGCAGGGGGTGTAACACTCCCGTATTCAGCTCACCTGACAATCCTTGGTCACCTTCCGCTACTGGGGCATTTTCTCGAACAGTGGGTGGGTTCGTTCCAGGAGGTGCTGTTTGAAGTGACGAGGAAGGTGAGGCTTGTCCTGAGTTCACCATACCCAAAAGGAACTGCTCGATGCGCTGTAAGGCAGTAGATTGTGAGAGCAGCATCTCCTTGTGTTGTGCGATCTGAGATTGGGTATTGGTTTCCATCTCTTGTATCGAGTGCTGAAATCGAGCTTCCTGTTCTTTAAGCAGGGCCTTGAGTTCTGCAAGTCGGGTACCGTCAGCCATAGGAACTGATAGGCTTTGATACCAATGACGTGAGTTAAATCTGAGAACTCCGTCTAGCAATGCGGGAGGGATTAAATCAGGGAATTCAGGGGATGGGAATGAATTCCGAGCTAGAATCCACTGGGATATTAGAGAATCAATGCGAAATTAGAGAAGAGGGAGGACTTGTATTCATTTTTCTGTCTCTTCTTCCTCCTCGGTTGCCCTTAAATGCTGATACAAGTCACAACAGTTATAACAGAAATTCCCTTTCTCAATATAACGACCTGTGTCAGGTGTCTCAGCTAGAGTGACACCGATCATCAGGCTAGAAATCTAAAATAGTAACGGAAAGCAACAATAACAAGGAAATAAGGAAATAGAGAATGGAAATAGGCCACGTCCGCTTGGATGAGTGGATGAGCCATGGTATTCTGTAACAACTAACCACATTTCTGTCAGGAATTTCATAGAGCACCGTGCCCGCAAATACCAAATCACAAATTCTAACATAGAGATTTATCGAAGTCTTACACAAAAATACGCCTTCTTGAAACCCATGTCTTAGGATATGACAGCACCAATCTCAAATCAAGAAAATCAAATTCAAAAGTGAAATTACCCATATCAACGAGACCTTCAATTACACTAAAATAGCAGAACACTTCAACAGAAACTAAACTTCAAAACATCGAGCAAATCATCGAGATACATACCTGGCGGTTCAATAAAATCGATGGAGTAAGAAAGAGAAAATGGCAGATACAGGCCGCAAGAGAGCAGCGGGCGAAGATGGATTAGAGGAGGGCGACGGAAGAAATGAACTATAAGGAGTTCGATCAGTAGCTGTAGCCTTTGTTTTAAACGGCCATCTGCATCGAGAAAATGGCTCCGTGTTTTATTCAGCAAAAAATGACTCTGATGCAGCAAAAGTCTCGTACGGGTCGGCGTCGGGACAAGCCTTCTTGGCTGACATAAAATCGAACTTTTGGCTGGGTTCTATTTTTATAATCCATTTGAATTTGGTTGAATCACGGGGAATTAGAAAGAAAATAAATATTAAAAATTAAATTATAAAAAGGGAATAAAATTAAATTGAGATAATTATTTTTAAAATATTATTTGAATAATATCACATCGAGATAAATGTTTTAAAAAATCTGTTTGGATTAAATGAAAGTTAAAAAAATAAAGCAAATAATATTTATATTATTATATTAAATAGATAAGTTTCTTCTACAATAACTTACCTAGCACTACCACCTCCACCACAACCACTTCCTCCTCCTCCACCACAACCAACTCCTCCTCATTCTCCACTAGCACCACCACCTCTATCACAACTCCACCACCTCATCCATCGCTGCCACCACTTCCACCACAACCAACTCCTCCTCCAACACCACCCCATCACCTCCTCCACCTCCAACACCGCCCCCACAACCAACTCCTCCTTCTCCACCACCACCTCCATCACAATGCCACCACCTCATCCACCACCACCGCCTCCATCACAACTCCACCACCTCATCCACCACAACCACCTCCTCTATCTCCACCACCACCACCACCCTACCACCTCCTCCACCTCCACCACCACAACCAACTCCTCCTTCTCCACCATCACAACTCCGCCACAACCACCTCCATCACAACTCCACCACCACCACCACCTCCACCACAACCACCTCCTCCTCCACCACCACCTCCATCACCACTCCACCATAACCACTTCCTCCTCCACCACCTTATCCACCATAACCACCTCTTCCTCCTCATCTTTCTCCACCACCACTAGTACCACCTCAATCACAACAATAACCAAAAGATTTACAAGATGAGCAATTTTTTGTTGCGACATCTATTTAGCCAACTAGTTCATAGATGAAGATTTTTTGTACGAATAAAACAAATTATATATAACACATTAAAGAAAAACACACATCATCTTTTATTAAAAAAAAACTTAATAAGTTAAAGGACATCCATCATCCTACATTCAACACAATGTTAATAAAATCAAAAGAGGTCCATCATTATCCACAATATAAACTCAAAAGGGGCATAGGATGTTTATCATCTTACAATTGTTTCATAGTCAATAAAGATGAATGATGTCATCATCCCATTGGACATCTTAATTCAAGCATCTTAAAGCATGAAACTACACATAAGGGGAAGGTTATAATTCATCAATGATTTATGCTTGCACCAGTAGAAGCCATAATGCAAACCGACACCATTCTAAGGGATACGCATTTAGCATCTCATAGTCTTCACGATTCTTTGAAAGATAGAAAGAAGTCAGCATCATGTACCTTGGATCAAAGTCAAGCTCCTCAGCACACTTAATAGCCTCAGCTGGATCAACATGTGAGTGTTTTTCCATAATTGTAGCAAACTTCTCCACATGTGCACTTAACATATCAGAACATGTTGTAATAAATGTATCCATTTTCCTCTTACACTTGCTGTATTTTTCATGACTCGCACTTGCTTGTGGTACACTTGCATTAATAGCATCTCAACTATGGTTTTGATTAGAATGAGGTGGGGTTCTATAATCAATACCAAATGAACTAAACCCCTTAATGTGAACTTCATCTTGTGAGACCATATTATCAATTTCTTAAATCATGCCATTAGATCCTCCATGTGATCCTGCAGCTTCCCTTCTCCTTGCTCTTACTTCAGCAACAGTTACAACATTATCCTTAGTTGCCCTATCCTTAGAAAATAGCTCCTCTAATTTTTCATAGAAGGGAATTGTTTTACCCTTCCACTCTATAGCCTTTGGATTGCTCTATGACAAATAAACAAATAAAGTGAATTAAATTGCAACACTTAACAAATATAGATGATGAACATCATATACAAAAGAATAAAACCTTATGCAAAAGTAATAATAATTCCATCAAATTGACATTATACACACCTCAATTAGTTGATTCGATACTTCCTCTTTGAGATCCCACATTTTAGTGGTAGGATTAAAACCCTATCCACTTTGTGAAACATTCTGGAATATGTTATAAAATTCGAAAAACTTTTCCTTCAAATATTTTATCCTATTGCAAAATTGGTCCTTATTCCATGAGGAATTAGGAAACTTTTCTTCAAACTCTTTTAACATGGAACTATAAGCTACCATAATAAATGTACCACCAGGACTATTACCTATATGCATCTAATGTAGCAAAGCATCAAGAAGAACTACATCCATCTTACGTGTCCAAATGTTTCTTTTAACTTGAAGAGGAGGCATGGTTGAATATACCAAAAAAAAGATGACAAATACAATAGATATGCAAATAAAAAATATACAAATAATCAGGTGACATTTAAAACATAGCATTAATCTCCAAAAAAAGACATATGTTTCATAGCATGTTCAAAGTATAATACAACATATTGTAGCAAAATAACAAAGTTCTTGCAATTCAATACACATGAAATAGTATATTTGTTCAAATTACATAACTCAAAAGAAATGCGTATGGGTTATAATCTCTCCACATTGCCATCGCCGTCGAATTCCTTATAAACTCTCCTAGCGGCATCTCCTTCTTTTGTAAGAACATCAAACCTATTTTTCCACTCTCTATCATCGCCATCGGTAAGTTCTTGATCCACCTCTCTAATTATAGCTTCATCCAGATCAACACCTATTAGAAAGTTATGCACAATACAACATGCTAATATAATCCTTGTATGTGTATATGCATCATAATGGGGTTCATTTGCACTTGCCATAATTGATAAACACTTGTTTACAACACCAAAAAATATTTCAATTGCATTTCTTAAAGACAAATGATGCAAGTTAAATAGCTCTTGTGGAGACCTTGGTGGATTATGCGAGTACTCTTTCAGATGGTACCGCTCTCCTTTATAAGGTGGAATTAAGCCACTCTTTATAGGGAACCCATCATCACCAAGATAATATTTACCTATAAAAAGGCTAAAATGTTAGACAAATTTCAATAAATTAAGTAAAAAGTATTTGTTAAGTATGGCAATGTAGTTACCATGTGGGATTTTGAGGCCATATTGTCGTCTCAATGTATCTTTTAGTATTCGAACATTAGATGTTGTTCCTTCCCAACCATCTAAAACATAGATAAATTTTAGGTCAAATGTACAAGCTGCTAGTATGTTTTATATTATGTAATCTTTTTTGCCTCGATATTTAGGAGCATCTAATGCAGAAACTTTTACTCGAACATGGGTTCTATCAATTTCTTCTAGACAATCCTAAAATTAACTATTACATTATTAATAATCTAACTAATTTTTTTATCGACTAAAAAGAAAGAAAAATTCATAATAGAAACCTTAAAATAAGGATAGAACCTGGGATTGTCTCGAATCTCTACGGGTGTTGATGATCCAGCTAGTTGTCTAATAAACATCTCTTCTAATTTGATAACGGCTTTTAAGAAATTGTGGAAATGACGACTAATAACTTCTTCATACCTACCAAACACTCTTTGTACCTCCCTATTTGTTGTGGCATTCCCCAAAATGTATAAAAATAAAGCAACTTGCTCTTCGACATTAACCCATTTAGTTGATTGTAAGCTACTATGATTCGCTAATAATCGATAAAATTCATAACATGCATCAGGACCCATACAAATTATGTTTCGACATATGACTCCATTTGTCATCGCATCTCTTACCAAAAATCTCACTTCTCTATATTCTTTATGAATATCATCGTCATCATCTAACATGCCATTTTCTTCCAACTACCAATAAGTCACTGCCACCATAACAAACTAATTAAGGATTGTAAAGTAGAACAAAGTAATAATATCATTATCATTATCCATCTATCAAAACAAAGAACAAAGATCAACGAACAAAAATGGAATCAGTAATAATTCATCAACAACATCAATTGAATCAGCATAACAAAGAAAGACCATAATTGAGGAGAATAGAGTTGATACAAATATTGAATGGTAAGATTACCAAAAACTTATCCATGACTAGTTGTGTTTTGGGTAGATATATAGTTAGCAAATGATCTTAAAGTCATTATTTCTATCATCTTTAGATGCATTTATAAAGTACCCCATTTTTATTTTTTCATTTTATTTTTCACAAAAAATTATAAACATAGGTAGTTTTTTTTAATTAAACTTGTGGAGAATACGGTAAAATTCATACTTTTAGGTGGAAGCCTTTGGGATTTTTTCCAAACCCCATAAAGGAGATAACATATAGTAAATTTAGAGAATATAATATAAAATGTGCATAATCATAAATTGTAGAAGAAAAACACATTTTTGGATTATAATTTGCTTTATCTATAATCATATTTAATTTAACTACTATTTATCCTACATGTAGCCCTCCTTCAAAAACTCATAACTCACGGCTATAAATTAAAATAAAAATATATATATAAATCCATTCCTCTTGTAAAAGATAAAGCCTTTCCCTTACGATACGTGGTTATTTTACTTCTATTTTTATCTTTCTTCAACTTTACCATTCTATCTTCATCCCATTTGTTTACACTAGTTATTTCCTTCTTCATATTAATTCTCTCTTCTTCTTTTTTGTGACCATTTTTTTATCTTCATCTTCTTCTTTTTTCATTTTCTCTTCTTTTCTTTCTCTTAGGAAAGAAGATCTAGTGTCACTATCCTTTTTTCCTTCCATACACAAGAGAATAATAAGGATTGTTCCAACCCCATTGTGAGCTTCCTACCGTACACCTCAATTTATTTTCCTAATTTCTCCTCAAATATTAAAACTTGTTTTGCATTATGTTCATTATTTCAAACATGAATTATGTTTATGAAAATCCATATACTGCATCAATTTTAATGCTTAAATTCTTGTTTAAATTGGAGTAATGTGGGCAAAACTCAAAATGCTTGATGGCTAGAACTTTTTGCCTGCCATTAATAGTTGCATGGGTTTCTTGTATAGTTCTGCCTAAGAATGTCTCATAGCCTCATTTGGTTGGGGCTAGAGATGGAATGGGGATGTCGTGGTCATTCCATCTTGTTTGGTATTGGGTAATGGTGGGAATGGAAAGGAACAAAGGTAATAAGTTAACTTTAAATATTCATACTTTTTCTTTATAAGGAGGGAATGTGGGACTTGTGGAGATTGAATTTTCTAGAGAAAAAATGCATATTGAGTTTTTCCTTATTCCATAATACTACTTATTATTCATTATGTTAGTCAACTCCATTCTGTATTACTGCTTCCTTAAAGCTCGAGTGTTATAAACATAGATTTTAGAAGATAGGAATAGGCTAAAAACTAAGAAAACTTTAATTACGATCAGAATGCCATGTGTTTCTTTATAACTTTCACATGCTTCTGTTGTGTTTTTACACTTCTTTACTTTTTTTCCACCTAATGCCTAAAGTTAATTATTTATTTGTTCTCTAATGTGCCTTATTTACTCTACATGGAGAAGAATAGAAGACAGATGACCAAAAAGGTGTCTTACTGCACTCTTCACAATCACAAGCGGGTATCCATCAAGCTGTGAATTTATCCATATAACAATAAGAATATTTATCCATAATGAGTATTATTTCTAGCCAAATAAATTAATTAGATGTATTGTTGAAGAGGAAATGCCATAATCAAAATATGGTACCACCACAGGAATAGTGGGTGCATCTACATTAGGAAGAGAATCAACACCAATCATATGGCTACCATTTCCTCACATTCTCTATATTAGTATACTCATGATTTAGCCAAGGATGCCCTCACATAATCTCTAAAAAAGGATGTAAACAAATATGACATAACCAAGGGCCTACAACTCGACGGATGAAGCAAAAAAAAAATTGAAGCTTTAACTCAACGGATGAAGCAATGCCAGCAGAGTAATCTTGATAATTGAAGGTTGTTGCTTCACTAAAATAAAACAAAAATAAATGAAAAAAAGGTGAAGCAACTCAATATGCAACTAGATGGATGAACAAAAAAAAATCAAAGCTTTAACTGAACTGATGAAGCAATGCCAGCAGAATCGACTCTTAAATGGGGAATAATCACAAATCAAGTAGCACAATTAAATCATAAAGCAAGCATAATCTGTTCTACTACAAAATTGACTAAAAAAAGTAGGGAAGTGTACCTAGTTGTCAATGTTGGAGAGAGGAGATGAGAGGAGAATTGGGCGTTGTGGTTGCTGCCTACTGCAACCCTGGTTGTCGACACTACTCCATATGTCGAAATTGGTATTTGCCGTTAAAGATTATCCTTTGTTGAACAGATTCGAATATGGCAGGGGAAGGAGGTCGAGATCATGTGAAGGAGAGGGAGATTGTATCTAGAGAGCTAGCTAATTTGGAAAATAAGGGTATACGGTTTGAGGGGTATTTTGGTCCTATTAAGTCAAAATTTACTTATTCTTTTACCTTCACCTCGGTTACCCCTGCAATCCAAACATACTATTAGGCTTGACTTTGGCTACGGTTATTGTGGACCAATTTGGATTGGACCAGACCAAATTTTATATTAGATTCGTAAGTCAATCGGCATAAAAAAATGAGTTTTAAACAAATGAGTCAATCGATTTGTACGATAAAACCAATAAACTTATAAAATATAGATTTACGTTACGGGTTTTGATGAACCAGTTGACTGGTATATCAAAATCAATAAAATGGTTCTATTGGAACTCATACTTTCTATTCTAGTTTCAACTTCGAATCTTTTCCAATATTTTTCCTAGCTATGAAAATTTATTATAAATGATTTTGAGAGGGTTTTAAACCACCATCATTACAAACTAATTTTTGGATTATAGCTAAACTCTAATAAGATTTTTCCATTTTTTTTCTTTTCCCTTAATTTTATCTTCCTTGTCTCTCAACCCTATGGCTCCTCCACATATCACCCCCTCTGGCCCATGTCCCACCTTTTGGAACATATTTTTCAGCTAGTTTAAGTACTCTTAGTCCCTTGGTCATATCATACACCATAGCCCACTCTTTTTATTGTTTGTCCTCTTCACTCAAGTGTCAACTCTTTACTCGTTCCTTACCTTTTCATCTCAACCTAGACCCCACTACTCTCTCATTTTATGCTAATATGAACCATTAGCAACCCACATTGAGCCTTGTTCTCCCTTCACAAGGAAAACCTTCAAGCATTCTCCTCTTTCTTCTTATCCTTAGCTTCTATTATTTTCTTCTTTTCTTATCTCTATTTTATTCTATTTTTAAGATTTAAATATTTTGCTAAATGTTTTTCTCTTATTCTTAATAGGTGAGCAAGAATCGAAGGTGTTGGAGTTGTATAAGAAGTGGTCTTCTTTGGTTAAAGGCTTACTTGAAAGGTAAATTTGGATAGACCTTGTAGATGTAGATTGATTTAATATATGTTATGTGTTGTTTGTATTCCAATATGGTTTCCATTATTAATTATACTAAAATTATGTTTTAAGTGATTGGAAGCATGCAATTAGTTTTAGGAGTATGATAGCTTTGGCCACTTTGAATGAGGAATCATGGAGTTGAATGTGGTTTATAGAGTAATAGTATTTGTAAAGTACAAATGAGTGAAGCCATGTAGTTCCCTACACAGAATTTTTCTTTTAAATTAGTGTGTTAATCTATTTTACTTATAAGATCAATGTATATAATATAAGTGATTGGAAGCATTAAATTGGTTTTTATGATAGCTTTGGCCACTTTGAATGAGGAATCGTGGAGTTGAATGTGGCATGATTAATGTGCAATTTGATGGTTTGGACATTAGTTTATAGAGTAATAGTATGTGTAATTTTTTAAAAAATTTATGAGTTATGGGGGTGTTTATATTAAGTTAGAAAGCATGTAAAGCTTCAAATTATGTTTTACCTAATAGAACTAGCCAACTAGTCTGGGAAAAACTAGTCAACTAGTTCACCGAAGTTGGTGAGTGTTTTGGCATGGCACTAGTTAGTTGGTCACTAGTTGACTATTTTTCCATATTAGTTGAATGGTTTACCGATTTCACATTATTTTCTCTCAGCATTTTTCCCAAACTACTCCATTGGTTTTGGGACCACTCCACTGATTTGCTTGGGATTGTTGGTGTATTTTATTAGGGTTGACTGTGAGGATTAACTTCTTTGCTTTGCCGTTGACCTCCATAAATAATAATTAAAATGGGAATAATTAGCTTAAGTGTGAATGTATAATATGAGATTAAGTGTTGGTCTTGAATAAGTGTAACACCACTATTTTTCACTACTAAAAATTTTATTTTAAAATATTACGGAAGAGGAAAAATACAAAATATATTAAAAAATGGGGTATTATTACCGCATCTGACATATGATAGACGTATGCCACCTATCTCATGTTAAATATAAGGCTAATAAAACAAATCAATTCCAAATACAATAATAGGGTGCACAAAAGGTATAATATATAGCTACTATGATGAAATATTTACAAAATGAGACCTTTATAGGTAAATGTACTATCAACCATAAGATCTCCCTAAAATGATAAAATATTTACAAAATGATACCTTTGCGGGTCCCCAAAATGTCTGAATGCATAGAATAAGGTAATGGAAAGTATTGAAATCATTAGAATAAAACGACAAAAGGGTGAGGCCCTAAAACCTTAGTCCATTAAGGACCTACATAAGATCTCCGAGTGTCCATGCTCTAAAGCCCTCAAACACAACACAGGGTAGGCTAACTATCATCCATCCTAAAAAACCTTCATATGGTTTCTACTCCTAAGATTGAGCAGGTGAGTGAAAAAATGAGCACATCAGTATGATACGTGCTATGTAAGTCAAGTTACCTCCTCAATGGAAGTCATAAGCATGTAAGGTAATGGCATAAAAAAATAAATCATGCTAAACATATAATGCTCATGCTATATAATTAGATATATGTGCTTTATCATGGTCATATAATGTATTAGACTTTTATGTAATGCAAAGAATTAGATAAATTATAACTTATCATACTTATCAATACAACATTGATATCGTGGGTAGCAATGTATAATTAATAACAAGTTATTCCATAACTCACTAGACTATCTATTATCTACTTACTATAACACCCCATTTTTACTACTTAAAATTTTTTTTTTAAGCATTAATTACAAAATTAATATGTATTACCACCACACTTAGCATAAGTCCAGTTTCCTCAAATTTCTTACGCCAAATTCTAAGGCTCAAACAAGTCATATTCAAAATAAGCAATAGAAATAGAAGGTAATACATATATAATATTTACAGATAATATTATCTATACAACAATGGTAATCAAAATACAAGAGACACAAGAGTATAAAGGAAAACCGATTACAACAAAAACTAGTATCTAATGTTACAACACCCGATTACCTTAACTCTTAAACTTGTAAGCCCATTCTAAGAATGGGACCTCTTCCTAAGGGCTCTACTTATCCTTACCACTATTATACACCATGAACCACTCCATATCCTTTACATAGTCATCTCCAAATGTAGTATTAGTACAACTTTCTTATATTGAGTAAATCACAATATCTCATAAAAGGTAGCATACCCATATTGCATATAATCACACAATAATATAAAAAACATGCTCAAAACACAAAGCATATGCAATGATAATATATAATAATCACAGGATGTTATATACAACTTTAGAGTCTCATGCTCAACAATCAATTATACTTACCAATTCACATCATCTCAAAGTATAAAAAATCCATATCAAAATCTATGAACAAACTAACCAATCAAATCAATTCCAATTATAGGGTCGGGCATGACACTAAGGTGCCTACCGAGCCATCAATCTAATACATACCAAAGCCATCAACAAATACTTATTTATTATTTATCTCATTTGAGGAGGATACAATCAACCCAAGGATACTAAGGTACACCTAGTCATATTGGTGCTCAAAGACAATACAATACCTTACTCTAGAATGCAAGGACACTGTGGTACACCTAGTCATGCCGGCACACATAGGAAACATTATATTCTCCAACCATGGTCACCTAATTCCTAAGTATCGATACCCCCTATAGGGCTTGTAGGCCACCTATAGAGTAGAATAAGGTCTTACAGGGACATAATGACACCCCGGAGAACCAAACTCAATGAGGGCTGCACCTCTAGGGTAGATAATCCTAGAGATAAATCATTCCTAAACTCAAGGCCTTTCACTTTAAGTATTTGTATTTTATGAGATGATCACAAATATCACGTATTGAATAATAATACCCAATTTCATATTTAACCATTTCCCCCTTTATTTCTAATTTTTAAGGTAACCCTAAGTTCATTGGTCTATGTCAGAGCCAAAGTCAACACTAAGGCCGACCTATCAAATTCTATGGTCATCCTATGTTTAGTTATTCATAATAGGTGCATTAGGTTAAAAATGACCAAAATGCTATTAAAACCCTAATTTAACCATTATTATCCAAAATTTGATCCAAAAATTTATATTATGAGAATTTGTCATGAAAAGGATAAAAGAAAATAATTCATAATATTTTAGCATGCATGTAATCTTTATAATTTAGCAATTGACTATATATTTTTACTTTTCATACATTTAGCAAGTTACGTGAACAAAACTTAATCATGTGTTTGTAACATATCTTAAATTCCATGTAGTATGTACATACATTTTATAGCATGATACAACATTTAATAACACAATTAACATCACGGTACATGTAGGAAAATATTTCTAACCCTAGATCATACATATAGCAATTATCATATTCTAACCCTAATTATGCGTTTATGTTTCTATACTATTTATGACAACCCTAGCTACCATTTAATGATAATCATGAGATGTTTACCATGGAATTTACATCATAATGTTACAGGGTTACAATCCCCAACAAAATCCTAGATATGCATACGTGATGTGTTATCATAGACATGCCAAATTAAACCCTAAACACACACACACACACACACACACACACACACACAAATAGTAAGTACTGAGTAGGGATCGATCCCACAAAGATTGTAATCTAATTCATATATTTCTATTATCATATAAATTCCCCCAATTATAAAATTAAGAAAAATAATACCTAATAATGAATATAATAAAAAATAGCAATTAACATAATAACTAACTAACAATAATGGGATAAGATGGCATATTTAGTATAGGGATATCAACCAATTATCAAATAAAATGGTTACAAATTATTTCTAATGTTAACCTATAAAAGCTTGCACGCATCCACTTCCTAGGATCCCTTTATACAAATAAACCAAGGTATGATTATAATTTATTGTCTAACTAATTAATAACCTAGAATAAGATCTATAAATTTAATTAATGGTAGCATTAACAATTAGGGAGAACCTAACAAGAACCATAATTACAGTCTGCTCAAATTATAAAATTTTAAAGATTAATAAACATAGATTAAATTAATCTTTCTTTAGAAATTAACCAACCTATTTGCTACTTGCGGATGTATATATTAATAATTATGGATTAACTATACTTATCCTAGCATTTTTTTAGTACTCAAATGAACTAGGTGACCATTCTAGATAATAAAGTCCTAATCATAGATTGGTGATCATTAAACTCAGATTACTAATCAAATAAAAAATACACGTAACAATTAAGTATAATTCACATCTCATGATTAATTATCTGGTAACACCACAAAAGGCCACTGAGAGTAGGGGAGCTGAATAGGTCATTTTCCCTTGCTCTAAGTCCATATCCACCACACCACCACCATCTACCACTCATGACATCCAATATCGGCTAATGTCCCCCAACCTTCGGTGAAGCTCCACCACCCTTTAACAACTCTATTTTGACTGATTTCTATTTGTATATTTTTCCTAAACCCTAACTCTTATTTTGCTTAAATTTCTATGTATTAGATTTTATTGATATAAATTGATTGTTGGATTATGTATGTAGGTATTGCATGATTGATTTGGATAGGTAATTGTATCGTATATGCTTGATTTATGAAATTTGGAAATTTCAACCTAGCTATGTCTAGATTTCTCAAATTTCTTAGATTTTTCCAATTGAGCTATTTTTTATAAATTTATTATGCAATATAATTTGAAATTTATATAATTTCATGTGAGAAGTGTTAATTTGAGAATTTTGTGAGAAATTAATCGGAATCAAATTTTTAGGTCAAAACAATTGTGTATTTAAATCAAATCAGTCCATGAGTTAATTTAATAAATTTATTATATAATTTGTATTAGAATATTTTTAACTTCATTTCCAATTTTTCAATTTAAATATTTGAGCTAAAATTGACTAGATTTACATTTCGGGCCAAAAACCGTAATTATGTTAAATTGGGTCCTTTTTTTATTCAATTGATTATATATTATGTTATAAAAAACGTGTAATTACATTACTAAACATTCAATTTAAATAAATTGATAACATTTAACCTAATTACATTTTTAAGTGTAAAACCCAAAATATTAAATGAAATTATGAAAATTTATAATTTTTATAGATGTTTTTTCTTAAATTGATTTTATAGAATTGCTTTAAATGACCTTAATTGTATTGTAACTCCTTCAATTTGGGATAATTGATTTGAATTATTTGGGCTTTAAAACCCTAACTTTTGGGAATATTTTTTTGAATTTTTGTTGTGTTTTATTCTTTCATGTATTAATCGATTAATTTTGATTTGAAATTAATTTAATGAACTTCTACTTTTTTTAGATAAATTCTTTGAAATTCATTGTTTAAATGTTTTGGTTTCTAAACCCTAATTTTTTAAGTTATTCTTAATAAAATTTACTTATTATCAATAAGTTCCTCCACTTGATTAGTTATTAATCTAGTCCTTACTTTTTCTATCTATAATCCAGGATAACGTTTGGTGGATTCTTGCAGATAGTGATTCTTTGTTCTTTTCTTCTTTTCTTAAGCATAGGTTGATAAGTAAACTCACATAAATACCTAGAGGATAGAAATTAGGTGTTGGTATGATTGTTCTCTCTTTTAAATGATAAAAGCATATGTGTTTTTCCAGAATATTTTATGGGTGAGTGATGAATGTTATACCATGTACTTGTTATATCATATGTTGTAATAGCCTAAAAATTTTCTTAACTTAATTCCATGTCTTCAATCCTAATTTGACTCTAATCTAAAAAAAATCTTATTATTAGTCTTAACCAAATTTCTTAATCCCAAAACTTTAATAAAAAACCAAAACCTTGATTCGGATAAACCGAAATTCGTAAACTGAAACTAAAACCTACTAAAATTTCCATTAATCCTAATTATTTTGCTAATCTCAAAATTCCTAATATAATCCTAATTCCCTAACCTTCCCTCCTTTTCCTTTTCTTTATCCTTTTCTTCCTTTCTTTCCTTTTCTTCCCTTCCCTTTTCTTTTCTTTTCTCTTCTTCTCTACGCCGATTTCATGGCGTGGGAATTTTTTCTTCTTTTGCATGCATCTATCCACTTGCCTCCCACATACTCCTCTCACCATTACTTGCTAGCCCTGCCATCCCTCATGCCTATTTTTCGCACACCAACATCACCCTGCTACTACCCTATATCGCAGCCATCACCCTGCTAGCCTACCACCCATCCTCTTATTTCTTCTTTCTTCTTCTCCCTGCCTTTTGCTCCCATGCACGTTTTCTCCTCCATCATCACCCTCTCGTGCCTCTACCTAATTCCCACCCACCTTAACCATCACCATCCCTTGATAAGTTCATATTTTGACATATTTTATACCCTTATAATATTAGCTTTTAGTATTTTAATTCGATAATATAGGTGAATAATTATGATTTTATGCTTAAGTGGTAATAATTGCATAAATATTATTATTTAAGATAAAATAATATAAATTAAATAAATTTAGAGTATAATATTATTTATTAATTTATTTTGTAGGTTTTGTTTTTAAATAAAAGAAAACAAAAAAAAGAGAAATTGGACCTTTGGACCAACAGCCAAAGGCCCGAAATAAGAAGCAGGCCAAATGGAGCGCAACAGACCTCGACACACGGAAAGATAAGATGAATGAAAATAAAATGGAGTAAGGGATGATGTGGCATGGAAAAACAAAAATAGAAGGGAGGCATGAGAAGTAGGTTACCTCAGCCGCCAGGCACAAAGAAATAGAGCGCCACACGAAAGAAAAGTCAGTAGGGCTGATGTGGAAAGGACGACGCCACACAAGAATAAATAAGAGCTGACACACATAATAAGAAGCAGAGAAGGGAGAGCCTTCAAAGGCTTGGACGCTAAGGGGGAGAGTTGTTAGGAGGCTTGGCAGAGCTGTAGGAAAGAAAGAAACTAATAGAGGAGCATGGACAATGAAGGACGAGAACCATATGGACTTTGAGGAGAAGAACAGCAGCCTTCAGCCCCGTCAGCCGTTAGTCGAATGGAAAAAGAAAAAGAAAAAAAATAGTTGCACAAAATTCAACGCTGTAAAGGAAGAAAAATAAGGAAATAAATTTACCCGATAGAATCTATTTCAGATAAAATTAATTTTTATCTGAATAAATTCTTGAACTTTTATTAATAATTAATTTCGGTTATTTCTTTCTATATTTTTAATTGATATTTTAGATATATATTTCTGTGTAATTAATTCAATAATTATGGCTGACTGAATATTTGTTTCTAGGGAATAAATTGAAACCCTAGATTAGGGTTTGAGATAAAATTTTATTTTCTTTGTTTTGTGAGATTGTTCATTGATTCTATTTTAATTGCTATCATTTATATATATAATTCTGTCAAGTATAATTTATTTGGTGCATGCCTTGTTCTGGTTTCCTCATAAGTGACAGTATGTAGGATTATTTACCTACTAGGTGGCCATATAAATATACTAGAATTTATATGTATAAATTGTAGCTAGGTTAGATAATAATTCACCTAATAGTTTTGTGATTCTAACCGAAGTAATAAAACGTTTAGATACGTGTGGGTCAAGGAAAGGAAATACAGCTAGACATGCTTTGTGTAATAGTTTGGGTACTTAGATTGACAGCCTTCCAATTACACTTAATGCATTAAATCTAGTTAAATATAGGAGTCGCTTGTTGTTGCTATACTACTAGTATTTAATAGGGTTAATATTGGCGCTTTGTCGTATTAATTAATTAAGGAAAGTAATATAAGGTATATGGACCTACTTTTGGTGTACAACTTGACCAATCTCTTTCTCATTATTAAAATATGACTTAGAAATTAATATTATATTTTGACATAATATAGTGGTGGATTTTTATTTCCCTAGCATATTTATCATATCTGCAGTTTTCCAATATTTTTATTATTATTATTTTATTTTATTTTATTTATTCCTTTTCTTTTATTTTTATAACCCCCATTAGTATTTTTCTTATTTATTTATTTTGTGTTATTTAGGATTTTTATTTTTATTTATTTTTAATTTAGTTAGATACATATTAGCCCTCTTAATCCTTGGCCTAGAACGATACTCTTATTTATCAGTGCTAAAATTGACAACAAGAGGGTTTAAATTGAGTACCGACTACGGCCACACCAATTTTTGGCGCCGTTGTCGGGGATTGGTAACTTCACCTTTATTTTGCTAGCATTTTTAGTGTGTTTTTATTTTTAGTGTTTGTGTTTTTTTTAGTTTCGTTTTAGGTTATTTAGGATTTTTGGCATGTTGTGTTTTTCTTTTAACCATTTCTTTTGAAGTGTTAGTGTTCTTTCAGGTGGCTATGAGAGGATCCTTGGGCTATGGACAACTTTGCATGGATCTTAATGTAAGAGCAAATGAGGTAAGTTCAAGTCATCTTCATGATAGACCTAACCAACTCACTACTCTTGTTACGTAGGTAGCTACATCTACTAGAGTTATTAATACTAGTGGAGTATGTCATACACAAGGAAATCCATATGCTTACCATGCACAAGCTATGAGAGGAGGAGGATGGACACAGCCTAGTGCTCAATCTTTCAATGATTTCCAAGGACAAGATCCCTATACAAGTACATACTATTTGGGAATGAGGCATCACCCTAATTTTGGATGGGGGATGAATGGTCATTATCAAGTGCCACATCAAGACCCTTACATAAGCGAATATGAAGTTTCAAAATATTTTCAATATCCTCAACAAGAATCTTCTCTAGTTTCATAACTCTCAAGTTTAGAAAAAATGGAGAAGCTTTTTGAAGCACTAAAAAAAGAAAGGATGTCAGTGCTGGAGGAGCAAATGGGTTATGTGTTCAACATGATCAATCAATTACAAGTACAAAAAGAGCTCTCTAGTTCTTCAATTTCAAATTCAATTAAGAGTTATGAGTATGATGATGCCATATCTGAATGTAAGGATGAGCTAGTTGAGGAGGTTCTCATGGAGAAAATTGAAAAGCAAAATCTTGTGGAAAAAGAGTTTATAAAATTAGAAGAAGAATCCCATAAAAAGAAGGATCAAGTGAACAAAGAGAAGTATAAGAATGGCGAGACTATCACTTTCATATACAATATACCATCTTTGAACATTTGTTCCCCACTTTTGCTTGGAGATGATCATGAAACAAAAGGTAAGCCTTTGAACCACTTTGATTTTATTTATACTAACCATACTCCTTGTTTTTTCTCTTTTAGTAGGTTATATAGATCCAAGAGTGAAGAGAGTAATCAAATTATCTTGGATATATTTAATAAGAAGCATAATGCTCTAAAGGAGAGGTTATGTTGGAAGGATGTGTTTAAAGATTTTGAGATGGGAAAATATGTTCCTTCAATAGAGAGATACTGATACATGGACAAGGGACAAAACATTATGTGAGCTTGTGACTCGTATTTGGTGTGTAGAATAGCTTGGATTGGTGTGTGAAGTGTTTCGGAGGAATTTGGAGTAGAACTGTGAGATTTTCTAGAAAGATGTGAATATTTTACCTTGAATAAAATAGAATTTGGAAATGTGCTGAACATGAAAGTTGCAGATCTTTCTGTTAGATTTCCAACGTATCAAGAATCAGCTCAATTAGATATCAGATGAAGAAGTTGTGGCCAAAATACTAAATATTGTCAAAGTTGGAAAGAAACACGGGGGCCCATGTTTGTGAAACACGATCCGTGTTTTTTTAATTAGGAAAATGTGTTCTATTTCCATGAGAGGCCGAGAGACAGAAAATAAACACGGGGGTACCGTGTTTATTAACACGGTCCATGTTGTTTGGTTTTTTCGCTCTGCCTCGGGTTTTCGCTAATGATAGTTTCACATCATATAAATACCATGCGATTAGAACCCTAATCGAAGAGCGAACGCCGTCTTCTTCTCCTATTGAGTTCTATTATAATTCCTTGATGAATTGAGTGATTTAAGTGAGAATTTCTTTGATTCTTTGTAATCACAATTACTTCACGTCAATAAGATCATATGTTTCCCCAATCTGTGTTCTTGAATGTTTTTCTCTTCTTAATTCTTGTGTGTTCTAATTGATTCTAATTAGATCTTATTTTTCTAAATTGGTATCGATCCACAACAAATTGGTATCAGAGCATAGGACTCATATTTGGGATGTCTACAAGATTTGATATAGAGAAGTTTGATCGGTCTATGAACTTCGGCTTATGGAAGTTGAAGATGAAGACGATCTTGATTCAGAATGGATTGGAGAAGGCGTTACTCAGGATATCAAAGAAGCCCGATCCGATGACAGATGAGAAATTCTAGAAGATAGATCAAAAGGCCCTTTCCACCATACAGTTGTGTTTATCTAATAAGGTCTTGTGTGAGGTGGCTAAAGAAACAACAACGACATCCCTATGGCTCAAGCTGGAGTCTCTATACATGACAAAGTCGGTGACGAATCGTCTGTTATTGAAGAGCAAGTTGCATAAGTTAAAATTAGGTAAGGGACAATCCCTAAAATCTCATCTTGATGAATTTGACTCTGTAATTATGGATTTGAGGAATATAGATGTTAAATTGGAGGATGAAGATCTTGCTATTACATTGTTGTGTTCTTTGCCTGTTGATTCAAACATTTTTGTGAGACCATACCGTATGGGAAGGATGATGAGTTGGTTCTTGATGATGTCAAGACTACCCTGCTACAACCGGAATTGATTGAGAATTAGTTGACTGGAGGTGGTTCTAGTGACTCACATAGTGAGGGACTTGTAGCTAGGGGCAGAACTCAGGAACGGGGTTCTGGTGATAAGAAGAAGAAGTATAAGTCGAAGTCGAGGAATAATAGATCCAAGAATGTCATGTGCTATGGATGTCACAAGAAGGGTCATATCAAGAAGTTTTGTCCTAATAGGATATCTGGAGATAAACCTGGTGAATCATCTGGCATAAAGGATGATGCTGCTATGGCTCAATATGATAGTGATAGTGATGTGTTAACTATCACTGATAGTCAAACCAAGATTATGGATAGGTGGATCTTGGACTTACAAGATGACTCGAGGTGGAGTATTTCTAATGGGTAATGATGCTGCTTGCAAAGTTGCTGGGATTGGGATAGTGAAGGTGAAGATGCATGATGGTGTGGTCAGAACACCGTCTAATGTTTGACATGTCCCTCAAATGACCAAGAACTTGATTTCATTGAGTTCTTTGGATTGTAATGGATATCGTTGTGTGATCAAAGATGGCACGATGAGGATTACTAGAGGGGATCTTGTTGCAATGAAAGGCAAGAGGATCGGGACATTGTATGAGCTTATTGGTTCCACTATTGAGGGAGTAGCTGCGGTAACATCATCGAGTATGTTTGACTCTGATGTTACTAGACTTTGGCATATGCGACTTGGACACATGAGTGTCAAAGGCTTGATTGAACTCTCCAAGAGAGGGTTGTTGAATGGGAAGAGTACAGGTACTATGGATTTCTGTGAGTACTGTGTGTTTGGCAAGCAGAAGTGGATTAGTTTTTCAAAGGCTACACATAGTACAAAGGGGCCTCTAGATTATGTTCACTCTAATTTGTGGGGTCTTGCAAGGGTGGTTTCCAAGGGTGGTTCGTGATACCTATTGACATTTATTGATGACTTCTTTAGGAAGGTATGGGCTTATTTTATTAAAAATAATAATGATGTCTTTGAAGTTTTCAAGCATTGGAAGACTTTACTAGAGAAGTAGATTGGGAGACAAGTGAAGTGTCTCAAGACAGATAATAGCCTTGAGTTTGTGGAGCATAGTTTCACTGAGTACTGTGAGGACCATGGTATTGCTAGGTATTGCACTTGTGTTGGAAGACCACAACAGAATGGGGTTGCTGAGAGGATGAATAGGACCCTATTAGAGAAGGCTCAATGTATGTTGTCACAAGCAGGATTAGGCAAGGAGTTTTGGGCTGAGGTAGTTCACATAGCGGCATTCCTGGTGAACAGGTCACCCAATCATTCCATTAATTTGAAGATACCTGAGGAGATATGGTCTGGCAAACCAGCTGATTATTCTAATTTGCATATTTTTGGATGTCCTGCCTATGTTTATGTGAATGATGGGAAGCTTTAGCCTAGAGCCAATAAGTGCATCTTTCTTGGCTATAAATTCGGTGTGAAAGGGTACAAGTTATGGGATACAGCTGCATCCATGTTTTTGATAAGCAGGGATGTTATCTTCAATGAGTTCGTATTCCTCCAAAAGACTGAGTCTTTTTCTGATAGATTGTCTGAAGAGGTGGAGCAGAAGAATCTACATGGTGTTACAAATAAGTTGGAGGTAGAGGTTGATTTAGATCAGTCAGACTCTTCTAGTATGAGACCCACTATTCCTGAAGTGGGTGGATCCAGGCAGCAAGTGGATGTACAATTTCAAGCAAGGAATTCCAAGTGTTGAGGGACCGAGGCACAAGGCTCGTTTAGTTGCACGTGGGTTTAGTCAGATACCTGTTGTAGACTATAATGAGGTATTTTCCCCTATTGTTAGGCATACTTCTATTCGTACTTTGCTTACGCTTGTGGCTATGTAGGATATGGAGTTAGAGAAATTGGATGTTAAAACAGCTTTTCTGCATGGTGAGCTCGAGGAGGAGATCTATATGCACCAACTAGATGGCTTTGTTGTTGAAGGAAAGCAGGATCATGTGTGCTTATTGAAGAAGTCACTATATGGTATAAAGAAGTCACCTAGATAATGGTACAAGCGGTTTGATCAGTTTATGATTGAACATGGGTTCTCTAGGAGTGACTACGATGGATGTGTATACTTGAAGCAGGTTGGTGATGGTTCTCTGGTGTATCTTTTGTTGTATGTTGATGACATGCTTGTTGTAGAAAAAGATCTGTTTGAAGTTAACAAGGTAAAAACAATGCTGAAGACTGATTTTGAGATGAAGGATATGGGAGCTGCGAAGAAGATCCTTGGCATGGAGATCATTCGAGACCGTAGACATAAGCATCTTTACTTGTCACAAGAGCAATATGTGAACAAGGTGTTGGAGAGGTTTCATATGATTGATGCCAAGCCGGTTAGTACTCCCTTGGCTACTCACTTCAGATTGTCTGCTTTGGATTGCCCCAAATCTAAAGATGAGGAGGAGTTTATGGTCACAGTTCCCTACTTTAATGTTGTGGGATGCATGATGTACGCTATGGTTTGTACCAGGCCGGATATTGCTCAAGCTGTGAGTGTTGTGAGTAGATATATGACGAATCCTGGGAAGGCTGAAACACTCCGAGTCGATATGACAACGTGGGGCTACCTTGAAGTGCTTTCGAATTGATTGGTTGGCCCCATAGATCAACACGAGTCCTTTCAGCGTGCTTTGTCCTCACTCACGCACTTTTCAAGAAATTTTCAAAACTTCCCAAAAGGTCACCCATCCTAAAATTGCTCCATATCCATCACACTTAACTGTAGAGTTCTTAGGATGGAATCACCAAAAGGATGGTATAACATGTTGATATAAGTAGCTAGATCAATCCTTATAACACTCCATTCAAATTGAGGTATTACAAAGGCTCACTAGCAAGCGGTGAAGTGGATTCTGAGGTACTTGAAGGGTATTGCATCATCTTATTTGGAGTATGGGAGGTCGACTGATGAATTGACTGGGTTCGTTGACTCTGATTATGGTGGAGATCTTGATAATAGGAGATCCACTAGAGGTTACGTGTTTTGTCTTAATGGTTCGACAATTAGCTCGAGGTCATCTTTGCAACATGTGACTGCATTGTCCACTACTGAGGCTGAGTATATGGCTATGACTGAGGCTTTTCAAGAAGCTTCGTGGCTTGGTGGTTTCATTTGTGAGCTTGGATTTGGTTATGGTGCTCCCGTTGTTCGTAGTGATAGTCAGAGTGCTATCTATTTGGCAAAGAATCAGAATTCTTTCCATTGTCAGATGAAGCACATTGATATCAGGTACCACTTCATCCGAGGTACTATTGCTGCAGGCAAGGTTGTGTTGGAGAAGGTGGCTACTGCTGAGAATCCAGCGGATATGCTAACTGTAATATCCCAAAATCCTAATTTCCGAAATTATGGCCAAATAAGGGATTATCAGGAAAATTAATTATATAAACTCATTTAATAAGATGTAGGGAGTTAATTAAGGTATATTGAGAGGAAAATAATAAAGAATTTAATTGGAAGAAAATTTGGGTATTTCTCTAATTAGCATGGAGGTTAAGGAAATTTATCCAAAATAGCCTAACTAATTTAAAAATGGATTTAATTATTATAATTAAGATAATTATTATTAAAATTATAAATATAAATTAATTGTATAAATAAATAGATACCCAAATACCTCCAACCCAACCATTTTATCATTTCTCCATTTTCCCATTTTCCTTTTTTTCCTTTTTTTCCTTTTTCTCCTTTCTCTTCTTTTTCTTTCTTCCTCCTTTATTTTTTTCTCTCTTCTCCTTCCCCTGGTTTGGGCCAGCCGTCAGCCCAAATCTCCTTTCTCGCCCCCCCATCTCGCGCGCCCGGCCTGCGCAGCCCAGGCCCCCCAGCGTCTCCTTCCTTCTTCTCGCCCGCGGCCCAGCGCCGTGCGACGCCGACCCCCGTGCGCTGCGTTTTGCCCTAAGAATCGTCGAAACGCTGCGTCACACTAAACGACCTTATGACCGTTGCCAGCCTTCGACGCGACGCGACGTTTTCCTCCCACAATCCTCAAAACGCCGCGTGTTGCCTTAAAACTTTATAACGCCGGCCGAACCGCCCCCTCTCTCCTTTCTTTCTTTTCCCTGGACCGACCGGTCCACCCCACCCTGTCTTCTTCCCCGACCTGCACGCCGACCTGCAACTCGACTTGCAGCCCGAAACTCGCCGGCAGCCACCAGCTCAGCGCCGACCGTCCTTCCCTGCCTCTCTCCCGTCGTTTTCTTTCTCTTTTCGACCCCGACCAAGTCCCTCTCTCCCTTTTCCACGTGCCCTTCTCTTTCCCTTTCTTCTCCCCCTTCCCCGACCCAGCCTGCCATAGCAGAACCTGCACCACCTGCCACCAGCCGGCCACCTGCACACCTGCCTCGCACGCCTCCTTCTCCCTTCGTCGTTTTCCTCCCCCTAGCCTATAAATACCCCCTCCTGAACGGCCACAACAAGTCCTCCCGTTGGACCTTGCTGAAACTCTGTTCCGCCGCCGCCATATCAAACGTCCGTTCCGCCGCCTCTAGCAACCGCCGCGACCACCGCCACGTGCCAAAACACTCCTTGCACCACCCTCCACGCAACCAAACCATCCCTGTTTCCCTTCCTGCTCCGCATGAACCACCACAATCGTGCGAAGGGGCCACCCCGAAAAATGCCACTGCCACCTTGCGCCACCCTCTACCACCACCTCCGCCGTAATTAGCCCCCATTCCACCTCCCAAAGTGACCAGCAGGTCATCCCCTACCTGGCCATACCATCTTTGCTCCCTGCCTCCCTCTCCTTCTACCTCCCCCTTTTTCCATCTCTCTCCACCACCCTCGGCTGCCGTCGTCGCCGCCGCGCGCCGCCACCCCTTGCCACGCCACCACCCTCATTCCACTCCCCTTCACCTGCTACTTCTCCCCCCACCTCAAACTTCTCTTTTCCTCCTACCATCCAGCCCCCACCTTGATCTTTTCCCTTCTCTTCCTCCTCTATCGCCGCCGCCGTCGCCGCCACGCGCCGCCGCCGGACCACCACCGACCCTAGGTGGTTATCCACTCATCCAAACCCTAATACCCCTTATATATAATTGCTACTATTTTCTACTAATATTAATACTAATATACTTATTATTATTACTATTATCCTTATTATTATTACTTTTATTATTACTATTATTATTATTATTATTGTTATCATTATTATTATTATTACTTTTATTATTATTATTATTATTATTATTATTATTATTATTATTATTATTATTATTACTTTTATTATTATTATTATTATTATTATTATTATTATTATTATTGTTATTGTTATTATTATTATTATTATTATTATTATTATTAGTATTATTATTATTATTATTATCATCATCATCATCATTATTACCATTATTATTGTCTTCATTATTAATGTTCTTATCTTCCTACTAATACTAACATCCCTTTTAAAACCCTAACTTGTATTATACTTAACTTTGGTCTTATTTTATAATTATTGGTATTAACATTATTAATAATATTACTATTATTACTTCTATTATCCTTACTACGGTTATTATTGTGGTTGCTAAACCTTACTTGGTTGTATTATTGTTATTATCATTACTACTAGGAGTATTATTATTATTATCGTTATTACTAGTTTTATTATTATTATTATCACTATTTTTCTATAGTTAGCATGAACATTTTTATGATAAGAATAGGGCTAACGGGTCTAATAATATAAGTGTAACAATAGGTATTAAAAATAAACATATTTTGACTACTAATATCTAGTATACAAATTCTAAAGTAAAAACCCTAGTTTTTGTATAAAACCCTTTTTAGTAATAAAAACCCTAACCTTAAACTAAAATGAGGATTGATAGTAATTATAAGGGAAACTAATACTTAGCATTTTCCCCTTTTATAGGTAACCCCGACCAAAGCCCTAAGGATTTAGAGGAGCGTGCTCCAAGCCCGGCGTCGCCTTAGGTAAGGACGAAGCTAATGGCCTTGTGCTATGTGTGACGTGGATGTGTTTGATGTTGTGTATGCCATGTTGTGCCATGTATTATATGATTTGTGTATAACTTGTCTTATGTGTAGTGCAGCTTGGAGATTGAGGTATGTTGTATGTGCTTCCGTGACATGAGCATGACATTTATATGTATGATGTTTATGATGTAATATGTTATGACCCACTAGGACATGTATGTTAGGATAAAAGGTAATATGAGTTGGGAACCATCATGGGAGTCTTGAAGTTTGTAAGGTGGGATTAGGGTTCATATGGTGGCATAATTGTTCGTATGGTGGTACTAATGATTTCGTAGTGGTATTAATGGCTTATGGTGGTATTATGATTTTATGGAGGCATTAATGTGGTATGGTGGTATTTGTGTTTTTATGGAGGTATTAATGTTGTATGGTGGTATTTGTGATTTATGGAGGTATTAATGTTGTATGGTGGTATTAGGGTTTGCATGGCGGTATTAGGGTTTGTATGGTGGCATAAATGTTCGCATGGTGGTACTAATGATTTCATAGTGGTATTAATGGCTTATGGCGATATTCGGGTTCGTATGGTGGTATTGTGATTTTATGGAGGTATTAATGTTGTATGGTGGTATTTGTGATTTTATGGAGGTATTAATGTTGTATGATGATATTTGTGATTTTATGGAGATATTAATGTTGTACGGTGGTATTAGGGTTTGTATGGTGGTATTAGGGTTTGCATGGTGGTATTAGGGTTTGTATGGTGGTATTAATATTCGTATGGCGGTATTAACGATTGTATAGGGGTATTAATGACTTATGGTGGTATTAGGGTTTGTATGGTGGTATTAATATTCGTATGGCGGTATTAACGATTGTATAGGGGTATTAATGACTTATGGTGGTATTAGGGTTTACATGGTGGTGTTATGGGTTGTATGGTGGTATTAATGTTGGTATGGCGGTATTAGGGTTTTGCATGGGAGTTATTGATCGTATGGAATCAGGGTTTGGAGTGATTAACTCTGGGGCGTTGTGATTAAGTAGGGATGGAGTAACCAATTGTGACTATTGAGGATAATTAAGGTTTGGGATGGCTGAGTACGGTGGTTATGGTTAAGTAGGGATGAGAGTGGTTAACCACGGGTTGGTGTGGACAATTGGGGTTGGTTATGACTGCTTAGAGTTGTTTGGCGTTATCATGTGTATTATCGATTAAGGGGTGGTTATGAACGCGGAATTTTATTGGTTGTGATGTGTAAAGCATAAAGAGAATGAGTTATGTGTATCCTTGGTGAAAACCTTTTGAATAAGATATGTTAAGACATTAACTACTTATAGAGAAAGATGTTGAGCCGGACCCAGACCGGTCCACCGACAAATAATAGTGGCAGGGTATGTTACCCTCGTGACCGGTCCACCGGCTATAATAGTGGCAGGGCATGGCCCTCGTGACCGTTCCACCGGCTATAATAGTGGGGGATTCCGTGCTCAACAAACTAATCAGAATAATGATAAGACATGGGAAGGATACGAATATTTACAGTGGAGCACCTTGTGAGTTGGGGCCAGACCGGTCCACCGGCAAATAATAGTGGCAGGGTACGTTACCCTCATGACCGGTCCACCGGCTATAATAGTGGCAGGGCATGGCCCTCGTGACCGTTCCACCGGCTATAATAGTGGGGTTCCCGCACTCACACGGACTATTAAAGAATATGTGTGGAATGAACGTATTATTATTAATGAGAAATAAGAATAAGCCACCGGAAAGTATTCGGACCTTATCTTGCTGGTTATCGCATGTTGTCTATATGATTGTGCTATGTACGTTATGTTGTATGATTGTATGCTTGGCCTTAGCGCACCAACGCCCTTACTCATTATTGGACCCATACTGATACTACCTTGATTGACTGGGTCCTGTGATGATCCACCAATGGTGGGGAGCAGACCTCCTGTGCAGGTCTTCGATCGGGTACTATTTGGGGTGGATGGCTTGACTTGAGTGAGTAGGTGATCCGGATACTCACCCTTTCTGGGAGTTTCTTTGTTAGCTATATTTTGTATTAAAGAAAAAAATATTATGGGGTTGTAATCCTAAATCATATTCAAACTTCTGTTGGACTTATATCTTATTAATGATCTATGATAATGTCGTTTTGCGTTTTATGATACTTTGTACTTATTGATGATCGGATTTAGCCTTAGCACTTAGTACCGGAACGGTAGGAATGAACCGGTCTGGTACTAAGTGTGGCGGTAATATCCCCAAGTTTACAGCTTTAAATTCTTTCGCTTCCACTAAACCTTTGATTTAAACGAAATTTTTCAGGAGTGAAATTTGGGGGTGTTACACTAACAAAGCTATTGACGGTGAGCAAGTTCGAGCACTACTTGGACTTGGTTGGTGTTTGTATACCATGAGGGCCTTTTGGGGCCCAGGGGTTTTTACAGATGGTTTTTTGTGTTCCTGGTGCTATCTACTTTAAATATGTCATAAAGGTGGAGAATTGTGAGCTTGTGACTCGTATTTGGTGTGTAGAATAGCTTGGATTGGTGTGTAAAGTGTTTAAGAGGAATTTGGAGTAGAGCTGTGAGATTTTCTGGAAAGATGTGAATATTTTACCTTAAATAAAATAGAATTTGGGAATGTACTAAACATAAAAGTTATAGATCTTTTTGTTAGCTTTCCAAAGTATCAAGAATTAGCTCGATCGGAGGTGAGATGAAGAAGTTGTAGCCGAAATACTAAAGACCATCAAAGTTGGAAAGAAACACAGGGGGCCGTGTTTATGAAACATGATCTGTGTTTTTAATCAAGAAAATGTGTTCTATTTCCGTGTTTATTAACATGGTCCATGTTTTTTGGTTTTTTCGCTCCGCCTTGGTTTTCGCTAATGATAGTTTCACATAGTATAAATACCATGCGATTAGAACCCTAATCGAAAAGCGAACACTGTCTTCTTCTCCTATTGAGTTCTATTGTAATTTCTTGATGAATTGAGTGATTTAAGTGAGAATTTCTTTGATTCTTTGTAATTACAATTACTTCACATCAATAAGATCATCTGTTTCCCCAATCTGTGTTCTTGAGTGTTTTTTCTCTTCTCAATTATTGTGTGTTCTAATTTATTCTAATTAGATATTATTTTTCCGAATTGGTATCGATCCACAACACATTATCTCTTTACACACCTACTTAAATCCCATGATAGGTAAGTTGCGTCCTTGTTGGATCAAATATTTCATTAAAACTAATATTTTATCTTTTTCTTCCTTACAGGATAAAGATGATCATCATGGGGAAGGATTTGGTGAAGTAGCTCTCAAGTGGATATATCCACCTCGAACGAGAAAAACTGAGATCATGTCAGGCTGAAACATAAAAGCAAGCGCTACTTAGGAGGTAGCCCAATGTCATAAGGGAGTTTTCTATCCTCTAGTTATTTATTTATTTATTTAGTTTTTATCTCCATACTTTAAAGTACATGTTTTCTTAGTTGTTTACACATTGAGGACAATGTGTGATTTAAGTGTGGGGGTGTGTGTTTTATGTGTTTGTCAAGTAAAAAAAAATTGTTTAGAGTTTTTAGAGTGTTTAGTATTTTTAGAGTTGTAGGAGCTCTAATTAGTCAATGAGGAATATATCTTTGAAATCTAACAAAAAGATAATCATAAAACTGAGATAAAGCAAGTGGAGATTTTTTATTTTAATTTGGATATAGGGTACACATATCTACGTGTCTAAATGTGAATGGGGAAAGAATATGTATGATTGTCTAATCACCGACATGGCATGTTGAGATTCATCACATTCCTCAGTGAGCTTTTGAACCATATGTACCTTCTTTTTCTAAGAGAATTTACACAAAATCGTCTACTTTTCTTGGCATTCAAAATTTCTTTGTAAACCTCATATATGTTTAATTGCTTTGATCAAATTATTTGCCATGGATCTTATAATGGACTATAGAGATTACTAGAACTTACTCTTGTGCTAGTCAAAGCTTATAGTTAAAACATGCTCTGATTGAAAAAATGATAAAGGCAATTTAGGATTTTCCACCACGTGACCAATAGTTTAAACCTAATTTGTATATACATGGTGTACACCCCATAGAAACCCTTTGAGCCTATACAAGAAACATATATTTTTCTTCATTACCCACATTGAATAACCTTCGGGCCTTAATATCCTTACCCTTGCTTAAAGTTAGTGGAAGGAAATTGAACTGTTATTGTAACACCCCCAAATTTCACTCCTGAAAATTTTTTTTTGAAATATTAAAGCGGAAGCTAGGAGCGAAATTTGGGAAATGTTACCGCCACATCTAACACAAGATAAATGTCAACCATCTATATCTTATTAGATGCAAGGCTAAAACCTATCAACAATTATATCCGAATTTTAAAAGCACAATAGCGTTACGAGAAATTAAAAGTCAATTACAAAATCCTTGGAAATTTAAACACAACACTTGTAACTTCGAAAGATGAATACAATTAAACAAAACAAATCTCGAAGAATAAATATCCGGATCGCCTACTCACTCAAGTCAAGCCTTCCACCCGAAGATAGTACCCGATCATAAACCTGAACAGGAAGTCTGCTCCCCACCATCGGTGGATCATCACAGGACCCATTCAATCAAGGTAGTATCAGTACGGGTCCAATACTGAGTAAGTCCCACTACCCTATCTTATAGGAGATATATCATCAAGTGCATATTAAACCCGGGTACAACACGTTGAAACAATATCATGCATATACACAACCCACAGCATGAATCTTACCATACACCTAGAGTAACACATTAAAACATATGTAACATCGTATTAAAACATATAAGCATGGTATAACCGAGATGTAAAGTGGCTCATACGCCTCAGGTAGGAATAATCCATATTATTAAAATTCAATACGTGGCATACTCACGTAAGCAGCATGTAGTAATACAGATAGTAAAAGCTGGCCATGGTCCAATTAGACTTATTCTTTATTCTCATTAATAATATGTTCATTCCACACATATTCTTTAATAATCCATGTAAGTGCGGGAGCCCCACTATTATAGCCGGTGGACCAGAAATCAACACTCAGGGCAGAACGCCTCTGACCACTATTATAGCCGGTGTACCGGAAATAAACACGCAGGGCAGAACGTCTCTGACCACTATTCTTACCGGTGGACCGGACTGGCCCCGACTTACATGGTGTTTCACTCTAAGTACTTAGTATTTTCCCATGGATTACTTCATTCGTATTCATTCAACGCATTCTTCATTAGTCCATGTGAGTGCGGGAACCCCACTATTATAGCCGGTGGACCGGAAGATATACGCACAGGGCAGAACGCCTTTGATCCACTATTATAGCCGGTGGACCAGAAAATAAACGCACAGGGCAAAACGCCTCTAATCCACTATTATAGCCGGTGGACCGGATCACGGCCCCGACTCACATGGTGTTTCACTTTAAGTACTTAGTATCTTTCCCATGGATTAACTTATTCATTTGATTTGTTGAGCACGAGATCCCCCACTATTATAGCCGGTGGACCAGAAGATAACGCACAGGGTAGAACACCTCTGATCCACTATTATAGCCGGTGGACCGGAAAATAAACGCACAGGGCAGAACGCCTCTGATCCACTATTATAGCCGGTGGACCGGAAAATAAACGCACAAGGCAGAACGCCTCTGATCCACTATTATAGCCGGTGGACCGGATCACGGGCTCGGCTCAACATCTTTCGCTTTACGTAATTAATGTCTTATCCGTGTCTTATTGAATCACATCACACCCTTGACATGCATGCAGTTGATACTCTACTTCTTTCCCCTCTAGAGGGATCGTCCCGTATTTTGAGACTCGTACCTCTTCTCACAACTGACATCCATCCCCCGTAGACTTAGGCATAGTGGCATATAGTAAGGCACAATCTCCAAGAATATAGGCCATCCCAACACATATGATATCAACTCCACATGTCCTCATCCCTCTAGGGTTCCTCCTCGGAGACCCTAATCAGGCCTATGTGGCCCAACTCTTTCTTACTTACCCAAACGTTACTTTGTTCTCTATCTCGCACCTCATTTTTATTAGGAAATTCCCCAAATGTATTACTTTATCTCCCAAGTCCGCGTGTGACCGACAAGACCCTAGTAGGCCACGCCAAACCCATACTCATCCTTTATATAAGTGAGTCCTTGCTCTCAACCCCATACTCCATCCTTCCTTGATCATTTTTACCCTTGTACCCTTCAAATTCCTCATTTTCTCTCAAAACCCTAATTGGGTCCCTTAGACACCCTTACATCGACCCACGTAGAATTTTGCACCCAAGTCTCCAATGGACCCATAACTTTGACATTATCTTATTTACTTCCTAAATCAACTTTCCTCATGTAAGATTCATCCCCATGCAGACTTTAAATACTCCATGCAGACTCCCCAACACACACTTACTCGCAAAACCCTAATCAGGTCTCTTATGCACCAACACACGTACTATTTTCATACCAAGTCTCCAATCACTCTAAGACTCTCCAAAACTCTTACTTACAACCCAAATCAACTTTTCCCATATAAGGATCATGCTCATTCAAGATCTAGTTCCCCCCCATACAAACTTCCCAAACGTCCACTTTCCCATGTTCTTTTATTATCATTTCATGCTACCAAAACCCTAGCATGCATGTCCTAGAGGGTCATATCATGTCACAACTTGTAGCACATCCACATTAACACATAACAAGAGCGATCACAAAGGCATACCTTGAATCCAAACTGTGCTACACATAAAATAGGTAAGGTAACAACATGTAAAACACGACATATAATCATACGAGGCATCCAAGACATACAAGTCACATAACACGTAGGAACCTTAGCCACATCCTTGCGAAATATCCATAAGTAGAGGTAAGTCGAGACTTACCTGGATCCAAAGCTAGCTAAGCGAGATAAGAGGGAGAGAGATCACTAGGTCGTGGATCCACGATAAAGCTTTCCTAGATCCGATAGAAATCGAAAAACTAAATTAGAAACTATCCTATCAATCAATAATTCACATACTCTAATTAAATAAACACAAACAACCCAAATGATCTTTCTTAGAAAATGTGACCAAAACTAAGAACTTAAAAGCATAGATTTATTAAGATTTAAGGTTAAAACTAAATCAAAACGGATTAATACAAATATCACTTGGGACATTTCAACTTACTTTGGAAAGCCCGAGAAAGAATAATCGATCATAAGTTAATTTATCGAAAATAACTTATTTATGAGGTTTTACAACTAAATAGGTAACCTAACCATTTACATAGAAACAAATCCAAACCGATTAGGTTAAAATAGAATTTAAATGATTTAAAACCCAAAGATAGAATTCGATTAGATAAAATACACATAGCAAAATCAATTTTATAAAATCATCCCCGAAAATTAGGGTTTTAAAGCCCACGACACAAACTCAAGTAATTAAATTTAATCAATTCAAATTAAAGGTATTAGAAAGCAATTAATACTATTTCAACTATTTCTATACATTTAATTTTAGAAAAATAACAATACAAGTAATCGATTTCATAATTTCACTTGAAATTTAGGGTTTTAGGCCAAAAAATACAATTCATTAAAATTCTATAAATTTAATCAAATTGAATGTTTAGAAATGCAATTAAACACATTTTATAACATATCAAATAATCAATTGCTCAAAACCAATAAAAGAAATATGTAATTTCGCACAATTAGGGTTTTTGAGCCCGAAATGCAAATCCGATCAATCCTTGCCAAAACATATCAATTGACAGTTCGAAAATGTAATTAAACATATTATAATGTAATTTATATAGTCAATTGAATAAAATATCCCTATTACCCAAACCAATTTAAACCCGCAGGAGTTTTGACCTAAAAATCCAATTCCAATCAATTACGCACAATTTTCCCAAATCAACACTTCCAATATAAAATTAAATACATTTTAAACAATATTATAAAATCAATTGAGCGAAACGGCTCAATTATGCAACCCAATTTCATTACACCCAAAATTTGACCTAGGAATCAAATTCCGATAAAATCTGCATAAATTTCTCAAATTGACGGTTCCAAAATGAAATTGGATACATCTTAAAACATATTGTATAATCAATTTGTCCAAAATCGCAAAAACGGACGGATCCGAAAAAATTCGAGCATAACCCGGCCAAAAATCCAATTTTTCCAAAATCCCAACACAACCACACAATTAACCTATCCAAATCAATCTTACAGCACATATATACATAATCAAACAATCAATTTAGCTTTTTATAAGCTAATTCATACCCAATTAATCAAAATAAGGGTTAGGGTTTATCGGAAATTATACCAAACGAAAACCGATAAATCGGGGCAAAGGAAGGCCGGGGAAGCTTCGTGGGAGGCTGGGGGTGGCTCGCCGGTGGTCAGCCAGGCTCGCTGGTGACCGGGCGGTGGTGCGAGCTGCGCGGTCCCTGCTATGGTTGTTTGCTGCTGCTGTGCACCGTTGCTGCTATTGCCGTGGCTACTGTGTGCGGCTGCTCGTGGTTGGTGGCGGTTGGCTGTAGCTGCCGCTGGCCGACAAAGGAGAAGCATGGAGGAGGAGCTGGGGAGATGGAGAGGGGTGAGGGAGGTCGGCTAGGGTTAGTGTTAGGGTTGCGAGACAAGGGGGTCGGGGAAAGGGAAGAGAGAAAGAAAAAGAAGAGAGGGGGTGCCAGTCGGGGCTGGAGTGCGGGTTTTTTTTTATATAAATACACATAAAATAAAATACTAAAAATATAAAAATATCATTAGAAGATTTTATATAAAACTTATTTAACGAAAATTTATTTCGAACGGATCCGAAGGCTTAAAATTAATAAAAAAGCTATATAAAGAATTTCAGAAACATTTTTGGAAGAATTTACTGACAAACATAAAAATTTATATTATTTACAGAAATACATTATAAGACCCCGAAATAATATTTAAAACATATAATGAAATATTTAAGTCAAATTCTAATAAACCGAGATTAATTCAAATAATTTCCGAAACCAATTTTCCACAAACTAAAAAGCGTAGAACGGAAGAAAATTAATTTAAAAAAGAAATTCTTAAATAAGTTTCGAAAACATTTTTAATTTAAACTTCCCGGAAATGTTACATTCAATTAATTAAAACGTCGATAAAATATTACTTCCCGAAAATGATTAATTACATTCAATCATGAATTCGAAATCGTAGATAAATCCATAAAACGAATCGAATTTAAAATAATTACTTGTTTACATCAAATTACGCTAATAAAATCATTAAACTTAATAAATCTGGGTTTTAAAAAATACGGGGTATTATAGTTATAGATATAAAGAGTGGTTGTGTATGTGGAAGAAATATATGTATTTATGTGAAGAAAGGGGATTGGTTATGTTTGGTGGAGAAAAAAATTACTAAAAAAATTAAAAAAAAAGAATAAAATAATTGAAAATTATCAAAAAGAAAAAAGAAAAAATGTTAGGATATAAGGAAGAGAGGGAGTTATGGAGATGATGTTGATAAAGTTCTATTCATGTTACATTTTATTGTGAAGGTGGAGAGGTGTATCATTAATCATTGATGTGGAGTTATGCTTATATTTCATCAAATTATTAGATTCCACTAGTTTTTGATCTTTTTAACACCATAATCCTAAAATACTCCTTACCCTTCTTTACCTTAAACCCTATTATAACCAATAGGTAATTCCTATTTGATTCTTGAGATAAGTAGCCTTTGATCTGATGGAGATTAGTCACAAGAGTTAAGCATATGGTTCGGTCTATTTGGCGAGTATTTGATATCTTTCATGAGGTTTTATCTACAAGAACATGAGCCTTCTTTGTTTATATATGTGATTCATTTGTTATCTTTATCATTTTATCTCACATACATGAGTGTTTCTATACATTTGTAGCCATGAATCTAAGAGAAAAAAAATAGAGGGTATTGATAGTGAGGATGAATCTTGATGTGACTAAGGTGTGGTAGATCTTCATCCATAATATTGATCTATTCAAACCTGTCATGTTTATGTGTGAACCATATGTTGAAATTGATCCTTTAAATCTCCCAATGCTGAATCTTGATTGATTGATAATCTTGATGTATGAAAATAAGAGATTTTGAGACAAAAATGGTTAAGGGTGTTAGGTGTGGTTTTATTTTATTTCATTTCTCTGTGAGTTTGTGGATATATCATCTGCGAAATCCTCACAAGGCCTTACTTGTCCTCGATGGATGACCTAAGGGTTTGAAGGGCTTATTGTATATGCTAAGTGTAATCGTGAGACCTATGAAAGTGGCTAGTTAATTTAATTTTATTTGTTTAGAGTAATAACTTTCTTGAGGACAAGTAAGAAGTTAAGTGTGGAGGTGTGATAAATTCATATTTTGACACATTTTATACCCTTATAATCTTAGTTTTTAGTATTTTAATTATGTAATATAGGTGAATAATTATGCTTTTATGCTTAAGTGATACTAATTGCATAAATATTATTATTTAAGCTAAAATGATATAAATTAAATAAATTTAGAGTATAATATTATTTATAAATTTTTATTAATTTTATTTTTTAGGTTTTATATTTAAATAAAAGAAAATAAAAAAAAGAAACTAGATCTTTGGACCAACGACCGAAGGCCTAAAGGCTCGTAACAAGAAGCAGGCCAAACGGAGTGCAGCAGGCCTCGACGCATAGCAAGATATGATGAATGAAAATAAAAAAGGAGCAAGGGCTGATGTGGCATGGAAAAACGAAAAATAAAAGGGAGGCACGATCATTAGGTTACCTCAGCCGCCAGGCGTGAAGAAACAGAGCGCCACATGAAACATGTAAAGTCAGTAGGGATAATGTGGAAAGGAGGCTGCCGCACAAGAATAAATAAGAGCCAATGCACATAATAAGAAGCAGAGAAGGGAGAGCCTTCAAAGGCTTGGATGCTCAAGGGGAGAGAGGCTCGGTAGAGCCACAGGAAAGAAAGAAACAAATAGTGGAGCACAAATAATAAAGGATGAGAACCGCATAGAATTCAAGGAGAAGAACAACAACCTTCAGCCCCATCAGCCGTTAGCCAGAAAGAAAAAGAAAAAGAAATAAAATAGTTGCACAGAATTCAACGCCAAAAAAGAAGAAAAATAAGGAAAGAAATTTACTTGGTAGAATCTATTTCAGATAAAATTAATTTTTATGTAAATAAATTCTTGATCTTTTATTTATAATTAATTTTGGTTATTTCTTTCTCTATTTTTAATTGATATTTTAGATATATATTTCTATGTAATTAATTCAATAATTATGGTTGGCTGAATATTTATTTCTAGGGAATAAATTGAAATCCTAGATTAGGGTTTGAGATATAATTTTATTTTCTTTATTTCATGAGATTGTTCATTGACTCTATTTTAATTTCTATAGTTTATATTTATAATTCTGTCAAGTATAATTTATTTGGTGCATGCCTTGTTCTGGTTTTCTCATAAGTGATAGTATGTAGGATTATTTACCTGCTGAGTGGTCATATAAATATACTAGAGTTTATATGTATAAATTGCAGCTAGGTTATATAACAATTCATCTAATATTTTTGTGATTCTAATCGAAGTAGTAAAACGTTTTGATATGTGTGGGTGAGGGAAAGGAAATATAACTAGACATGCTTTGTGTAATTGTTTGGATACTTAAATTGACAACCTTCCAATTACACGTAATGCATTAAATCTAGTTTAAATATAGGAGCACTACAAAATAATTAACTTTTTCCAACAGGCCTTATCTGTTGGTAAAAGCCATATTTCTGTTGGCAAAAGTTTTTACCAACAGATATTTTTTTGTGACAAATCTATGGGTAAAAACTCTGTGCTTAAAAGTTTTACCCACAGATACATAAGATCTGTTGGTATTAGTTGCTTATACCCACAGATATTTATCTGTTGGTAAAATTTATACCCACAATTATATCTGAGAGTAAAAGTATTAACCATAAAATGATATCTGTGACTAAAAGTATTGTCCACAAAACAATATCCGTGACTACAAGTATTGTCCACAAAACAATATCTGTGACTAAAACTATTACCCACAAAAGAAAATCTGTGACTAAAAGTAGTATCCACAAAATTATATCAGTTGCTAAAATTATATATATATATATATATATATATATATATATATTATCTGTTAGTAAAACGACAATAATGTCCATAATACCTGTTGTAGCAATATTTACTAATAATAATAACTTATCTTTATATAAAATATAGTACACCATACATAATCATCGTTCTTTAGTTTAACTATCAAAACAATAATAGTCGTATAGGTATAATATATATACAACTTGTAACCTATGCTAACATATAAGACATCTTCATTAACATATCAAACACCATCCTCTTCATTCCCATCCTATTTAGCATCTCCAATGACTTCTGTGTCTTCAATATTTTCTTTGATAATTATCAAGATGTATTCCCTGAAAAAAAATATGCATGTAACTTAATTAGATTAATATAAATTCGCCTAGGACATTATTTAACTGGTGTGGTGTCTTTTAATATGCATGTAATTCCAAGTTTTTAACTTGCAATTTCAATTACCAATACCTGCCTTAGCTATAAAAGTCCAACAACAATCAAATACTAGTACTAAAAATGAAGTGATTAGCACATAACCTCATTTTGAAACAACAATCAAACAAACCGATGGGTAGAAAAAATTACAATGATGATAGTAGTAGAAAGAGCGGTCATTACAAGAAGATGAAGAATCAAAGATATGTGTTTTAGATAAGGAGTCAAGTTGATATACTTAATAATGGATATAGATGGAGGAAATATGGTCAATAGGCTGTTAAGAACAACAAATTTCCAAGGTATAAATATAGTATATATTATGTAGGCGTAGTTGCCGCTAGCAATCCGCTAAAAGTATGTTTAAGCTACTGAGTATGAGGAATAGAGGACATTAATAAAAATGTAAAGTAATGAAAATACTTGTTATGGTATCAAATAAGTAAAGCAAGATTTGCAGGGTAGAGAGCAGTGGAAAGTAGGAACAATGTGTATCTTTCCAAAGCATACCAAAGCGCTGTGTTCCTCCTGAATTTTCTCAAAGTGCTGCCGTGAATCTTCATTGCATTTCTCAAGTCTAGCTTCGCATTTCTTCTCCATTTCTACTACAATTTTGTCAGCCTGAAGAACAAACAACCTTTAATGCATGTGTCCACCAAACAGTACAATAAAAAGTCATGGAAAACAAGGCAAACCTTTTTTTTCTCATGGTTAATGATCTCTTGCTTTTCTACCTCATACTTCTTCTTGATGTCATTTATGGCCTGTTTAAAGAGTTATCATAGCAGCAAAAAACAATATGGAACTACTAAATTTAGATTTGCATTGAGGTTTAACATAGGTCGCACCTGATCATTCTCTGAGATATCTCCTTCAAATGTCGTGACAATTCTAACTGTTTACTCTAGCAACGAATCATACTGCTTCTTAGCTTCCCCAAGTTTACTTTCTGAAGCTGCCAACAATGCTTGAATCTAGAAAAAATAATAATTATTGAAATAGTCCTATGCTCGTCAAGTTATTTTCCACAAAAATGCAATGACCTTGGCTCGTTGCTCTTCAAGTTGTTTCTCCCTTTCAGTATACTGCAGAATGAGTTGCTCTTTTTCTTCCAACATATTGTAGAAATTGATGGCCTGCTTCTCTAAAGCATCAACTTGTTGGCTCTGCTTTGCAATCTCCTTTTGCAATAAGTCAGTGTCCTCCTTCTTATGTATCTGTGCCTTTAGTCTCTCTATAATCTGCTTGTTCTCAGATTCTACTGTTGACAACTTCAGGTTGAGATCCTCCTGAAAGGTTAAGAATGTAGTGTGAGCATGATATTAAGGTTTGCTTAATTGTTTTAAGAAGGTTTTATGGTTGTAAAAGGAGATAATGCAGTATAATGATATTATATGAGAATCTTCAAGAGCAAAACCGAAAGGACCAACTCCATAACGCATGACCAAGAAGCTATCAAACCCTAAAGCTACTGTTATGGTAATCTATAAATGAAATAGGTAAAATAATAGGATATATTATACAGTAAACTTTATTAGCTATCAGTGTATCTAGCATGAAGACATCCAAGATTCAGCATGCTCATTCTTGATATTCATTCCTTAGGTTGGTCAAGTTACATACATTCAAATGTACTACCTTGAGGTAGAGTACAATACCATGATATATCTCTTGATTAAGTGAGCTAATGTAACATATATAAAGTAGGGCATGACATAAAACAATCTTTCAAGTAGCCAATTCAAGACTATTAGATTTCAAAACAAGGGTTTCAAAGCCCAAGACACAAAATTGGATAGTTCGAAACAATTAATTTCAATTAAAGGTGTTACGATGCAATTAATACCATTTCAATTATTTCTATATATTCAAGTTAAGAAAAATAACCATACAAATGACCAACTTCATAATTTCACTTAAAATATAGGATTTTAAGCCCGAAAATACAATTCGATTGAATTCTATTAATTTATTTAAATTGAATGTTTAGAAATACAATTAGACATATTTTGCAACATAACATATAATCAATTGCTCAAAAATAATAAAAGAAATATCCAATTTAGCATAATTAGGATTTTTGAGCCCGGAACGCAAATCTGATCAATTCTTCCTAAAGTATATAAATTGACAGTTTGGAATTGTAATTAAATGTATTCTAATGTAATTTATATAATTAATTGAATAAAACAACCCGATTACACAATCTAATTTAGACCCGCAAGAGTTTTGACTCAAAAGTCCAATTTCAATCAATTTCACATAATTTTCCTAAATCAATACTTTTGATATGAAATTAAATACATTTCAAAAGATATTATAAAATCAGTTGAGTAAAAAAACTCAATTATACAATCCAATTCCATTACACACGAAAAATTTCTCAAATTGACGGTTCTAGCATAAAATTAGATACATTTCAAAGCATAACGTAAAATCAATTTTCCCAAAATAGCTTAATCGGACAAATCCAAAAAATTCAGACACAACCTGACCTAAAATCTGATTTTCACAAATCAACCAAATGTACTACAATTCACCAATCTAAATTAATCATACAACATATATACACATAATTACACAATCAATTTAGCTTATCATAAGCTAATTCATACTCAATTAATCAAAACAAGGGTTAGGGTTTTCGGAAATTTATACCAAACGAAACTAACAAATCTGAATGGGTGAAAGCCGGAGAAGATACGCCGGAGTTCGAGGATTGCTCGCCTGCAACCAGCGAGGCTCGCTGTGGCCGAAGGATGGCAGCACAATTTGTGTTGCTGCTCGTGGCTGCTGCTGCTTCGGCTGCTGGTTGTTGCAGCTCTGGAGCTGGCAGGCACAACGGTGGCGTGCAGCTGAAGTGGCGACGTCGATGGTGGCCAACGGTTGGCTGTTGACAATGGAGGAGTTGGTGGCCACGTTGATGGGGTGCAGAGGGAAGGAGACTGACGGGAAATAACAGAAGAGAAGGGAGAGAAGAAGAGAGAAAGGGAAAAGGAAGAGGGTCAGGGTCGGGGTCCGGTTTTTTTTTCCCTTTCAAATACACATATATAAATAAATACTATACATCTAAAAATATTCTTGGAAAATTTTGTCTACAAATTATTTAAAAAAAATCATTTCAAAAGGATCTGAAGGCCTAAAATAATATAAGAGTTATATAAAGAATTTCGAAAAAAAATTTCGAAACAATTTACTAATAAGTATAAATATCTATATTATTTACAAAAATACTTTATACTTTTTAACTTTAGAAAATATTTATAAAATAAATTATAATAGAAAGACACTCATAAAAACTATAAATAGTTTTCAGATAAAAATAAAAGACTTATCTGAATAAAAAATTTTATTTTAAATAAATCATTACGATTATTAAAATAAAAAATATAATAAAAAATAATATTTCAAATAAATCAAAAGAAATATTTTTATAAATTTTTGAGCGACTAAAAATAAAATAACAAATTTTCAAAAAGTCATTCATAAGCTAAAATGCAAAGAAAAAAATAAATAAGTTGTGAAAATATTTAATTTAATATTTTTTTAAGATCTTATCGACCTTGTAAAAATAAATAAATTCAAAGATAGAAATATTTACTATAGATAAAGATATTAAAAGGTTCTATAATATATAAAATTAAAGATAATATTTCAAATACATTCGAGAAATATTCTTATAATAGTTTAAACGACTAAAAATAATTTAACACATTTTCAAAAAAGTCATTTGTAAGCCCTAAAAAAATAATTCTATTAATAACAATTAATTATTATAATATTGACTATAATAATTATAATTTTTTTCTTACAAATAATATAATTAATTTTACTGCTAATAATAATAATATTAATTATCTAATAATATTATTAAATTAAAATTTTAAATAATAATTAGTATTATTTAAAAATATTTAATATAAAATTAATATTTTATAATGTATTATTAAGATAATATTATCATAATTTCCAACAATTAGTAATAATATTTTTTTATTAAAATAATAATAATAATAATAATAATAATAATAATAATAATAATAATAATAATAATAATAATAATAATAATAATGTCCTAAAATATTTATTCTTAGTAATAATTAATAAAGAATTATATTAATAAGAATAATATAAATCATTATTTTAAATAAAGTAATAATAGTATCTAATAATTACTAATAAATTACTAATAATGTGAATGAATATTGATAATATTTATTATTATTAAGATAATATAGATTTGAATGATAATTGATAGTATTTAATAATAAATTAATTTAATAGTAAATGGTAGTAGATATAATATATATTATTTCATTATAATTGTTAAAAGACACCATTATGAACAATATTAATATAAAAAATTAGAAATAAAATAATAATTAATAATAATATATGTAAACTATTATTTCTAATAATGACTAATGACTTAATTATTACTATTATTATATTATTATATTAAAAAGAATAGAATTAATCATTATTAAAATTATATAAAAACAAGTATTATTGTTGAATTTTATAAATACTATTACCAACAGATATAAAAGTGGGTATTAGTTCTGTTGGTATAATGCTACCAATAACCACAGATATAAGTGATGGTAAAAGATTAGTTGGCATAACATATTAATACCAACAGATAAAAAATTTCCGTGGGAAAAACTACATTATTGCCCACAGAAAATTATCTGTTGGTATTAGTTACTTTTACCAACAGAAAAAGTATCTGTGCCTAAGTTTCTGTTGGCAAAAGTCAATTATTTTGTAGTGGAGCCGCTTGTTGCTGCTATACTGCTAGTATTTAATAGGGTTAATATTGACGCTTTGTCGTATTAAATAATTAAGGAAAGTAATATAAGGTGTATGGAGTTGCTTTTGGTGTACAACTTGGTCGATCTCCTTCTCATAATTAAAATATGACTTAAAAATTAATATTATATTTTGACCTAATCTAGTGGTGGATTTTGATTTCCCTAGCATATTTATCATATCTACGGTTTCCTATTATTATTATTATTATTATTTTATTTTATTTATTCCTTTTATTATTTATTTTATTTTTATAACCCACATTAGTATTTTTCTTATTTATTTATTTTGTGTTATTTAGGATTTTTATTTTTATTTATTTTTAAGCTAGTTAGATAGAGGTAAGCCCTCTCAATCCCCGGCTTAAAATGTTACCTTTATTTACCAGTGCTACAATTGACAACAAGAGGGTTTAAATTGCGTGTTGGCTACGACCACATCATCCCTCCCCATCCTTTTCTTTCTTCTTTCTTCTTCTTCTCGTCTGAATTTTCATCATCATCATCGTCATCACTTCTCTACCTTTTTCTCCTCCTTAGCACGCCACCAACTAGTATAAATACCCCTCCAACCCTCCATTTTATTATCATCCATCAGCTCCTCTATCTTCTTCCTCTTCTTCCTTCACCTTTCCCCTTCTTCTTCGTACTTCTTCCCTAGTTTTAGCATCCACACTGCCTAATCCACCACCGAGTACCACCCAAGCCACCACTAGCTACCCTTTGGCCGATGGACTAACCACCAAGGTCACCCCAACCTCCCCCGATCTGTACTGGCCATCACCGTCGATTGCCGCCTCTTTTCCTTTCTTTTTCCTTTCGTTCGTTCAGAGTTTCAGAGCGCACGACCTACTACATAGTTGTGCAAACACTCAGATACCCTACTGCACAGCCGTGCAACCCTTACACTGTTTGGCCGTGCATCTTTTTTCTCTCGGCCAGTGCTACACAACCGTGCAATTCCTACATTGCCCGACCGTGTGTATTTTCTTCCTTCAACCTGTTGTGCACTATTATTGCACGGCCATGCAACTCTTGCACCGCCTAGCCGTGCAATTTCCCATTTTAGCCATGTAACCTTATTTTCACCCTAAATCTTGTCCAAACACCACTAAAATTTAACTATAGCTCCACCCCACAATCTCTACTCTCCCATACAGTTCAAGTTTCCATTTAACTCCGGTAAATTCCATTTTTACTATTCTCTACCATAATCTCCCTCTAATTTTTAACCTCTAATCCTAATCATATTTTATCTTGTTTCATAGGTGATTTTTTCGGTGATCTCGATTGAGGTATAGGGTTTACGTGCATAGAGCCTGCTATCCTTATATATGCTTTATGTTGAGTATGTTGTATGGAATAATTTATTTATGGAAATGCTATGAAATGATCTTGAGAGAATTAAATTATGCAAGTTCGTGTTTGGGTATAATATTGAATACAAGATACCTATGAGAAAGTAAGGATACATATCATAGTTAGGGATTTATGTGTTATTTGTATCTTAGTTTATGCTTTTGTGTTGTTATTGCATAATTTAATTATGGAAATACTATGGAATGATAATCTTGAGAATAATGTAATTATGTAAATAAATGTTTAGGTATAATATGGGATATAAGATACCAATGGGAAACTACGGATAAACACTTTGGATAATGATTGGAAATGTACATATTTTAGGTTTTATAAAGACTTTGGGAGAGTAAAATTATCTTGATTACCCTAACGGTATTATGGTCATTTGAGGATAATTATATGGTTATAATTATGTGTTTAATTGTATGTCTTGAGTTTGGCATGATAATATACAATTAACTTTGAATAAGATATTAACCATGTAAAGTGAAATATCACTTTAGTCGGGCTGAGGTGTTTATATAGCTCCATTCCACCAAATAATAATAGTGGCTCAGGTGTGTGGTCCTCGAGAGGTGCTCCATTCCGTTCCACCTGATTAGGAATAGTAGGGCTTCATACTCAATATGAATGAAAATACAATTAAGAGTTAAAGTATAAATGGAAATATACTAATTATTTAAAGTGAAAGACTACGTGAGCTAGGACCAAGGTGTTGAGTTTGTTTCATCGGATAATAATAGTGGCTCGGGTGTGTTGTCCCCGAGAGGTGCGTCAGATCATTACACCAATTTAATAAATAGAGGAGTATTTTACTATAAGAGGTGTTGGCTTCGTTCCACCAAATAATAATAGTGGCTCGAGTGTGTTATCCTTGAGAGGTATTTCATACCGTTTCATCGATTTAAGAATAGTGGGGTCCTTGAGTTCAATGTAAATACAAGATTAGAAAATGGCATATTTAATGAAAGACTTGGAATCAGTAGTTATCAAGCTTTATTTTATTTGTGCATGTTTGAATTATTTATAAGAATTCTTGTATTATGTGTAACCCTGCTTGACTGTACCGTTACCCTGCTTAGTACATAGGATACTGATTATCTGTTTCATGGGTGCCACTCAATCCAATGAGTAGATTACCCAAATGTTTATGTGCAAGTCGATGAGGACCAGGTCAATATTTTATAGCTTTTGATGCTATATATGTGGAGGAGTGATTAATTCATATTAGGGTTTGGGCTTATAGTCATCTTATTTGGATAATAGTTTTACTTGGATACCTTTTTGGACTTTTAGTTCTACGAGATCCCTTTTTTGTTATATTTTGATATTGTAATCGGAGTTAATCTCCAAGCACTTATTTGATGTATGAAAAGTTGTCTCATCTCTTTCTAATCATGTTTTAAATTTTCTAATCATTTTGCCTTGTGATTGACATAAGGATGGTGGAGTAAGCCAAACTTATGTCAATTACGGCGGTAACACCCAAATGTTTGATTATACGCTTTTGCATAAAATAAAATTTTTCAGTAGTAAATTTGGGGATGTTACATATGATAAGGCATAACATGATTTTATGTGTATCATGTGTCCTCTATGAGCTAATACGTGGTTTGATGATTGAACATTTACTTGGTTGTTTATAGGCTACGAGCATGAGGTTTGAAGTTAAATATAATGCAAGCATAGGATGGTTTTGAGCATAATCAATATTCCTTTGTGTTTGTTAGAGTATCACATGATGTATGATGTATGCAATGATGTGTGAGCATAGAGATACGTATTTTGCTTTAACCTTGGCATGAGATTGGTAGTTCAGGTGTGTGTGATGGTTTACCTAATTCTCAAGCATGGTAGATAGGATAATTTAGTTGAGTATGTTCTTGTGTATGTTTTGATATAATAAATGTGTGGTGGAATGTATGGATTCTTCTTCAGTAATATTATTTGAGTGATATTAAGTATTACCAAATAGAGCATGAATAACTATAGAAAGGGGTGTGCAACTTATTTGAAAGAGTTATAAAGTGGTTATTCAAAATGAAGGAATATATATATTTAGTGGGATTATTTTCCTTTATAGCGAGGATAACACCTATAGCCCATGTGGCACATGCTATATATTTAGCCTTAGTTTGGCCAATGAGTGTTCATTCAAATAGTGCTAATGCCTTATATGTTAGTTATCCCCCTTTATACTTTATAAGTAACTTATGAGCCCCTTAGTAGGAGGGTCCATATGCCATATGCATTTTGGAATACATACCCGATGCCCTTATAACACAAGAGAGAGTTACTCGATGCCCTTATAGCACATGAGACAATTTAGTTGGATCCTTAGCCCTTTTAGCAAGGATAACTCTAGATAACCTTGTAACACTATTTTTTGGGTTGCATTTCCATATTTTAATTGAAGTGACAATTATCTGAGGTAATTCATGATATGAAAGGGATGATTCTTTCAGTAATTTCTTGTGAAAGCATGATAAAGGAGAAATATGAACCATATAATGTGTCCTAAACTCATGTAATCGCATGTTATTCTTATTTATGTATTAGTATGGTTATCCATGATCTTATATTATAGCATGTCATTCATGTTTTATCTATTATGCCATGTATCAGAATCTATGTGGGCATGATATTGCTATGTGTTGAGTGTTGTTTACTCAATACACCATCGTACCAATACTTTGCTTGTTTAGATGTGTATATGTAAGTACTTTGTCCCTTTAGGACTTCTATAATTATTTTAGACATTCTATAATTTTAGGATTTGTATTGCAAGTTTTTATAGTGTTGTAAATGACCATTTATATATTTGTTATTTAATTAAGATTTTTAAACACAACTTTTTTGCTGATTTATCAAAAATGATTTTTATAGCATTTTCACTACCTATATTAGCAATGTTTTGGATCTAATGATTTGTTTTTGATGTTGTTTCAAGTTTTATTGGATAGGTTTTTAGCCTTACTCCTATAATGAGATAGATAATGGGCATCCATCTTATGTTAGGTATGGCAGTAATTCTCCTTGTCTTTATATTTGCTTCTACACTCTTTATTCTTTTAAGCAAGATTTTTTGAGGGTGAAAATGCCGGTGTTATAGCTATGGTCTTTGCCATAAAGATTTGAATACATTAACTGTATAAGATATAATGTGAATTTAATATTGACCATAAAGGCCTCAAATACATCTTCACTCAGCAGGAGTTGAATATGAAGTAGAGGAGATGAACTAAATTAGTTAAGGACTAGAATCTCGAGTTAACTTATCTTGAGGGTAAGTCTATCATAGTGACAGATGTGCTGAGTAGGAATACACCACATTCTCTTAGTTCCATGGTAGTGTACAAGAAAATTGTTAGAGGAGTTGGGGTAGAATAGTATTTTACTAAATATATAAGGTGATTTGAAGATCCTAATAAGTGATTTGACAATCATGCTTACTATATTTGATGAAATCCGAGCCAAAAAACCTAGAGATGTAAAGCTTGAGTGGATGTAATGGAAGATACAAGTTGGTAGAGTAGAGGATTTTCATAATCATGAGGATGGTAGTATTAGATACAGAGGTAGATGGTGTGTGCCCAAAAGTTGCACTAAGTTGAAGCACTGTATCATGGAGGAGGCTCATTATACTCCTTATTCCATTTACCTTCGAGGGGATAAGTTACATAAGAAACTGAGATAATTCTAATTGTAACACCCTAAATTTTACTACTAAAAATTTTTGTTTATAATGGAAACATAAAACCAAAAAAATTTAGGTGTTACTACCTTCATCAACACAAGTCTAGCTTAACAAAGCATCCTTTTATCAATCATAAGGCAAAACAATTTGAATATAAAACCTAAAAAATAGAAAATGTGAGAAGCTTCATAAATACCAATATAAGTGGGATATTAAATTCGATTACAATATCTAAAATATAGATAAAAGAGATATTATGGATCTAAGAGTCCAAAAAGGTATTTGAGTAAAAACTATCATCTAGATAACATGACTCTATACCCAAATAATAAAAGTTACTCCACCCCACACAAAGCATCATAGGTTGAAAAATCATCAACTAGGTCCTTATTAACCTGCGCATAGACACTCGGGTTTTCTACTGTATGTATTGAGCAAGGTGAGAATACATTCAAGTAAAGGATACATATAATTACATGCATTCACAACAAAAAATAAGCACACATGCAAGATTCAAAAACACAATGAAAGGTGATCACTAGTATAACACTCTTTATTAGATATAGCATATTTTATTTTTTTTATTTACGTTGAGTTCAGGGACTCTAGTATTCCTAACCCATTGGAATATATTGAAGCACCTATTAGGGACAAAATACTTGAGCCACTATTATTATTCGATGGAATGAACCCAACATAAACCAGGGTAACTCACTCTTTACCACTATGTTTAAATTGATGGAACAGTATGAAATATCTCTCACGAAAGAATACACCTAAGCCACTATTATCGTCTGATGGAACAGACACAACACCTCAGTCCTAACATTCGCAATATTTTGCTTTAAATAGTTAATGTATCATCCACTATTTACATTATATCAAGTCATTTTATCATTCATTAATCTTAATTTGGTGGAACGTACTGATATATACCTCTTAGGGAAAAACACACATGAACAACTATTATAGTCCGGTGGAACAGACCCATAAAACACCTCGGCCTATCTCACGCGATCTTTCATGTTAAATTATTAATGTCTTATTCATGATCATGTTTGATTGGTATACAACATAAATGAAGCAAGTAAAACACAACTACTTAGATATAAAGGTCGTTCTTAAGGATTTAGGTCCACAGACTTTCTAATAAACTCTAATTTTATATTTTAGGCATAACTTTTCTTTATTGCTTTTTAATCCATTAAATTTAGTATATCTTCCTCAATTATTATTATTATTATTTTTATCATCATCATCATCATCATCATCATCATCAGCATCAGCATTAGCATACCCAAAAATCAAGGCCTAACTCTAAGGTCATACACTTGCGATCACAACCCTATCTTACGAGTTACTATTCATAAAGCTTACAAAACCCTAATTTCATAAGTACATCATAAATTTTCCTATAAGACTCCTATGATTACCAAATTCAATATACCTTCATAAAATACCGATATTAAAAACATATCTAAAAATCATCGTCTAACTCTAATGTTTCACACATATGATAATAACATCACATTTTGGGGTTGCTATTCAAAAGTTAAGTTATTTTCTTATATTGTTGAACCTATGCCATTTTTATTTACTCCAAACATTTCGTATGACTTTCTTAGGATATTTTAAACCATATAACACATTAAAATATCCAAATTCCTATAGTAACCCCTATTGACTAAAACACCTTTAAAGGTAACCGAGCCCTTATTTCCCAAAAACCTTATATGTTTAGTATCAATATTTTCAAATCCTCCATTTATAACTGTATATATTAAATATAAACATTTTCCACTTATGACACTAGATCAAATCCATAAGAAAATACCATATATAATAACACTTACTTTGGGTTTTCCATATAGTATTTATCATAACAATATCACATGTTCCTCATCTTACTCATTTTTCATCATATGATATCATGGAATTAAAATATGCATTTAAAAATCTATCACTAATTACAAAATAATACACATAATCATACAATTCATTTAATACAAAACACTAAACAACGACCAGTATCCTTACAAGAAAAAAAATACCAGTCTCTAAGTAGGTATCCTATTCTGCCTCATCTGGAACTTCCTATAAATCACCTAAGAAAGAAATAAAAAAACACCATTTGAACTCAATAATATACTTAAAGAAAGAGGGAAAATAACTAAACGAAGATAATGGCTTTTAGTTGAGAGTTGTGTAGTAAAGGTAATGGATCGATGGGAACTATCAAGGGAAATGGGGGAGTAACAACAATATATACTATTGATAAGGTGTGTGAAATAGTTGAAGAGGCCAAATGAAGATGGTGATGTGGTGGAAATGACCAAATAGAAGGTGGTAGACCGTGTTGATTTTGGCTGAATGTGGGAGGTGTGGTTTAGTGGTTGGTAAAGAAGCTAGTTGTTGTGTTGTGGGGATTTTGGCTAAAGGTAGGGATAGTGAATGTTAGTTTTGGCTGGTGTTTAGGGAGAGGGAAGGACTAAGGCTACCAAAGATGGTGGGTGGTGGAGAAAAAGGGGAAGGTTTAGTTGTTTTTGCTGAAGATGGTGGGGGTTTTCGGTGGAACTTATCTATGGTAGGGATGTAGTTTTGGTGAGAGGTGCTAGTGCAAAGGAGGGAGATGTAGGAAGGATTGTTGTTGGTGGTTTATGGGGTGTTTTTGGTGATAGAAATAAGGAGGGATAGGAAAGGAAAAGGCTATGTTATGTGGTGCTATTTTTGATGAAATAAAATAATGTAAGGAAGGAGGTTGGTGAAGGGCATCTAATATGGAGGTCTGTGAGTATATATATATATGCATACGTAGAGGGAGATGGGCAAGGGTGGAAGGTAAGGGTGGTGCACACATGATCAGGGCATGGATTGTTAACAACACATCACACGAGGAGTAGGAGTTGATTTAATACCCCAATTTGGGAGGAGTTTTTATAAAGATTGATTTTACTACTTATATCAACATGGTATACCATCTTTTTGGTAATTCCATCCTAAGAACTCCATAGTTAAGCGTGCTGGCCGTAGAGAAATTTTAGGATGGGTGACCCTTTTAGGAAGTTTCATAATTTCTAAAAATTTCTTGGGAGTGAGGATAAAGTACGTTGAAAGGACTCATGTTGATATGTGGGGCCAACCGATCAATCTGAAAGAGCTCCAAGGTATCCCTCGCATGGTTTTATCGACTTGGGGTATTACAAATGGTATCAGAGCAAAACCACAACCGTGAGTTGAACTTGGATGAGTTGGTTAGCCACCTAGTGGGATAATTCTTCGGATAAACTATATAAAGACAATTAATGGTTGAGGCACAATGAGGACGTTACGTTATTTGAGTGGGGGTGACTGTAATACCCCAATTTGAGCAAAGTATTAAAAAGATTGATTTGACTACTTATAGCAGCATGGTATACTATCCTTTTGGTAATTCCATACTAAGAAGTCCACAATTAAGTATGCTGGTCGTGAAGCAATTTTAGGATGGGTGATCCTCTTGGGAAGTTTCATAATTTTCTAAAAATTTCTTGGGAAGTGCATGAGTGAGGATAAAGCATGCTTAATGGACTCGTATTGATGTGTGGGACCAACTGATCAATCAAAAAGAGCTCCAAGGTAGCCCCTACACGGTTGTATCAACTCAGAGTGTTATAGTTGATGTGTTAATGGGGGTAGGGTGTAGGTGATGGCATGATAGAGGGCATGTCTCTAGGGGAATGTTTCATGCAAGAAGGAGGGGTGAACAAAGGGAAAAGGAGATTGGCGGGTGGGGAAGAAAAAGGAAAAAGGGAAAAGTGATTAATTTTGGATTTAAAATTAGATTCAGGTTAGAATAATTTAGTTTTCGACATTAGGGCAATTTAATTAAATACTTTATGGGTTTATGCTTAGGTTAAAAATAAATATTAATAGGCTGAATATGTATTAGAATTTATGTTAAGAATCAGGATTAATGAGTTTGGGTAAGGTAGAAATATTAACTTCCTAATATTAGAATTAGGTTACAATATTAATTACTTAGGATTCGGTTTAGCTAATATTCAGGGTATTACATTGCTACCCCCTAAATGAGGCTTTATCCCCAAAGTCAAGAAGTCGAGATTGTGGAAGAAGTGAAAGAGGTTTTAAGGGAAGGTGATTTAGGCAGCTAACTTTACTAAAGTTGACATGGGGACCACCCCTTAAAGAGAGAGAAAACCTCAAATCCTAACACACATGTGCTGAAAAGATAGGGATGAGACTCAAATGTCCTTCCCTACCTCTTAGGTTTCCTCCTCTACTCCATGATAGCTTTAAAGGATTTTCATGAGTGGAACTGAACTTTTCTAAGTATAGCACACCTTATTATCGAGAATTTGCAAAGGTACCTCCTCATAAGATAAAGAGTCATTGACCTCAATATCATTCGGTCTGATCACCTGGGACAGATCTGTGACGTACTTCCTTAGCTGAGAGACATGAAATCTGTTATGAACTTGGGATAACTCTAGTGAAAGTGCTAGGAAATATATAAACTCTCCAAGCCCATCAAGAATATCATAAGGACCAATATATCTTGGGCTTAGCTCACCATTCCTACCAAATCTCTACACCCCTTTAATGTGTAAAACCCTCAATATAACTCTATCCTCTAACTCAAATCTAGCTCTTCTAGTGACTTTGAGCCAATCTCATCCTATCCTAGATCAAGGGAACTTGCTGAGTCATCTCCTCAATCATCTATGGTTTAAGTATAATAGTTTCATGATATGTATGGATTATGTTAATCATATGAAACTTTAATAAGAACATTTAGTGTGATTATGTGATTATTTTTTCATACTTTAGCCCATTTATCTTATTTACTACTCTTTATAATATTTTATAGGTATTTGGAGAATATAAGATCAAAAAGTGCTAAAACGCAATAGCTGGAACAAAATGAGTGCACAAATTATGAAAAGGTATAAAGACATGCAAATCCAACAATGATGAGATTTGAATTTAGAAAAGTGTTCAACATGAAAGTTGTATATATTTATGTTATCTTTTTGATGCAACAAAAATCAACTCAATCTGAAGTCAAACAAAGACATTATGGATAAAATGCAAAACATGGGCAAAGGTAAAGTATCCAACATTATCATACCGATACATAGTGAAAAATCATTAGTGTTCATCCACACGGGGTAGCCATTTTGTCTAACTCGGCCATGTCAATGAGTGGTTACACACTTGTAAGTTTAGTTTTTGATCAGTTGAAGGGAATAACCAACAAGACAAAAGGATAATGATTTTGGGAGCACTAAAGAGAGATATAGGTCTCTTTGCTTAGCATCAACCAATCTAATCCCAACCCCTATTCATGCATAATCTTTCATCTCTTGATCTCAATTTCTTAATCTTGATTAGACTGATTGAATAATGATTTTCTCATCTTAAATAAAGAGTGTATTACATTTTGCCTTTGGATTCTATTTATTTTTTAATTGATGCAATTTTCTATGTTTAAGATTTAAGCTTAATGAAAGCTGCGAGTAGCTAATTGATTTGTGCTGAGGTGAAGTGAAATCCCCTATTTTAGATGTGTTGGGAATCTAAAAAATGGTCAATCTAATTATTTTCATATGTTTTGTGCTAATGCTTTAATTAGTATAATCGAGAAACTGATCACTTTTCTATTATTATTTAGAGAAACCCAGCAAGATTTCAGAGATGAGTTGGAGTAGATTCCATTAACATGACTAGAGATCAAAACATAAGGTTGAGAGACATTATATTGGCCTCTAAAACTTAAAAAAGGGAATATCATACATAATAATTCATTGCCTATTGTAGTATTCATACTAGTGATAGATGAGTCTCAATAGGTAATAGGGTTTAGTGACTCGAGAGAGAATTACTCTACATGATTGGGTTGGTATTCATAACTAAGTGTTTTCGTTTAGGATATGGGGTTAATATTCGATCGCATTGGAGTTAAGGGGATTGACCGGTACCATAACATTCTCTCTAACTTGATATCACTTGTTCTTATATTATCGTTAGGTTCTATTTGCATATTTTCTTCTTATTTATAGTTGAAAATCATTTCCCCTTATCGTTAGTCAAGACATATGTGATATTTTCCCTATTTCATTTCTCACTTTCTAGTCCCTATGGAATGGACTTTGTATACTACTCTAACATTGTGCACTTGTGGTTACAGTTCATCAACTTTTTAACACTATTACCCAAGACTAGGCAATAAGTGACCTCAGGATCTAAGAGATTCTCTTTGCTTTAGATGTTTGTGTTTCTTTTTATTTTATTTTATTTTTGATCCATTTAAAATTTGTTCGAGTGGTTTCTTCACATTATGTAGGTTCTCTAGTGCATGACCTGCTCACTGGGGGGGGGGGGTCAGCTGGAGCCATTTAATCTAAAGATTGAGAGGAATTTTTGTAGATTGAGTAGATTGGTAGAGGTGCTAAAGACATGGATAATGCGGGGAACCAAAAAGCTCTTAATCCACAAGACCTACATCCTCCACAAGTGTTAAATCCAAATTTGCATCACAATCCGACTTTTCCACATACACTATTTGAGGTGCAAGTACAAGTTTTTAGTGGGTAGATTTCTTAGAGACTATGCCACCCCAAATCTAGATAGTACAGATTCCAACATCAAATAGCTAGTCATATAAGCACATAATTTTCAATTAAAATAGCCATTATTCAAAAGATTCAAACAACATTTTAATTTGGAGGATTGCGAAACGATGACCCAAATGCTCATATTGCTAATTTCCTTTAATTTTATGATACTTTTAGGCATAATGGTGTTTCTGATGATGCCATAAAGCTTAGGATTTTCCCTTCTCACTTAAGGATAAAGCTAAGAGTTGGCTACATTATTTTCCACCGGGATCAATTACTATATGGGATGATATGGCTAGGAAATTTCTTGCTAAAATTTTTCTGCTATAAAAAACTATTAAGATGAGAAATGACATTACTACTTTTGTGCAGTAAGATCATTAATTGTTATATGAATCATGGGAGCAATTCAAAAGATTGTTGAGAAAATTTCCTCACCACCGTCTACCTAATTGGCTGTAAGTTCAAACTTTTTATAACATTTTGTTTTCTACTAACTGTTCTATGCTTAATGTAGTTGTAGGTGGGATAATCATGAACAAGACTCTAGAATATGCTTATGATTTTATTGAGGAGCTAGCAACTAATATTCATTAGTGTCATGCTAAGAGATTTCCTAGTAAGAGTGTGGCATCCATTTTGTTGATTTGGTCACTACTTTTTTAGCTTAGCTAGATGATGGCTAACTTGAGTTCTTCTACTGTGCAAGTCTTGATTGTAGGATGAGACCTATTTAGAGGATCTCACTCTAGTAGTGAGTGCCAGGTTGGTAATCCTTTTGTACAATCATTTGAGTAGGCTAATTTTGTTTCAAATTTTAGTAGGTCCAACAACAATCCTTATTCAAACACCTATAATCTGGGTTGGAGGGATCACCTAAATTTTTCTTAGAGAAATCAGAACCCTACTTAGGCTCCAAGTTAAGTATGACCACCTCCAAGAAACTAAGCCACAAACTCTAAACAAAAAATGAATTTAGAAGAATCATTGATTATGTTTATAAAATAAGCTAGTCTAGAATCCAAAATCAAGACACTCAAATGAAAAATAAGGAGGCTTCTTTGAAGAACTTGAAGGTACAAATGGGAAAATTAGCTAATATGATCTCTAAAAGAGACCAAGGAACCCTTCTTAACAATACAAAAATGAACTAGTGAGGGGATATAAAGGCAATCACTTTAAGGAGTGGTAAAGAGCTATTTGATCTACCATCTCCGAACATGGAAGAAAAGGGTAAGGAAAAGGCAGTTGATGAGTAGCCCATAGAAAATTCTGTTTCTAAAAGATTTTAAGAGATGACTCCACACCTAGTGAGATTTCACATCATGATGTGATGCCTTATCTTCCTCACATCCTATTTCCCCAAAGGTTGAAACAACATAAAGTGGATACATAATTTTCTAAGGTTCTTAATTTTTTTTTTGAAATTCCATATAATGATGCCTTAACACAGATGTCCAATTATGCTAAGTTTAAGAAGGAAATTTTAGATCAAAAAGCAAATTAGAAGATTGTGATATGGTTCGATTGAATGAGGAGTGTTCCTTTGTACTCCAAAATAAACTACCACATAAGCTAAAGGATCTAGGGAGTTTTATGATTCCTTGCAATATTGGTAGTTTATATTTTGATAAGGTACTTTGTGATTTATGTGCTAGTGTTAGCTTTATCCCTTTTTTAATTTTTATAAATCTTGGACTTGGTGAGCCAAAGGGCACCACAATATGTCTTTAGTGAGAAAACCGTTCAATAAAGTATCCATAAGGTATATTAGAAGATGTGTTAGTCAAGGTTGACGAGTTCATAATTTTTGTGGACTTCGTTGTTTTGGAAATGGAAGAGGATCGTAGGGTACCTCTTATCTTTGGGAGGCCTTTCCTTGATACAACTGATGCGATCATTGATATGAGAAAGGAAATTATTCTATTAGTATTGGAGATTATAAGGTGCAATTTGATTTATTTGTTGATATGCACATTCCCCCAAATAATGATGCTTATTATAGGACGGATTTTGTTTCTAAGGTATTAAAAGAAGAAATTAAAGAGTGAATTTTGAAGATTTATTCAAAAAATAATTGTATGGAGGAAATTCACCTAATTATAGAGGTGTTATGTCCATTTTTGCCAAATGAAAGGAAAGAAGGAAGGCAGTGAATGTATTGACATAAGTTACTGCTACTTGTGAAAATCAATTGAGACAGATGGTATGGAAATGAAATCTTTAAAGACCTAGGGCTCATAAAAAAATAGTGTGGGTTAAGCGATAAAGGAGTTAAGCTAATTACTTTAAATAAGAACTTCTTGGGAGACAACCCAAGTCTATGCTTTCATTTATCTAGATGTTTTTTTCTCTATTTTCTTTTTATTAGCATAGCTTATGCTAACTTACTGATCTTTTTGTGCTCATATTGGTCTAGGTGATGATGTATCAAAGAGGATAATGTGGGTTCCAAAGAATATCATCAAAAAGAAGGAGAAAAATGAAAAAAAATAAGTGTTGAAGTGTTGGGGGATTTTGGATGTGAAAGTTTTCTAAGTGTTAGGCACAATATTGGAAAAGAGGGGATAAAAAGTCATAAGTGTAGCAAAATTTAGTTGAGAATTGTTTGCATCTATATTGGTTGAAAGCTTTTGGATTGCTTCAAAAAGAGCTTAAAAATTCTACCCCTCCTCCATTGGTGCCAACTAACAAACACACTTCAACACATGGTTAGTACTTATAGGGTTTTGGTTTGGAACTCAAATCAATATGGATATCTCTTAGCCTTTGGTTGGTTCTTGCAGGGTATTTAAACTCAAATGGATTAAACACATTGTCAATAATACATTATATCATAAATACAAATCATTTTTCACACCCAACACATTTTTGGTTAAGTTCTTGATATAGAATTCAAAAAAACCAACTCTAAGTTACTCAATGTACTTCAAATATTCATGCATAATTTCTATTTCATATCGTGCATTAATTTTAAAGAAATATTACATACATTGTATGTAGGAAACTCTCAAAACAACCTATCCAAATTCTAAACTACACATGGTTTAAGTTTCAATAAGTGTAAGGGACACAATCAAAACAAATCTTTGATGCTTCAACAATTATCATGCCATGATTATTAGGTAATGGATAATCTATTTCATACTCCTAATTTTTTTTCACCATAGGTAAGTAATTAACATGCAAAATTTAAATGTAATCACGTGGAATATCATATAGAAGACGTCTCATGAAGACAAACAAAACACAATTGATCAACACATGCCTAACCTTCCTAAATCATTCATAAATCTAGCAAGCGTTTGCATATCCTTATTTGATATTTTCATGTTAACATTCAATATTTATTTCAAGACTAGCCTAACCAACTATCCTATATCACTTTCAAATCTAGACAAGTAAGCATGTAAGACGTTTCCACAAGTGATTGAGAAGAAGATGAACAAAATAATAGCCATAAAGATCAATCAAGAACCTAGTTATATGGCCAATTGTGTTGCTTTTGATGGCTTTAATGTGGATTAAAAGATCTAAGTCAAGGGTTGGTGATTCAAGATGAAAAGCTAGCCTAGCTTTGATACCAAAATTGATGTGAAAGATAATGGAGAAATTATTCTTTCATAATGCTGGACCTTTTCTTCTTCCTTTGAAGATGACAATGAAGGTTGAATGGCGTTGTATGCTCAAAAATACTCTTCAACTTTAGGGTTATATCTTCAAGAAGACCAATTCACTTTTGAAGGAAATCACAAATTTTTCTCTCTAAAATAACCTCAACTCTCAAGATCAACTCACTTAGAGAGGAAGGGAGAATTTTGAAAAGTTCTTAAGATTTTATTCCACTTGATGTTATGCATGTACAAGTTCACTAATATATATATATGGTGGCCTTAGTTTATCTTTCGCTAACCAAGCCCAACCCAATTAGCTTTAAACTAGTTAGATTAGCTTAATTAGTAAAAGAGTTAAACTAATACACTACATGACTATATCATATATACAATGATCTATAATTACAAGTTACAAGATATCACAAAGTATACATAAAATCTCAAAGCTAAATAACACCCAAACCATGAAACACATGTAATAATCATGTCACAAAGTTTAGTGTCTTGTAGCTTTGTCTTCCATGCAACTTTATAACCCTTGTCTTATCCTTGTCTTGTACATCAGATATATTTGGTAAATTCTTCTTGTTATAAATATATATAAAACTTGCAAAAATCACTTATTAAAATATCAGTAGTATTAGAATTTTTAAGAATAATTGGTATTATCTCCAAGTATGCTAACTCTTGATATCCAATAGAATAAGAGTGAGATTGAGATGTTGTTGCATCATTACATCTGGTATAGTTTCCCTATAACAATAGTTATCATATCAGCATTGAGATGGAGCCATTCAAGGTACTCTATAGATAAAAGTGTTGGGGATTTTTTTTTGTTGAAACAACATTAATGAGCCTGTTGTACTTGGGACAAATATAATTAAGGAGATGTCTTAGCAAGTCATATTGATTCAAAATAGGATGATTCAAAATAGTATTGGCCATGACAAAGGAAGGGAATGGAGAATGGTTAGGGATCTTAGAAAAGGAAAGGCCCATGCTGATACTGATCATAATCAATTAGATTCTATGTAGAATATTTCTGTGCAGCCTTTAGAGGAGGATTTCAATGTGATTGGTAATGTTGCTGTGGCAGGTGGTAACCTTCATGCAGGTGATGCTCTTCCTCTTACTAAACTAGGCCAAGTGGACTTGTTGCCTACTCCTAGCCCTTCTGTTCCTGGTTCTTCCTCTATTGCATGGGGAAGAAGAATTCTCTGGTTGATTCAAGGGTGGTTAAGACTGTGTAGAGACCTGCTACTCTTTCCGAACCAAGATTAACCAGACTCAGAGCCTTAAGATTGGTTATCATGATTCTTTTGCTGGTCAGCATGGACCAATGGTGGGTAGGGATGGTGTATTCCAGGGGGGATATTTTTCTGTTATGGATTCTGGTGAACATGATTAGTGCTTGGAATATAAGGGGACTGAATAAGACTTCCAAGCATAAGGAAGTCAAGAAATTTTGTGCTAGGCACAAAGTGGATTTAGTTAGTTTATTAGAAACTAGAGTTAAAGAACATAATTATGCTAATGTGATTAATAAAATTCAGCATGGTTGGTTGACCATTAATAACTTTTCTCATCACCCAAATGGTAGAATTTGGGTCCTTTGGAATCCAAAGATTTGGTTGATGGGTTCTTATTTTGTGAGTGACCAAACAATTTTATGTCATGTCACTCATTTGCATTCAAATGTTAGTTTTTTTGTCGCTTTTGTTTATGCTTATAACATTAGTGTTGCTAGAAAGTCTCTGTGGCAATGGTGAAGATACACTCTCTAGGAAATGCTCCTTAGATTGTGGTAGGGGATTTCAATTTGGTGCTGTAGGATTCAGATAAGTTTCACTGGAGGCTTCCAAATAGCATTGATGTCTAGGACTTTAGAGATTGCTGTCAAGATTTGAGATTGTGTGATCTGTAGAGTTAAGGCTGTCATTTTACTTGGTCCAGCCATAGAGAAGGAGAGAAGGAGGTGATTTGTAAGTTGGATAGGGCTCTTATGAATCTTCAATGGCTGGATGCTTATCCACAATCTTTGGCTGAGTTCCTAAGTCCTATAATCTCTAATCATTGCCCTGTGATTATCCACCTTAACATATCTTCTTTGGCAAGCCCTAAACCTTTCAAGTTCTTTCAGTTTTGGACTGAATCAGAGGAGTTCTTGCCTATTGTTCAGAGTATATGGAGAATCAAGATGGGAGGGAACTTTATCCTCAAAATTTCCAAGAGGTTGGGTCTTCTAAAATAGGAATTCATGCATTTCAATAGAGAAAATTATGGTTCTATTTCTCACAAAGTTCAAATAGATATAGAGGAAGTGGCAGCTTTGTAGCATACCTGTTATACCAATCCAGGCAATGCTGAACAGAGAAATCTCCTGCAGGTAAAAGAGAGGCATTTCCATCATTTTCTTTACTATGAATAGCTTTTCTATAAGCAAAAAGCTACCAACCACTAGCTTAAGTGTGGGGCTTCAAATCACAAATACTTCTATGCCAAGGTAAAGGAGAGGCATCAAAGAAAAGCAGTGGTTTTTCTCTTAGATTCTGAAAATACTAAAGTTAGAGGTGCAAAGCACATTCATGATGCTTTCAACAATTATTATCAGCATCTCTTAGGATCAGGCCCATGTATGGAAGGTGCTCTTGATATTTCTGTTCTAAACTCAGGTCTACATCCTACTTACCATGCTGGTCTTTCTGCACCTGTTACAATAGAGGAAGTGAAATAAGCTATTTTCTCAATGAGGGATACTAAAGCACCTGGAGTACATGGTTTTTCTATAGGGTTCTTCAAGGCTTGCTGGCCTATTATTGCAGAAGAGGTAGTATGGGCTGTTAGAGAATTTTTTGCTACTGGTTTTATGCCTAAGAAGCTGAACATTACTACCCTAACTCTTATTCCTAAATGGCCAAATGCCAATAGGGTTACTGAATTTAGACCCATAGCTTGCGTCCATGTGTTATATAAAATTATTACAAAAGTTATTATTCAGAGATTGTAGCATATTATGCCAAATATTATTGACTGCTCTCATAATGCCTTTATTAAGGGAAGAAGCATTGGAGAAAATATTCTGTTGGCCCATGAATTAGTAAGGAAGTATTCTCAAAGGGGCATCTCACCTAGATGCATGCTGAAGATTGATCTTAAGAAGACATATGATATAATTAATAGGAAGTTTCTATAGCAGCTCCTAAGCTTGTATGGTTTTCCTATCCACTTTATTAAGCTGATTATAGCCTGTGTCACCACAGTTTCATATTCTGTCTCCTACAATGGTGTCTTGGCTGCACCTTTCACTGGAAAAAGAGGCTTAAGGCAAGGAGACCCTCTATCTCCTTATCTCTTTGTGTTGGTTATGGATTACTTTAACAGAAGTTTGAAGAATTTGTGGGCTGACCCCAGGTTTAGTGCTCATCTAAGATGTAGAGGATTGCAGCTTATCAACTTGAATTTTGTAGATGACTTGTTGTTTTGTAAGGGTAATCTGTAGAGTGTTAAATGTCTTCAAGAGATTTTGGCTCATTTTTCTACAACATTAGGGCTTGTGGTTAATTCCAACAAGTGCTCTGTATTTTTTGGGGGTGTTGCTGTCTCAACACAAGCTACTATTCTAGATTGCCTCAGGTTCCCTATAGGAAGGTTTCCAATAACTTAATTGGGCCTACCTTTATGTTTTGCACGTTTATCTGCATCACATCTGTAGCCTTTGCTTGATAAGCTAACTGAAAGGTTGAGACATTGGAGTACTTTGTTCATGTTATATGCAGGGAGACTTCAGCTTATTAAATCAGTGCTTTTTAGTATCCACCTTTATTTCAGCCATATTATATTGCTACCTAGGAAAGTTCTCCACTATTTTATCAGTTTATGTAGGAACTTCCTATGGTCTGGAAAGTTGTAGGTTAAGAAGACTGCATTAGTATCTTGGGATAAACTTTGTTCTCCTACCAATGAGGGTGGACTTGGCTTGCTAAATCTTGAGCTTTGGAACTGTTGTGCTTTAGGGAACCTCCTTTGGAACATTGCAATAAAAAAGAATACTCTATGGGTCAAATGGCTGCATGCAGTTTATATTAAGTAATGATCTGTGCGGGACTTCACTCCTACATCTTACACTTCCTTGATTTTTGTTAGGATTCTTCACATTAGAAGTGTTCTTCAGAACTTTACTTTGAATTGTGAGACAAGGCAGGCAGATTATAGTATCAAAGCATCTTATCAAGCCATTAGAACACCACAGGATAAGCAGCCTTGGACAAAGTTGTTATGGAGATCTATTTCTACACCCAGATTGAATTTTATTGCTTGGCTTGCATGCATAAACAAATTGTTAACTAAAGTAAGACTAAGGGAGATAGGCATAGTTGTAGATTCAGTCTGTGTTTTTTGTCATCAGCATAATGAGTTTAGAGACCATTTATTCCTGTTTTGTCCTTATACCTCCATACTTTGAAGGACCATTAGGAGATTGGCTGGAAGAAGTGACCTCATTTTGGGATGGGACCAGGAGATCAAGATCTTAACTTCAAGAACTAGACAAGCAACAAAGAAGAAACACATTTTAGGTGCTTTATCTGTCTCTTACATTGCAACTGTTTGGCATGAAAGAAATCTTAGAGTATTTTAGCATAGTACTAGGCAGCTATATGTTCTTTTTAGGATCATTATTATGAATGTATCTAGGAGGCTTGTCAATCGTACTTATTCTGCTAAGTATTCTAGATGGTTAGGGTTTCTTGATGATATTGAGTGTACTGCTACTTTGTAATCTCTATTTTGATAGTAATAATATCTACTTATTGAAAAAAAGGTACTAGTAGACATATTAATAATAGTAATAAAAATGCAAGGGTGCGAGACCTAATTAAAATTTAAGGTTTCGATCCCCCATTAAATAATTATAATATCAATAAAATAATTATACTAATAATAATAATATTAATAATAATAGTACACTTATAATAATTCCATTAAATTCCTAAACTTTAAAACCAATAATCTATCTAACTCAAGAATAATCTCCACCCCACATACAAAATTTATCAATAATATTATATCCAATAACAATAATAATAATGATAATGATAATAATTTTAATCGAAATAACATTAAATATTATAATAAAAATAGAATAAATTTCAATAAATAGAAAGGAAATGTTGAGAAGGTCTAGGGTTTCACCTTGAGTCGGCGGGGATGGGTGGCATCGGCAGTGGTGCACAGCAGTGGCCGAAAAATAGGAGTCTAATAGGGAAAAGTTGAAGAAATGGAGGGAAATAGAAAAGGAAAAGAGAAATTAAGGTTATGGTTTGGTGGAGGAAAATGAGAAGATGTTTTTGGGTGGTACAAAAGGCTGTAGAAGTGTTAGATGTGGTGGTGGACGGTGGTTTAAAGGTTGTGAGGTAAAATATTTTTTGATATGGGCAGGGGAATTCGCACGGCTATGGTGGCTCGTGCTAGGAGAATCGAAGAGGGTGGATGGTTTAGTTAGCTAGAGTGCGCTATAGGAAATAGTTTGTGAGGCAGAGGAGGCGGTGAGGTTAGCTAACGGCGGAGAACGGTGCGTCTAAAGTCGTAGTGGTGCACATGTTTGCTTTGAGGGTTTCAAGGAAAAAAATCTTGAAATCAGACCATACAAGGGGTATTTATAGCTTTAGAGGGTAGGGTCGAGTTCTAGAGGTTGGCAAGAGGTCAATGCCAATGAAATAATGGGGTAATTGTGGCATTGATCTATTAGCACAATTTCAAATCGTGCCCGACCTTCGAGAGAGAAATGGGGAGATCGCGTGGGGGGAGAGGGAAGTGGGGCAGTTTATGCTGGAGTGGGAGTCGAGGGGAAGAGAAAGAGCGGGAGAAAGACCAGTCACAACACGTGTGGCCGGCGGCGCCATTTTTGGCCCTTAAAGTTATAGGTGGGCAACACCAAAGGAAGGAGGAAGAAGAAGAAGGTGGGCTGGGTGGTCAAGGACAAAAAGAAAGAAAGAAAAAAGCAGAAGGAAACTGGGTCGGTCAGCTGGGATTAAGATTCCGTTAATAGAACGCGGCGTCCCAAGGCAATAACAAACAAAATGCAGTGTCTGAAGAAGGAAGAAGAGAAAGAGCGGCGCCGGGCTGCGGAAGGAAAGAAGAAAGGAAGGAGGATTTAGGCCACGTCCAGGCCCAATCTGATGAGAAAAAAGAAAAAGAAAAAGAATAAAAGAAGGAAAAAGAAAGAAAGAAAAGAAAAAGGAGGAAAGAAAAAGAAAAAGGAAAAAGGGAAAGGAAAATTTAAGTAGTTTGAGTTTAAATAAATTAATTAGAATATTTTGGGTATTTAGAATAAAACATTTAATTAAACTAATATTAAATTTCGTTTTTAGGCTAATTTAGTATTTTTGAAAATATTTCTCCTAGATTCCTTTTTAATTAGCAAAAAGACCAAATTTTCCTTTATAAAAATATTTATAAATTCTTATTAGTTTTCCCTAAATAAATCCTTCCTATTCTAAATAAAATAAATAAATTAATTAAATTCTTGATAAATCCTTATTTAATTATATTTCTTAAAATAAATATTTTTGGGGCATTTCAATAAGAGTCCATAGACCTGCATGTTCAACATCACACAAAGATGATATATAAGTCCATAAACTTATGTGCCTAATTTCACACGAAGATGATATAAAATTCTATAGATTTATAGGCCTAACATCACATGAAGATGATATAAAATTCTGTGGACTCACATGGTCAATGTCACACAAAGATGATATGAAATTACATATATTTACATGCCTAAGTTCACACCAAGACTATAAAATTATGTATACTTACAAGCCTAACATCACACAAAGATAATACTGAATACCACGGGTGTTTTATACGCTAACACCAATAATAAAACATACCTCTCAATAGGGGTTTATAGTTTAACCAAAACCTTCACATAAGTGTTTTTAGTTTATACTAAACCTTAGTGGTTCATAGATCACACAGTGTATGCTCAAATATTACTCTTAATGTTTAAGTGTTTGTAGGTTACACTAGACTGGCACCTAAGTGTTCATATGTTCCATTAAACATAGCTTATAATTGCAATAATTAAATCATCCCAAAAGAATCACCTTATAACCCTAAAGGACCATTTCCATACTAAATAGGCAAAAATGGTAGGTTTATTTGAATCCAAAAATCCTAAATTAAGGTCTTATGACATTTTTAAAAACAAATCATTATTCATCAAGAAAAGGATGAAAATTTAAGGTCAATGGTCAATATTTGACTTATACTTTCATATAGTCCATGTTTTACCATCTTAAGAGTATTTTGGTCATTTTATACCCAATTTTGCTTAAGTCATACTTACCTCTAACGAATATAATTAATTCTTGATTAAACCTCTCAAATAAGGTCAATTTACCACTAATCCTACTTATGGTGATTAATGGGTCATTATTGAATAACACTTTGAATGTTTATGACAAACTTGAAGAACATCCATCTTACTTGCCTAAAGTTTGTCAAATTTAAACAATCATAACTTATATTATACTAAAGAAATGGCAACAATATATGTACTAAATTTATCCCAATAATGCCAATGAACATCATGGAACCATAAATTTTACCAAAATCAAACTCTATTTCTAAAAGGGCCTACAGCCAAGCCTAAATACCAAAAATAGTTGTTTTCACAACATTATGCACTTATGAGAGAATGAGCTTAATTTTTGATGTACAAATCAAATTCATGAACTGTCAATATTTGTAATAAACTAGACACGTATATTTACTATGGAATATTAGTTGCATCAATCCATTCAGCCAATTGAGAGGAGTTTTCTGAGGAAGTTAACCTAAACATTCTATATTATGAACCTAGGTGTTCTGTATTATATACTTAATCATTATATGTAATGAACCTAATTGTTATATGCTATGGACTTATATTATTTTAGTGATGAACCTAATCATCTAGTATGATACAACAATGTTGGTAGACAACAAACATTAGAAGGATGAGCTACCAAAAAACAAAATAATGAATCAAATAGCAAAGGAGAACAAAAATAGAGAAAGAGAAGTGTTCACATGAACAAATCAAAGATGATAATCCCTTAAGTTTATTGAAATAAACATAGGTAGAAAAGAAGAACTTTAGGAAAATGTTAATGAATATGTAAATGAGCTAAAGAAAGAACATGCAAAGATACTAGAATGAAAGATGTTAACAAATGGGATCAGGCTACTTACACTTTGGAAATACCAAAAGTATAAAAAGTTTTTCATCATTTGTTGAGATGTATTAAATTCATAATCATGTAGTTTCAGTTTGGGTAACTTGATATGATCTAATCTAATATCTATAGTGGGACATGTTTGGTTTAAGTGATGTTAAATTTTATGGTCATCATCATAGTTAAATAATTAAACACCATTAGTTACATTTTTTATGGTTTTCATAATGTTCATAAGTTACATAAGCATACTAGTTATGTCAGTTACATTTGAATGATTAAGTTTACATAATACATAAGTTTTTGTACCGGATTTTATATATTGTACTTAATTTTATTTATTTCCATATCGGTTACCTAGTGGTTCAGTTTTCTAAGAATTATATATAAAATCCTTATTGATTTATTTTGTATAACATAACATCACATAATAATAATAAAATTCTCTCTCTCTATCTCTCTTTCTATCCGTGGAAATAGCTAACACAACATTAGTGAACCACGCATATTCTTGGTGTTCAATCTTTATATTTTTGTTATTTTTTCCACTTCCATTACAATAAAATAGTATTGGATCCTAGTTTATATTTTGGTGAGAAAGATGGCAAATGCTTTGAATGTGAAGATTTAAAAAAAATTAATGGGAGGAACAATTTCAGTTTAAGGCAGATCAAGATGTGTGATGCCAAAACAAAAAAATGTCTCTAGGCTCCACATTTGAAGGATAAATCCATGTTAAAATAAATTGATGATAATGAGGTTGGAATTCTGAAGTAGAAGGCACGCTTAACTATCATGTTGATGTTGTCCGCTGAAGTCCTTACGGAAGTAGCCGATGAGGAAACTACCACTGTTTTGTGCTTGAATTGCATAGATATTTACTTAAATCACATAATATCAACATTAAAATAGACGATGAGGATGTTGCTTTAATTCTGTTGGCATATTTAACCCTATCATATGAGAATTTTGTGAAATATTTTATTATTGGAAAATATTCTATCACTTTAGAAGAATTTAGGGCATCACTTTATTTCATAGAATTACGACATAAGGATATTTGCGGTGCTACATATTAATCAACTAGATTAGTGGCTACTATTAGAAAAGGTTAGGGAAATTTTAACAAAGAAGAAGAAGAAGATTTTAAAGTTAAATTTGAAGGGCTCTAAGCCTGGGGATATCTACAAATTTTTTAAGGAACCTAAGAATTAGAAAAAAGATTGCCCAAAGAAGAAGAAATAGTATGAAAATAAACAAGCTTCGATTGCTATTGCATAAGAGACCGATACGAAGGATGATTCAGTCTTGGTTGCTGGCAAACAGTTATATCTAGTAAATAATTGGTTTGTAGATTTTGGATGCTCACACCACATATGTCCAAGCAAATAGTGGTTTAAAATTTATCAAAAGCTATATGGAGGAAGTGTTGTTGAGGTTAATGATGCCATTTGAAAAATAGTTAGAATTGGCTCTATCAAGATTAGAGAGCATGATGGTGTAGTCTGTACACTTATTGATGCCAAACATGTTCCACATATGAAGAAGAATTTGATATCCCTTGGTGCTCTAAACAAAAATGGATATCAATTCCGAGGTGAAGTTGGAGTTTTGTGCATCTTCAAGGGTGATTCATTAATAAAGAAAAGTGTTAGACAGGGTACTTTGTATATCCTATGAGGTTTTACAGTGGCAAGGTCTACTAATCTGTAAGTATATACTCATTAAGAAGTCTAGAGAACTAATTAGAGTATATACAGGGCCTTGCTAGGGCACTGAGACACACCAACAAAACAAATCAAACCAAGGGATAAACTTATCCTTAAGGTAGCTACAACTAAGGAGCCAACAATCCCAAACTTGAGGTCTTGTACTTTAAAAATTAATGGTTTACGATGTAATGAAAAATATCACATATTCTCAAACTAATTTTTCCTTTATTTTCAATTATTTAAGCCAACTCTAGAGTAAACTGTTCAAGTCAATATCAAAGTCAACACGAAGGTTAACATATGAGCACACTAAGGCGATCCTATATCTAATTATTCATATTGAGGCACATAAGGTTAAAAATAACCAAAATTTCCCTAAAACCCCAATTATACAATATATCCAATTGCATACTAAACTGTATTATAATGATAATTTATCATAAAAAGGCTAAAAAAAATAATAATTTAGAATACTTTAAGATGTAGGTAATTTCTAAAGCTTAGAGATTGACTTTATTTTTCATTATGCATGTATTTCACAACTTACGCATACAAAACCTTAAACATGGATTTCTAACATAACATATATTCCATGCAACATATGATTACATATTTATAGCATGACTCAACATTTATGATAACATTTAATATCATGGTACATACAAGAACGCATTTTTATCTCTAAAACATGTGAACAACAATTAGCACAAAATTAACCCGAATAATTCTTGAGTACTATCATGCTATGTATATCAACCTTAGCTATAACTTGGGATGATAATCATGGAACACCTAGCATGGAATAGAAATAACTTGACAAGGGTTTTATACCCTAACCAAACCCTAATCATGGATATACATATAACCCATGCTTAATTAAAAGTCAAACATACATGTTATCTATTAAATATCATACTTTCAACATATCACACAATTCCATAACACTTGCATAAAATAAACCCCTAGTATGAATCTAGTTCTAAATAGACTATCATATTCACACACAAATTCTACCATTTCATGAGTAATCAGGTTTACCTAAATCCAAGCTACACAAAAGCATAATAATTTACCTTCTCCGTGTCACATCAAGGATTACCTAAGCAAGTAATACTCAACAACATATATTAGCATCTAACATAATACGAAAATCAACAAAAATTAACCAGAATCAAATTGATGATGTAAAAAAAAGATAACCAAGGTAAAGGAAAGCTACATGAGGCTGCAACACAACAAGGGGGCAATAGACAAGTGAATCTCACGTTGAAAGCCCTTAGTAGCATAAGGCCTTAAAGCCAAGAGGGATGAATAATGAGAGTTGCTCACACAAGAGGGGAAATGCAACATGTAATGCTCAAGCAACAAGGGAAGCTCAATGTGTAAAGATCATGCATCAATGAAGTGGAGAAATCTTAAGGCACAACATGACTAGTTCACGTAACAAATGTTGAATGGTGTGAGGCTTAAACTCAAGGTGGTACAACGTGAGTTGCTCAAATCTTTTTTGTTTTTGGGCTTTAATCTCACTCATTTATTTTTGGTATGGCTCTATTTGAGATTTTCATTATTGTTATTATAGTATATTAGTGTGCATCCAACTTGTGTAAGAAGTAGCACAACTTGAGCCCTCTCCTACAAGCCTAAGATCCACACCTTTTCTATACCCTAGATGAAAACCTAAGATGTCCTTGAGTATTAGTTCTTCATCAATTTTAGGAGGTAGGATCATCCACACTAAAAGAAGCCATTTGTGACAAGGTCTCCTCTCATTTTCTTAACATTTTGTTCTGTACATATAAGCCAAAGTTAGACATATTATAAGAATTATTAATAATATATATTATAATTAGTTACATATAAATAAATTAAAAAAATTCTCCTTAACTTAGAAAGTAACCCATTTGTTATTCTTAAAATGCATTTCTCTATAGGTCTGAACGATAGGTAAAATTTTGCTTGTCTCATGATTAACCTATATAGAAGAGAAAAGATAATATATTATGATACATTAAATGATAAGAAAAAAAAGAATCAAAAATCCAAAAATACCTTCTTATAGTGATATTGTAACAATGATTGTATACCATGACAAGAAGGAATGGTCTATTTTACCTTGTTAGCAACATTTTTATTTGCCAAAGCCTTCATGAATAAAATTGTAATTTGTTCATGTTCTTTATATGTATTTTTATTCAATTTGTATACCAAAATTTAATATTACCTTCAAATCCTCTGAATTCTAAAGATTGATACATCTTTGTCACACATCTTACTTGAAAAGAGAAGGCTTATAATTATTGTATTCCTACCAATTCTTTTTATCATCATATTTATGATCTTTGTATTGATTAACCATCATTTGATCAAGACCTAATTCAATCTTTGACCATGAAGGATTTGTCATCTATGGAGCTAAATCAAAATAATTATACATATATACACAATCATATGTTAGAACTTATATAATTTTCATTTCATTACTTAATAAAAAAAGTCAATAATTAAATTTTATTTCAACTTCAGGATGGATCTTCTCCTTATCCTCTAGAGGGACTCTTGAACACTTCTTATAACATAGTGATATCTTTCTCCCAATCTTATTTCCAACATATCTAGTAAACTATTTACCATATGTGGCTTTCAATTACTCCATGAGGGTGCCAAATATAGTTGTTACAATTCTTACAAGGACAACAAATAGCCTCATCCAAATTTAGACAATTTTGTGCCATTTCAATAAAAGCTTGAACTATTCCAAAACTCATCATACTTACAATTCCATAACCTCCTCCAACTCTTATCAATGGTTATCTTTTATGTTAATTTTTTTTCAAGTAAATAACTTTCACTTACCTTATCAATAATCAAATTTAGCAAACAACAATACTACAACATTAACTAAACATATAATTTATACAAAGTTTAACTTGATAATAAATATAATTTACAATAATAAGACAAAATCTGGGTATATATCTAATAAGGAAACCTAATACCAAAAACTATTATTGAGCACGTTAGTAAGACCTTTAGAGTATACACTTTTATGCTCTCAATCACCTACCAAAGCCCATGGTGATATCTAATAACCAACTCTTAATTACCTAACAAGTTCACAATTCTCGTAAAATCATTTGTTCTTTCACTTCTTTAGAAGAAAGCACATCTATCTCAAAGTCCTCATTTGGATAATTAGGGTATACACTTGCGAACATCCCATGGAGAGACTTACATTCATCATTAGTTACTATCAACACTCTTGTAATCTGATCATAGTGTCTCATAAAATGCTCATGCTCAATAAATCTGTAGTGTGGAACATTGGTAACAAAAAAATATAGATATCTAGTTATTTCCCCTACCCATTGCTGTATAATTGGAAAGGTAAGCAAACGATAATATGACCTAAACTTGTATGGTCCTAAATACAAACTTTTCTCTACCATACAATCTAGCACATCATGTACCCATCTCACATGATCCCTAATATCCCCATCCGGAGACATCCTAAAGTAGAATAAAGGGTATGCATCAAGTAGCATCTTACCACCTATCAAAATGGCACAAAATCACAATAAACCTTAATACAAAGGCCCTTATTTTAAGTTAATATTAACTTTATTTCATTCCTTTTAAGTTCATAAGGGTTCAACTATACAAAATTAAACAATATCAAATATTTGAGTTTTTAATATATCATTTCCTCAATTACTTTATAAGGTTAAATGTTAATTTATACCAAAAATATTTCACTATTTTAGATTAATCATTCAATGCATTTGTACATTGCCAAATTCATTAATATTAAATTTTTTACCTTTAATTTTTTAATAAATAAGTTCAAGCATAGCTATTTATTATTTTCTATGGTGAATACCTTACACATAAATTCTTTTTATATCTAATGACCACAAATATATTAGTTGTATAATTTCATAAGAGTTTAGTTGTAAGACGATAAAACCCTATTTTAGGAATTAAAAATAAAATAAGGATTATCAGATAAGTTTTAATTAAATATACTATTTTTAATAAAATTATGATATAATAATAATAATAATAATAATAATAATAATAATAATAATAATGGCCAGAAAAAGGAGGAAAATAATATATATATCAAATTAGTGAAGGCTAAAATTATTTACTAAACGAAAATAAATTTTAAATAAATTATAACCATAATTTCTAAATTTATAAAAAAATTATTTGGTTATTATTACTAATTTTATTATTCCTAAAATTAAAAAAAAAGATCAAACCACCCTTACCACCTCACTTTCTTTTTCTTCTTCTTTTCTTCCTTTTCTTTTCCTTTTCTTCTTTTTTCTTTCTTCCTCTCCCTCGCCAGACTAGGCCACAACCAGCGCAGCCTAATCCCTCTCTCCTCCTCCTCTCTTTTCCTTTCCTTTCCTTCCACTTCCCCACTCTCCCTTCTTTTTTTTCCTTCGCATGGCCCAACACCCCTTACATGGCCACCCCTTCTTTTCCCCTTTTCTCCCTACTTTTCTTTCCTTCTTCCCTTTCTACCCTTGTCTTCAACTCCCCCCTCAATCAGCATTGTAAGCATGGTTGCTGTGTGGCACTATTTCTCTCTCTCCCATCACCATCTAATTCTCCTAACCTATAGGGCATGCAGCTAGCACTAGTCCCCTCCATCCTATGACCCTAACACCTACACCTAACCCCCTGCAACCCTACCCTATCCCCTAGTCGTACAAGTTGCACCCGCCTACACTCCGGTCAGTAGCTAGCCACCCCCTCCCCTTGTCTTCATCCTTTATTTCTTCACATCCCCCAACCATCTTCCCCTATATATACCCCCTACACCTCAATTCCCCCTATTTTATACCATTCAAAAACTTTCCCCAGCCATCTTTACACTACTACTTCAGTCACCGCCATCGCATCGTGCCACCATTGCCGTACCTTCTCTTCCTCTTCCCTACATTAACCTCCACTGAATGAGACCTTCCCCCGACCCTAAATCCCCTTCGTCTCCTCTCCCCACTTGTGTAAAGTGGGTAGCTCTGGCTACCCTTTTACACCCATCTCCACCACCTGTTCCGCCTTGCGCGCCACTACTACAGCAACCACCATCTCCACTACCTCCCTTCTTGCCTAAGAAACATTCCCATACTTTCCTACACCACCATTTCCCCTTTCCTTCCCCTCCTTCCACCTCCTTTTCTCACCTTTCCTCTAGGCCACCACCACAACTATAGTTTGTGCTGCTACCATAGACACCACCACCACCACGACGACCCCCCTTTGAGCCAGAAACCTTACCACAAAAGAAAACCTAGCTTCCCTCCTCTTTTCCAACCCTAAAACCTCTCTTTTTCAATCACCACTAGCACCACCATTGTGTGCCACCGTCGCTGCCCTTGCCTGCTATCCCCTTTCTAGTTGTTCCCTGAACCCTTGTATCTATTTAGTATATTTTATTTTAAATATTTTGCTATTATTAACCTTATTATTATTATTACTAATATTTAGTTAGAGAAATAAAAGAAAAAGGAAAAAAGACTATGAAGAAGGTTAAATAATTAGAGTTCCATTTCTTGTAGGTTGTGAACCAAACTCTTCCTGTGAGGAGGCACAAGATTTATGCTCCAAGTCTAGAGTTCTATTAGGTAAAGGTATGGTTAAGGCTTGGGTTTTCTATGATTTATGTGCTCATGGGTGTAATGATATTTTTTGTTTATTTATATGTAAATGTGGACTAAATATGTCTGTAGTGAAGCTTTCCTTGTAAGGAGCTAAGGTTGCTTATGATTTATGATATATGTAATATGCATGATATGACTTGTTAAGTATGATATGCTCTTATGTATGGTAGATGTCATGGTATGACATGCATTCTTAGAGGCCTTAGGAGGACTTGAGTGGTTATGGGGATCTAAAATATATAAAGATCATGGAGTGAGTAAGGAGAAGTGGGGAAAAAGCCTAATTCTATTATGACATATGGGTGGTAAAATAAAGAAAGGAAATAATAAAATGAAGGGTTAGAGTAAAATCTTGCATGGGAAGTGGGAGCCTTTCATGAGGTGTTTAGTCTTTTCATAGGGGATAATTTTATGTGGAAAAATTTAGCTTGAGGTTTAAACATGGGGAGGAAAGAGTATTTTGGATGATTGGAGTGTTTGGAAAGCAGATAGTACTATGTTTTTAGGGGAAAACCCTAGGTATAGGGGTATTATGGAGATTTAAAGAGGTTGGTTGGATTTTGGATTGTGATTAGGAGTGATCCATATAAAGGTGAGTGTTAAGTGAAAAGTAGGGTGCAATTTGTGTGTGAAGGGAAGGTGTAATAGAAAAGAGAAATATTAGGGTGTTGGGGTGACCATCTAGGGTTCTTTGTCACATGTGGAAGTTGGAGGGTAAGGTTATGATGTTTAGAGTGGATTGAGTGGAGTAATGGTGTTGGATTCAAAGGTAAATATGAGCTATATAGGAAAAAGAGAGGTTAGGACTACATAGGCCAGATTAGGGTTTGAAGGGGAAACCCAGGTAAGCAATAGTGAGCTTAGGTGGAGAAATGAGAAATTAGGCCTTGACCTACTTGTGTGGAGACTTTTGGATTCATGGTGAGTAGGGTTGAAGGTGAAAAGAGGTCTTAGAGTCTTGGGAATTGTAGAGGTCCCAAGATATGGGACCGGTTTTGATGAGGAGAAAACACTCAAGAATTAGCCTTCATAATTATGAAACCAATTATTCTAAATTTGAAAAGGATCAAATTTAAAGACAAATGGATGGTTACATTGCTAGAAACGTACCAAAAAAGCTACTAGGCATGTACGTGCAAGTACATGGCATGCATGGAATGTATGACCACGTGCATGGGGAGGAAATATGCAACTTGGTTATGTGAAATTATTAAGTTAGCTAATTAGTTAATTAAGTATTAGGGTTGGATATTAGCTAGAGCATAAAGTTAGTATAAAATAGCATAAAATTAGCATAAAGTAGAATAATATCTTTTAGCTTGGTATCTTTTTGAATTATGCTTTTTAGCTAAATGGTAGGTTGGCTATATAAGCTATTGAAGTCATGATTATGTAGAAGTTGATGATCAAATATTGATGTTAAATGTAATTTGAATTATGTGTGAGTTCAATTCAAGTTAATCGAATCTGTGTGAATGATTAATCATGAAAACCGTAATCTCTTTTTCTATGTGAATTAGAGATTAAATACTATCCTTTCTACTCACCATAATCCACATTTTTCTTTCCATACTTATCATATTAATTCCAACAAAATTGAAGCCTAAATTGAAACCCTAAACCGGTACCATCATTCGAAACCCTAACCCTTTCATTCAAACGATAGCATAGCCCTTACCCTAAAATTTAAAGCTAAACCCTAACCCTAATCCATGAAATCATATTCCATTAAACCCTAACATTTGAATCACCATTATCATCAACATATCATTATCGAATCCATATCAAAATTAACTCATCTTATTCAACCATCATCATTAATTATCACCAAATCATAACCATACTATTCGATTAATCACCATCATCACTCCATCCTATTCAAACACTTTAACCCTAATTCACCGTCATTGAACATTTATCTTATTAATATTAACATTATCAAGACTTAATCTCTAATAAATGAGAATCCCATCCTCCCACACACATCAATTTTGGTATCGAAGCCTTAGGTTAGAACTATTGCAATCAAGATTCAATCTTTCTTTTAAGATCCTTTAAGATTCTTTAATAAAGTATCCCATCTTCAAGATTCTCCAAGAATTCATCAATAAAATACAAAAGGGTTGAGCATTTAAGGGAGTGTTTGGGAGAACAATATTTGGTTGGTGAAGAAAGAAGATGGAGAACCAAGGAGGAGACTTGCGAGATATTCTTATGACCTTGATGGATGAAATCAAGGAGGTAAAATTACATGTAGGGAGGATAGAATCTTCCCAAACTCACGAGTCACATGTGCAACCACAAAACCGAAGGGAACAAATAGAGGATGACCACATGAGAAGGGCACAAAGCTGAGTGGGAGAAGAAGAAGAGAGTATGGGAAATTATGTAAGAGCATGTGACACCTTGAGAAAACCCTATGATGATGTGGAAAAGGAATCCGCTTTGATCTATCCGACTTTGAAAGTAATCTCAATATAAAATATTTTCTCGAATGGTTGCAAATTGTTGAATCTATTTTCTAGTATGAAGAAATTGATGATGAGAAGATGTGCCAAATAACGATATTCAAGTTTAAGAAATTTGCTATAGTGTGGTATAATAATTTGAAAAGGATAAGGGAGAGAGAAGGAAAATATAAAAATTAGGCCATGGGAAAAATTTAAAAACACTTGAAGAAGAAATTTGTGCCTTAGTAATATGAGCAAGAAAATTTTATAAAAATGACTACGTTGAGGCAAGGTTGCTAGGAGTGGAGGAATAAATTCAAGAGTTCAATAGGTTAGCTCTAATATGTGATGTCTAAGAAATAGAAGAGCAAAGGTGTGCACGATTCATCAGGGGGTTTAAATATGAATCTTTAAGAGAAGGTAGAGGTGTATCTTTATGAAGTGTTTGAAGGCCTAGCCAAGTTAGTAATCAAATTTGAGAAATAGTTGAAGAGAACAAAGCCACCAAATAGGTCAACCAATAATCCATATGGTTCCACTTTTAAGGGTGTGTGAAAGCCACCAATTTCTCAAGACACAAACCAAGACAATGTTAGAAGGTTCACACATGAAGAAAAGGTAAGGATCAAGTGGTTGATAAGTTGAAGAAGTAATGCTTCAAGTGTAGAGGTTATGGCCACTTTTCTCCAGTTTATCCAAACTAAAGGGCATTGAATTTGATGGAGATAGCAAGTATGGAGGCTTGTGAAGAGAATGAAGACCTTGGTGAAGACTTTGAAGAAGAAAATGATATCTTAGAGGATGCTTTGGAAGAAGGACAAGTGGATTTCTATTACAAAGGGTGATCCAAGTACAACAATAACCTTTACTTACTCAATAGGAGAAGATTTTCAAGGCCAAGTACAAAATTGGTGATAAAGTGTGTGAAGAAATCATTGATAGTAGCTCATGAAAAGATGTTTCTAGTGAGAAGATGGTGAACAATATCAGTTTGGAAAACATGGGTCATCCAATACCATATTCACTACAATGGATTTACAAAGATAAAGGTGTAAGGGTAACCAAAAAACTCTTATCTCTTTTAAGATAGGAAATTATTTTGATGATGTTTTATGCAATATTTTGCCTATGGATACTTGTCACAAATTTTTTGAGGAGGTCATGGCAATTTGATAGGAAATTTGTGCATGATGGGTCCTTAATGAGTATGTGGTATGAGGGGGACCAAAGAAGTTTAGGCTAAGACCTAATATAGATGGAGAGGATTCTATTTTTAGGAATGAAAAGGGGGAAGGAACCGAGAGCATGCAGGAAAAAGAAGAAGATGTTGAGTGTAGGAGGGTAAGAAAGAAGAGTAGCATAGAGATGTTGATCCTTAAGGAGTTAGAGATGAATATAACAATAAAAGATGAGAATATATGCTATTCATTAGTGGTAAAAGGAGGTCCAATGGGGGGGGGAGAATGATAATATGGATCTAAAATTGTAACAAGTGTTGAAAGAGTATGCCCATGGTTTTCAGGATGAGTTGCCAAGTGGCTACCTCCATTGAGAGGTATTGAGCACACTATTAATCTTATGAAATGATTCCTATTACCAAACAAACTAGCTTATAGATGTAATCTGGAGGAGGCTAAGGAGCTATAGAGATAACTACAAGGGTTGTTAGACCAAGGTTATACTCAGGAGAATATGAGTCCATGTGGAGTTTCAGCTTTGTTGGTGGAGGATGTGTATTGATTTGAGAGCAATCAACAAAATCACAATCAAATACATATTTTTGATGCCAAGATTGGTTGACATGTTGGATGAGTTGCATGGTTCAAAGGTGTTCTCAAAGATTAATCATATGAGCGGCTATCATTAAATGAGAATAAGGGAAGGAGACGAGTGGAAGATAACCTTCAAGACTAAGTGTGGGTTGTATAAGTGGTTTGTAATGCCATATAGGCTATATAATGCACCAAGGTCCTTCATAAGGTTGATGATTGAGGTACTTAGACCATTCCTTAGAGTTTTTGTTGTTGTTTACCTTGATGATATCTTGGTATATAGAAAGAGTGAGTTCGAGCACATACAACACTTAAATAGGATATTTGAGAAGCTTAGGGAGGTGAAGCTCTATGGTAAGATGGATAAATGTGATTTCATGATGGATAGGAAGATTTTTTTTGGTTATCTTATGAGTGGTGATCGTATTAGAGTTGATCTGTCAAAGGTGGAAGCTACAAAAATGTGGCACATTCCTACTAATGTCCATGAAGTTTAAAGTTTCCATGGGTTGACCTCATTCTATAGGAGGTTCCTCAAAGACTTCTCTACCATTGCAGCACCTATCACACAACTAATGAAGAAAGGAGAGTTCCATTAGAATTATCAAGTAACAAAGGCTTTTGAAGACTTGAAGACAAAGCTCTAAAATGCACCGCTATTATCTTTATCTTTTTCCATAAATTAATTGAAGTAACATGTGATGCTAGTGGTGTAGGCATTGGGGTGTGCTTTCAAAAGAAAGGAAACCAATTACTTTCTTTAGTGAAAATTTGATTGGTACAAGAATCAACTATTTGAACTATAATAAGGAGTTCTATGCTATTGTGTGCTATTTGAAGACATAGAGTCATTACTTGAGACCCAAGCCTTTCATACTTCATTTGGATAATGAGAGTTTGAAGTATCTACATGATCAAGATAAGTTGAGTCCAAGACATTCTAAGTGGATAAGCTTCTTGAAGACATTTGTGTTTTCTACCAGACATGTGGATGGAAAAGAGAATGTTGTGGCGGATGCATTATCTAGGAGGACCATGGTACTTACCATAATGGATACATTGATTTTGGGGTTCATGATAGCATATAATATTAATGCATATATGTCGATTGATATGGTACCAAAGAAGAAGTTGAAGTGAAGAGTTATGATGCACAAGAGAGAGTGGAGTTCTTTCAAAAACCTCATCAACAAATCAAGTACAATATTGAGAATGCAAATAAAGTATACAAGACAAGAGTAAACAAGTATAGGAGTCAACATGTTTTTCAATTGGTAGATTTGGTATGGTTACACTTGAAGAAGGAGAGATTTCCTAATCTAAGGAAACACAAGCTTATGCCAAGGACGGATGGTCCTTTCAAACTACTTTGAAAGTTTGGAGAAAGTACATACGTGCTAGATTTGCCAGATTCATATGGTAAGGTATCAAGGACGTTTAATGATGGAGATATTAACCCTTATTATGGCGATGCAAATTGTAAGGCAAATTCAAATCTAAAAGGGGAGAATGATGTAGGACAAACACTCAAGAATTGGCTTTCATAATTATGGAACCAATTATTCTACATTTGGAAAGGATCTCCCACAAATTTGAAGACAAACAGATGGCTATGTTGCTAAAAACATACCAAACAAACTACTAGGCGTCTACTTGCATGTGCATAGAATGCATGTGTATAACCATGTGCATGGGGAGGAAATATTCATCTTGGTTATGTGAAATTATTAATTTAGCTAATTAATTAATGAAGTAGTAGGGTTGGATATTAGCTAGAGCATAAAGTAGCATAATATATTTTAGCTTGGTATCTTTTTTAATTATGTTTTTTAGCTAAATGGTAGGTTGGATACATAAGCTATTGAAGTCACGATTATGTAGAAGTTGATGATCAAATGTTGAAGTTGATTGCAATTTGATTTATGTGTGATTTCAATTCAAGTTAATCGAATCTGTATGAATAATTAGTCTTGAAAACCTTAATATCTTTGTTTTTGTGAATTATAGATTATGTCCTATCCATCTCCATAATCCACATTTTTCTATCCATCATTATCATCCAAATTCCACCCAAATTGAAGCTTAAATTGAAACCCTAAACCAGCACCATCATTTGAAACCTTAACCCTTCCATTCAAGCCATAACATAATCCTAACCCTAAAATTTGAAGCTAAACCCTAACCCATGAAACCATCTTCCATTAAACCCTAACATTCAAATCACCATCATCATCAACATATCATTGTTGAATCCATATCATAATTAACTCATCTTATTTGAACCATCATCATTAATTTCCATCATCACAGAATCATAACCATACTATTTGATTCATCACCATCTTCACTCCATCCTATTCGAACACTTTAATCCTAATTCACCATCACCTAACCTTTATCTTATCAGTATTAACATAACTGAGTCTTAATCTCACATAATTGAGAATCCCATCCTCCTACACACATTAGGTTCATTCAGGTAGACTAGGGTGGAAGAGTGATAGTGAGTCGGGAAAGTCCATTGGAGGCATGCATATCTGGTTGGGATTTTCTTATTGAATAAGAAATGAATAAGACACCACTTAAAGTGGAAGTCTATTGAACTGGGCTTAGACTAATCCATCAGCAAGAAAAGTGGTTAGGAGCATTTTTTTCCCGGAGATTGATCCATCAATGAATAATAGTGGTCAGGTGTATTTTATCCTAGAGTGTGTTCTAATCCACCAGCTATAATAGTGGGGGATCCTGAGTTCAATAAACCAAACCTTAGATGATAAAAAATCATAAGTAAAGAACTAATCACTTATAGTGGAACACCATGTGAGTCAGGGCCATACTGATCCACTTGGGAGAATAGTGGTTAGGAGCATTTTTCCTTGAGGATCGATCCACCGGCACATAATAGTGGCTAGGAGTGTTCTACCCTGGAGTGTATTTCCAATACACAGGCTATAATAGTGGGGTTCCCATACTCACGTAGATATAATTTAAGAGATGTGGAAAGATCAAATTAATGGCCTAAATTCTAATAATGGTGATTAATATGATTAACTTACTACTTACATTATCTACCTTTTTCATGTTATGCTGTGTCTTGGCCATATAGCTACCTTACTCAGTACGTAGCGTATTGATCATCCCTTTCATAGGTGCTACTCATTCCCACAAGTAGTGACCCCTCTTGAGTCAATGTAGGTAGAAGGTGTTGCCCTTCAGGATTTCGATGTGTATAATACCTTGGGTGGGGCAGAGTGATGACCTGATGTACCTTTTGTGGGGTCCAAGAGGGTGTTCTTTATAAATGCTATTTTTTATTTTTCTTATCATTTTATTTCCCCATAGTGGGTGTTGTTTATACTTTATTTCCATTCTATATTAACACTGACCATAATGCACTCTAGTTTTATTTATGAATGTTGAACTATTATGGTTTTTATTGATCAATCGTGTAAATAATTTTAGTACCTTTAGCATTGTGCTTAGTATGAGATTGGCCATGGGGCAACCTTGTACTGATCACGTCGGCAGCACCCCCTATTTTTAGTGCATGGTTTTCTATAACAAACAAAAATTTTTAATTGTAAATTTTGGGAGTGTTACACTAATTATATTAAATTTATTATTATTTAAAAAGTTAAAATAATTTTGTTTATCTTCTTTAATTACTCTCTAATTTCATAAAAATTTCTTTATTTTTATATGTGTTTGAAGTATTGTCATGACCATTAATTATTGTTATTATATAATAAAAAATGAAAATAACTTTTTCTAACTATTTATATCTTATATTATTTGTATTATTTATCTTATTTTTAGTAACAAATATTAATTAAATCTAACCACATCACTAAAAAAATAAAAATTACATATCACCAATTTTTAATTCTACTAACATGCTACTTCTAAAAACACATACACATACTAAGATGATATCGTATATATTAGTTATCAGCCATCAACTAAAATATTTATTATACTCTAACATACTAATATTTTTTCTAATATAACATGCATAGTAATAACAATATATAATATATAATCTAATTATACAAATAATCTAACTATAATAATCTAATAACGCTATTATACAAAATCTAATTAATCATTTATACAAAACCAAACTACAATAATCTAATAATCCAATTATATAAAATCTAATTAAAATATGTAATAAACCAATCAAACCCTAACTATAATAATCTAATTTAGAAATTATTTCTATTTAAATAATATAAAAATATTACCATAAAATAAACAAATACTCAATAAGTATACAAAATTAATACTATAGGGGTGCTTGGCAGTACTTGGTGGAAGAGTTACAGTGGTCAGAAATGGTTTAGTGGTGGTCCTCCAATTACACCTAAAAAATCATTATTAGATAACCATAAACCAAAAATACATAAGAAATGGAAATTATAAGCATGCAAACCTTCGAAGATCAAACAAATGGAGGAGAAGGATGAAAAATAACTATAACATCTTGTCCCAAAGTTCTTCAAAATGTATTTAAAATTATGTTGATATAAAAAAGATTAGTTTTGATTTTGGATTCGGCTTGAAATTCTAATAAAAATATGAATTTAAGACATACCAATCGACTGGTGCACTGAGTAATTGATATTCTTGTTCTCGATAAACCAATAGACTGGTTTGCCCAAACTGATCGACCAGTTGTCCTAGGACTTCAAATCTATTTTTAATTTTGATTCAAATATCTCTCTAATGCTTATGAAAACTTTCTATTAGAGTCCAATTATGCTAATTTGCATGTTTTAGTGTTCTAGGATTATTTTCACATTATTTAGATCATTACATAATTTTAATTAGCCAATTTTTTTTCCCAAAAGGCACTTTTAAGGCAAGCCTCACCTTTTTCACTTCTCCCTCACTTATCCTTCTATATTCTAGTAGCTGGGGGTGAAAGATTGAATTTGTGCACCATCTCTTGACTTACCAACCCATTTTTATGATCATTAGTGACTGCACTCAACCCTTCACCACCCCATCAATTCAGTTCTCACTTCTTGGTTACCCCCACTCAACTTTACTAGTCTCATCTCCCTCTCTCCTATGAATGTTAACCCAAAGTTACCTCTAAACCTTTCATTTATAACCCATTTTCATTTCTCACTTATTTTTATTGCACTCTTCTCCCTTTTCTTTGTGGAAAATTTCTCCAAGTGTTGAACATCCCTTCATTTTCCCTCTTCTCCTCTCTACTGAGAAAAAATAGAAATTTGCTCTTATTTTCTCCCCTTTTGGTGCGAGCATTACATTCCTTTTTTTTCTTCTAATCTTGGCTTTAGTTCTCTCTTACTTTCCTTAAACAAGGAAGAATTAAGGTTGAGAAAGGTGGTAATATATATTTGATTTTCTAAAACGACCATAGTTTCATGTCGCAAATGACCCAAAAACCGTAAAATTGCAGCCAATACGCAATTGCGGTACTGATATTTCATTGTATGTAGAGAGAAGTTGGTAAAAAAATAAAAATAAATGAGATATAAATCATGCTATCATGTATCATACGAAATGTCATAGTTTAATTTAATACACGTGGCAATGAAAGAAAGATTAATAGGAAAAAATTGATTGGGTGGTGTATATATCAAAGCACCCCTCTCCAAAAAACATATCACACACACACATGTAGACACATTTCAGACCTTTACTATAAACATTATGTAACTCACCTTTCCAACAAGAATTATCTTCTAAGAGTTCTTTTTAGTAACAATTTCAATTTGTATGAAGTCTTTTGCTTGTGGCCTACATTTGAAGTTTACTACATTTACCTGTAAATTCAAAAATTCATAAAAATCATTTTTGTAACACTACTCTTGAATATAAAAACTAAAGAAAGGGAGTCATCACAAAAGAAATAAGATATCTGCATGTAGAAGTGTGATATGTTTCTATTTAATTCTAACTAAAAGTGGTCTTGGTTAGAATTAAACCAAACAAAGCCTAATTTTTCCCCAACCAAAATGGTTAAGCACCATCTTCAATCAGCCTTTACTATGTCTGATTTTATTTGAGTGTAAGTTATCCCATATAAGTTATTATAAGCTTTAAACATAAAAATTGTTAACCTCTAAAGTCAACTTGTAAGAAGGGGCTTCCACAAGTATAAGTGGGGATTACAAAGCATCAAAAGTAGTCATGATTCTACATAATGGCAGGCTAGAAACTTTCCTTTTCCCTTTTTTCCTTGTAGATATTCTACAGGATGTGCTGGCACTGTAGGATGCAAAAAGGGTGGAATTGATGGTGGCTTGTGTAAGGTGGAAAAGGTGGTAGGAGGAGGTATTTTTTTAAGCTAGGCATGGTAGTGTGGACGTGCATTTTATCCTGCAAAAGTCTTAAAGGTGGGGTCCAAGGGGAGGAAAAAATGTGGTTGAATATTGTCTGTAAAGTGGCTTGAATGATGACATCAAAAATGTCTTGAAAATTGGCTAAAAATATGGATGCAAGTTTAGAGTGGCTTAGGGGGAAGTTTGCATAGCTCATGCATGGCTGTTTTATTAAATAAAAAGGTGGTAGATTTGGGTTGTGTTTGTTTACATATAGTGAGCACAAAAAAAAAAGAATGGGGTTAGGAAGGGAAAGTTGATGGGAGAATAGTTCATTGGAAACCTTCCCAAATTAAAATAATTTTGGGGTCGTCTAATTTGGGAAGAAGGTTAGTTAAAATGGAATTATTTGAAGGGGATGCTCCTCCATCACTTTATCAGCATAATTGAAGTGTAAGATGATGTAGTAGTTGAGATGATTTTGTAGAAGAGCTAGAAGAGGCTTGGAACCATCTTGGATAATATAATCATGGCTAGCAAATATACAAATATGGGTGAATAACTGCTCCCTTTTCATCTAAATTTATAATTCTCATTTAAGTAAAGGGCAGAATAGTTTTTTGTCCTTACTTTTCCTCTCTATCCATCCCCCTCCCCGATGTTGTTACTTTCCATTAATTTTTTTCGGAATCAAAATGATATTATCAAATAAATCATGATTATGTTTTGAGTACTATAAAATAGATTAAAAAATAAATAAATAAAAAGCATATACACGAATGATCTCGTATAAAAGTACAAAATGACCACCATTGACACCAAAGTAACAAGCTTACTAGCATGTAATAAAAAGAGGCACATGTATTGGGCCCTTAGAAAAATATACATGTTCAATGGTAATAGAACCACAAGTAATTGGGTAGTTAGAAAAACTCCAACAATACTAACAGTTTATTATTAATGTTGACAAAAGACATCTAAAGTCCAATAATAAGGCATACAAAAGGGCTAAATGCAAAAGGCAACTCAATGATAAAATTAAAAGAAAAATGTAGTGAATATCACCAAAAGCCAAGGAAAAACTAACACCTCAATGCATTACTATAGCTACATGAGGAGTACCGAACAACAAAGAACAAGCAACACAAATATTCAACCATCAAAAATTTTAGAAAAAATATTCAACCATATACAATTTTAGACCTAACACAAAATTTTTTGTTGAAATATTCAACAATCCAAAAGGTTAATGCTATATTATATGTCCCACACACTCTACATTTATGACCTTCCATTGATACTCCAAGAAGCACCCTCAAATCTTTAGGATTCCTTGTAAGATAAAATTAAGTTGTATCAAAATGGCATTCTTACAAGGAATCCTAAATATTTGAGGGTACTTCTTGGAGTTTGATACCTTTGAATTGGTGCCAAAATATTGAATGGTGAATATGAAGATTCTTTTTTCTAGAGTTTGCAATTTTATTACCTCACCTCTCAATACTAGCATCTAATACATTATAGCATTTCTCAAAGAATGCATATGTATGAAATGTTCTATTACACTTGTTTCTTTTTCTCACCTAAAAATTTAAATTGCTTGAAGTAACATTATATCCATCTAAAGTTGAAAAATCAAGAATAGGATGAGAATAGTTGTTGATGTCAAATGAAGTAAACCTTTTAATTTAAACTTTGATTTAAAAATCATCTAATGTATGTCATTAATTAATCCTTTGAGCTACCTAAATTTCAATGATGTTATGCATCACACCTTCTCCTTGCTTGATTTTTTACCACTACTTAAGCATCATGTTTTAATGCTCTATCTTTCACATAAGGCTCAATCATTTTTTGGATACAAGATAATGGACTTGTTTCTCTAGTCAACAACTATGGGATGAACCTCAAACCAAAAAAAATTAATTTCAATAATATTAAACAAAACTAACTAAATGAACCAAAATTGATAAATAGATTTGAAGCAATGTAATCATAATAGTAGGAAAATTTTAATACACACCTTGATAAACTTATCCCATGCTCCATCCTCAACTACTCATTTATATTAAATTCCATTCTACACAAAATCACTATTCGATACTTTTTCAATAACAACATAAATCGGTGTAACCAAACTAAATTATTTCTAAGAATCCAATTCCGATTAATTTCACACAAAGTTTTCAAATTGATACTTCTAACATGAAATTAGATACATTTTAAAGCATAATGTAAATTCAATTTATCTAAAATAGCTTAATCGGATAAAACTGACAAATCTGGATATAGCCGGGTCACAAATCCAATTTCATAAATCAACCATAACCAATACAATTAACCATTCCAAATCACTCATACAACACACACACACACACACACACACACACACACACACACACACACACACACACACACACACACACACACACATATATATATATACACTTAAACAACTAAATTATCTTATCATAAGCTAATTCACTTAAAATTAATCAAAACCAAAGTTAGGGTTTGAGTATTTATACCAAACGAATTGCTGCGAAATTCGAGGGAGTAAGGGGTGCTAGAGCATTGCCGGTGGTCAAGGACCACTCACCGGTGACGAGCGGCACTAGAGGCGGACGGGCCATGGCACGCCGTGGCTGGCCTCCTGCGTTGTTGATGGCTGTTGTTGCTGCTCCGTTGCTACTCCACTGGAGGAGGACAACGACGAGCTATAGCAGATGTGGTGGTGTGCTCGAGCGGGGGTGGCTGGTATGGCGGTGCGGCCTTGGTTCAAGGTGCAGAGCATGAGTCGTCCAGGATCCAAGGTCGGGGGTCGGGGGTCAGGGGACGGGGGTTGGGGGCCGAAAATTAGAAACATTAAAGGGCGGGGGTAGCAGCCTAGCAGGCACGCGGGAGTGAATTTTTTTTTTAAGAAATTTTAAGGAATTGAGGGGTTTAAGTATTTTTTTTATTATATTTTATTTTTTGGGATTTTAGAGATTTGAAAAAAATTATTATAAAACATATATATATGTATATATGGATTTTGAACATTTTTAGCAACCAATAAATTAATGATTAACGATTAAAAATTATATTTGTCACAATAAATGATTTTACTAATTTAAAGAGATTTTATAATAAAAAATAATTTATTTTTGCTAATGACATATAACTCCATAACAAAGTCGTAATCACACAACGAAATTATAATAGGAAACAAATTTATAATATTAAAATAAAAACACACAATAAAAATGGAAATATATTTTAAATAAAAATCATATAGCTTGTGGAAAAAGAAATAAAATATCAAAATAATAATTAAAAGAAATTGGAAAATATATAAATCAAATTCTAAGGAATTGTAAAAAAATTAAATAATTTTCGTAAATGGAAATATATTTTTAAATAGAAACGAAGATCATATGAATTTCATAAAAGTCGTAAATTGTGTATGAATTTTTCCAGAATAATCCACAACTTTACTAATACCAACAGATATATGAGTGGGTATTAGTTTTGTTGGTACAATGTTACTAATACCCACAGATATAAAAGTAGGCAAAAGATCTGTAGGCATAACATACTATTACCAATAGATAAAAATTTTCTATAGGGAAAACTTTCTTCATTGCCCACAAAAAAAATATATGTTGGTATTAGTAACTTTTGCCAACAAAAAAAATATCTGTGACTAAATTTCTTTTGGCACAAGTCATAAATTTTGTAGTGTTGCTTAACCCGTACATGTTGATTTGTGCTAGTAATTAATTAAATCTATTTGGCCATACAAACTTGATGATTCAAAACAAACTCTAATAAAAGTAACCATAGAGCAACTAATTTATAATCACTATGGAGATGGAAGGTAAGAATATGAGGTAACTCATTCTGAATATTGTTATCCACAAGAGTACTCCCATCCTAAAGCTGGTTCTTAGTATATATGAAGTAATACTTATATATTGGGATCCTTTCCATGTTATGTGTCTCAACCTTCAAATTATCAATAGTACTAGGACTCTCGATCTCCAATGTGATGGTATTTCCATTGAAGGTCTGAAGAAGTATCTACATTCCACCATGGAGATGTAATACAAGGTGAAAGGGTAAAATCATTCTGAGTGTTATAATCCTCAATCATTCACCCATCTTATAGAAACTTACTACAAAAGATCAACCTCTTTAGGTTAGGTTGGGCGTTCTCCTTATTTGGAATCATGATCTTGATTTTGGTGGTGGTGTTGGAGCTCTCCAAATCTAATATTACCATATTTCCTATGAGAATATTGACTAAATTTTGCATCCCCCCTTGGAGGTGGTCAACCAAGAGAAGTGTGGACTCCTTTTGGATGTTGTAATATGGAAGGTATTATCCATCCTCAAGCTTCTATACTAAAAAAAAAGATTAAGCTCTGCTATTTTGGGGGTGATCCTATCTTTGTATTCAATAATAACCTTAACATTATTTTAAGTCTCTGATTCTCATCTTCAAGGGTGATGATCTTCCCTATTAGAGTTTTCACATAGATTTACATCCCACCAAGAAGGAGGAGGACCAAGTGAATGGTAGATTCCTTATAGATAATGTAATTGGATACTGTAGAAACTATAGAAGATCTAACTTGACTATTATGTATGAATTCACTTCTTATCCTTGATTTAGGCTTAATGTGGACAATGGTGTTATGGTTTCGTGTCAATGGTAATTGTCTTCTTGATTAGGTTCATCACTAAAATGTGCGTACCTCCACAGAGATAGAGCACCAATTAAATTCCTTTAAGATGGCGTGGTTGGAAAATATACGGCCATACTTTATTTGCTTTCCATTGAACATCAGCCTCTGCTAGTTTAGAAGAATTCCTTCCTTGTCCCAAATCTTAGCCTTGATGCAGTTAAAGGTGTCAGAGTTATCGATCTTCAGCTGATCTAGCAGAGATCCTATCTTTGTCCAAGATCTTCAACTGTTAAAAATTGTGTCAGAGCTTTATACTTCAATGGTGATGGTTTTCCCATTTACCATTTTCATAACGATTTGCAATCCACACAAATACCAGACTAAGTGTAGGGTAGATTCCTTCTGGATATTATAGTTTGATAGGTTAAAACTATCTTCAACAACTTTTCTAATGAAGATCAGCCTCTACTAATTTGAAGGAAATTCCACCAAATCCCACATCTGATCCTTAATGTTGTTTATAATGTTGAAGTTCTTGACCAAAAGGGTAAAAGTCCTCCTAATCGGTGCCTTCACAAATACCTACAAACCCCTAATAAGAAGAAGCATCAAGTGGATGGTGGTTTCCTTTTGGAGAATGTAGTTAATAAATGTACGACCATCCTTAAGCTACTTTTGACCAAATCTTGACCCCTATTAGTGTAGATAAATTCCTTAATTTTTCTAGATATTTACCTTGATATGGCTTATGGTGTCGTGGGTCTCAAAATTAAGAGTGAGGGTGTTTCCTATGTGGATCTTAACGAAGATCTATAAATGACAATGATAAAAAAATCTAATTACATAGTTACTAAAATCTCAATAATGATTGGAACCATAATCAAATGAAAATGAGAGATGATTTAACTCCTCACAATCAATCAAAGAAATAAGAATTAGAACATGAAAGTTCTTTGATTAATTAAAATCATCAAAAAGTTCACTAGCAAAAAGGAGCGTCATGTTCTAATTATAATTTGTTTAATTTATTGTGAGTATTTGAATCATTTATTAAGATTGTATCATTATTGAACCAATATTAATTACTTTTTTATTCAATATAAAAGTATGGTTTTGTTTTTATTTCATCTTCATAATTTGTAGATCTTTGTTAAGTCCCTCATAAGAATCACCATCACTCTTAAGGAAGATAACTCTGGCACCATCAACAACATTGAGGCTAAGATTCATGGCAAGGAAGGAAATCCTCCAAACTAATAGAGGTAGATATTCAGTGGAAAGAAAATTGAGGATGGTATTATTATTTTCCACTACAACATCTAAAAGTAACCCACCCTCCCCTCCTTAAATTGGTGCGCGATCTCTATAGAGGTAAGCACATCTTAGTGAAGACCTAATTTTGAAGAAAATTATCCTTGAGGTCAAGAGCCCTAACACCATTGCCCATATTAAGGCTTAAATCTAAAATAATTAGAGTATATTAGTTGGGGTAGATCTTCGCTGGAAAACAACCAATTACAAAATCCTAAGGGAGTCTACCCTTCACTTGGTCCTCCTCCTTCATGGTGAGATGTAAATATTTTTAAAACCTAAACTGGGAAGACCATCACCCTTGAAGGTTAGAGATATGAGACTAACACTAACAATATAGCTAATATTGAAGAAACAGATAAGACCTCTCCCAGACTAGTAGAGGTTGATATTCTTTGTATAGAATCTTGAGGACGAATAGTACCTTACCAATTACAACATCATTAACATCAATAAAAAGATTTAAGATAAGGAGAAGGTCCAACATGAGCTATAGAAGTTGATCTTCTCTCGTAAGATGCTTAAAGATAGGTAAACACATGTGGATTGTAACTTTTAGAAGTTGTTGACCCTTTCACCATGTGTTGGGTTTTTGTAGTGGAATGTAGATATTTGTTTATACATTGATTAGAAAGACCATCACCTTAAAAGTGGAGAGTTATAATACTAATAATAATTTAAAGGCAAAGATACATAACAAGGAAAACATCCCAATGTATCAGCAGTTTTTGATACATGCTTGGAAGTAGCTTTAGGATGGGATAGCTCGGTAGGATTATAATATTCACAAGGTGTTGACCCTTCACCTTTCTCTCCTTCTACTTAGGTGATATGTATTCCTCTTTGTCAATGCTTGTTTTTGTTTTGCTAGATTAGGGAGACAGATGTATTCAATTATTTACTAGCACAAATCAACCTCTACATATGAGACAAAATGCCCTCCTTATCTTGAATCTTGGAATTCACATTATCGTTTGTGTCTCATCTACCCACATAAAGTGTTCATCTTTTCTATGAGGATCTAGAAAAAAAATTTGCATCCCAAGGCGGAGGTGGAGGACCAAGTGGTAGGTACACTTATTTTGGATGTTGTAATCAGTGAGGGTATGTCCATCTTCAAGCTACTTTCCAATAATCATAACCCTCTATTGGTATGGAAGAGATCTTTCCCTTGTATTAGATCTTGGATTTAATGTTATGAGTAGTGTCAGAACTCTTAATTTCAAGGGTTATGGTCTTCCCTATTTGGGCTTTGGTAAAGATTTTCATTCCAATCAAAGTCGGAGGACCAAGTGGTGGGTAGATTCATCATCGATATTCTGGTAGGTTAGGGTAAAACTCCTCACGATCGGTGTCCTCACAAAGATGTCCATATCCCCACAATCAAGGAGCCCCAAGTGGATGGTGTATTACATTTGGAAATTATAGTCGACAAAGGTACGACCATCCTCAAGCTACTTTCCACCAAAGATCAACCTCTACTAGTCTGGATTCACTCCTTCATTTTTCCCATATCTTAGCCTTGACATTGTCAATGGTGTCGGAGCTTTCGTGATCAAGAGTGAGGGGGTTTCCTATGTGGGTATTAATGAAGATCTATAAATTTTGAAAAGATAATAAAAACAAAATCACATACTAACTAAAATCCTAATTAAGATTGGAACCATAGTTGAATGATGCCTAGAGATGATTTAACTATTCACAATAAATCAACAAAATAATAATTAGAACATGAAAGTTTTTTAACTAAATGAAAAGGTTAAACATTTTTCTAGGGAGAAGTAGAATCATGTTTTAATTGGTATTTCTTTAATTGATTGTGAGAATTTGAATCATTTACTAGGATCATCTGATAACCGAACCAGTGTTAATTAATTTTTTAGTCAATATCAAATTAGATTTTTTCTTTCATCTTCATCATTTGTATATTTTTATAGGACCCTCACATGAAATACCATCACTCTTGAAATTAATAGCTCTAAAACCATGAACAACATCAATGCTAAGATTTGAGATAATGAAAGAATTCCTCTAGACTATCAGAGGTTGATCTTCGGTGGAAAGAAAATAAAGGATGGTCATATATTTCTAACTACAACATTAAAAAAGAACCCAACCCCCAGTCTGTGCACTATCTCCGTGGAGGTATGCACATCTTAGTGAAGAACCTAATCAGGAAGAGAATTATCTATAAGGTCAAGAGCCCTAACACAATTATCCATATTAAGGCTAAGATCTAAGAAGAGAAAGGGTATCCTATATATTATTCTAGGTAGTTATTTGATGGAAAACAGCTTGAAGATGGTCCCACCCTTGAAAATAATAACATCTCAAAGGAATATACCATTCACTTCATCATCCTCCATTGTGGGGGGATGCAAATATTTATGAAACCTCTAACAAGGAAAACCATCAATCTTGAAGTTTAGAGAATAAAGAGTGGCAATAATGATAAGGATACGATTGAAGGCAATGAAAGAATCTCCCCTATACTAGTAGAGTTATATTCTTTATAGAGAAGCTTGAGGAAAATCATTGCTAAAATAACATCCAAAAGGAGTTTACACTCCGTTTGGTCAACCACCTTCATGGTGGGATGGAAATATTCATCAAGACTCTCATAGGAAATATGGTTAAATTAGAATTGGATAGCTCATACACCATCAACAATGTTAAGACCATGATTTAATATAAGAAGAATGTCCAACCTAACCTATAGAGGTTGATTATTGCTTAGGATGGGTGAATAGCTGCATATTATAACATTAAGAAGGAGTTGGCTCTTTCACCTTATATAGTGTCTCAATGGTGGAATGTAAATATTTCTTAAGATATATAATGGAAAGAACATCTCCTTTGAGGTGGAGAGTTCTAATAATACTAATAAATTGAAGTATGAGATGCATAAGATGGAAAATATCACAATATATAGGCAGTGTTTGATATATAATGAGAAACAACTTTAGAATGAGAATAATCTTGTGGATTAAAATATTTAGAATAAGTTACCATATATTATTTACCTCTATCTCTATGGTGGATTATAAATCTATTGCTTTGTATTCCCCTTTGTGAGCATTTTTTTATGTTAGCTAGATTTTGAGGACAAATGGATTCAATTACTTACTAACACAAATCAACCTCTACATGTCAAGCAGAATATCCTCCTTTCCTTGAATCTTGGAATTTATGTTGTGGTTGATGTTTGAGCTCTCCACTTCCAAAGTAATCATTTTTCTTATGAACATATGGAAAAAATTGCATCCCTTTGTGGTGGGGGACTGCAAAGTGGTTGGTAGACACCTTCAGAATATTGTAATAAGTAAGGGTATGTCCATCATCAGGCTCATTTCCAACAAGTATCAACTTGTGCTAGTTTAGTGGAGATCATCTAGGTATCCCAAATCTTGGAATTAAAGTAAGCAATAATGTTTTAAATATTGACTTCAAGGGTAATGGTTTTCCCAGTTATGATTTTAACAAAGATTTATAGTTCACACAAAGACAGAGGACTAAGTTAAGGGTAGATTCCTTCTTTTTATTGTAGTTGGCTAATATAATACTATCTTCAAATTGTTTTCCATAGAATTTTAACCTCTACTCATTTGAAGGATTAATTTCCACCTTATCATACATCTTATTCTTAATTTTGTTTATGATGTTGAAGCTCTCAACCTCAAGTATAAGACTCTTCTCGATCTGTGTCTTCACAAAGATGTACATACCCCCACAATGTAGGAGCACAAAGTGGATGGTCGATTACTTTTATATATCATAGTTAGCCAAGGTACGCCCATCCTTAAGCTACTTTCCAATGAAGAACAACTTCTACTAGTATAGAGTAACTCCTTTACATCTTAGGTATGACATTCTTGATGGTGTTGGAGGTATCAACTTCGAGAGTGAGGGTTTTTCCAGTGTTGGTCTTAAAAAAGATCTATAAATGATGAAGATAAAAGAAACTAATGACATATTAACTAATATCCTTATTAAGATTGAAGCCATAATCAAATGATGCTAATAGATGGTTTAACTCCTTACAATCAATCAAAAAAATAAGATTAGTACATGAAATTTCTTTGACTAAATAAAAACATCAAGGAATTTGCTAGAGAGAAGTAGAATCACGTTATAATTATCATTTCTTTAATTGATTGTGAGGAATTGAATCATATATTGGGATCATATGACTATTAAACCAATCTTAATTAATTTTTAAGTCAATATCTAAATAAGGTTTTTTTTCTTTCATTTTCCTCATTTGTGGATTTTGTTATGACCCTCAGAGAAAACACCATCACTCTTAAGGTCAATGGTTTTGACACCATCAACACTGTCAAGCTAAGATTTAGCACATTGAAGGAATTCCTCCATAATAGTAGAGGCTGATATTCAGTGGAAAGTAAACAAAGTATGGGCATATATATGCTGACTACATCAACCAATATGAATCCTAATGTATTTTCATATTTACAACAAATTTAATAAATAAATCATAATTCCAAATGCATAGTAAATAACCTTGAAAACAACATACTAATAACTTAAAAATAAAGATGATAGAATAGTGTATGGGTCTAGGTTACTCAATTTTTGATTATCTATTGAGAGTTAGTATATGTTTGGGCATTTATTGGCACCTTCGGGCTTTTCCTTCGGGAGTGATCTTAGTAGATCCCAGTGTGTTACCTACTCTAGACACTGATGATTTGCTATGGGTTATCGATACTATATGGAATAGTTACCTAAGTAGTTTATGGCTTTGGCCTGGAATTATATCCCTCATTGGTTACTTGGCTTTGGCCTAGACATATGTCCATTAGTGGTTACTTGGTTTCAGATAGACTTTATGTCCTTTGATTTGGATAGGATTCCATCATATATGATACCTTGGGGTGATGCACCATCCATCGCTTGATAAGATTTTGGCTAAAGAGAAAAATAAAATTAAAAAGGAAAAAAACCAGAAAAGAGATACTTATAAATGAATGAAATAATGTCTTATGTGAGTCAAAAAAATGGACTCATTGGGAAACTGTGCATGGATAATATAAGCCCAAATAAATAGCCAGATAATCTGCTTAGCAGATTGCATGTTGTCATTTATGATGTTGTGTTATGTTGATAAGCACGATGATTTGTGTATGGTATGTGTTTCCTATACATTATGACCATGATAGAGAATGCATATATATATTTATATGGAATGGGCTTGAAATATGTTAGTATGATCTCCATAATATGCTATAACTTGTGTGCTTGTGACTCCCATTGAGGAGATAACTTGGTTCAATCAGTATGAAGTGTTCTTATGTGCCTATTTAATCAACTACCTTCTCATTCCGATGAACAAAGGGCCATGTGCAAGATTTCAGGGATGGTCAGTAGTAAGCCTAATTTATGTTGGGAGTGGGTTTTGAGATCTTGAAAATGCGAAAACTTTTGTGCGGTCCTTGATGAACCAGTGTTTAGGGCTATGCCCTAATTTTGTTTTTATAATCAAAATTTTGTACTTTGGCTTAATTTATGTCATGTATTTGAATATTCATGGACTGTTGAGGTCCTATACTTGGAAACCTTTCCTTGATATTTATATAATGTATTTTTGTTACACTCTGCTTTGGTTTGGTTTCTCAGCCTTGTGTCTAACATAAGACTAGTGGCTAGCATCTATCTTATGTTAGGTACAGTGATAACACATCATTTTTCCTAAGGGTTTAGTAGTTTTTTGCATATGCAAGGTTTTCAAAATAAAAAAGTTTGGTACATGATTATGCAATTGTATAATTAATAGAAAAGATTAATGATTAATATTTTGCTACTCCAGCGATGAAAATTTACAAATATGTATTAATTCCATCATCCTAGCTTTGATTAGAATTTAGACTAATGAGGTGATCAATCTAATTAGTTCAAATTCATAATCTAGGATACAAAATTGTTCAAGTGTATATATTAATTCAATTAGATTATGCTTAGAATCATAAATTAAAATAGTGTTTAATATCCAAAACCCAAATCCCATCTTTGATTTTTCCTATCCTCTACTAATTTATTCTAACATCTTCATAAGTATAATAATACACACTTTAATAAAATAACCCATAATTACCATCAGTCATTAATAAAAAAACAACAAATAATATATAAATGGAAATGAAATAATAATGGAATAAAAATAATATACTTCCATTCAAATAAAAATAAGACTTTTGTAATTGAGAGATGAATAGGGAAGAGATTATCAACTTGAATTGCGGAATGCCAATCGTATAATTGATTAGCATGGATCACAATGTAATCAAACTTGTGAAGTATGTATAATATAGATAGAGAAAGAAAGAATCTGACACTAAAAAAAAACTTAAAGACGAACTGTCAAATGCATGGAAACATGAGAATATAATAGGGAGAAGCTCATGCAAACGTTTATAGAATTTAAGAGAAATACGGTCTATGTTTGGGAAACACTGGGTTACTATGTTTTTCTTCTAATCCCACTACCAAATATGAAAATTGAGTTTTCTCACTTTGATGGAAAACCAAGGCCTGTGTTAATAAACACAGGGATACCGTGTTTCTTCCTCCTTTGCATTCTCTTCATGAAACGTCAGCATAAGATCTCCTTTGATATTTGTTCTCCATTTTTGTTCTTTTCTTCCATTGATTCTATGTTCTCTTGATGTGTTCCTTGCTTATTTCCCTAATTCTTTTGATTTCTCTTTTGAATTTATTCTTTTTTATCTTTTCCTACAAAATCTATCCAAAAGAGATAAATTTTAAAAAAAAAGATCAACCTCTCAACCTAAAGGGTAAAAGTCCTCCTAATCAATGCCTTCACAGGGATGTACATACCCCCAAAAATAGGGAGCACCCAATAGATGGTGCATTCCTTTCAGATATTATAGTAAACAAAGGTATGACCATCATCATGCCATTTTCAATCACAGATCAACCTTTGCTAGTATGGAGTAACTTCTTCATTTTCTCAAATCTTAGCCTTGACATTGTTGATGGTGTCAGAGCTCTCAAACTAGATAGTGAGGGGTTTTCTTATGTCAGAATTAAGGAAGATATATAAATCATAAAGATTAAAAAAACTAATTACATATTAACTAATATCTTATTTAAGGTTGGAACCATAATCAAATGATGCGGAGAGATGATTTAACTCCTCAAAAAATCTTAATTAAGATTGAAACCATAATCAAACAAACTAATTACATATTAACCAAAATATAAATTAAGATTAAAACCATAATCAAATTATGCTAAGAGATGATTTAAATCCTCACAAACAATCAAAACATGAAAGTTCTTTCACTAAATAAAAACATCAAATAGTTTGATAGGGAGATGGAAAATCATGTTCTGATTGTTATTCCTTTGATTGGTTGTGAGGAGTTAAATCATTCATCGGGATCATCTAATTATTGAACATGTATTAATTACATTTTCAGTTAAAATCTAATTAGGGTTTTTTATTTCACCTTTATCATTTATAGATCTTTGTTAGGACCCTTACAGGAAACACCATCACTCTTGAGGTCCATACCATATCTATGACACCTTTGATAGCATAAAGGCTAAGATTCAGGAAAAGGAAGGAATTCCTCCAAACTAGTAGAGGATGATCTTCAATGGAAAGTAAATAAAGGATGGTCATATATTTTCCAATTGCAACATCCAAAAGGAATCTAACCTCTAATTGGTTCTCTATCTCTATGGAGGTACGCATGTCTAAGTGATAAACCTGATTGAGGAGACAATTACCTTGTGGTTGAAACCTCAACACCATTGTTCACATCAAGGATAATATTAAGGACGAGGAGAGGATTCCTAAATAATATTCATTGTAGATCTTCGATGGAAAACAACTTGAAGACATTTCTACTCATCCAATTTTAGCATCCTAAAGGAATATACCATTCACTTGGACCTCTTACTTCTTGGTGGGATGAAAATCTTCTTTAAAACTCTAACATGGAAGACCATCACCCTTGAAGATGAGAATCCAATACTAATATTAAATTTAGGGTGAATATTGAAGATAAGGATAGGATCTCCCCCAGACTAGCATAGGTTAATCATTTTTTGAGGAGAAGCTTGAGGATGGATTGTACCTTCTCTATAACAACATCCATAATGAGACTACACTCTTCTTGGTTGACCACCTCCATAGTGGGATGTAAATTTTAGTTAAGATTCTCATAGGAAAGATGGTAATGTTAGATATAGAGAGTTTCTGCACCATCACTAAACTCAAGATCAAGATTGATGATAAAGAGAACAACTAACCTAACATGTAGAGGTTGATCTTTACTCGTAAGCTACTTTACGATGGGTGAATGCTTGTATATTAGAACATTCAAAAGAAGTCGCCCCTTTCACCTTATATTCCATATCTCTAGTGGAATATGAATACTTCTTAATACTATAACCATGAAGACCGTTACCTCTAAGGTGGAGATTTATAATACTATTAATAAAGGCTAAGAAACATAATAGGGAGAGGATCCTAATAGATCAGCTTTGTTTTGATATATTGAGAGAAGCAACTATTAGGTGGAATCACTCTTGTGGATTACAATATTCAGAAGGATTTACCCAATCACCTTCCCCTCATCTCTGAGGAATATTTTAAATTAGTTACTCTATGATCCCCTTTGTTAGCATTTGTTTTGTATCAGTTGGATTCCGGGTCCAAATGGATTTGATTACTTACTAGCACAAATAAACCTCTACATGTTAGGTGGGATATCCTCATAATCATTAAACATTGTAATTTTCATTTTTGTTAATGTATTTACTCTCCACTTCCAATATAGTCATCTTTCCTATAAGGATATTGAAAAAAATACTTCTCACACCAAGAAGGAGGACGAAGTGAAGGGTAGGCTCCTCTAGTATTTTTTATTTGGTCAGGGTAAGAATATCTTTAAGTTTTTTTCAATGATGACTAGCCTCTACTAATTCAAAGGAATTTCCACTTTATCCTACATTTTATCCTAATGTTATTGATGATGCAGAAGCTCTCAACCTCAAGGGTAAAACTCCTCCTGATCAATATCTTCACAAACATTTACTATAACACCCCCAAATTTCACTCCTGAAATTTTTTTTAAAGATTAAAGCGGAAGCTAGGAGCATATTTTGGGAAATGTTACCGCCACATCTAACACAAGATAAATGCCAACCATCTATCTCATATTAGATGCAAGGCTAAAACCTGTCAACAATTAAATCCGAATTTTAAAAGCACAATAGCGTTACGAGAAATTAAAAGTCAATTTCAAAATCCTTGGAACTTTAAATACAACACTTGTAACTTCGAAAGATGAATACTATTAAACAAAAAAAATCTTGAAGAATAAATATCCGGACCGCCTACTCACTCAAGTCAAGCCTTCCACCCCAAGTTAGTAACCGATCAAACCTGCATAGGAGGTCTGCTCCCCACCATCGGTGGATCATCACAAGACCCATTCAATCAAGTTAGTATCAGTACGGGTCCAATACTGAGTAAGGGCGCAGGTGCGCTAAGGCCAAGCATACAATCATACCACATAGCACACATAGCACAATCATATAAGTAACATGCAATAACCCACAAGGTAAGGCCTGAAAACTTTCTGGTGACTTATTCTTTATCGTCGTTAATAATATGTCCATTTCACACATATTCTTTAATAATCCATGTAGGTGCGGGAGCCCCACTACTATAGCCGGTGGACCGAAAATAAACACATAGGTGGTGCGACCATAGCCGACACGCAATTTAAACCCTCTTGTTGTCAAATGTAGCACTGGTAAATAAGGGTATCGTTCTAAACCGGGGATTGAGAGGGCTCACCTCTATTTAACTAGCTTAAACTATAAATAAAAGAAAAACACTAAATAACCTAAAATAAATAAATAAGAAAAATACTAATGGGGGTTTATCAAAATAATAATAAGATAATAAAAGGATTAAATAGAATAAAGTAAACTAATAACGAAAATAATGGGAAATAATGGGAAACCGCAGATATGAAAAATATGTTAGGGAAATAAAAATCCACCACTAGATTAGGTTGAAAATATAATATTTATTTCAAAGTCATCTTTTTAATCGTGAGAAAGAGATCGACCAAGTTGCGCACCAAAAGTAGGTCTATACACCTTATATTACTTCCCTTAATTAAATTAATATGACAAAGTGCCAATATTAACCCTATTAAATAGTAGCAGTATAGCAGCAACAAGCGGCTCCTATATTTAACTAGATTTAATGCATTAAGTGTAAGTGGAAGGCTGTCAATCTAAGTACCCAAACTAGTACAAAAAGCATGTCTAGCTGTATTTCCTTTCCTTGACCCACACGTATAGAAACGTTTTTCCACTTCGGTTAGAATCACAAAACGATTAGGTGAATTGTTATCTAACCTAGCTGCAATTTATACATATAAATTCTAGTATATTTAGATGGCCACCTAGCAAGCAATTAATCCTACATACTGTCACTTATGAGGTACCAGAACAAGACATGCACCAAATAAACTATACTTGACAGAATCATACATATAAACGATAGCAAGTAACATAGAGTCAAGAAACAATCTCACGAAACAAAGAAAATAAAATTATAAGTCAAACCATAGTCTAGGGTTTCAATTCATTCCCTAACAATAAATAATCAGCCACTCATAATTAAAGAATTAATTACACAGAAATATATATCTGAAATATTAATTAAAATAAGAGAAAGAAATAGCCATAATTAATTTTGGATAAAAGATTAAGAATTTATTCAGATAAAAATTAGTTTTATCTGAAATAAATTCTACCGGTATTAGATTCTTCCTCTAATTTTCTCTTCTCTCGACGCTTTAATTTCTGTGCCAAAAATTCTTTCTCATTTTCCTTTTTCCGGCTGACGGCTGGCGCACACCTCTCCTTCCGTGCGTCTTCCTCGAAGTCCGTGTGTCTTTTGCCGCACACCTGCTTTTCGTCCTTCCGTGCGGCGTCCTTGGCTGCTCCGAGCCTCGGTTTCCTTTCTCTTCTCCGCGCTCTACCTCTCCCGAGCCTCTCTTTTTTTTGTTTTTCGTTTTGCGGCTCTGCCGCTGTAATTAATGCTCTCTTCTTCTCTGCGGCTTTTTCCCTGCTTTTTATAAACTTCCGTGCTACCCTGATTGCTCCTCCATGCGGCCAGCTTCGTTTCTTTTTCTTTTGTTTTGTGCTTCGATCGCCCACGTCAGCCCTGCGCTGCGTCTTCTTTTTTTTGACTTTTCTTTTCCTTCTTTGCTGACTGCCCGGCTCGACGGCTCGTTTGGTTTAGTTTTTTTTTTCAGGCCTTTGGGCCTTCGGCGTTTGGCCGTTGGTCCAAAGGTCTTATATTTTTTTTTTCTTTTTTTTACTTAAAAACCTGCAAAATAAAATTAATAAAAATTAATAAATAATATTTTATTCTAAATTTACTTAATTTATATCTTTTTAGCTCAAATAATAATATTTATACAAATTTTACCACTTAAGCATAAAACAATAATTATTCCCCTATATTAGTTAAATAAACTACCAAAAACTAAGATTATAAGGGTATAAAATGTGTCAAAATATGAACTCATCACACCCCCACACTTAGCTTCTTGCTTGTTCTCAAGCAAGTTATTATTCTAAACAGATTAAATTAACTAGCCACTTTCGTAGGTCTCATGATTACACTTAGCATGTGTAACAAGCCCTTTAAACCCCTAGGTCACCCATCGAGGACGAGTAAGGTCTCGTGAGGGTTTCGCAGATGATATACCCACAAAATCACACACAAATAAAATAAAAATAAAAAATAATCAAACTACACCTAATACCCTTAACCATTTTTGTCTCAGAATCTTTTACTTTCAAATGTCAAGATTAGCAATCAATCAAGATTCAGCATTGGGAGATTTAAAGAATCAATTTCAACATATGGTTCACACATAAACATGACAGGTATGATCAGATCAATATTATGAATGAAAATCTACCATGCCTTAGTCACATCAAGATCCATCCTCACTATGGATACGCTCTATTTTTTTTTCTCTTAGATTCATGGCTACAAATGTTTAGAAACACTCATGTATATGAGCTAAGATGATAAAAATAACAAACGACTCACATATATAAATAAAGAAGGCTCATGTTCTTGTGGATAAAACCTCATGAAAGATATCAAATACTTGCCGAATGGACCGAACCATATGCTTAACTCTTGTGACTAATCTCCATCAGATCAAAGGCTGCTCATCTTGAGAATCAATTTGGACTTACTTATTGGTTGTAGCGGGGTTTAACGTAAAGAAGGGTATGGAGTATTTTAGAAGTGTGTTGTTAAAAAGATCAAGAGCTAGTGGAATCTATGACAATTTTCTTTTCTTTTTTTTGCTTTTCTCCACCAAACATAACCAATCCCCTTTCTTAGCATAAATACATATATTTCTTTCACACACACACATACACAATAACTCTTTATAACGATAACGATTTGATTTCCTTCCACTAGCTTTAAGCAAGGGTAAAGAGATTAAAGCACAACGGTTATTCAATTTGGGTAATGAAGAAAAATATATAATCCATGTATAAGCTCAAAGGGTTTCTATGGGATGTATATCATGGATACGCAATTCAGGTTAAGCTATTTGGTCATGTGATGGAAAATTCCTAAGCTGCCTTTATCATTTTCTCAATCAGAGCATGTTTTGACTATAAGCTTTGATTAGCACAAGAGTAAGTTCTATTAATCTCTATAGTCCATTACAAGATCTATGGAAAATACTTTGATCAAAACAATTAAACGTATATGAGGTTTACAAAGAAAATTTTGAAGCCAAGAAACATAGATGATTTTTTGTAAATTCGCTCAGAAAAAGAAGGTACATATGGTTCAAATGCTCACTGAGAAATGTGATGAATCTCAACATGCCATGTCGGTGATTAGAAAATCATACATATTCTTTCTCCATTCACATTTGGGCATATAGATATGTGTTCCCTATATCAAAATTAACACAAAAAATCTTCACTTACTTCATCTTGATTTCATGTTCCTCTTATCGTTAGATTTCAAAGATATATTCCTCATTAACTAGTTAAGGGTTCCTACAACTCTAAAAACACAAAACACTTTAAAAAAATTAAACACTCTAAAAAAAATCAAAACAATTTTTTTTTCTTTTCATACATAAAACACACGCACCCCCACACTTAAATCACACATTGTCCTCAATGTGTAAACAACTAAGGAAACATGAAATTTCATGTATGGAGAAAACAAACTAAATAAGTAAATAACTAAAGGAGAGAAAACTCCCTTATGACTTTGGGTTGCCTCCCAAGTAGCGCTTTTTTTTACATCTTCAGCCTGACGTTGTATTGGTCTACTCATTTGGTGTGGGTCCATCTTGTAGGTGCACTTCTTCAACGTTATGCTCCACAAATGATTCATAATAGGGCTTAAGCCTGTGATCGTTTACCTTGAACTCATTCCCCGTCTTCTCGCTTTTGATCTGTATTGCTCCATAAGGGAAAACATTAGTAACAATAAAGGACCAACCCATCTAGAATGCAACTTACTTGGAAATAAGTGAAGACGCGAATGGTAGAGTAGCACTTTTTGTCCCACAACAAATGACTTTTCATGAATCATATTATTATGAAAAGCTTTTGTCTTCTCCTTGTATACCATAGCACTTTCAAAAGCATCATCCCTTATTTCTTCTAATTCATGAAGTTGTATCTTCCTATGCGTTCCAGCTGAGTCAATACTCATGTTCAAATTCTTAACAGCCCACCATGCCTTGTATTCAAGCTCCACCGGTAGATGGCATGCCTTTCCATAAACGAGTCGAAAGGGAGACATGCCTATGGGCGTTTTATAGGCTGTCTTATAAGCCCATAAAGCATCATTTAGCCTTTGGCTCGAGTCCTTTCGATTTGGACTCACAGTTCTCTCTAGTATCTTCTTTATTTCATGGTTGGAAACTTCGGCTTGCTCGCTAGTTTGAGGATGGTAAGGTGTAGAGACTTTATGTGTCACCCCATGCTTACGTAGCAAGGCTTCAATTTTCCTATTGCAAAAATGTGATCCTCCATCACTAATGATTACTCTAGGCATACCAAACCTAGAGAAAATGTGCAATTGAAGGAACCCTGCAACTACACGAGAATCGTTAGTTCGGGTGGCAATTGCTTCCACCCATTTTGATACATAGTCTACTGCAAGAAGAATATAGAGGAAACCTGTAGAAGATGGAAAGGGTCCCATAAAGTCAATGCCCCATACGTCAAAAATTTCTATAGCTATAATAGAAGTTAAGGGCATTTGGTCTCTAGGACCAATATTACCTGATCTCTGACATCTATCACATCGCCTACAGTAATCATTGGCATCGCTGAATAGTGTTGGCCAATAAAAACCTGCTTCAAGGACCTTGAAGGCAGTCTTTTTAGCACCAAAATGTCCCCCACAATGCAATGTATGACAATGTGCTAGAATATGCTCGAATTCTGAATCAGGGACACATCTCCTAATTATACCATCATTACCGAATTTCCACAAATAGGGATCATCCCAAACATATTGGGATGCCTCTTTTCTAATTTTAGTTCTTATAGATCGTGGCATGTCATTAGGCAACTTGTTTGTTACTAAATAATTTACGATATCATAAAAACCATGGTGTACTTACCTATATCCCGAAGAGCTGCTCGCCTGGAAAGTTCTCGATCAATGGTATAGGTTCACCATCTTGAATCATTCGGCTCAGATGATCTGCCACTACGTTCGCACTACCTCTCTTGTCCTTAATTTCCACATCAAATTCTTGTAACAAGAGTACCCATCGTATCAATCGTGGCTTTGCGTCTTTCTTAGACAACAGATACTTCAAAGCTGCATGGTCAGTAAATATGGTAGCTTTAGTTTGAAGCAAATATGACCTAAATTTCTCAAGAGCAAATACCACAGCCAATAGTTCTTTCTCGGTAGTTGAGTAATTCAATTGAGCATCATTTAGAGTCCTTGAAGCGTAGTAGATGGCGTATGGCTTTTTATCCTTTCGTTGTCCCAAAACTGCCCCAATTACATAGTCAGAGGCATCACACATGATTTCAAATGGTAGGGACCAATCTGGAGGTAATATCACTGGAGCAGTAGTCAAAAGCCTTTTTAGCTCGTCAAATGCTTGTTGGCATTCTTTATTCCACTCAAATGTCACCTCCTTCTGTAAAAGGCGTGTCAATGGTCGTCTAATGCTGGAGAAATCTTTTATAAACCTGCGATAGAAACCTTCATATCCAAGAAAAGAACGCACCTCTCTCACGCAAGTGGGAAAGGGTAAGTAACGCACAGTATCTATTTTAGCCTTATCAACCTCTAACCCCCTAGATGATACAACATGACCAAGTACAAATCCTTGTGTCACCATGAAATGACACTTTTCCCAATTAAGCACAAGGTTAGTTTCTTCGCATCTTTTTAAAATTAAAGTTAGATTTTCGAGACAAGATTCAAAAGTATCACCAAAGACACTAAAATCGTCCATGAAAACCTCAATAATTTTCTCAATGTAGTCAGAGAAAATACTAACCATACATCTTTGGAATGTACCAGGGGCATTGCATAGCCCGAAGGGCATGCATCGATAGGCAAAAGTACCAAATGGACATGTGAAAGTCATCTTCTCTTGATCCTCCTCCGCTATGTGAATTTGGTTGTAACCGGAGTACCCATCAAGAAAGCAATAGTAAGAATGACCGGCCAATCTCTCGAGCATTTGATCAATGAATGGTAGTGGGAAGTGGTCTTTCCTTGTCGTGGCATTTAGCTTCCTATATTCAATGCAGACTCGGTATCCCGTCACTGTCCTTTGAGGGACAAGTTCATTCTCCTCGTTCTTCACCACTGTAACCCCTGACTTCTTAGGTACCACATGTATTGGTGCCACCCATTTAGAATCTGAGATAGGGTAGATAACTCCACAATCCAATAACTTGATGATCTCTTTCTTCACTACTTCCATCATAGGAGGATTAAGCCTACGTTGAGCTTCTCTAGTTGGCTTTACTCCATCCTCAAGAAGTATGTGATGAACACACATAGTAGGGCTTATTCCCTTGATGTCTGCTAGCGTCCATCCAATAGCGGTCTTGTGAATCTTGAGAACTCCTAAAAGCTTCCTCTCTTCTTCCTCTGTTAACTTTGAAGATATGATCACAGGAAGGGTATCATTATCTCCTAAGTAAGCATACTTCAAGTGATCCGGTAATGGCTTGAGTTCTAAAATGGGGGCCTGAATCACCGAAGGTATGGGTTTGTCAGTTGATAAGGGAATTGAAAAAGGAGGGAATCCATACCGATATGGAGGGTTTGCCTCCATGTGAGCTACAATATTCACAAGATGTGGTGAAAGTATTGCTTCTATTTCCTCTAATGGAATAATTTCCCCCTTTTTATCCAATCCTAAACTTTTCACAAGAGTGATATCTAATGGGTCGTCCTTGACCTCCTCAAAATAATCCTGTACAAAAAAATCGATAGTGTCAATAGTAAAACAAGAATGATCATCCATCGGGTATCTCATAGTATTGAAAATGTTGAAACTTATGACTTCCCCATCAAATTCCATGGTAAGAGAACCAGTATGAACATCTATTTTTGTACGAGCAGTTCTCATGAAAGGTCTTCCCAATAACAATGGCATTAGACTTGAGATGCTATCATCCATATCCAACACATAAAAGTCTGCTTGGGAAATAAGTGTATCAACCTGCACGAGAACATCTTCTACAAGCCCCTTAGGGAATGCGTTAGAACAATCAGCAAGTTGAATGATCACATTATCTTTCTTAAGCTCTCCTAAACCTAAAGATGCATAAATAGAATATGACATAACATTAATAGATGCTCCTAGGTCTAGCATGGCATTTTCAAACTTATTGTTACCAATTACGCATGGAACTGTGAAACTTCCAGGATCCTTGCATTTTTGAGGTAGCTTCCTTTGTATCACCGCAGACAATTGTTCACTCATCCTCACTACTTCCTTCTCCCGTAGTCTTTTCCTTGTGGTGCACAACACCTTTAAGAATTTTTCATATTTAGGTACTTGTTTGATAGCCTCTAGGAGTGGAATGTTTATTTGCACCTTCTTAAATGTATCTAAAATTGCTTGATCACTTTCATCTTTCTTTGATTTGGATAACCTGCTAGGAAAAGGAGCTGCAGAAATCGGATTAGTTATAACATTATTAGGAATGGTAGAGGATGTACTATTCCAAAAACTTTCAAATTTCAGTTCATTAGCTGTTCCATCACTCGTTTGTCGGTTTCCGCTTTTATTTTCTTGTTTCTTCATGCTCTCCGCCTCTTTTGTAGCGGGATCTTCTTCCAATTGCTTTAAGACCTCTTTAGACTTATTTGGAGCATTCTCACATATCTTACCACTTCTGGTTACTACCGCATTAGCCGATTTAAGGCTGCCCTTTGGATTTGGTATGGTACTGCTTGGTAGTTTCCCAGGATCATGTAATTGGTTGAGCTTGGTTACTACTTCTCCCATTTGACGCTCTATATCTGACACTCTCTTATTCATGGACAATTGGCTTTGTATAAGTTGATTTTGTCCGTCTGCCAGCTGTTTTTGACTATTTGTCAGTGCTTCAAGCATCTTATCATATTTGTCATTAGTCTGAGAGGATCCTCCTTGCGGTTTTTGATAAAAACCTGGTGCTACTTGGTTGAAACCTGGAGGATTAAGAACATTATTATTATCTTTCCAACGAAAATTTGGATGATTACGCATACTTGGATGGTAAGTATTTGAAAACCCGATGGCATTAGCTTGTTCATTGTCCTCTCCTCCTCTTATCTGTGGACATTTCTCACTTGGATGTCCTATTGCCGAACACACTCCGCATGTGGTAACAATTCCAGTAGCTGATGCAATCTGTGAAACAAGATTGGTGAGTTGGTGAAGTCGATCATCAAATTGATTTACTCTTGCCTCATTTACTCTTTCACGAATAGAAAGACCATCATATTGTTGTGTAGTGGAGGCTCGATTTTTCAATAGCGCTTGTGCTGAAATAAGATCTTTGTCCATAAACGAACCACCACTTGCTGCATCTAACATATTCCTTTCAAGTGGAGTGAGACCCTCATAGAAATATTGCAATAAATTCTCTTCCCTCATCCTGTGTTGTGGGCATTGTGAAAGCAAAACCTTATACCTATTGTAGTGTGCATGAAATGACTCGTCAGGCTCTTACTGGATCCCGGTGATCCTTTTTCTGAGTACCGTGACACGTGATGCTGGAAAATATTTGTCTAAGAAAGCACTTGCTAAGTTGTCCCATGAGTATGTATGTCCTATTGATAACTCATAAAGCCAGTCTTTCGCACCATCCATCAAGGCAAATGGAAATGCCTTGAGCTTCAAGATTTGAAGATCTACCTCTTTGGGGCACATGGAGACACACACAAATTGAAATTCCTTTAGGAATTTATTTGGATCTTCACTTGGGAGACCATGGAATGTTGGAAGACGATGAAGTAGGCTGGACTTTAATTCGAAATCCTTTTCTTTCCCTTCAGCTGGCTCAGGATAGCCTATGCATGTAGGTACAGCTTCAGCTATGTTATGGGATGCTAGCTCCTGTAAACTTCTATTAGTTTCCATTTGAGTGAAATAAACAGAACCGGTTGATGATGATGGAGAACCAGAAACTCTTGACTTTCTAATCTCTCGAATGAACTCTTCTATCTCAAGATTCACTGGTATCAACTCTCCTTGTGCTTTTCTTCTCGTGTACATTCACCAGTGGATACCTAAAATAAGAAAAACGCTTTAACCGAGTAAACCGTACTAAAAAGAAATAAAAATAAATAAATAAATAAATAAAAACAAACTAAAAAAACCTTGCTAGTATAATATAGGCAAAGTTACCAATCCCCGGCAATGGCGCCAAAAATTGGTGCGACCGTAGCCGGCACGCAATTTAAACCCTCTTGTTGTCAAATGTAGCACTGGTAAATAAGGGTATCGTTCTAAACCGGGGATTGAGAGGGCTCACCTCTATTTAACTAGCTTAAACTATAAATAAAAGAAAAACACTAAATAACCTAAAATAAATAAATAAGAAAAATACTAATAGGGGTTTATCAAAATAATAATAAGATAATAAAAGGATTAAATAGAATAAAGTAAACTAATAACGAAAATAATGGGAAATAATGGGAAACCGCAGATATGAGAAATATGTTAGGGAAATAAAAATCCACCACTAGATTAGGTTGAAAATATAATATTTATTTCTAAGTCATCTTTTAATCGTGAGAAAGAGATCGACCAAGTTGCACACCAAAAGCAGGTCTATACACCTTATATTACTTCCCTTCATTAAATTAATACGACAAAGCGCCAATATTAACCCTATTAAATAGTAGCAGTATAGCAGCAACAAGCGGCTCCTATATTTAACTAGATTTAATGCATTAAGTGTAAGTGGAAGGCTGTCAATCTAATTACCCAAACTAGTACAAAAAGCATGTCTAGCTGTATTTCCTTTCCTTGACCCACACGTATAGAAACGTTTTTCCACTTCGGTTAGAATCACAAAACGATTAGGTGAATTGTTATCTAACCTAGCTGCAATTTATACATATAAATTCTAGTATATTTAGATGGCCACCTAGCAAGCAATTAATCCTACATACTGTCACTTATGAGGTACCAGAACAAGACATGCACCAAATAAACTATACTTGACAGAATCATACATATAAACGATAGCAAGTAACATAGAGTCAAGAAACAATCTCACGAAACAAAGAAAATAAAATTATAAGTCAAACCATAGTCTAGGGTTTCAATTCATTCCCTAACAATAAATAATCAGCCACTCATAATTAAAGAATTAATTACACAGAAATATATATCTGAAATATTAAATTAAAATAAGAGAAAGAAATAGCCGGAATTAATTTTGGATAAAAGATTAAGAATTTATTCAGATAAAAATTAGTTTTATCTGAAATAAATTCTACCGGTATTAGATTCTTCCTCTAATTTTCTCTTCTCTCGACGCTTTAATTTTTGTGCCAAAAATTCTTTCTCTTTTTTCCTTTTTCCGGCTGACGGCTGGCGCACACCTCTCCTTCCGTGCGTCTTCCTCGAAGTTCGTGTGTCTTCTACCGCACACCTGCTTTTCGTCCTTCCGTGCGGCGTCCTTGGCTGCTCCGAGCATCGGTTTCCTTTCTCTTCTCCGCGCTCTGTCTCTCCCGAGCCTCTCTTTTTTTGTTTTTTGTTTTGCGGCTCTGCCGCTGTAATTAATGCTCTCCTCTTCTCTGCGGCTTTTTCCCTGCTTTTTATAAACTTCCGTGCTGCCCTGATTGCTCCTCCATGCGGCCGGCTTCGTTTCTTTTTCTTTTGTTTTGTGCTTCGATCGCCCACGTCAGCCCTGCGCTGCGTCTTTTTTTTTTTTACTTTTCTTTTCCTTCTTTGCTGACTGCCCGGCTCGACGGCTTGTTTGGTTTAGTTTTTCTTTTTTTTCAGGCCTTTGGGCCTTCGGCCTTTGGCCGTTGGTCCAAAGGTCTTATATTTTTTTTTCTTTTTTTTTACTTAAAAACCTGCAAAATAAAATTAATAAAAACTAATAAATAATATTTTATTCTAAGTTTACTTAATTTATATCTTTTTAGCTCAAATAATAATATTTATGCAAATTTTACCACTTAAGCATAAAACAATAATTATTCCCCTATATTAGTTAAATAAACTACCAAAAACTAAGATTATAAGGGTATAAAATGTGTCAAAATATGAACTCATCAACAGGGCAGAACGCCTCTGACCACTATTATAGCCGATGGACCGGAATCTACACCCTGGGCGGAACGCCTCTGGCCACTATTTTAACCGGTGGACCGGACTGGCCCCGACTTACATGGTGTTTCGCTATAAGTGTTTAGTATTTTCCCATGGATTACTTCATTCATATTCATTCAAAGCATTCTTCATTAATCCATGTGAGCGTGGGAGCCCCACTATTATAGCCGGTGGACCGGAAATAAACACACAGGGAAGAATGCCTCTGACCACTATTATAGCCAGTGGACCGGAATCAACACCCAGGGCGGAACACCTCTGGCCACTATTCTAACCGGTGGACAAGACTGGCCCTGACTCATATGGTGTTTCTCTGTACGTACTTAGCATCTTTCCTGTGGATTAACTTATTCGTTTGAGTCTGTCGAGCCCGAATCCCCTACTATTATAGCCGGTGGACCGGAATAAACACTCAGGGCAGAACGCCTCTGACCACTATTATATCTGGTTGACCGGAAATAAACACCCAGGGCAGAACGCCTCTGGCCACTATTCTAACCGATGGATCGGACTGGGTCTAGCTCAACAGTCTTTCATTTTACGTATTTAATGTCTTATCTATGTCTTATTGAATCACATCACACCCTTGACATGCATGCTATTGATACTCTACTTCCTTCCCCTCCAGAGGGACCGTCCCATGTTTTGAGACTCGTACCTCTTCTCACACCCGACATCCATCCCCCGTAGACTTAGGCATAGTGGTATATAGTAAGGCACAGTCTCCAATAATATAGGCCATCCCAACACATATGATATTGACTCCACATGTCCTCATCCCTCTAGGGTTCCTCCTCGGAGACCCTAATCAGACCTATGTGGCCCAACTCTTTCTTACTTACCCAAACGTTACTTTGTTCTCTATCTCGCACCTCATTTTTATTAGGAAATTCCCCAAATGTATTACTTTATTCATGTGTGACCGACAAAACCCTAGTTGTCACTCAAAACCCTAGCACTTTACTTCCTCAATGAGTAACCTCCCTCTTTCACCCCAAATCTCTCCTCTCCTTTAGAAACCCATACACATCCTTTATATAAGTGAATTCTCACTCTCAATCTCATACTCCATCCTTCCTTGATCATTTTTACCCTTGTATCCTTCAATTTCCTCATTTTCTCCTAAAACCGTAATTGGGTCCCTTAGACACCCTTACATCGACCCACGTAAAATTTTGCACCCAAGTCTCCAATGGACCCATAACTTTGACATTATCTTATTTACTTCCTACATCAACTTTCCTCCAGTAATATTCATCCCCATGCATAATTTAGATACTCCATGCAGACTCCCAAACATCCATTTACTCGTAAAACCCTAATCAGGTCTCTTATACACCAACTCACGTACTATTTTTCATACCAAGTCTCCAATCACTCTAAGACTCTCCAAAACTCTTACTACAACCCAAATCAACTTTTCCCACGTAAGGATCACACCCATGCAAGATCTAGTCCCCCCGAAAAACTTCCCAAACATCCACTTTCCCGTTGTTCTTTTATTATCGGTTCATGCTACCAAAACCCTAGCATGCATGTCCTAGAGGGCCATATCATGTCACATCATCAACATCAATTATCAACATAGAACATGTCATGCTCGTATAATATAAGGCACACACATCATACCTCATTATCCACGCTGCGCTACACAAACAGGTTATTCATAACACATGCATAATACACATTAACATGACATACTCATCATCCATCAACATATCACATCACATATAGCACAAGGCCATAGCTTCGTCCTTACCTAAGGCGAAGTCAGGCTTGGAGCACGCTCCTCTAACTCCTTAGGGCTTTGGTTAGGATTACCTATAAGGGGGGAAAATACTAAGTATTAGTTTCCCTCAAAAGTAGTATCATCCCTTATTCTAGTTTAAGATTAGTGCTATTGTTATTAAAGAGAGTATTATACGAAAACTAGGGTTTTTACCTTAAAATTAGTATACTGAATATTACTAGTCAAAATATGTTTATTTTTAATACTTATTGTTATACTTATATTATTAGACCCGTTAGCCCTATTCTTATAATAATAATGTTCATGCTAATTGTAGAAAAATAGTGATAATAATAATAATAATAAAACTAATAATAGTGACACTAATGTTTATAGTGATAGAAACCCTAGCGTTTTTAAGGTTAAGTCTAATAATAGTGTTAGGGTTAAGATAATAATATACTAACTACAATACCAACAAGTAAAATATTCCGAAAGATCATAATGATAAAAGTTGTATATTTTTTATTAGTAATAATATAAGGGTTTCAAATGTTTTTGGTTACAATAACAGGAATAATAATAATAATAATAGTAAAGATATGGACAATAACAAACCATGGCTAGCGTTAGTATTATTAGTAAAAATAATAGTGAGGTTAATAGTAGCAATAATAGTAAATAAGGGAAGTCTTAATCACATTAACCCTAAAGTCTTAGACCATTATTAATGATAATAGTATTATTGGTTAGGAAAATCATAAGGTTAGGTTGAGTAATAGTAATAATAGTAATGATAATAATAATAACAGCAAGGGAGGTAACTATATTACCACTAAGTTGTTAGTAATAATAATAATGATAATATCATTAGCAGTAGTAATAGAATAATGATAATAATAATAATAATAATAATAATAATAATAATAATAATGATAATAATAGTAATAATAATAATAGTAATGAAAGTAATAATAATAATGATAAAATTAAGTATAATATAATTAATAGTAGTTAGAAATTAATAACAGTTATAGAAAGGAAATATTAGGGTTTGGGTAAATTGGAAACCACCTAAGGTCAGTGGTGGTCCGACGGCGGTGCGTGGCGGCGACGGCGGTGGCGCGTGGAGGAGGAAGAGAAGGGAAAAGATCAAGGTGGGGGGCTAGATGGCAAGAGGAAAAGAGAAGTTTGAGGTGGGGGAAGAAGCAGTAGGTGAAGAGGAGTGGAATGAGGGTGGTGGCGTGGCAGGGACGGCGGCGTGCGGTGGCTGACGCGGCGGCGGAAGATGGCAGAGGATGGTGGAAGATGGTGGAGGTAGTTGGAGAAGAATGCAAAGGATGATGAGGGTATGAGAAGGTAGGGGAGAGCCTGCTGGTTGTATTAGGGGGTGGTAGGAGGGCTGGTTGCGGCGAGGGTGGCGGCAGGAGGCGGCGCGAGAGGCGGGGAGGGGCTGGAAGGGGCTGCTCGGGGTGGCTAGTTCACACGGCCAGGGCGGCACGTGCTGGGAAAATCAAGGGATGAGGAGGTCTTGGTTAGGTGGAGGGTAGTGCAAGGTGGGGTTATGGGTGGCGCTAGACCGGCGGCGTTGGGGGAGGGCGGCGGTCGACGCGTCTGATGGGGCGGCAGCGAGAGGGATCAATCTAGGGTTTCGGGGTTTTAAATCCCGAATCCAGGTGATCAATGGGGGGTATTTATAGGCAGGGTGGTCAGGCAAGGCCAGGGGAAGAAGGCAAGGGGGTGCAAGCGCCAGGCTTGCCGGTCGGTGGCAGGCAGTGCAGGTCCTGCCATGGCAAGTTAGGTCGGGGAAGGGAAGAGGAAAAGGGAAAGAGATGGGAACGCGGAAAGGGGGGAGAGGGAATTGGTCGGGGTCGAAAAGAGAAAGAAAGTAATAGGGAGACGGGCAGGGAATGACAGCCGGCGGTGCAGAGGTGGCCGGCGTGCGCAGGGGTGCAGGTCGGCGGCGGCGCAGGGAAGAAGAAGGAAGGGGAAAGGAGGAGGACCGGCGGTCCAGGGGAAAAAGAAAAAGAAGGGGGGAACCGGCCGGTTCGGCAGCGTTTATAAAGTTTTAAAATGAAATGTAGAGTTTTGGGAAATGTTTGGGAAAAACGCTGCGTCCTCGTCGGTCTCGCAACAGTCACTTTTTTCTTATTGCGACGCGGCGTTTCGACGACTTTAGTGTCAAAACGCAGCGTTTTGTCCCACGGGCAGCTGGGCTCGCTGGGTCGCGGGCGAGAAGAAGGAAGGAGAGGTAGGTTTGGGCCGGGCGAGGCCCAACTTCGGTGGAGGAGTGAAAAAAAAGAAAAAGAAGGAAAAGAAAAAGGGAAAAAGGAAAGGAAAGGATTTATTTAGGGTTTTGGATTTTGCATAAATTATTTAGAATATTTTTGGGCTATTTATAATCTTAATATTTAGAAAATATTAAATAAATTCCTTTTTTTCTTAGTTTAGACTATTTTAGATAAATTTCCTTAACCTCCATGCTAATTAGAAAAATACCCAAATTTTCTTCCAATTAAATTCTTTATTATTTTCCTCTTAATTTACCTTAATTAATTCTCTAAATTTTAATAAATAAATTTATATAATTGATTTTCCTAATAATTCCTTATTTGGCCATAATTTTGAAAATTAGGATTTTGGGGTATTTCATTTACATACCCTAACAAAGAAGGAGTACCAAGTGGATAGTGGATTCCTTTCTTATATTATAGTCAAAAAAATTATAACCATCCTCAAGTTACTTTCCATAGAATATCACCCTATTCTAGTATAAAGTAGCTCCTTCCTTTTCCTAGATCTTAAACTTGACATTGTCAGTGGTGGCAGATCTCTCGAACTAGACAGTGAGGGTGTTTCCCATGTGGGTATTAACAAAGATCTATAAATCATGAAGACAAACAAACTAATTACATATAAAATAAAATCTTAATTAAGATTAAGAGCATAAACAAATGATGCTAAGAGATGATTTAACTCCTCCCAAACAATCAAATAAATAAGAATTAGAACATGAAAGTTCTTTGACTAAATAAAAACATCAAATAGTTTTCTAGCGAGAAGGATAATCATGTTCTGATTGTTATTTATTTGATTGGTTGTGAGGAGTTGAATAATCCATTGGGATCATCTAGTTATTAACCAACCTTAATTAATTTTTTATTTAATATCTAATTAGGCTTTTTCTCTTTCACCTTCATCATTTATAGATCTTTGTTAAGACCCTCCTAGGAAACACTATCACTCTTATGCTTGATAGCTCCGACACCTTTGACAACAGCAAGGCTAAGATTCGGGATAAGGAAGGAATTCCTCCAAACTAACAGAGGTTCACCTTTGATGGGAAGTAAATAAAACATGGTTGTATATTTTCCTACTCCAACATCCAAAAGGAATAAGGCTCATAATTGGTGATATATCTCCATGGAGGTACACACGTCTTAGTGATGAACCTAATCGAGAAGACAATTACCCTTGAGGTTGAAACCGCGACACCATTGTCCACATTAAGGCTAAGATCAAGGACATGAAGGGGATTCCTATATAATAGTCAAGGTAGATCTTCTAAGGAAATGGCTTGATGGAATTTTTAAGCTATTTAATTACAACACCTAAAAGGAGTCTACAATTCACTTGGTTGACCACCTCCATGGTGGGATGCAAATTTTAGTCAAGATTATGATAGTAAAAATGGTCATATTAGAATTAGAGAACTATAACATCATTAGCAATGTCAAGATTAAGATTTATGATAAGGAGGATGTTCAACCTAACTTATAGAGGTTGATCTTTTCTCATAAGTTACTTTAAGATGGGTGAACACTTGTGGATTATAACATTCAAAAGAAGTTAGCCCTTTCACCTTATATTGGATCTATTTGGTGGAATGTGAATACTTCTTTTGACCGCAAATACCATCGCCATAGAGGTTAAGAGTTTTAATACTATTAATAAGTAGAAGGATTACAGATTATAACATTCAAAAGAAGTTACCCCTTTCACCTTATAGTGGATCTATTTGGTGGAATGTGAATAATTCTTTTGACCGTAAAGACCATCGCCATAGAGGTTAAGAGTTTAATACTATTAATAAGTATAAGGCTAAGACAAAAGTAAGGAAAGGATCCCAATATATTAGCATCCTTTTATATATAGAGAGAAGAAACTATAGAATGTAAGCACTCTTGTGGATTACAATATTCAGAAGGAGTTACCCAACCACCTTTCCCCTTCCCCATCCCTAAGGAGGATTTTAAATTAGCTTCTCTATGATCCCCTTTATCACCATTTGTTTTGTGTCAGCTGGATTATTGGTCAAAATGGATTTGATTACTTACTAGCATAAATCAAGCTCAACATGATAGGTGTGATACCCTAATAATATTAAACCTTGTAATTGTCATTGCTACCAATGTATGTGCTCTCCACTTCCAAAGTAATCATCCTTCCTATGAGAATTTGTAAAAAAAAAAATTGCTTCCCACACTAAAATGGAGGATGAAGGGAAGGGTAGATACCTTCTGGATATTTTGTATGCTTAGGGTAAGAATATCTTTAAGTTGTTTTTCAATGATGATCAGCCTCTACTGATTTCATCTTATCCTTTATGTTGTTGATGATATGGAAGCTCTCAACCTCAAGGGTAAAACTCCTCCCAATCAATATCTTCACAAACATCTACATACCCTTATAAAGAAGGAACACCAAGTGGATAGTGGATTCCTTTTAGATATTACAGTATGAAAATTTACGAACATCCTCAAGTTACTTTCCATCGCATAACTACCTCTGCTAGTGTAGAGTAGCTCCTTCCTTTTTCCTAGATCTTAGCCTTAACATTGTCAACGATGGCGGATCTCCTGAACTAGATAGTGACAGTGTTTCCCATGTGGGTCTTAACAATGATCTATAAATCATGAAGATAAAAAAACTAATTGCATATTAAATTAAATCTTAATTAAGATTAAAATCATAATCAAATGATGCTAAGAGATTATTTAACTCCTCATAAAATATAAAAGAAAAGAAGAATCAGAAAATGAAAGTTCTTTGACTAAATAAAAACATCAAATAGTTTGCTAGGGAGAAGAAGAATCATGTTTTGATTGTTATTTCTTTGATTGGTTGTGAGGAGTTGAACCATTCATTGGAATCTTTTGATTATTGAACCAATATTAATTATTTTTTTCAGTTAATATCTAATTAGAAATTTTTCTTTCACCTTCATCATTTGTATATCTTTGTTAAGACCCGCATAGGAAACACCATCACTCTTAAGGTCGATAGCTCCGACACCATTGACAGCATTAAGGCTAAGATTCTGGACAAGGAAGGAGTTCCTCCAAACTAGTAGAGGTTGATCTTCGATGGAAATCAAATAAAGGATGATCGTATATTTTCCAACTACAACATAAAAAAGGAATCTAAGCCCTCATTGGTGCTCTTCTGTGGAGCTACGCACGTCTTAGTGATGAATCTAATCGAGGAGACAATTACCCTTGTGGTCGAAACCCTAAAACCATTGTCCACATTATAGCTAAGATCAAAGATGAGGAGAGAATTTGTAAATAATAGTCAAGGTATATGTTTGATGAAAAATAACATGAAGACATTTCTATGCTATCCAATTACAGTATCCCAAAGGAATCTACCATTCTCTTGGACCTCCTCCTTCTTGGTGGGATGAAAATCTTTGTGAAAACTCTGACAAGGAAGTCTGTCACCCTTAAAGATGAGAATCCAAGACTAACAATAACCTAATGGCTAAGTTCAAAGACAAGGATAGGATCTCTCCTAGACTACCTAATGTTAATCTTCTCTGGAAGAAAGCTTGAGTACCTATAGAACCTTATCGAATTACTAAATCTAAAATGATTCTACACTCCCCTTGGTAAACCACATATGTGGTGGGATGAACATTTTCATCCAGAATCTCATAGGAATTATGGTTATATTAGAATTAGAGAGCTTGAACACTTTCTACAATGTCAAGGCTAATATTCATGGCAAAGAGAGCATCCAACTTGACCTATAGTGGTTGATCTTTGCTTGTAAGAAGATTGAAGATGGGTGAGCGCTTGTTGATTATAACATTCAGAAGGAGTTGGCCCTTTTCTTATGTTCGATCTTTGTCATGGAATGCAGATATTTGTAAAGACATTGATTAAAAAGACCATCACCTTGGAGATGGAGAGTTATAATACTATTAATAATTTCAAAGCTAAGATACATAACAAGGAAAGCATCCCAATATAATATTAGTGTTTGATATATGCTTAGAAGCAACTTTAGGATGGGATTACTCTAGTGGATTACAATATTCACAAGGAGTTAACCCGTCAGTTTGTCCTCTATTTCCATGGTGGATTGTAAATTAGTTGCTCCTCTTTGTAACCATTTGTTTTGTGATTGTGAAGCCAAATAGATTCAATTACTTACTAGCACATAAAGTCAACTATAAGCCAACTAAGGTCAACTTAGACCAATTATTCAACACTTAGGCACATTTTAGTAACAAATGACCACGATATTCTTACACTATAATTATCTCAATCTTAACCATATCAATCTCAAACATAAATATACTTCAACAATCTCATGAAAAAGCTAAAATATATCAAAATATAATACTTTAACAAGAGATGTTAGCTCTCGAAAAATGACAAAGATAATTTTACCCCTATACATGCATGAGCACATATGCACATAAGAACCTAAACATGCATATTATTTATCAAAATTTGGGTAAGTCATGCATAGAATTTGATGGAATACATAGCATCAGGAGAAAATGCTTCAAAAGGATGAAAATCGCACCCCAAGCTACCGCATAAAATAACAACATATGATAGCATGCTTATACCTATTGTCATATGTACAAAATTACATGATTAAATACAAATAAATATGTACGTGGAAATTAACTATAAATATGAGATCATATATAAATCAAAATTAAACAAATAGCTCATACATATTCATATATAATGCTCTTGCACATAATAGCATCACAAATCTTGTGACAAATAAAACCTAGCATGATACTAAACCTAAAAGGCTTAACATGCTCACACCTGTATATTATATCATCTTAGAAGTTAAATGGATTTACTTGGATCCAAGCTCAAGCATAAATAATTACAAGTGCCTTCTCCAAATCTAAATAAAAATATTCTTGGAATAAGGATTACCTTTGAAAAAGGAAGTTTAGATTATACAAGAATTCTCTCTATTCACCCAAACCTTAATCTCCTACACGTAGAAGTTAAGCTAAGGGGTTTAATTGGGTAGAACTTATCAGATAAGGTGAAGGAAAAGCAGAGGAAGTGGTTCAAATAGAAGCTGAAAAATCATAGGCATGGCACCATAAAAAAGGGAGTAGCCATAGAACAAAAACGTAGTAGCAAGGGAGTTTCGGGTATCAAAACAGGTAAACAAAGTAGAAGGAAAAATGGAGGAAAATGATGAGGAAATTTCAATGAATAAAGCCCAATAGAATTCAAAGTGAGTAATTCCAAGATGTGGTCAGGAGAGGTAGGAAAAATTGAAAGAAAACTATCCAAGATGTGGTCAGGAGAGATAGGAAAAATTGAAAGTAAACTATCTTGATGTACAGTTCAACAAACACACAAGTTGATTGCTAAGGGGAAAGAAGGAGGAAAGAAGGGGGTTCGGGTGCTATTTTATGGAGACAAATGGTGGGAAGCTAAAGTATGAATAGAAAGAGTTACAATAAAAAAAATGAGAGTAAGAGGTAGATTAATAAAGGAGAATGAGGTGTTGAAAGTCAGGCAAAAACTAGCTATCAAGATTGACTAAAAATCATGATTTTATATGACAAAGATGCAAACATGCACGATTTGATATAAAAGAGCTTGAGAGGCATATAAATCAGATTGGGATGACTATGGGGAGGGTTTAACGATGCTAACACTTGAATGAAAGCAAGGCTAATAGGTGTGCTAGAAAAATATTGATAAAGGTGAGTGTGTGAGTATGTATGTCATAAACACTTGAGTTTTGAATTTTTAACCAAACATTTGGTTGAATGAAAGTAACTAAGCCTGATAATCAAATTTGATTTAGTTAGAATGATATTTGAGAGTCAATAGATAGTTAGAGGATTTATTACAATAATTTTAAGTAATTAAATTGTAAGAAAGTCCAGTAATAATTTTTTTAGGGAAAGTAGCAAATGCAACCCAAAAATAATGAAAATATATGGAGACGTGTGGATTAATTTTAGGAACCCAAATATATAAAAATATTTGGTTTTAAAGTTTATTTGATGTTCAATGGATGGAAAACGAGTGAAAATGATACAATCGGATAAGTCATGGTATAAAATATATAGCAATAATAATAACAATAATAATAATAGTAATAAATTATTACTAATATTATTATTATAGTTATAAAAAGAACTATAAATATTATGATATACATAATTATAATTATTGTAATAAATTCTATAATAATAACAACTAACATGTGACTTATAATAATAATAATAATAATAATTATAATTATCATATGAAATATAGTTATAATTTTTATTATTATAGTAACATATAATAATAATAATAATGATAATAATAATTATAATTATTATTATTAAAATAAATATAAATTTTATTTAACATTATAAAAATATAGACATAACTTGAATAATTTATCTTATAGGACGAGCCTAATCAAGGTTATAGGTGTTTAAGTCTACTAAAAACTAATAGGACGAGGTCATACTCTTTATAGCTAAGAAAATGTCTTATTATTTTTTATTTGTGATAGTGATGTGCTCAAAGACTCAAATAATATCTAAAAATGCCTAAAGTTTGTTTTATCAAAATAAAAAAAAAAGAAATTGATCTAGTTTCATTTCATCCAACTCATACCTAATCTAATCAAAAATATACAATCCCAACAAACCTGTTAGGTCTTACCCCAATCTAACCCATCACTTAACGCAAACTAAAATATAAACCCAACCCAAAGTCTATGAACATAAATTAAATCAAAATACAATTCAAACCTAATAGAATAAATAGGCTTAGTGTAACACCCAAAATCATGACTTTAAAATTTTGTTTAAATTTTGCTTTGCGGAAGTGGAAATTAAAGAACGGTGGGTGTTACCGCCACACTTAAAATAAGTATGGTCTCCTCACCATTCTTACGTCAAGTGCTAAGGCTTAAAACAAATCAAACCAACAACAGATAAGAGAAGTACAATACGTAATCAAGAGTTTTCCAAAAGAAAGATTATCCATAACAAATGACTGTTTAGGAAATTGAGTAGCCAACCATTTAGAAAATAACAACAGAATACCTAAAATTCATTAATGGTCTGCCTTACACTCTTTCAGTCCATCAAAGTTACAAGGAAAAGGGGAAAAAGGGGCGGGGTCTACTCGCTCTCTAAGTCTATCTATTCGCTGGGATGACGCTCCTCGTAATCCTTTAACCAACACATGCCATGGACATACTCCTCTGAAAAGTGATAGTATCAGTATGACTTCCTCGTACTAAGTAAACCACAACGCCTCCGGAGAGGTAACATACCCACGTAGCAAACATCGTACAAATATGGAATTCAAATAGAACATATGATCACATGTAAGGCCACGATTACAAAACACACATCCACATCACAATTAACATTACGAGTTAGGTCAAAATCCCTATTGAAGGCAATTTAGGCATGCTTGTAATTTCACAACCAATTTAACATACCAACGACCATACATTATAGCATAATAGGAAGAATTATTGATATTCCAAGTAATCTAACCGATGTCATGTCATTCCTAATCTGATTATTATAGAAGTATTATAGCGGGTGTCTAATCCGGTTATAATTTATATAAAAAAATAATCAAGTGGAATACAATCCCATATCCATGACAGAGATCATCAAGGAAGGTGGTACCAAAATAAATCACTTGATTCCAGGGTAAAGCTCGCCAAGGAAGCCACACGACATAACAGTCGCCCATACTAAACCTCAGAATTCAAGACCTTAAGTGCGTGTACTCCCTATAGGGTATATGGAATACCTATAGAGTAGAAGTGAGCCCCTTGACCCGAAGGCCCAAACTATGCACTTGGCGGCCAAGTCTGAGGCATGAGATTCCTTTCCAACTCGAGTGTTTCTCTTTAAGTAATTATTGTCTTATGAAATTCTGAGTTATTATTCTCCTTTAGAATATCGAGATTCATAAAGTTCAACTTAGTCAACAACCAACAAATAATGTCACATCGAAAAGACCACAAGGTCTCAACCATTCCAAGCTAACACGGTCTAGAGTTAGGCATTATGCCATAGCCCAAATAATAATTCGATTCAGTGTCCAACCAATTGTCCAATTATTCCCAACATTATTTTAAGGCCAACACTTAATTCAACAAGTCCAATTATCCACTTTGGAACACCTTTTTGCCTTAATGACCAAAACACCCCTCAACCTATAAATACCACATTTTACTTCACTTTTATTATCAAGTTTACTTATATAAGATATTGGTCATGAAACGCAAACATAAAATAGCTAATGATACTTTACATACGATAATTTCTTCGATTATACAAAAGATCATATTATCCCTAACCATTCACCATATAAAGTTCACGAAAACACTATTAGCATGCATTTTTAATATTTCATAAACTCATACAATTTCCACAAATAAATCTTAAATACAATCATGGTATATAAACTACATTTTACCTTAAACATACTCCTCTCATTTGACTAGCATAAATCCAAGTTCGTTACTATTAGCATACACTTCTTCACATTTTAGAATATTACTTAGGCATATAAAAAGATTGCATGATAACACATTAACTTACACACCATGATATTCATGTAGGAATGAACTACGACATGCTCCCATATAAAAATACATTTTACCTTAAACATATTCATCTCATTTTACTAGCATAATTCCAGTTCATTACCGTTAACATACACTTCTTCAAATTTTAGAATATTACTTAGGCATATGAAAAGATTGCATGATAACACATGTTAATTTATACATCATGATATTCATGTATAAAAGAACTACAATATGCTCCCATTTACCACAAACATACAATAATTTGATATCCTCATTCTATTATGATTTTATCCTAGAAAACTAGCCTATCCTTTTCACATAAAAATTCTACCGTCTACAAATTAGTTGGTTTTACCTTGAGCTAAGAAATATTAGCACCACGAGCTTCTTCCACAAATGCCCTAGGTGGGGTCGAGATTACCTTGAAGTGAATACACCATCCAAACTACAAGAATTAATATTTATGTAAATTAAAATATCCAAAAGACAATCTATATAAGCTAATACTTGAAAAACGATTAGGAAAATAAATGAGGCGGCTAACGCATGAATTTAAGCACTGAACCCACTGAAAGATAGAGTACTTACTTGGGGAAGAAAAATGGCCACTTGGGGAGGGGAAGTTTGGGGTTGCACCTATATTTTTGTTACTGGAATTTAGGGAAGGGAAGGAGAGGGCTGCAATGGGAAAAATTAGAGGGCATAAAGGGATAGGAAAGGAGGGCATTTTCTGCAGATTGGGGATTAATAAAAAGGAGGGGAAATTAGGGGAAAAAGGGTGCTGTGTGGGTTAGAGTTAAGGGCTACAGTGGGTTGTTTTTGGGGGGCTGGTGATGTCGAAAGTTTGCATGAGGATGGAGGCCTGCAAGGGCAGGTTGAAGCATGAAGAAGGGAAGGGAATGGAGGGGTAGATGGATATAAAGGTGGGGTACATGTGTAGGTTGATAGGAGGGAAAAATAGGGGCTGCAAGTTGAGGGAAGGTTGGGATTAGGTGAGTTATGGCTGTAAGTTGCTGAATGATGCGATGGAGGATGGCTAGGGTTATGGGCTACGGTTTTCCAGGTGGAGAGGCATGGGAAAGGAGGGAAAATAGGTCGGTAGATGATGAGGAGATAGAGTAGGGGTGTAGGTTGGAAAAAGGAAAGGTGAGGCTACAAGTTGGGGGGAGGGGCTGGGTGTCGAAGGCCTTAGCTGCAGGTTGGCCAAGAGATGTGAGGGAGTGTGGCTGGGGTTGGAGCTGCAATTTAAGGGAATGGGGTGTGGTGTTAGAGGGTGTTAATTCAGAAGGGATATGGGCTATGTTTGGGTAGAGGGAAAGCTGCAAAGAGGAGGATGGTTGCTGGACAAGAAGAAACATATACATGGGGAGGAGAGGGAAATGTGATAGGCTGCATGGCCTGTTATGCTTCGACAGGTTAGGGGAGTTTTTTTTTGGCTGGGTTTAAGTGGGGAAAAGATGGGGGTTTGGTTAGGAGTTGATTAGCAAAAGCCTCCCCAAAATATTAAGCTTGCAAGTGAGGTTATTAGGAAAAGAACCCCCACCTAAGCAAGGTTTAATTTTCTCAAAAAGAAATCATGATACTAGTATTATTATGATCAATATTATTATCATTGCTTTATCACTTGCCCTATATATTTATTTTTTTAATTAGTGCTAACATTATTATTATTCTTACAATCCTTGTTATGGGTATTATTATTAAAAGTGTTATTAATAAAAGATTATTGGTATAGCCATCCCTTCTATTTTAATTACTCTCTTCTTATTATCGGTATTATTATCGTCCTCAATTTTTTTAGCTTCTTTACTCTTTCCTACATTTAATCCGAGTTATTTTTATAACTTAATATTTAGGGACGTACTCGAGACAACAAGGCGATCACTAAAAAAAAATATTATGGTCTACATCGCCTACAAATCAAGCTTTAAGTCTTCCATGCCTAAATTGAGGGTTAATTATTACGGGGTATTACACTTAGCATCAACCCAGCCTAACCCAATTAACACAACCTATCACTTAATTTGAATAAAACCTCACACACTATCTGGAAGGCAAGAGCCTTAACAGTGGCAGCAGCTGTTCAGTTCATCTGGAGGAGCAGAAACTCTGTACTATTTGAATCCAAAACTTTTGATGCTAACAGTATTATTGTAAAAGTTCAGAAATTTATGTACAGTGCCCTATTTTTTGACAGGAACCTTAGGGAAGGATTAACAGTATTGTAATTGTGTAACCTAGGGTGTTTTCTCCTCCTTTGGAGGCTGGCAACATATTTATGTAAGCTTGGGTCCTGTCAACTAGGGTATGCCCTGTGTAGTTGTACAATAATCATTTTTTGATATATATTTACCTCAGTTGATGAATAAGACCTCACACAACACAACCCAAAACACACTAAACCGAATTAGACTTAAACTAAAACCCAAATTAACCAATTGAAATCATAATCACATTGACGCATAATATGTTATTTAGTAAAAAGATGGCAATTTTAAATTTCTGGTTTAAATTAAATAGAAACTTTTAAGTACTAGTTATAATTAAAATCAAACTATTTGATTCAATCAAATAAAATTTACCAAATCTACTTGGTAAAAAAGGAATACGGAGGAGCATTAAAAAGTACCATTGCATGCAGAAAAGGGCATAAATTTTTAATCAAAAAATGGATTAGAAGCTCAAAAAAGTACCCTACTTCTATTATAGAAAAAAATATCTCAAAATCAAAATGAAATGAAAAAACCTATTAAAATCTTATAAAAATAAACATAGTGAATCAGAAAAATAAAGTTCTTGGTCATCATTCAAAACCCAAAGAAAAAAAATTGACAAAAAAACTAAAAAAAGATGCCAAAAACATTAAACTTTTAGAAGCTTAACAACTTAATTAATCTAAAAATAATATTCAAAACCCAAATATTTTTATTTGACTAAAAGATAATTAATAGATAAAAAGATGTTACAAATAATAAATAGTTAGAAGCTAAACAACTCTAATTAAGTTGATATAAAAAATTCGATGGACAGAAAATATCAAGTTATATTTAACTTGGAATACCATCATTTATAAAATAAATAAATATTAGTAACAAAAAAATCATATTAAATGAATTATTTAAAATTACCTAAAAAAAGTAAAATCACTTATCTTCAATCATATTAAGGATTTCAATTTGTCTTCTAAATACATAAATAAAAAGCCAAAATTAATAACTAATTTAAAATAAACAAATTAACCCATGTTAATATATAGTTTAATTATAGTTAAAATAAAATATAATCTAAATACAAAATAAGCTATTTTGATGGAAAAGAATATTAAATTCAAATAACTTATTTTGGAATAAATTTTGAATCAATTTAATAATATACTCTTCCTTAAACTTAAGTAATTTATGTAATAAATACAAATATTACGAAAATGAACATAAAAAAATATTAGAAAATAGAGTACTTAAACATTTCTGTGGTGGTTGTAGACGCTTAAATCATCACTCGTTTTGAAGACCCACTCGTGGGAGAAATTTCTATCAATCGAAATTTACATCTCCCTTTTTATCTTTGCTTTCAATATTTATTTCTGTGGTTTTTTGTTACTAATATTGATTAATTCTCTTGAGTTGGTATCCCAAGTTAAATATACCTTGATATTTTTTGTTCATCAAAAAATTATATATCAAATTAATTAGTTTTTCACCACCTAACAATTTATTGTTTGCAATATCTTTTTTATTTATTTATTTCATTTCATAAAAAAAAATCTTTCAATTTATTGCTGAATGGATATTTTATATTAGTTAAATTAGTTTTTAAGCTTCTAAAAATTTATTCCTTGCAACATCATTTTTCGTTTTGTAATATATATATATATATATATATATATATATATATATATATATTATTTTGAATGGTGCCTAATTACTTTTTTTTTGATTTACTATGTTGATTGTTGTAAGATTTTAATAAATCTTTTCACTTCATTTTGTTTTCGTGATTATTTTTCTACAATAGAAGTAGTTTACTATTTTTTATTGTCTAATAGTTTATTTGATTAAAAAAATGATGTCATTTTCCCTATACAAAGGTGGCTTTTAATGCTACTCTTTATCCTTTTTCAACAAGTAGATTTGGTAAATCTTTTTAAATTTGAATGACCCAGCCCAAATAATCTAATTTCAAGTATAATTTTGGCTTAAAAGTTTAAATTCACTTCAACCAAAAATTTAAAAATTTCACCTTTTTTACAACCGACATATTATCCTATATCATTTTGAGTTAGGTTGGAATTATATTACTATACATTTAAGTTAGTTTGGGTTTAGGTATGATTTGGTTCTAATGTGTTTTGGGTTGTGTTGCTCGAGGTTTGGTTCGAGTTAAGTAATGGGCTATGTCAATTTGATTGGGTTGATGTTGGGCATGTCAGTTCTCTCAGCTTTAAATTTGTTTTAGGTCTAATTTGTGTTCATAGACTTTAGATTGGGTTTGTATTTGAGTATGGGCCATGTGATGGGTTGGGTTGGTACCGGACCTAGTATTGTTTTTTTGGGTTTGAGTTTATTTTGGGTATATAGAATTTGAATTTATATTAGGTATGAGTTGGATGAAATGAAATTATATCAAATTCTTTTTTATTCAATAGGATGAACTTTAGGCATTTTTAAATACTAATTGCGTCTTTGAGTGCACCACCATGAAAAATAAAAATAAGAGGGCAATTCTCTAGCCATAGAAGTATGAATTCATCCTATTGGTTTTTACTAGACTTGATTGGAAGGATATAACTTGAATAATTAGACCCACAACCTATTTTAGACTTAAAAATTTTAAATCCGATTTTAATGTAAAATTTTGGAACAACTTGAATTAATTGAAGGTTGTCTAAAATTTAGCTAACTGGATAACGAATTTTATTTAAATGACCTAAACCAAAATAACTAACTTAAAAAGAACGAGATTTAGCTCTGAACAAATTTTCGATAATGATCTAATTCGAACTTATCAAACTTGAAGTGCCTTAGTTTAAATATAACTTTTACTTGGTTGTAATTTCAAAGTTGATCCAAACTAAAATAAAATATGGTATGAAAGGTGATAGTTTACCTCATAAATTGCTATATGAACATTAACAAATAATCTTTTTAATACAAATTTATTTAAAAAATAAGATATAGTATATATAAAAATAAACAAAATAAAGCTAGCAAGATTTTGTTATCTTTATTTTAATATAATATTATCATCAATTAGACTATATCATAGTAATTTATATTATTATTATAGATGAGGAGTTAAAATAAAGTTTTACTTGTGACATTTTTACTTACTCTATACCAAAAAATCATGGAAATAACATTTACTAGGAAGTCTTCTCTCCTCATTCTACTGATTTCATACCAATCAATACATATGTAACCCTTGGAACTATTGGATCATCACCTATTCAGTCACTAGGTATAATGATGAAAATTGTAAAACAAAAATTGTTATTTAGTCAAATCAAATTAATAAGCATAAGTGAAATTTTTTAATATTTTTTTAACCTAGGCACAAGGTCCAAATAGTAATTATGAATCATAGCTAAAATATTTATTGATCTATTTCATATATTATGTGCTATGATTCAATAAAATGAATATCCGACGAGGTATAACCATCTTTATTAAGATAAGATAGCATACTCATTCTCTGTATTATCAATAGGATCTATTATCACAAGTTACATGCTCATATTATGGAAATATAAAAAGAAAGAAATTCCATGATCGAACTACCAATACGAAAGAAGAAGTTAGAAACAGATAGAAGCCCAATAAACTTTCACTTTTCCTTAAACTTTGTTGTTCTTATGAATCTAATTCATTTCAATTCCATAATAAAATGAAATAATATAAATCAAAAAAATAATAAAAAGGAATATTGCAAATAAAGCCATTGAAACACCCTTCAAAGGTTTGGAAATTTGGATCAGCTAATTGTGAGATATGTTCATTGGTTTGATGAACCAGTCGACTAGTTCCTATAAATAGTTGATCGGTTCACCAAACCCATTGACTGGTTCCTATGAATAGTGGAACAGTGAGACTTCCACTCAACTGGCCCTTTAGTGTTATTTTGGTTCAGTTCGAGTATGACCGGATTAGTTGATAGGTCCCAGGGAACGATCAACTAGTTTGGTGGTATGCCCCTAGTTTGGTTGTTAATTATTGTTATTTTTTGGGCCTCTTATGTTAAAACCTCCATAAAATTACATCATTTAAATTATAATTCCACTAGAATTGCCCTATATTTAATAAGAATCATAATGGTAATAACTGGAATTGAATTGGTTAAGTTTGGTGTCATCTCTAAACATCCAATTGGTGGCTTTTATGCCTTATGGTGTTTTTGGTGTTATCACTTGAAAATACCTAATTTAGTTAAAATATAATTTAATTGTATTTCATATTATCACTTGCAAACAACCAATTGGATTTTTTGTGGATTTAATCTATGATTTTTGGTATCATTTGAAAATACATAATAATAGAATAAGATGTCGTTAGAGCCTTTTTCTCCTACTCTCGGGGAAGTTGATCGGGTGTTAGTGAGTGGGTCGCTATGTGGTTTATATTTTTCACCAAGTATCTATTTTCTTCTCTACCAAGTTGCAGTCGGTAGGGAGTATGTGCATATCTTTGAGGTATAGGATTATACTATGGCAGACCAGCATGTCATAGGTGTGGTACAACTTTCAGTTAAAGTATGCTGAGGGTAATGACATAGGCCAGTAGCTAGCCATTTCTTGAAGTTAGACATTTATATTAATGCTTAAGATTTAAGCTACCCGGCCAGAAATGTTTTACCCATTGTGTTTGGTTTAATCTAATTTATTATTCACGAAAATAGTTAATGGATTATATTAGATATGATCCTAGACCGTGAAAGAGGCTAGTGAAATTAAAATTAACTAATTGTTCATGGTAATTTTCAACTATACTATGGCACATTAATAATTTATTTTTTTATACAAAAAATGAGACCAAATTTAATCCTAGGTTTACATCTATAATCTTATCATCTGTAATTTATTTGTTAGTTTACTATTTACTTTCATTTTTCCTTTTATAACATATCTAGATAGCTAAAATAATTTTTTTTAAACTAATTGCAAGGTCTCTATTGATTCGACCTTAACATGCTACAATGTAGCCGTGCACTTGCGGAATAGCATCTATCAAGTTTTAAACACCGTTTTCTATGGACTTCGGTGAATTGATATCCTTTCCATTGTTATTAGGCTAAACTAGATTTTTCTTTACTTAATTTCCTTATTTTCATGCTTTTCTTTCCTGTCTTGATTGTTTGTTATTTTCATCTTCAGGTTCCTTATATGCAATGATCTCTCTATTTAGGACCTCTAATTATATTGAATCCTAAAATTGAGAGAACCTTGAGTGAATTAAGAACTTGGGTATGTGAGATGAAAGCAAGCATAAGTTCTAAGGGCATGGTTGACCCATATGGAGGAGATGAGTAGAATCGCTCTCTTAGGGAGTTTACATCTTCTAATGCCTATGGAATGTAGTCAAGTATTAGGAAGCTAAATGTTGCTGCCAATAATTTCAAGTTGAAGCCTACAATCCTTAATATGGTGTAGCAAAATCAATTTGGTTGTAGCCCGATGGAAGGTCCAAATTTTCACATTTCAATCTTTCTATAATATTGTGATGCATTGAGGATGAAATATGTGGAATTTCTAGTCATAATGCCATAAAGTGTCAAGTTGGATCATTGATATACCCTAAATTAAGTGTTAATGAACATGCTAATTACATGAGCAACATTAATAAAAAAGGGGAAACTTTTTCCACCACATATAAACCTAGGTAGAGGAATCATCCAAATCTGTCCTATAAAAATCCTCATCAGAATCTTGTGCCTTAATCTAATTATGTACCTCTAGCTGCTTAGAATCAAAGGCCTCCCTGCCCTCCTCTCCAAAATTCTAACTTGGAAACATTGATCGAGAACTTTGTGATGTCACAAACTTCATAGAACAAAGAGTTTAAGAAACAAACAGACGAGTTTACACACCAAAATATAGTCATGAGTGATGCCATTAAAAATATAGCTTCTAATGTTGATTCATTAGCTACACATAACAAGATGCTAGAAAACCAAATCATGCAAATAACCCAACAAGCTAGCTCCTCTTCTGGACCTTCTGAGATGTTTCCGGAGTAACCCAAAACAAATGCTAAAAATCAAGTGAATGCCATCACATTGAGAAGAAGGAAAGAGGTAGAAGGACCTAAGGTGAAGGAGAGTGATGAGAGCATAGACAACGATGTGGAGAACTTAATAATCGATGAGAACATTATAACACCCACAAATTTACTATTAAAAAATTTCATTTAATTAAAAGGGTTTAACATGAGCAAAATGATAAAACTCTAAACCCAGGGGCATTACCGCCAGACTTAGCACCAGACCAGTTCACTCCTACCATTCCAGTACTAAGTGCTAAGGATAAAAAGAAGATTAACATCAAACAAAAATTGATAATTCAGAAATCAAAGTGCAATTCAGAATTACAATCCAAAGAGTAAGTGGCTAGAGTTTTTCAAAACACAAAAATACCACATGACATCACATAACTAGATAAAATGAAACATAATGAAATAATAGGGAAAGATAGAGTCCGGCTAAGTCTCTCTCAATTCTGAGGTCAGGTCTAGGCATCGAAGTGTCATAGGCATCGAAGACATCGCCCCTATCTGCACAAACTCAGACGGGTCTTCTGCTTGTGGGAATGAGAACCACCCATGAAATGGGTGATCACTACACTATGTACCAAGTAAGGTAATAGATGCACTAAGGCCAACATACAAAACACACGACACAATATATATGGAATAATCACATGAGCAAAATTTAGTAAAACAGACGATAAAGGCTAGCTATGGTCCGAATAGACTTATTCATTAGATCTCTAGTAAATATAGTAGATTCACATCATAGTCTTTATCAATCCAGGTGAGTGCAGGAACCTCACTATTATAGCCGATGGACTCGTCATGCAGGGCAAAATGCTCCTAGCCACTATTATTCGCCGGTGGACCGATTTGGTCCCGACTCACATGGTGTTTCCCTGTAATTACTTTGTATCTTTCCCATATCTTATCACAATTATGTTTGATTTGTTGAGCATGAAAACCCCTACTGTTATAGCCAGTGGATCGGTCATTTAGGGAAAAATGCGCTTGGGCACAATTATTTACCGGTGGACGGGTCATGCAGGGCACCTCGACTCCTGGCCACTATTATTCGTTGGTGGACCGGTCTGGGATCGGCTCAACAATCTTTCTCTTTAAATGGATATTATCTTATTCGTGTCTTATTTAATAAGAAATTTGCCCTTGACATGCATGCCTCCAAAATTCTACCTCTATCCTCTTTAGGGGACCCATCTCATATCTTGAGACTCATGCGTCCCTTAGCACACCCTGACATCCATTCCCCCTTAAACATACATAAAATGAAAGAAAAAATCAACTCCTAAGGGTGTGGGTTAAGACCCAAAACCTCATGACATCAAACTCCACCTACTATCACCCTCTAAGATTTTTCCTTGAAAACCCTAATTGGACCTATGTGATCCAACTTTCTCTCACTTACACTACCATTACTTCATTCATCGGCCCACACCTTATCTCAATTAGATCCAATCCCAAAATATATCACTTTACCTCTCAACTACGCATGTGACTAGAAAAACCCTAGTTGGCCACTTCAAACCCTAGTACCTTTCTTCTCCCACAAGTAACCTCTATATTTTGCACTCAATATTTCCTCTCGTTCGTGGTATCCATACTCACTCCTTATATAATAAATTCCCACTCTTAGCCCATACTCCACTCTCCCTTAATCATTTTTACTTCCACATTTTCCCGATTATTGGTTCCTCCCAAAACCCTAATCGGGTCCCTTATAAATCCTTACACCAACCCACATACTATTTCTCATCCCAAGTCTCCGATCACTCCACAACTCTCCCCTTAGCTTATTTACACCCTAAGATAACTTTTATCACGTAAAGATCGTCCCCATGTGAGTTTTATCCATCCCATGCAAACACCCAAAGTCCCCATGCAGATTTTAGGATCTCTATGCATGGTTCCTATATCTCATTCATTTTGGTCAACCTCATATCCCCCTTAGTGAACTCACTTCCAATTTTATTTTGTTTTGTCCTTTCATTCCCATATAATACTATCAATTGTCCTAGCATCATGTCCTAGAGGGCCATATCATATCACACCATAATCACCATATATACATATCATAGTCATGTCATAAGAACACATACTAACATACCTCAACTCCAAGCTGCACTACACATAAGGCAAGTTAGCGACAATCATATGATACATGACATAGCATGATATATATGGAATCCAAGGCATACAAGTCACACAACACACATGGGCCTTAGCCACATCCTTACCTAAAATTATGCCGGGCTTGGAGCATGCTTCTACGCCTCCTTAGGGTTTTGGCTTGATTCACCTATAAGAGGAAAAACTAAGGATTAGTTTCCCTCCTACCAAAAGTACTATTATTCCTTATTTTAGTCTAAGATTAGGGTTATTATTATTAAAGGGAGCATTACACATGAAAACTAGAGTTTTATCTTCAAGTTAGCCTACTAGATATTACTAGTCAAAATATGTTTATTTTAATATTTATTGCTATACTTATATTATTAAACCTAATAGCTTTATTCTTCTAATAATAGTACTAGTACTACTTATAGTGAAATAGTGATAATAATAATAATAATACTAATGCTAATGCTTATAGTGATAGAAACCCTAGCATTTTTAAGGCCAATGCTAATAATAGTGTTCGGGTTAAAATAATAATATAATAGTAGTGATACCAACAAAGTACTAATATTCCTAATGAAGATAGTTATATTTGAATAATAATAATATAAGGGTTCAATATATTTTTGTCACAATAATAGTAACAAAATCATAATAAAATAATAATAATAATAATAATAATAATAATAATAATAATAATAACAACAACAATAATAATAACAATAACAATAATCATAATAACGGTAACCGAACTAGTGATAATAATATACGGGTCTAAATATTTATGTTAATAATAAAAAGTGATAATGGACAAGGTTAGTATCAATAATATGGGCAAGAAGCAAGTTAGCAATAATATTATTTATAGTAGTGGTAGTATTAAATGATACTAGTATCAATAATGATGATGATGATAATAATGATAATAATAATAATAATAATAATAATAATAATAATAATAATAATAATAATAATAATAATAATAGATATGGTGATAATATTAGTACTAGCTTTTGTCTTAGGGTTGATACCAATGGTGGTCCTAGAAGTTGTCTTAGTGGTAGTCTTAGTGATAATGGCCAATTAGGTTTAGTAAGAAATGACAATAATAATAATAATAATGAAAATAGTATTGGTAGTGGTAATAGTAGTAGTAGTAGTAATAATAATAATGATGATAATAATAAAGATAACTATATTCATACTAAAGTTGTTAATAATAATAATAATAATGATAATAGTATTAGTAGTAGTAATAGAAATAAAAAAAAAACAACAACAACCACAACAACAACAATAATAATAAGAATAACTATTTTAATGCTAAAGTTTTAGCCTTTTGAATAGTATACCATATTTATAAATATTTCTAAAATTAGGTTAGGTAATAAGAGTGATATATAGTAATAATATTAATAATGGTAATAATGATAAGAATAACAATGATAATACAACACTAATAATAATAAGAATAATAATAATAGTAATATTAAGGATAATACTATTAATATTACTAAAAATTATTAACACTTATAGAAAATAGTTTAAAGGCTGGGGGAGTTAGAGTACCACCTAAGGTTCGTGGTGGAATCGACGGTGGTGTGTGGCAGCGACGACGGTAGTTGTGGAGGAGGAAGAGAGGTGGAAGATGGATATGTAGGCTAAAGGAGAGGAAGTGGAGGGGTGTTTGAGGTGGTGAAAGGTGCAGCAGGTGGAGAGGGGTGGAATGGAGGTGGTGGTGCAGCCGGGAGTGGCGGCGCACAATAGTTGGTGCGGTGGCCGACGATGGTGGAAGGTGGTGGAAGCTGGAGAAAGCAGAAGGAGAGGGAGGTAGGGGGAGATGAAGGTATAGGAAGGTAGGGGAAGGTTCCCTAGGTGTTGTGGAGGGTGGAGGAGGTGCTGGTTGTGGCAGGAGTGGCGGCGGAAGGCGGCATAGGGGCGAAGAGTGGCCGGAGCGGCTCGTGTAGGGTAAGATAGGGGATGATGGTGGCTCAATTTTGTAGAGGGAGGTGCAGGGAAGTTTTTGGTGGGTGGCGTTTGTTGCGGCGGTCACTGATAATGGTAGAATAAGGAGCTGATAGGGCGGCGGTGAGCGGCTGGAGTTTCTGGGTTGCAAAAAGGGAGCTTGACCTAGGTTACTAATGGGGGGTATTTATAGGCTAATTAAGGGGGAAAATGATGAAGGGGAAGAGGACAAGCGGGGCAAGTGTGGCAAGACCACCAGCAGGCGGTGGCAGGCGGTACAGTCCTGCCATGGCAGGTTAGGTCAGGTCGGGAGAAAAAAAAGGAAAGGAGATAGGCATGCGGGGAGGGGAGAGATGGGGTTGGTTGGGGTTGAAAATGGGAAGAAAATGACGGGGAGGGGAAGAGAGGGGAGGCCAAACGGCGTGCGGATGTCGGCGGCAATGTTGTAGGATTTCGGCAGTTGCAAATCGGGGTTGGGATTTGGGGGAGAAGAAGACGATGGCTGGACAGGTCAGTCCATGGGAAAAGGAAAAGAAGTAATAAGGAGGTGGTTCAGCCAGGCGGTTGGGTGAAGGAGGAAGGGCAACATTGCTTGGGCCGTGCAAGACAGGGAAGGGGAAGGTGATTTGGGCCAGTGGGTTGGCTCAGTCAGGGGAAAATGGGGAAATAAAGAAGAAAGGAGAAGGAGGGAAAGAGAAAAAAAAAGGAAAAGGGAAAATAGGGGAAAAATAGATAAAATAACTTATGGGAAATAGGTTTTAGTATTTTTGGCAGTTAAAAAATTTTAATAATTTAACTTAATATATTTTAATATATTGGTTTAAAAGGTAACTTTTAGAAAATATAGGTTTGAAATATTATTTAAATAAAATGAGTATGATATAATAGCAATTTATTTATTTTAATTTATTAAATATTCACATATAATTTTATATACTCAAAATCCACAAAATAATTAAATTAAATAAATTTAAATGGTAAAATCCTCAAAATAATTAAATTAAATAAGTTTAAAAGCTAAGTTATCCCAAATAAAAGTGATTTATTAAATTAAAGACTTTTAAAATTTTGGGGGATTACAAACACAACTAATAGTCAAATAGAAAAGGTTGAAAAATATGCTTCACCTACACCCTATAAGCCTCCCCTAGCCTTCCCTCAAAGGTTAACAAAAGCCAAAATTAAAAAGTAATTTGGTAAGTTTTTGGAAATATTAAAAAAATTGCATATTAACATTCCTTTTGTTGAAGCAATTTCTCATATACTCCCATATGCAAAATTTTTTAAGGAGATTTTGACTAATAAGAAAAGGTTAGAGGAATATAAAATGATATCTCTCAACGAGGAGTGTAGTGCTATTATCCAAAATAAGTTACCTTCTAAATTAAAATACCCTGGTTCGTTTCCTATTCCATGCATCATTAGCAATATTTCTATTAATCATGCATTACTCGATTTGGGTGTAAGTGTGAACCTGATGCCATTATTGGTTTGTGACACTTTATAATTGAGAGATATAAAGCCCACCACCATCTCCCTATAGTTGGACAATTAATTGGTTAGATGTTCGGTAGGTATTTTGGAGGATGTACCCATCCAAATTAGTAAGTTTTTCATACCGATTGACTTTTTTATTCTGAAAATTGAAGAAGATTCTCAAATTCCTATTATTCCAGGTAGGCCATTCCTAGCCACTACTAAAGCCATCATTGATATAAAAAATGGGAGGATTTCTTTGAACATTGGGAGTGTGAAGGTGGAATTTGATTTACCTAATGCTATAAAATGCTCTCTAATCAATGACTCTTGTTGCAAGATTGATTCAATTAACAGTGATCGTACTGAACAATTCTCTAGTGACCTTCTTAAGCAGTGCTTGATGAGAAGTGGTGAAATACCTCAAAACCCTAATTTTAAGAATTATATCTAATTAAGGATTTATTATTGAAATTAATTAAATAAATTATTTTGTTATAATAAGAGGAATTAATTAGGATAAAATTAAGAGGAAATTAATAAATAATTTAATTGGAAAACATTAGAGTGTTTTGCTAATTAAAATGGAATTTAGGAAAAATCTTTCAAAAATCCTAAATTAAATCAAGAAGAGAATTTAATTATTATTTTATTTAAAATATTATTATTTTTAAATATCTCAAAAGACCAAAATATTTTAAATACCCCTAATCCACCTATTTTTCTTTCCTTTCCTTTTTTCCCTTTTTCTTTTTCCTCTCCTCTCTTTCCTTTTCTTTCCTTCCTCTCCTTTCTCTTCTTCTTTCTTCCCCTCCCCTTTCCTGACCTGGGCCAACCCAGCCTACGGCCCAATCCCTCTCCCCTCTCCTTACCCCCAAATGGGTAGTTCCCCCTTTCTTTTCTTTCTTTCTTTTCTTCTTGAACCACCCGGTCCAGCCTTCTTCCTCCCCGATGTGCAACCTACAACCTTGAGACCTTGATGCCTCATTTTCCACAGGCTGCTACCACATGCCATCCCTTCCCTCTCTCACCCATCGTTTTCTTTCCCTATTTTGACCCAACTAACCTCCTCCCGTCTCACAGGTGCCCTTCGCTTACTTTTCTCCTCTCCTCTCGACCTAACCGCTCATGCCATAGTAGACCTACACCGCCTGCCACTACCAGCTGGCGTGGATGGCACTTGCACCCCCTCTTGTCCTCTTTCCTCTGTCATTTTTCCCTCCAATTAGTGTATATATACCCTATAGATAGCCCTAAATTCGGATTCTTTTCACAGCCTATAATATCCCATCCTTTGCACCACTGCCCGATCAGATGACTGCCCCGTTGCTGTTGCCCCATCCCGTTGCATGAGCCACCCGCAAAATTGCCCCTACATCACCCTCTACCCAGCTACACCTCCCTCCTCCCTCAATTTTGCCTACATGAGCCACCGCGGCTATGTAAAGTTCCCCTCCCGATCAGCTCCTCATCAACCCCTTCCACCCTTCGCACCACCGTCCACCACTAATATCGCCGCATCCAACACCATCTCTACCCTTTGAAAAAACCACGGGAGCTTCCTCTACCTCCCCATACCTCCGTCTCTCCTTGGATCCCTCTCCTCCTCCTTTCTCCTTCCTACACCACCTTCGGCCACCACACCCGCAGCCGTGTGCGCCACCTTTGGCTGCACCACCACCTTCATTCCACCCCTCTCCACTTGGGCATCAACCACCACCTTAATTTCCACCCTTCATTCCCCCTCTCCTATTCCCAACACTCAACTATTCCCCTTTTCCCCCTCTTTCCTAGCCGTCGTCGCTGTCGCCATGGCTGCCGCCGGTCACCACCAACCCTAGATGGTACCCTAACCCCTCTTAACCCCTAAGTCCTATTTATGCAAATTTTATTCTTTTATTTGTATTATATCATCATCATAATAATTATTATTATTATTTACAGCCTTAGAATACTAATCTTATTATTATTAAGGGGTTGAAACCTTATTTTACTATTATTTTGATTACTATTATTATTATTATTATTATTATTATTATTATTATTATTATTGATACTAGATTTGGCATGTTATCATTTTGTTGCTATAAAGAACAATACTAAACCTTAATATTTTTAATAATAATATTATTATTATTATTGTTATTACGATTTATTCAAATATTACCTATATTATTTCTAATGCCTTTATTATTAATATATTTACTATAGTATTATTATTATTACTATTGTTATTTTTTTTATTATTATTACTATTATTATTATGGTAAAAATATTTGAACCCATATATTATCATTATTTTAATTATTATTATTATTATTATTATTATTATTATTATCTTTAGCAATATTGGTATTTTGTTAGTATTAATATTATTATATTATTATTTTATCCCTAACCCTATGATTAGCCTTAGCCTTAAAAATAGAGGGTTTCTATTACTAGGAATATTAGTATTACTATTATGATTAATATCATTATGTTTGCTATAACTAGTGTTAGTACTATTATTAGAAGAAATAAAGCCATTAGATTTAATAATATAAATATGGCTATAAATATTAACATAAACCTATTTTGACTAGTAACAATGTAGTACGCTTACTGGAGGATAAAAATCCTAATTTTCACTTGTAAAGTTTCCTTTACTAGTAGTAACCCTAATCTTAGAATAAAATAGGAAATGATGGTATTTTTGGTAGGAGGGAAACTAATCATTAGTTTTTTTCTCTTATAGGTGAAACCAGTCAAACCCTAAGGAGGTGTAGGAGCGTGCTGCAAGACCGGTGATGTGCTAGGTAAGGGTGTAGCTAAGGCCTTATGTGTGCTATGTGTCTTATATGCATTTTATGTTATGTATAATGATATGTTGTGTATCTTGTGCTATTGTTATAACTGTTTTATGTGTAGCGCAGCTTGGGGTTGAGGTATGATCTTGTGTTCTCTTATGGCATGTGTACAATATGTTTGTGTTGTGAATTGTGATGTGATATGATATGGCCCTTTTAGGACATGCATGCTAGGATAATTAATGTAGTGATATGGGGTGGAAGGATGAAAAAAAATGGGGAAGTAAGTTGATCAAGGGGAAATAAGTTGGCTAAGGAATGTGGGATTGACCTAAACACCCTATGATCCATAAAAGGAAGAGTAAAAGGGGACTTTAAGCAAAATAAAGTGGATGAACTTTGTAAGGGAGAATCTAAGGTTTGCATGGGAGAATCTAGGATTTTGCATGGAAGTTTTAGGGTTTTGCATGAAAACTTCAAGGCTTTCCATGGGATAAATAAAGATTGTATGGGGGTGAACTTTACATATGAAAAGTTACCTTGGGGTGTGAGGAAGGTAATGGAAGAGTTGTTTGGGTGATTGGAGGCTTTGGGTGAAAAATAGTACGTGGGATAGTATAAGAGTGCATAAGAGACCGAGCTAGGGTTTAGGAGGAAACCCTAATATGATAAGGTAGTAAAAAGGAAAAATAAATAAGGTGAGTGGAGTATGAGATGAGGATGGAGGATTGTTATGTGTGGGGTAAGCATATATACCATGGGAAAGCAAGAATAGAAGGTGAGAGATGGTGAGGTGACATGTGGAAAGGAGGATGCTAGGGTTTGGTGTGGCCATATAGGGTTTTGTGGTCCCATGTGTATTGGGGAGTAAAGTGAGATTATGAGGGTAAGTCTAAAAGGTGTGATGTGTGGGTTGTTAAAACAATATAGGTTATGTGAGGTAGAGGAGGATGGGCCACATAGGCCCAAATTAGGGTTTTTTGGAGAAAACCCTACAGAAGACTATAAATGGGCTTAGTGGTGTTAGGTAGTAGGTCTTGACCCACACACCTAGGAGTTGGGCCTCTAGTGTGAGTAGTGGAATAAGGAAAGGATGTTTGGGGAAGTTAGGAGGTACATGTCTCAAGATATGGGATAAGCCCTCTTGGGAGGATAAGCATAGATGAAGTTAGTCATGCATATCTAGAGTGAAACTTTTTGAATAAGACACGGTAAAATATTAATCATGTAAAGTTGAAGATTATTGAACCGGGTCTAAACTAATCCACCAGCATAATAGTGGCTAGGTTCCGGGGTGCCTTGGAAACTGATCCACCTACATATAATAGTGGTTAGGTGTGTTTTGTCCTATAAGTGACTGATCTACCGGCTATAATAGTGGAGGATCCCGAACTCAATAAACCAAACCCTAAGTTTGAGAAGACATATAAAAGGAACTAAATACTTGTAGTAGAACACCATAAGAGTCGGGGCCAAACCGATCCACTAGCATAATAGTAGCCAGGAGCATCTTGCCCTAGAGATCGATCCACCGGCATATAATAGTAGTCAGGTGTGTTCTACCCTGTATGTGACCGATCCACAAACTATAATATTGGGGTTCCCATACTCGCATGGATGGATAAGAAGTATGGTGTGAAATGAGTACTGATTAGAGATTAAATAATCAGTTTATCCAGAGTGCAGCTTGGCCTTTATTTACTCTAAAAGTTGTATGTTGTGATGTTATCATGCTTGTATTATGTGCTCTTATGTGTTGGCCTTAGTTTATGGTTACCTTACTCATTACATAGTGTACTGACTACCCGTTTCATGGTGTTGCCCAATCCCATGAGCAGAAGGCCTTTTGACTTTCTGTAGGTCGGTGATACTATTTTTGATGCCTATGACACTTACGAGGTATCGGGTGGGGCTGAGAGTTGAGCTTGGACCTAGCTTGGGGATCGAGAGTGACCTGGCCAAATTCTATCTTCCATTTCATTTTTCTTGTACCATTTTGATTTAGTTTTATTCTGTTGTATGGTGTTTTCTGTCATTGGGAACTTTAAAAACTTACTTCTGGGTTATACCTTTTTTTTACCGCACTCTAATTTTCTGTATGGTGAACGATTCAATTCTTGTATGAATGCTTGTTTTAATTATCGACTTGTTTTGATTTTAATCCTATTTACCCTTAGCACTTATTACTAGAACGCTAGAAGTGAACCAATTTGGTAATAAGTGTCGCAGTAATATCTCTAGAATTTATAGTTTTTTTTTATTTTGCTGCTGTTAAACCTTTTTATTAAACGAAATATTTTCAATAGTAAATTTTAGGGGTATTAAAAGTGGATTGCCTAGTGATGAAAATTATGAAATTGTTGGATTTTCCAAGACGCTGAAGGAATGTCCCATTTTTCCTCAAGCAAAGCAATTAATAGAAACTCTTGAAGTGGGATCAAGCATTCCTACCCTAAAGACCAAGGTAATACCGAAGGTGGAATTAAACCCCTCCCTTCTTCATTGAGGTATGAATTTCTTGACTATGATTCTAAATACCTTGTCATTATTAATGCTGGCCTAAGTAGGGTAGAAATTAAAAAGCTTCTTAGAATTCTTAGGCTACATAAAAAAGCCATCTGTTATACCATAGATGATCTTAAAGGCATAAATCCTTCCATTCATTCATCAAATTCATTTAAAAGAAGGGTATAAGCCCTCTGTTGAACATCAAAAAAGATTGAACCCTAATATGAAAGATGTGGTGAGGAAATAGGTCCTTTAGCTACTTAACACAAGAGTCATCTGTAACACCCCAAAATTCACTACTTTTTTTTTTGAAAGAGGAAGCAATTAAAATAGAATCACTTAAAACCTATGAATTCTGGGGATATTACCGCCACACTTAGTACCAGACCGGTTCTCTCCGACCGTTCCAATTCCAAGTGCTAAGGCTAAAGAAAAGATTTACATTAAATTCAAATCAACAGTTCATAAAAGAACTCGAAAGATCATACCTTAAAATCAGAGTACGCATAAACGTTTATAAACGTAATAAAATAGAAATCAGAGTGCGAAATCAAAGAGGATAAATACTCCAATACAAAGAAATAATAGAAGGAAATAAAATTACATAAAGACTGAAATACGACCACAACTCTCTCGAACTTGAGCCAAACATGCTCAACACTCTGCCCCGACTAATGTCTCGCCCACCTGCACAAACCAGAAGGGCATACTACTCGTGGGAATGAGCAGCACCCATAAAAAGGGTGATCAATACGCTACGTACTGAGTAAGGTAGCCGAGCACTAAGGCCAACACATAAGCACATAAACCATGCATAAGAATAAAAGAGCATAATCATGATAACATAACTCATGTGATCATCCAAGTAAAAGTATAAAAGCCCATATATATAATCCGATTCAATTACTTCGTTTATCTCTGATCAGTAATCATTTCACACTATAATTTTATTCAAGTCCATACGATTAAGGGAACCCCACTATTTTTGCCGGTGGATCGGTCGCGAGGGTACATGCCCTGCCACTATTTTAGCCGGTGGATCGGTCGCGAGGGTAACATACCCTGCCACTATTATATGCCGGTGGATCGGTCTGGCCCCTTCTCGTATGGTGTTCCACTATAAGTGATTAGTGTCTTCCCATATCTTTCAACATATAATGTTTTGTTTTGTTGAGCTCGGGATCCCCCACTATTATAGCCGGTGGATCGGTCGCAAGGGTACATGCCCTGCCACTATTTTAGCTGGTGGATCGGTCGCGAGGGAAAACATTCCCTGCCACTATTATGCCGGTGGATCGGTCTGGACCCGTCTCAACATCTTCCACTTTACGTGATTAATGTATTAAGTATCTTATTCAAAGGCTTTCACCCCGAACATGCATAAGTCATCACACATCACAAATCATAAAATTTTACCATCATAATTACACTTAAATCACCACATACACATGATAACACAAAAACCCTAATTAGCCACCACATACCCCAATTAACCACATCAAACCAAAGTTAACCACTCCAAACCCTATTTAACCATAACAACCATAATTAGTCACTCCACGCCTTAGTTAATCATAACAAACCAAAATTATCTACTCCAACCCTAATTAATCACAACAACCCAGAGTTCATTACTCCAAACCCTAATTCAATCTCTTCCATACCCTCATAATGCTCCATGTACTATTTTTCATCCAAAATAGTTCAACACCGAATAATACTTACATTACCTTCCTTACATCCCAAATTAACTTTCCACACGTAAATTTCATACCCATGCAGACATTAACCTCTCCATGCAAACCTTCGCATCTTTTTCATGCCAACCCTAAAATTCCATGTGAAACCCTAATTTCAACCATGCAAACCCTAATACCGCTATTCAACCATCAATGCCAACATGTAAACCCTAATACCACCAAACAACTATAAATACCACCATACAAACCATAAATACCACCATACAAACCCTAATACCACCATATAACCATAAGTACCACCATACAAACCTTAGTAACATCATACAAACCCTAATACTGCCATGTAAACCCTAATACCACCATATAACCATTAGTACCACCATCCAACCCACGATTCTGCCATAGAAAACACTAAATTCAATCCATAGCAAAACCTAAGATTTGTCCACATAATACAATTGATTAGATTCTCCCCTTTCATAACCAAAATTTAGATTCCACCATACAAGACTATAAGTTAGATTCTCCCACATAAAATCATAAATTAGAATCTCGCAACCAAAACCATAATTTGGATTAATTGGATTTCCCCAAACAAATAATAAATTAGATTCTCCCAATCAAATCATAACTTAGGTTCTCCCATATTATATCATAAATTACATTCTCCCAAATAACATCATAAATTATATTCTCTCCCATGAAACCCTACATTTCCCATTTTATTCTTCCTCTCATAAATCATTAAAATACTTAGGTCTACTCACATATCTTGGTCAACTTCTTTCTCCATCCTCCGTTTTCATCCTTTCCCTCGTACAAACCATACCAACATCCTCACATGCATGTATTTTAGGGTCACATGCAAACACATATTATTCCATACACATAGTACACATGCCATATAGCAACACGAAAGCATGCTTGGACTCCATGCCATACCAAATATGCAATAATTACAATAATAACATAGGATGCATAACATATAAGGAACACAATGCATATTAGCACACAAAAGGCCTTAGCACCCCTTACCTAAAACGACACCGGTCTTGGAGCACGCTCCTACGCCTCCTTAGGGCTTTGACCAAATAATAACCTTAACAAAATTCTAACTTTGCTAAAGACATAAAAATAATAGAGATATTATAAACCTTGATAATATAGGGTTAAAGACTTTACCCTAATAATAATAATGATACTAATATAATAATATCAAAGATAATAAAACTAATATCAATGAGAATATAAATAATAATAATAATAATAATAATAATAATAATAATAACAATAATATATAAGCTTTAAAATTTAAAGCGGGGTTTCGACCCTACTTATAACTAATGACTTACCATTTAATTAATATTAATAATAAAATTAATAACATATATAATAATATTGAAATAATAAAGATAATGATAATATTATAATTAATGGTTATAAGAACAGTAGAAATAATAATACTAAAATAAATAAGTGCGAATGTTAATACAAAATTAGGGCCTAAGATTTTCCAGAATAAATAATAAAATGTTAATAATAGTTATTCTAATAATAAAATAGAATTAAAATATAATAAGGCTTCAGCCTTCAACATAAATAATAATAAAACAATAATACTACAATAATAATCATAAAACATATTAAGAATATAAATATTAAGAATAATAATAATGGTATTTATATGCAATAATTGAAATAAATTAAATCAAGCCTTATAATAATATGGAAAATGGTTGAGAGGGTCTAGGGTTCAACCTTAGGCTGGTGGGGATAGGCGGCACCGGCGGTGGTGCACGGCGGCGGCGGCGGTGGCCGGAAAAATAGAAGAAAAGAGGGAAAGATGGATGTTGGGAAAAAGATAGGGAGAATTGAGGTGATATAAGAGGTGTTTATGGTTTCCCAAGAGTAGAGGGACAAAATGATGGTGGTGGTGCAGCCAAAGGTGGCGGAGCACTACGGCGGACGTTGGTTTAAGATTTCGGAGTAGAAATTCTGGCGAAACGAGCAACCAACTTTGCATGGTTATGGAGGCCCGTGAAAGAAGAATCGAATGTTGAAAATAGTTTAGTGAACTAGAGGGCGTTGCAGGGAAAAATTTGGAATGATGTGGTGGCGCTGAGGTTGGCTATCGGCGGAGGAAGACACGTCTTAAGTTGCAGTGATGGCAGCCCTCGCCGAGGGTTTCGGGGAAGAAAAATCTTCCACAACTCCTACAATCAGGCTTTTTATAGATGGTGGATGGGATAATAGGGTTTTGGGTGTCGGCAGGAAGGCATTAGATGCGAGAAATTGGGTGGCCGGTGGTAGTAATTGATCGGGCATTGTTTGGTTTGCTTCGAATTTTCGCGAGGCTGGGGAGAAGAAACGAGCGAGAGATAACGTCGAATAATTATTCCAATTTATTCCTGTACTTAAGAGGAAGAAAATGAGGCAAGAAACGACATGTATTAATCACTGTAGCCGAAGAAGCCATTGACGGGGTCGGGAGCTTGCGTCGCAGCGACGGAGGAGAAGGGAGGAAGAAGGAAGAAGGAAAGGAGGCGGACCGGTAGGCCGGGAAAGAAAAGAAAAAGGGGAGAACCGAGCGGTCGAGCCGGGTCGAAGGTGTTTAAATGGAAGGACGGGTCTAGGGGCAAAACAAACATAAAACGCGGAGTTGGGGAAAGGGACGGGGGAGTCGCCCGCGCGGGCTGGGCCGCGCCGAAGGAAAAAGGAGAAAGGAGAAGAAGAACTGGGTCGCGGCTTGCCCAGTCGGGGAAAAGAAGAGGAAAAAGAAAAAGAAGAAAAAGAAAGAAAAAGAAAGGAAAAAGGAAGAAAGAAAAAGAAAAAGGGAAAAAGGAAAGGAGAAATATAATTAGATTAGGCCAATTAAATTAATCTGAATATTTAGGATATTTAAAAATAATAATATTTAAATAAAATAATATTTAAATCCCTTTTTAGGCTAAATTAGAAATTTCAAAATATTTTCCATAAATTCCATTTTAATTAGCAAATCACCCTAATTTTCTTCTATTAAATTATTTATAAACTTAATATTAATTTGGAACTATTTTCTCCTTCTTATTTTAAATAAAATAATTTATTTAAATAAATTTCCAAAATAAGATTCTTAATTAGTTAAAATACCCAATGTCTCTCCTAATTAAAACACTTATAAAATTATTCTTGATTTCCCTAATTAATTTCCTTTTATTTTAATTAAAAAATTTATTTAATTAATTTTTTAAATAATAAAATCTCATTTAAATATAATATTTAAGATTAGAATTTTTTGGGGCATTTCATCATCTATCTTATTTCTAAAAGTAAGCGGGTGAGCCTAGTGCAGGTAGTACCTAAAAAGGGAGGAGTGGCGTTCTTAAGAATGAGAAAAATAAATTAATCCCAACAATAACTATTATGGGTTGGAGAATGTACATAGACTATAGGAAATTAAATAAGGCCACTCTTAGGGACCATTTTCCTCTTCCATTTATTATTCAATTATTAGAAAGGTTAGCTCATCATTATTTTTATTTATTTAGATAGGTATTGAGGATTTTTCCAAATCCCAATTCACCCAACTGATCAAGAAAATAGCACTTTTACATGTCCCTATTGCGCCTTTGCATATCAAAGTATACCTTTTGGCCTATGTAATGCTCCTGCTACCTTTCAACGATGCATAATGTCTATCTTTTCTAACTTTATTGAAAATATCATTGAAGTTTTGATGGATGAATTTTTGGTTTATGTTACTACTTTTGACAATAGTTTGAGAAATCTTTCCAAGGTTTTAGAGAGGTGCAATGAAGTGCATCTCATTCTTAACTAGGATAAGTGGCATTTTATTGTACAACAAGGGATTGTTCTCAGCCACCTAATTTCTAGTTGGGCATTGTGTTAGATATGGTGAAAATCAATATTATTGACAAGATGCCATCCTAACTTCCATTAGAGGTGTGTGTAACTTTTTGGGACACACTGGTTTATATCGACGATTCATCAAGAAATTTTCGAAAATTGCTAAACCTTTAACTTAGTTAATCATTAAAGATATGCCTTTTGACTTTAAAAAATTGTGTTTGAATGCTTTTAATAGGTTAAAATAGGCATTAACAAATTCCCTAGTGATGCAACCTCCTGATTAGAACATCTCATTTGAGATTATGAGTGACACAAGTGACTATAAACTGAAGACAGTTCTTGGGTAGAGAAAAGATGGAAAGGTGTATGCAATTTACTATGCCAATCAAACCCTTGATGATGCCCAAGTTAACTACACTAATGGTGTAGTCATAGTCGGCACACAATTTAAACCCTCTTGTTATCAATTGTAGTACTAGCAAATAAGGGTATTGTTCAAAACCAAAGGTCGAGAGGGCTCACATCTATTTAACTAGCTTAAATAAATAGAAAACCTTAAATAACATAAAATAAATAAATAATAAAAATACTAATGGGGGTTATAAAAATAAAAATAGACAAATAACAAAATAGTAAAAGTAATAAATAAAATAATAGTACAAATAATAGATAACCGCGGATATGATAGGAAAATAGAAATCTACCACTAGATTAGGTCAAAATATAATATTAATTTGTAAGTCATATTTTAATCATGAAAAAGAGATCGATCAAGTTGTATACCAAAAGCAGATCCATACATCTTATATTACTTCCCTTAATTAGTTAATACGACAAAGCGCCAATATTAACCCTATTAAGTACTAGCAATATAGTAGCAACCAGCGGCTCCTATATTTAACTAGATTTAATGCATTAAGTTTAATTGAAGGATGTCAATCTAAGTACCCAAACTAGTATACTAAGTATGTCTAGTTGTATTTCCCTTCCTTGACCCTCACATATCTAAATGTTTTACTATTTCGGTTAGAGTCACAAAATTATTTGGTGAATTATTATCTAACCTAGATAAAATTTATACATATAAATTCCAGTATATTTCTATGGCCCCCTAGCATGTAAATAATCGTACATACTATCACTTATGAGGAAATTAAAATAAGGAATGCACCGTATATATTATACCAAATAGAAATATATATGTAAACAATAGCAATTAAAACAAAGTCAAAGAACAATGTCATGAAACAAATAAAATAATATCATGTCTCAAACCCTAATCTAAGGTTTCAATCTATTCCCTAGCAATAAAGAATCACCCAAACATAATTATCGAATTAATTACACACAAATATATATCTAATATATAAATTAAAATAGAGAAAGAAATAATCAGAATTAATTATGGATGAAAGATCAAGAATTTATTTAGATAAAAAATTAATTTCATCTTTATTAATTTCTACTGGTATAAAATTCCACTATTTTTTTTATCTCTCTTGGTATCCTTGATTTTTTTGCTAATAATTATTTTTTTTTCTTGGTTGACGGTGCTTAGCCCTCCTTCTTCATTGTACGTCTTCCGTTTCAATGCATCAATTTCCATTTTCTTTACGTCACTGGCTCGATTTTTGTGCAACTCTCCTCAACTACCTTTTGTGGCTACGCCTATACTGGCCTCTACATCCCTATTTTTTTCTCTCCTATATGTTGCAGTAGCCCTCCCTGATGGCTCTTCCCTCTTGAATTCCCTGCCTTTCCTTTTATTCTCATTTTTATTTTTCTCTATGTCATGTGTCCAGGTTCCCCTCTTTTTTTTTATTCCTGCGAGCTCCCTTTCCCAGTGATGCACGGAAACGGGGACGGGGACGGGGACGAGACGAAACGCGGAAACGTCATTTCTTAAAAATTTAGGAAACGGGGACGGCAAGAAACGTTAAAAAAATTATATATATAAATATTTTATATATATATATATATATATATTTAAAAATAGATTAAATTTATTAAAATTTAGAGAGAAAAAATAAAAAAATTAAAATTAAATTTTACATTAGTTAATTTTAATTATTAATAATTATTTTTAATAAAAAAATTAATTAAATAATATATTTTTAATAAAAATATTAAATAAATAATTTTAATATAAATTTTAATCCGTAGAAGTTTCCGAGAAGTTTCCGGGACGGGAAACGTTTCGGGGACGCGGGACGGCATCTAAGTGCCGTTTCCGTGCATCAGTGCCCTTTCCACACCAGCCCTTGTTAACCTTTTTGCCCGTCCCCGCTATTGACAGCTTCCATTTCATTGTTTTGTCTCCAGACCTTTGGACCTTCGGCTCTTAGGCCGTTCGCCCAAAGGTCCAAGTTTTCTTATCTTTTTATTTTCTTTTATTTAAAACAATACCTGTAAAATAAAATTCTTTGAAAATTAATAAATAACACTCTAAATTTATTTAATCTATATCATTTTAGCTTAATTAATAATATTTATACAATTACTATTACTTAATCATAAAGTTATATGAAATGAACCCCAAGTAGAGTTTGATAAAAATTACACATTAATCGCAAAAGCAACCAAACAGGGATAGGAATAGGGTGATCGGGACAGCCTGATCTAAATCCTCAAAGCAGAGAATAACAAGGTTGCCGGAAACCAACAATAAACGATGAAAAATCGTAATAATTAAGCAGATAGCTTTATTTCATATATTGAAATCTAATCAAGAAAGTTGTTCCTTTTACATCAAGATAGAAGCTTTATATAGGGCAGCAACTAGCTAGGGTTAAAGGGAGCCGAATGTTGGACAACAGTCGAGAAGAGGAGCGGGCAGAGTGGATTAATGGTGGGTAATCACCATTGATGGTGAGCGTCAAAGAAGGTGGAGTTTGAGGAAGAGGACGACCAAGGAAGGGACTGAATTTGGTCGAGAGTGAAGGAGCGGCCTTGATGCCGCGTTTGGCTTGACCGTTCGATGCTAAAGAACAGTTTTAATGGTCGTGTTTGACTGGGGAAACGAGGAGAGTGTGTGTGAGGTTTGGGTTTGGGCTTTTTTTAGTTGAGACGAAATGTGGGCTTGGAGTGTGGTATGATTAAGGCTAATGTGGGTGAAATGAAGGTAGTTTAATGATGGTTTAGGCAAGTCCCAACTTGACTAGCTGCTTAAAACCCTTATTACAAGATAAAAATATACTAATAATAGAATTTTGCTAATTGAGCGATAATGCCATTATTTTTGCTAATAATCTTAAAACTCAAATATTTCTTCTCAGCAACATAATCTTGTTTCTTGATAGCACCGTCTTGAATCCTTTTCCCCGCTTGCTTCGCTAACTTGTCAATTTTCTTGATTATCCTGCAAGACAACGATACAAGTATAACTAATTATTTTTAAAGGATAATTGACTCTTTTCTTAGTAAGGGTAATAATAGTATTTAGTCTTTCATCATCCTCCCCTTCTTGAAAAGGTTTCGTCATCGAAACCGAACCTGCATCATAAAAGGGGGCTAGGTCAGAAACATTAAAAGTATCCTTGATATTGCCATATTTTCCTGGAAGATCGATCTTGTAAGCATTATCATTAATGCGTTCCAAGATGGTAAAGGGACTGTCGCCTCTTTGTGCAAGTTTGGATTTACTTTGGGTAGGAAACCTTTCTTTTCGTAAATGGACCCACACAAGATCTCCTAGAGGGAATATAATCTTATTGTGGTGTTTGTTTGCTGCGCTTGCTATCTGATGATTACGTTGGTTTATTTGTTTCTCCACTGACTCATGTAATGATCTTATGGATTGCGCCCTTCTTTCTGCATCAAAGTTAGTATAATCGGTATGGGTAATGGAATAAGATCAAGTGATGAAAGAGGATTAAACCCGTAGACAATTTCAAAGGGAGTCTTCTTGGTGGTGGAGTGGATGGTCTGACTGTATGCGAACTCCATATGTGGTAGGTGGGATTCCTAATGCTTAATGTTATTATCCAAGATAGTTTGAAGCATGTTACCAAGAGTGCGATTTACCACTTTGGTTTGATCGTCAGTCTGGGGATGGCATGTAGTAGAAAATAGTAAATTTGTCCCCATTTTTCCCCATAAGACCCACCAAAAGTGGTTGAGAAATTTGACATCCCTGTCGGATACAATGGTACATGGCACACCATGTTAGCGCACAATATTTTGGAAGAAATAATCAGCTATTGTGGTAGCATCATTGCTACGGTGGCAAGCAACAAAATGTGCCATTTTATAGAATCGGTCGACAACTACCATGATGCTATCTTTCCCTCTGTTAGACCTGGGTAGTCCAAGTACAAAATCCATGGAAATGTCAACCCAAGGTTGTTTGGTAACGGGAAGAGTTGTGTATAATCCATGTGGCTTAGAAGTGGATTTAGCATGTTTACAGGTCACGCACAGATCACAAAATCTTTGCATATCTCGTTTGAGGTGAGGCCAATAGAAATGCTCTTTGATGATACTTAAAGTCTTGAGATGGCTGAAGTGGCCCATCATACCTCCACTATAGGCTTCTTGTACAAGCAATTCATGCATAGAGCATCTAGGTATGCATAATCTATTGTCACAAAAGAGTAAGCTTTCATGAAGATAGTATTTTCCGATGATGGTATTTTCGTAGGTCTTGAACAATTCAGAAAAGTCATCATCAGTTGCATATAGATTTTTAATATAGGTAAACCCTAATAAATGAGCATCTAAGGTAGCAACCAATGTATATCTCCTACTTAGGGCATCAACAACAATATTATCACCACCTTTTTTGTACTTAACCATATATGGAAAGGATTCAAGGAATTCAATCCACTTGGCTTGTCTCTGATTTAGCTTATGCTGAGATTTTAGGTATTTGAGTGCTTGGTGGTCGGAATGGATGAAGAATTCCTTGGACCATAGGTAGTGTTGCCAAGTTTCCAAATCCCTAATTAGGGAAATAATTCTTTTTTGTAGGTGGAGTAATTAAGGGTAGCACCGCTTAATTTTTCACTAAAATAGGCAATAGGTTTTCCTTCTTGAGATAAGACAACTCCAATACCTATCCTGATGCGTCACAGTCAATTTCAAAAGCTTTATCGAAATCAGGTAGCGATAATATGGGGGCATTAGTCAGTTTTTATTTTAATAAGTCAAAGGCATATTTTTGTTCTTCCTCCCATTTAAACCCGACTTCCTTTTTTATAACAGAGGTGAGGGGAGCGGCTATAGTGTTGAAGTTACGCAAAAATCTCCAATAGAAGCTACATAAGCCATGGAAGCTTCTTACTTCTGTAATAGACTAGGGCACGGGCTAGTCTCGTATGGCCTTTACCTTTTCATCGTTAACGGCTATTCCATCCTTTCCTATCACAAATCCAAGAAACACAACACTTTCTAAATAGAATCTGCTCTTGGAGAGGTTGGCATATAATTTATCGATCTTAAACACATCAAGAACGGATTGTAGATGATCAAGGTGTTCCTCATAAGACTTGCTATATATAAGGATGTCATCAAAGTATATGACAAAAAATTTACTAATAAAGTGTCTCAGCACATAATTCATTAGTCGTATGAAAGTACTAGGTGCATTAGACATGCCAAAGGGGATCACCAGCCATTCATAGAGTCCAAAGTTGGTTTTAAAGGCCATTTTCCATTCATCTCCAGCCTTCATGCGAATCTAATAATATCCGCTTTTTAAATCAATTTTTGAAAATATAACAGACCCATGTAGTTGGTCAAGCATTTCATCTAACCGAGGGATGAGGTATCAGTATTTGACGATAATTTTATTAACAGCCCTACTGTCAATACACATGTGCCAACTTCCGTCCTTTTTTGGAACTAGTAACATAGGGACAACACAAGGACTCATGGACTCTCGAATGTACCCTTTTTCAAGTATATCAGTTGTCTGCTTCTTTAGTTCTTTTACTTCCTTAGGATTAGCTCGATATGTAGGTCTATTGGGAATGGAGGCTCCAGGTATGAAATCAATCTGATGTTCAATTCCTCTAATTGGAGGTAACCCTTGTGGAATTTCTTCGGGAAAGAGCTCAGAGTACTCACTGAGTAAGGAGCGCACATTATCAGCCACATAATCAAGCAGGGTGACATCACAATGATAACACTCTTTACGCATGAGCATATAGATGGGTAACTTAGCGGAGAAGGCATAAGAGATGTCCCTTTTTCGGGCAAAGAAGTTACGTAGTGGTTTATTCTGGCCTTCCGTGTTGGGTTTCGAGGTCTTGTTTATCTCCTCCCTCATGCTTTTGAATTTGGATTGAAGCTTAAGTTGATAATCATGGACTTGCTTGGGTGATAGCGACATTAAAGTAATCTTTTTGTCATCCTTGATAAGGGAGTAGCTATTTTTATACCTGTCATGTGTTACTTTCCTGTCAAGCTGCCATGGCCTCCCAAGTACAATGTGACTAGCATGCATGGGAATGACATCACATAATACCTCATCCGTATATTTCCCAATTTGGATCGCAAGTAATACTTGTTTGTGAACCTTTACCTCACCAGTGTCATTGAGCCATTGTAGTTTGTAGGGTTGAGGGTGTTTCGTGGCTGTCAACCCTAATTTTGTAATTAGGCTAGAACTTGCGGCGTTAACACAGCTACCGCTATCAATGATCAAACTATATAACTTGTCACTGATTTGACATCTGGTATGGAAGATATTTTCATGTTGTATTCACTCGTCATCAATTTTTGCATGTACGTTCAGGGCACATCGTACGATGAGTAGTTCTCCCTCGGAAGCATATACCTCATCATGGCCAGGGTCACTATCATAGGGGTCAACATGAGTAGGGGAGTGGTCAGCAAGTTCATCATCCTCCAACTCAACCTCTCCTGTCGACCTAACCACCATCACCTTTCTATTGGGACATTCGGATTCAATATGACCATGCCCTAGGCATTTGAAGCATTTGATGTTTCTTGAATGTCCACTGCTAGAATTATCACTTGTATGTCCCTTGCCCTTTTCCTTAAGAGGGCTTACTTTATTGTCGAATTGAACTCTTGGTTTTTCTTCATTTCTAGGAGGCTGTTTCCAGGTATGATTATTTGAATGGCCGGTTTGGAAGTTGGGTTGGGGCTTAAAGTTCCTAACCTTTTTGATTTGTTTTTCAATTTTGATGGCTAAGTTAACCATTTCCTCGATATCCACATAGTTTTGGAGTTCAAGTTTATCAGCTATTTCCTTGTTAAGCCCACTAAGGAATCTAGCCATGGTCGCTTCCCTATCTTCGATTATGTTGGCCTGAATCATTGCGATTTCCATTTCCTTATAATATTCATCAATGCTTTTAGGGCCCTGAACAAGATTTTGCAGTTTCTGGTAGAGTTCTTGATAGTAATAGCTAGGTACAAACCTGTGTTGTAATAACCCTTTGAACTCGTTCCAATCCCTTACTGGCCTCTCGCGGTTTCGACACCTATTAGTAACAAGCTGATCCCACCAATTGATGGCATAATCGGTGAACTCAATAATGGCGAGTTTAATCTTTGTCTCACCTGAGTAATTGTAGCAGTAAAAAACCAATTCTATTTTCTTTCCCAGTCCAAGTATGCGTCAGGATTGTTTTTTCCACTAAATGCTGGGATCGTTAATTTATATTATTTAGGTTCCAGTCCTCCCAATTGTACCGTCTTGGATGTCGGTGAGGTCGATGTCCCTTCCTAGCATGTTCTTGGGCTGATGAGCTGTTGGACGATAAAACATCTGGCTCGGGGTGGAAGTTCCTTGGATATCTGTTTGGTTGGGGGGACTGGATAGGTTCATTTGTATTATTAATTATTTGTTCAATCCGATCCAATCTTTCTATTAGGATACGTAGTTGTGCGAAAATAAGGTTTGAATTACTATCGGATCCTTCCAACACATGTCCCGATAATGGATGTATGGTTCGTGAATTCATCTCAACCCGCTTATATAATAAATAGTCACATGATTGGTTGGCATTACTTAAGTAGCAAGTGATTAGAATGTTGGGCTTTTAGCCCGTGACTGTTCGATAGGGCGTGATTTCGAGCTGGTGGCTTAGACGATATAGAATTTTGAATCACCGCCTAATACCCAATACCCTGCCCCAATCCTAGATACCAAATTAATTTTGGTATCAAGCTCGAATCACTAGGGGAAAGGGTATTAAAAAAAATTTTTTTTTTATGAAAATACAAAATTAGCAAAGGTCGACACCGGACGAAACAAATAGGGTACTTTTTGGACAAGAGAAGAAAAATAAAAAAGAAAATAAAACAAAATAAAATAAAATAATAAAAACACCAATCTTTCAAAATCAACATGGCAGGAAAATGCACGTTTAATTCAATCGACTCAAACAAGAGATCGGCACGACTAACTCACAATGGAAAAATCAACGAAAGAGAATTTATGAATTCGGTACGAATGACTCAAAACAGGGATAATAGAAATCAAACACAGAAAATTGATACTCGAAATCAAGACAGAAATTAAAAATATGAAATCAACACTGGGAATTAAACACAGGAACTTAACACGAGATCAACACTAATACATCCCCAGATCCGAACAAGTTCGATAATTAGAAAAAATTAAACTAGAGATGAGCGAAGCAGATCGACGCTCTGATACCAGCTGAAATGAACCCCAAGTGGAGTTTGATAAAAATTACACAATAATCATAAAAGCAATCGAACAAGGATAGGGATAGGGTGATCGGGACTGCCCGATCTAAATCCTCAAAGCAGAGAATAATAAGGTTGCCAAAAACCGACAATAAACGATGCAAAATCGTAAGAATTAAGCAGATAGCTTTATTTCATATTTTGAAATATAATTGAGCAAGTTGTTCCTTTTACATCAAGATAGAAGCTTTATATAGGGCAGAAACTAGCCAGGGTTAAAGGGAGCCGAACATTGGACAACGGTCAAGAAGAGGAGTGGGGAGAGTGGATTAATGGTGGGTAATCACAACTAATGGTGAGCGTCGAAGAAGGCGGAGTTAGAGGAAGAGGACGACCAAGGAAGGGACTGAATTTGGTTGAGAGTGAAGGAGCGGCCTTGATGTCGCGTTTGGCTTGACCATTCGATGTTGAAGAACGGTTTTAAGGGCTGTGTTTGACCGGGGAGATGGGGAGAGTGTGTGAGGTTTGGGTATGGGCTTTTTTTAGTTGAGACGAAATGTGGGCTTGGAGTGTGGTATGATTAAGGCTAATGTGGGTGAAATGAAGGTAGTTTAATGATGGTTTAGGCAAGTCCCAACTTGACTAGCTGCTTAAAACTCTTATTACAAGATAAAAGAATACTAATAATAGAATTTTGCTAATTGGGCGATAATGCCATTATTTTTGCTAATAATATTAAAACTTGAATATTTCTTCTCAGCAACATAATCTTGTTTCTTGATAGCACCGTCTTGAATCCTTTTCCCCGCTTGGTTGGCTAACTTGTCATTTTTCTTGATTTCCTGCAAGACAACGATACAAGTATAATTAATTATTTTTAAAGGATAATTGACTCTTTTCTTAGTAAGGGTACTAAGAGTATTTGGGCTTTCATCATTATAATTCTTCACCTATATTACTTTATTAAAATACTAAAAACTAAGATTATAAGGGTATAAAATATGTTAAAATATGAACTTATTAATTACCAAGAGAGGACTCTTGGTCGTGGTATTTACATTGGAAATGTTTTGATCATACATAGTAGGATCAAATATTCTTGTCTTCACAAATCATGCGACCCTTAAGTATTTTATGACCAAAAAGGAAATGAAACCACATTTGATAAGATGGATCCTTCTATTCCAAGAGTTTGATAAAAAGGAAACTGAGAATTTAATAGCTGATCATCTCTCGAAACTAAGGTAAGACATAGAGGGAAGTGAAGAGGATCATTATCCCTTTGATGATTCATTTATAGATGATAACCTTTTGGCCATCACTAGTTTGTCAGCCTCATAGTTTGTGGATTTTGTTAATTATAAAGAACGTGGGGTATTGATGCTGGAACTGTCCTATTAGAAAAAGAATAAATTCCTCTCAGATGCCAAGCATTACTATTTGAATGATCCTCGTATTTACAAGAAATGTGTAAATGAGGTCTACAGATGATGCTCGCCTAAAGAGAAAGTTGGAAGAGTCATTGCTCATTATCATTCTTCACCATATATGGGTCATGTTAGCACTTCCAAAATAGCTTCAAAGGTTCTCCAAGCAGGTTTCTATTTGTCTAACCTTTTTAAAGATGTTAGACAATATGTTACTTTATGTGATTGATGCCAAAGTACTAGTAAAATATTGAGAAGAAATGAAATGCCTTTCAATAAAATCTTCGAGGTTGAGCTACTTGATGTTTGGAGAATTAACTTCATGGGACCCTTCCCATCATCCTACAACAAGAATTTTACTCTATTCATTGTGGATTATGTCTCAAAATGGGCAGAAGCAGTGACATATCCCACTAATGATTCCATGGTAGTGATCCAATTGTTATAGAAAGTGGTATTTCCAAGGTTTGGTGTTCCTAGGGTAGTTGTTAGTGGTTGTGGTTCCCATTTCACTAATAGACCTCACAACACACTTCTGAATAAATACGGTGTTAATCATAAAATGGCCATACCATACCTTCCCCAAATGAGTGGATAAATTTAAGTCACCAACCATGAGATAAAGGGGATCCTTAAGAAAATGGTGGCCCACACACTAAAAGATGGGGCAATGAGGTTGAATGATGCTCTATGGGCTTATCGAACCACTTACAAGATACTAATTGAAATGACTACCTTCCAGTTTGTACATGAAAAATCCTATCATCTACTTGTTAAATTTTAGCATAAGGCATTTTGGGTAAAAAAAAAAGTAATCGATTATGATTTGAAAGTTGCTAGAGAAAGGAGGAAGCTTGAAATGAACGCGCTTGACGAGCTGCGATTGGATACCTATGATAATGTAGGAATATATAAGGAGAGAGCCAAGTGGCATGATAGAAATATAATCCAAAGGGAATTTCATGAAGGATATTATGTGCTCCTTTTTTATTCGCACCTCAAGCTTTTTCTAGGAAAGCTTCGTTTTAGATGGTCGAGGCCATTTTATGTTCGAAAGGTCTATCTATTTAGGGCTGTGGATATTTAGAGCGAGTCCACTGGAATTTTCAAAGTTAATGGTTAAAGATTGAAGCCTTACATTTCTTCTTCTCTTGTAGAACAAATGAGCACACTCACTCTTCTAGATCCAACTCCCATTTGGCGAAAATGTGGTCAAGCTAAATACCTTAAACAAGTGCTCTTTGGGAGGAAACCTAAGTTTTTATATGCTTTCTCTTTTATTTTCATTTTTATTTTTCTTTGTTTTTGTTTCGTGTTTGCTTTAAAATTTCCTTTTTTTTAAAATGTTTTGGTAGGACCTTTTATGTTACGAGTTAAGGAGAAGAAATTCAGGGAAGAAGTAGCAATTTCATGGAAAAATAGGAAAAAAATAAGCCAAAATGGGCGTTACATAGCGTAGACACGACTTGATGCACAACCATGCAACAATCTTCCTCTATTTTGCGAGACCAAGAATTATGCACGGTTGGCTATGCCAATCTAGCACAACTGCACTGCTATGCCTAGAAATTTTGCGAGGCTAGAAAACTTGCATGACTCACCATTTTCAATCGGCACCCTTTGCTAATCCATTTCTTAAATTGTATAAAAGCTAAATTCATGTATTATTGCATTGTCATGCAAATTCATGTGTATGTATTGCATGCCCAGCTCTGCCCCCATGTACACCTTTACTATACCTCCAATTCATTACATTTGGCTCTCCCAAATCCTAACAATCCAAATCAAACACCACCAACATTATCCCCCCATCTCCACGACCATTCTCAGCACCATCCACTTCAGCCCTACACCATTGTACACCCACCACACCACTACATACCTAGCTCTGCACCACCTCTACACTATCCCTACACTACCTCTGCATGACCACCACACCACTGCACAACTACACTAACCCTACATTACCATTGCACACCTATCCCTGCACTACCTCTGCACTACCACTGCACAACCACCACACGACTCTATTGTACTACTGCACATCCTACCTTGCACCACCATACCATTAATGCAAAATTTTGCACCACTACATTGCACCACCACAATCATGCTCAACTTCAACCATGCACCACAATCACCAACATTGCACCATCTTCACCATTCACCTATACATTGCGCAAATTGAGCTTAATTGTGGTTTTATTTCCATTCTCCTCCAATCATTTAGCTAAATGTTGTTCTATATGTATTTATTATAGATTTAATACTTATAAGACCTATTTTTCTTACATACCTTTTTATTTTTGGTCTATTAATTTTAGATTTATAAGTTTTGCTTGCAAATGGCCTCAAAAATGTGTACCAAGTCAAACATTATAGGAACCAAAGGAGAATCATCGCAATAACCACAATGATAATCCTAAGGATGAGGTAGATCCTCAAATACTCAACCATCCGATCCCTATAGCATTGTATTTGCTTTCTCGATCCACAAAGAGCATTACAAGGCCATATATTCTCAAAACATAACATCCACTCGATATATTGATTCGACGTGTCTAGAGAAGTTAGGGATTTAAGAGGATGTAAAGTATTTGATTACTAGAGGCAGTCTCTCTCGCTTCTTTTCTCATTCTGAACATATGATCAAGGGACTCACCCTTGAGTTCCTTAGCTCCTTTACTATAGATCAAATCGGGAAATTTGTGTCCTTTAGACTCTTCAATGAGTCTCATGTTATGTCACTAACATAATTATCCAAATTACTTTGTTTCTCTACAATAGGGTTGAGACTTTATCCTAGGGATGGCTAATTCTAGGATTCTCAAGCATTTTGGGCCCAAATATCATTGCCAAAGCGGGGTTGTGTTGCTAAGCCTTATAATGGACATCATACTAAGGGCTCTTTGTTCTATAACCTTGCACTAAGGTATGTCCAATGGCTACTAGTTGGGGTCAAAGCCAAGCGAATATACGAAAGCTTAAGCTATGGGCTCTCTATTATATGGTCCAGAATTTTACCCTCGATGGAGGGTATTATCTAGCAGATCACCTTAGTAATGTTAGCATTACCATTACTGGTGATATGATTATCGAAGGCATCATGACGTACATTGCTTGATGGCTTGGATACGACATCTAGTATATCCCGGTTGACCTCCCAAAGACATATCTAGGGATAATGACTTGTATAAACATGAAGCTCATTGTGCAATTATCACCTCTACTATAACTAGGAGGCATGGTATCCATTACCAAATAGATCCTTTAACACTCTAATTGATAATGGAGACACCAACTAGTTACCTTCTCCAGCTGCACCCCACCCTTGTCAGCATGTTCCCCCCTTTGGAAGAGCAACCCAATGCTATCAGTGAAGCGCCTACTTCTCCCTTACTGCCTCTTCCTCCACTCCATCCTTCGACACGGATCTAGTCCCTTCCTCTTCTTATAGCACATCTTATGATGCCCAATTTTAGTGTATTGATGCATGCTTTAATACACTAGAGGCCCAAATTGCCAGTCTTAGGGAATCTATCGCTCCCACAGACTAAATAAACACTATGGTACAACAAATATATCAATGACATCTTGAGCACGGTTTCCATCCCCCACATCTCCTATAGTGAGTGCACTTCTCTCCCTTGCCCCTTTTTACCCTCACATTAAGGACAATGTATTATCTAAGCATGGGGGGATTCTTGTTGGATTATTGATTGTTGTTTTCATTACTTTTCTCCATTTTCTATTTGCTTGTTTTTTTTATTTTCATGTTTTCTTTTCATTTTTTTGTTTATCTATTGGTTTGATGTTCCCTTAAAAAAGATTTGGGAAATGATAAGTTTTTTTTGAAAACTTGAAATTTTATACCATAATCATAAATGAAAAATAAGATTGTAGAAATAATCTACCCTTCCTATCAATGTAACAAACTTTTCCTTATGACTAGAATGCAAAAAAAGAGAAGACATAGTCAATGCTATCTTAAAAGCTACCCCTTTCAAATCCCATTTTCTATTAGAAAAAATACATCCATTCTTATCTTTCCAAACCTCATAAACTGCAACAACATAAAAACTTGAATAGAATTGGGCAACTCCATCCTTCCTATGTCTACTTATATCCATAGAATTAAACATTCTCTCCAACACTAGTGAGAACTTTATATTGAGAGTAAGTATAAGGAAAAAGTTTTTAAAATTTTATTAAGCGTGAAGTCTTTAATTGATAGGCTCTCAAACCATTTACTACTTTATCACTCTAAAGGTTCATCTTTATTGATTTAGCCATCTAGATTGAGACATAGAAATTAGAGTTAGTACCAAAAGAACCAGTGAGATCTTGGGCCTTATAGATTGTCCATCACTTTTACTATCTTACTGATTCTTTATTGTGTGTATTATCCCCTAATAAGTGAAACTAGAACTTGTATGAATTATTTTCAACATCACGTATGATCTATGCATACATTAAAATGATTAAGGCACATTTTATTTTCTTTTCTTTTCTTAGCTACATTAGCCAAACAACCTACCAAATAGCATTTAATCCCTTTACTTAACCTTATTGAGCATTAAGCTGAATTATTCAATCAAAAACCAACATTTGTGACCTTATTTCCTAGTTATTACCTATTCCTTGTCCAAAAACTAAGGACCGATAAATCTTTAATGCATTTGAATGTAGGAAGGCCAGGTATAAGAATGGGAGGGTAAAAAAGAAGAAGTTGGTACATTTTTGTGGTTAGAAAATGACCAGAAATGTATCCCCCTTCCTTTTGTCTTTTTTCTCTTTTTCATTTTTCAAATAAAAAAAGAAGAAGAAGGATAATTTAGAAAGAAAATTGAATAAGAGAAAGAGAGAGAGAGAGGAAAGAAGAAGAAGAAGAAAAGAATAAAAGAGTTAACATTGAGTTATGAGTGATTTAATTATATTATTTAATTAGGAAGGGATGGATTGATGAAAAAGGTCTTAGTTGGTTTACTTTAGGGTATGGTGACAAATTGCTAATCTCATTTCATTTCTCCATTTTTTTTGGGCCTTTAGCTATAATCCTAGACTGATCCCACCTTTTACCCTAGCCCTAGCACACCTGTAATATGACCTTATGATTTTTATGTTGTATAGAATTTTTGAGTGGTAGAGAATGAGAGTACATGCAAGCCTATGGTTGATCATGATCAGGAGAGCTAATTTTGAGACAAACCTAAATATATGAGTATAGAGAGTTTACACTAGGCTAAAGCGAGGAAGTCTACTTCTCTACTAATCCTTGTATAGTAATGATGATTATCTACGTGATCCTAAACCTTTTTAGAGTGTCATACTAATATTGATTTGGGAGTCAAGATTGGAGGATTGTTCACAACATTATGTTCATGTTCTTACTATTAACTCCTTTAATATGGGTCGATATGACTTTGTTTGTCTTGGCCATGTAGTAAGTAATATCATATGAGGCTTTGATCCTATTCCCTTCTATCTTTCTTTTCACTTTTGTTTTTTAGTGTTTTTCTTGAGGACAAGAAAAGAGTAAGTATAGGGTAGTTAATAAATTAAATTTTTTCCATATTTTTACCCCGCTTTCCCTACACTTTTGTTGTCTTTTTTTTTACCTGTTATTAGTGTTATTATATTCTTGATAGTATATTTTAGGAAATTCTTGCACAAACACAATGATTCAATGGAATAAAGAGAACAATCAATTATGGAGGGCCTTGAGTGAATAAAATCAACCTTAAATGTCGTGAGAAGAAAAGTTGCACTTCTATGTAGTGTAGCTTTGCACAACAGTTCAACTATTGAACAAAGCCCCCCACATCATTTTTTTCTAGCATGACCTGGTACACCCTTTCACACCCATGCACATCCATTCTGCCAAAAGTCAAAAAGCTACACGGCCAACCAATACAGCCTTGCACAACTTCATAGTAGATGGTTAATACCATTTTGCATAATTTGTTCCATATGATCTCCCACTCTTTTATGCATAGATACAAAGGGGAGTATAAAAGGGAGAGGCGTGACATATTTAAAAAGGCAGAAGGCTAGTTTCTTTCTATGATTATCAAGCAAAAAAAATTATTGTAATCTATATTTGATTTATATGTAATTTGTGTTCTTCAATCAAGATTTCTAAGGGTGTATTTTGACTCTACGGATCATTAATTTTGTCTTCAATATATGGTTTAATCTTTTCATTTTCCTCTTTTGTTATTTATTAATTATGTAATATGCATATCAATTACATTGAATATCTACATTTTATTCAAGTTATGAGTGAGTAATGATCTTTCTCTATGATTTAATAGGCTATATTTGGTGTGACTAAGATGAGTTAAATTACATGTTATATGTATGGTTCATATCAGCAGGTTTGTATGTAAGAAATCAATGATATAGGTTGGATTTGAATGATTTGATATATATATATATATATATATATATATATATATATATATATATAGACGTTGATTATGTCTAAAAGGTTGAATTCAATGTTGGAAAATTAATATACAAATGGGAATCCAATTGATCACAAGAGTAGACAATTGATTGTTAGGGGCTGTTTAAATCAGTGGTGTTTAATAGGTTTAATATAATTTATTAGTTAGAAAAGTAGTTAATAGATTAGATTAAATACATTTCTAGACCTTGAAAGAGGCTAGTGAATTAAAATTCACTAATTGTTCATAGTAATCTTGAAATATACTATGACACATTAATAATTCATTTATTTTATAAAGAAAATGAAACTAAAATTCAATCATAAGTTTGTATCTATAGTCTCATCTTCTATAATTTATTAGTTAATTTACTATTTACTTCCATTTTCCCTTTTATAGCAAATCTAGATATCTAAATTAACAATATTAATTCACCGAAGTCCTCGACAATGGCACTAAAAACTTGATAGATACTATTCCAAAAGTGTACAGCTGTATTGTAGCATGTCAAAGTCGTATCTATAAGGACTTTGCAATTAATTACTAAATTTCATTATTTTAGCTATCTAGATTTGCTATAAAAGGGAAAAGGGAAGTAAATAGTAAACTAACTAATAAATAATAGGTGATGAGGGTATAGATTTAAACCTAGGATTAAATTTCAAACTCATTTTTAGTATAACAAAATGAATTATTAATGTGTCGTAGTATAGTTTAAGATTACTGTGAACATTTAGTGAACTTTAATTCACTAGCATCTTTCAAGGTCTAAAAACGTATATAATCTAATCCATTGACTACTTTTGTGACTAATAAATTAGATTAAACCCATTAAATGCCACTAATTTAAATAGTCCCTAACAATTAATTGTCTACTCTTATGATCAATTGGATTCTCATTTGTATATTAATTTTCTGACATTGAATTCAACCTTTCAGTCATAATCAACATCTATATATATATATATATATATATATATATATATATATATATGTATGTCTGTATATAGATTCTTTCAAACTTGACATATATCATTGATTTCTAATATACAAATCAGCTAATATGAACCATACATATGATATATAATTTAACTCATCATAATCATACCAAATAGAGCATAATTCAACCCTAGAGAAAGATAATTACTCACTCATAACTTGAATAAAATGTAGATAATGAGTGTAATTGGTAATGGTCTTCCTTGTTAGAGTTTTCACAATGATTTACATCCCACCAAGAAGGAGAAGGACCAAGTGAATGGTACATTCCTTTTGGATGCAATAATTAGATACTGTAGAAATATCTTCAAGTTCTTTTCCATTGAAGATCTACGTTGACTATTATGTAGGAATCCTCTCCTTTTCCTTGATCTTAGCCTTAATGTGGAAAATGGTGTTGGGGTTTCAGCCTTAATGGTAATTGTCTTATCAATTAGGGTTCATCACTAAGATACTCGTACCACCATGGAGATAGAGCACTATTTGGGGGCTGAATTTCTTTTAGATGTTACAGTTGGAAAATATACAACCATCCATTGTTTTCTTTCCATCAAAGATCAACCTCTGCTAGTTTGGAGGAATTCCTTCCTTATCGTAAATCTTAGTCTTGATGCTATTAAAGTTATTGGAGACATCGACCTCAAGAGTGATGGCGTTTCCTCTAAGGGTTTTAACAAAGATCTATAAATGATGAAGGTGAAAGAAAAAACCCTAATTAGAAATTAACTAAAAAATTAATTAATATTGGTTCAATAATTTAAATGAACTCACTGAATAATTCAACTCCTCACAACCTATCAAAGAAATAACAATCTATACATGATTCTCCTTCTCCCTAGCTAACTATTTGATGTTTTTATTTAGTCAAAAGACCTTTCATGTTCTGATTCTTATTTTGTTGATTGTGTGTGAGGAGTTAATTCACCTATTAGCATCATTTCATTATGGTTTTAGTCTTAATTAAGATGTTGTCAGTTAATATATAATTAGTTTGTCTATCTTCATGATTTATAGATATTCATTATGACCCATATAGGAAACACCCTCACTTTTAAGGTCAAGAGCTCCTCCACCATTAATAATGTCAAGGCTAACATATGGGAAAATGAAGGTACTACTATAGACTAGTAGAGGCTAATCTTCGGTTCAAAGTAACTTGATGATGGATGTAACTTTTCCAACTATAATATCCATAAGGAATCTATAAGGTGAAAGGGATGAACTTCTTTTGAATTTTATAATATGCAAGCGTTCACCCATCTCAAATTAGCTTACGAGCAAAGATCAACCTCTATATGTGAGGTTAGATGTTCTCCTTATCATGAATCTTTATCTTGACATTGGTGATGGTGTTAGAGCTCTCCAAATATAATATTACCATCTTTCCTATGAGAATCTTGACTAAAATTTACATCCATAATAGAGATTGTCAACTAAGTAGAGTGTGGACTCCTTTTGGATGTTGTACTAAGCATGATCATGTCTATCCTCAAGCTTCTCCACAAAACAAAAAAATATTAACCTTTTCTAGTCTAGGGGAGATCCGATCGTTATCTTCAATCTTAGCCTTAACATTATTATTAGTCTTAGATTTTCATCTTTACGGGTGATGTCTTCCCTATTAGAGTTTTCACAAAGATTTTCATCCCACCAAGAATAACGTGGACCAAGTGAATAGTGGATTCCTTTGGGATAGTGTAATTGGTTAGGGAAGGACTATATTTAATTTGTGTTAAATCAAAGATTTACCTTGACAATTATTTAGGAATCCCTTCCTTATCCTTGATCTTAGCCTTAATGTGGAAACTGATGTTGGGGTTTCAACCTCAAGGGTAATTATCTTCTCAATTAGGTTCACCATTAAGATGTATGTAACTTCTTGGAGATAGGCCACCAATTAGAGGTTGTATTCCTTTTACATGTTGTAATTTGAAAATATACCATCTTCCTTTTATTCTTTCCATTGAAGAACAACCTTTGCTTTTTTGGACGAATTCCTTCCTTCTCCTGAATATTAGCTTTGATGATGTTAAAGGTGACAGATCTAAAAATGATGTAGGTGAAAGAAAAAACCCTAACTCGACATTAACTAAAAAAGGTAATTAAGATTGGTTCAATAATCAGATGCTCTTAATAAATGATTCAACTCCTCACAACCAATCAAGGAAATATCAATCAAGATATTATTCTCCTTCGCCTTAGCAAACTCTTTGATGTTTTTATATAGTCAAAGAACTTTCATGTCTTGATTCTTATTTCATTGATTATTTATGAGGACTTAAATCATCTCTTAGCATCATTTGATTATGGTTTTAATCGTAATTAAGATTTTTGTTAATATTTAATTATTTTGTGCATCTTTATGATGTATTGATCTTTGTTAAGATCCACATGGGAAACACCCTCACTCTCAAGGTCAATAACTTTTCCACTATTGAAATGGTCAAGTATAAGATTTTGGAATATGAAGGAACTACTCTAGACTATCAGAGGTAAGTCTTAGATGGAAATTAACATGAGGATAGTCATAAGTTTTCCGATTATAATATCCAAAAGGAATCCACCATCAACTTGGTGCTCCTTTGTGGGTTATCTACATGTTTGTGAAGATACTAATTGGGATGAGTTTTAACCTTGAGGTTGAGAGATTTGACATCATCAACAACATTAAAGATAAAATGTAGTACAAAGTGGAAAATCCTTGAAATCAGTAGAGGCTGATCATCATTGAAAAACAACTTAAAAATATTCTTAGTCTAAACAACTAAAATATCTAAAAGGAATCTACCCTTCACTTCATCCTCTATCTTGGTGTAAGATGCAATTCTTTTTTATTTCAAATCCTCATAGGAAAGATGATCAATTTGAAGTGTAGAGCTCATACTTCAACAATGGTGACAATCCACATGGTAAAAACTAAATGGTGATAAAAGGGATTGTAGAGCAGCTAATTTAAAATCCTCCACAGAGATGGGGGAAAGGTTATTAGGTAACTGCTTTTGAAAATTATAATCCACGAAAGTGCTTCCATCTTATAGTTTCTTCTCTATGTATATCAAATGGTGATGATATATTAGGATTTTTTTCCTTATCATGTGTGTTATCCTTCAACGTATCAATAGTATTATAAATCTCCACTCCAAGGTGATGGTCTTTACGGTCAAGGTGTTAAGAAGTATTCATATTCCAATAGAGAGATGCAACATAAGGTGAAAGGGCTGACTTCTTTTAAATGTTATAATCCGCAAGCATTCACCTATCTTAAATTAGCTTTTAAGAAAATATCAACCTCTGTAGGTTAGGTTAGAGATTCTTATTATCATGAATCTTGATCTTGAGGTTGGTGATGGAGTCATAGCTCTCTAATTCTAATATTACCATCTTTCCCATGAGAATCTTGACTAAACTTTTCATCCAATGAAAGTGGTCAACCAAGAAGAGTGTAGTATCCTTTTGGATGTTTTAATAGGCAAGGTACTTTCCATCCTCAAGCTTCTCTACAAAAAAGATTAATCTCTAATAGTTTATAAGAGATCATTTCCTTATCTTTAATCTTAGCCTTAATATTATTATTAGTCTCAGGTTCTCATTCAAGGGTGATTACCTTCCCTATTAGAGTTTTCACTTAGATTTGCATACCACCAAGAAGGAGGAGGACCAAGTGATTGGTAGATTCCATTTGGATGTAATAATTGAGTAGAGTAGAAATGTGTTTAAGTTCTTTTCCATTAAAGATATGCATTAACTATTATGTAGGAATCCCTTCATCGTCCTTTATCTTACCCTTAATGTGGATAATGGTGTTATGGTTTTGATCTCAAGGGTAACTATCTTCTTGATTTGGTTCATCACTAGGACGGGTATACCTCCATGGAGATAGAGCACCAATTGAGGTTTGGATTCCTTTTGGATGTTGCAGTTAGAAAATATATGACCATCCTTTATTTAATTTCCATCAAAGGTTAGCCTCTGTTAGTTTGGAGGAATTTCTTCCTTATCCTAAATCTTAGCCTAGATGCTGGAAAAGGTGTTAGAGTTATTGACCTCTAGAGTGATGGTGTTTCCTTTGAGGGTCTTAACAAAGATCTATAAATGATGAAGATGAAATAAAAAAATTATTATATACTAACGAAAAATGTAATTAACATTAGTTCTATAATTAGATGATCCCAATAAATGATTCTACTCCTACCAATAAATTAAAGAAATAATAATTAAAACTTGATTTTACTTCTTTCTCGCAAATTGTTTGATGTTTTTTATTTAGTTAAAGAACTTTCATGTCTTAATTCTTATTTCATTGATTAATTATATGGATTTAAATAATCTCTCATCATAGGGAAAAAGATTACTTTGTAAGTGGAGAGCTTGGACATCCATAAAAACATCAATTCTTAAGGAGAGCATCCTATATGATAGGTAGATGTTGATTTGTGCTAGTAAGTAATTGAATCCCTTTGGCAATACAAACCAAATGATACAAAACAAACTCTAACAAAAGAAGACCTTGTGCTAAAGTTTCATTAAGAGAAGGCAAATGAGGAGGAAACATAGTATCCCCTTGTTTATTAACACGGGTCGTATTTTACCACCAGAGTAAGAAACTTCATTTTTCATATTTGATAGTGGGCACAGAAGAAAAACATGGTACCTCCATGTTTCCCAAATAAGGACCGTGTTTCTCTTAACTTCTATAATCACTTGTGCGAGTTTCTAATTGTTATATTCTTTTTTTTCCATGTACTCAAAAAGTTTCCTTTTAGTTTTTTTAGAGCCCCTCTTTTTCTCTCTCTCTATATTAGACATACTTCACAATTTTTAATCCATTTTTTTTGTAATTGATTGTACGATTGGCTTTCAATAATTCAAGTTGATAAATTCTTCTTTCAATTATAAAAGTTTGATTTTTGTTTAAATGCAAGTTTATTCTTTTTATTCCATTATTATTTCATTTATGTTTGTAAATTCTTTGTTGTTTTATGATTAATCATTGATGGTAATTATGAGTTATTGTATTAAAGTGTGTGTTGTTATAACTATGAAGATGGTAATGTAAATTAGTAGAGAATACGGGGAATCAATGATGGGATTAGGGTTTTTGATATGAAATATGATTTTAATTTATGATTCTAAGTGTAATATAATTAAATTAATATATGGAATTGAATGATTTTGTATCATAGATTATGAATCTGAGCTAATTAGATTGATCACCTCATTAGTATGAATTCTAATCAAAGCTAGGGTGATGGAATAAGTAAGGATTTGTTAATTATCATCACCAAAGTAGAAAAAGGTTAATCATTAATCTTATTTATTAATTTGTACAATTGCATCATCTAATCTTGTGTGATTATGGTTGTATTTAATCACTTTATATTCGTAATGCTTCCATTAATTGAATCTAGTGTTGTTAACCTAGGTTATTAATTGGCTAGATGGCGAATTGACAGCTTACTTAATTTACTAGAATTGAGAGAAAGTAAGGAAATGAATTATTATGAGTTTCAATAGATCATTAATTATTTTCTAGATAACTACTTGATACCCTAGTTCTATAATCAAATATCTCACGTCCTTATTCGTTCATTAGTGAGTAAAGAATTTAATTAAGTTAATAGTAAGAATTTTGTAATAGAAATTAATGCTATTAGATAACAAGGTTTTGATATTAATCACATGATTCTCGATTATAAACCTTTCCTAGTGGTTTCGACTTGTACTTGCCATTTACTACACATTTTGAATTGTGATTTATTTGTTAAATTTGTTGTACATATGACAATACATCAAATTTTTGGTGTCGTTGCAAAGGAATGGCAATTATAATCTTTAATTTTATTTTTAATCTTGCTTTTTATTTTTGTGTTTAATAATCTCTTCAAGTGTACTTATCTTCTTTAGTTGTGTGTAACCCTTAGGCACTCGCATTTGAGTCTGTACACGGTTAAGCTTAAAGAACAAATCATATCACCAAGAAACCCAAATTCTTTTTCTCTAAGAAGGTAATTAGAATACGCTGTTTATATTCAATTACCTTTTGGAGGAAGTTCCACTGATTTTGAGGAAGATCACATAGTGGATTTGCACAATTTATCTTTTCACATAGATCGGCCTATGGAAAATCAAACTTTCAAGGAGCTAGGTGCTCCTATTTTCTACCCTAACTTTTTATGTATTAATTATCCTAGAGAACATGATACTTGTGAGATCAAACCTTGTTTAATTCGTGCTTTGCCCATTTTTACTAGATTCAGTGGCAACTTAATGGGTTAAGGATGCTTCACCGATCTTAACAAATTTCTTGAGGAATTCAATATAGCATGTTTTAGTATAAAACAGATTGGAGAAGAACAAAAATTGAATGCCATTAGAGGAAATCAAGGGCCAAGGAGGAATGATCATTATGCTCCAACATAAAATATAGGTTAGATGGATCACCCTAACCTACGGTACTAGAATAATCAACAAGGTGGTAGTTCATGTTTCCAGTCACCATCTTATCAAAATAAATAAGGTATACCCCACCTCCTAAATTATTTCAAGTTCCACCAAATCAACCATGACCACCATGTCAATCATTACCTCCACTACAAGTTCAATAACCCTTGGGAGGAATACCTTTAGAAGACTTAGTGAAATACTACCAACACATTGTTGTCTCAACAAGAAACTCGAAATGGTATAAAGAACCTAGCAAATCAAGTGAGTCAATTGAAAAACTCTCTAGGAAACTTATAAGCACAAGTGTCCTCAAAATTCCCAAGTCAAACAGAAGGATATAATACCACCAAAGTGCAAGGATCTAGGTATTTTTACCATTCTTTGCAAGATTTGAAATATAAGGTATGAACAATATATACTTGACTTAGGTGCTTCAATAAATGTGATGCCTTTATCTATCTTTAATACACTAATTCTGAGCCCTTTAAAAAAATTGTGTTATTATTCAGTTAGCTAATAGATCTAATACATACCCTGAAGGAGTAATTAAAGATGTGTTGGTGTAAGTGAATGAGTTAGTATTCCTTGCTGATTTTTATTTGTTAAATATACATCACAATGGCTTATATAACTCTTTTCCTATAATGTTAGGTAGAACATTTCTAAAAACTTTAAAAAATAAATAAAATTGATGTAGATGATAGAGTTTTGACCATGGATTTTTATAGTGAAGTTCTTAGGTTTAATATATATGACTCCATGTAGTATCCTACATATTATGAATCACTTTCTATGGTGGTGTTGTTGAAGATTTAACTAAGTAGATTTATGAGCTATCATTTAAAGATCCCTTAGAGGTAACCTTAACTCAACACATAGAGGTTGAGTTTTTGGAAGAGTTGAATAAGGAATTTGCAGTAGATGGAGAAATCAAGGAAATTATGACTACTTTAGGAATATGCCCTAGTAGGATAGGAAGGCTTGTGGATTTACTGTTAACATTAGGTAGACCTTAGCCTTTGGTAGAATGAGCACCAAAAGTGGATTTTAAACCTTTACTTAACCATCTTAAGTATACATATTTGGGAGAGAAAGATACCATTCCTGTCATTATATCTAGTGACCTAATACCTAAGTAAGAAGAGAAGTTTGTTAATGTTTTGAAGAATTACACAACTACTTTGGGATGGATTATTGTGGATATTAATGGTATTAGTATTTTAGTGTGTATGCATTAGATTTTAATAGATGATGATGTTAAGCCTAGTAGACAAGAATAATGTAGGCTAAATCCAATTATGATGGAGGTAGTGAAGAAAGAGGTGTTGAAGTTATTTCCCATAGGAGTCATTTGTGTAATTTTTTATAGTAGTTTGCTTAGTCCTCTCTAAGTAGTACCTAACAAAAAAGGAATCACTGCTGTGGAGAATGACATGGGAGAGATAGTTCCTACTAGAGTTCAAAATGGTTGGAGGGTGTGTGAAGATTATAGGAAGTTGAATTCCAAGACTAGGAAGGATAATTCCCCTTTACCTTTTATGGATAAGATGTTAGAAAGGTTAGTAGGTCATGCTCAGTATCACTCTATTAAATAGATATTCTAGATATGTCCAGGTTCCTATAGCTCTACAAGATAAGGATAATATAACATTCACATATCCTTATGGTACATTTGCATACTATCGTATGCCATTTGGGCTATGTAATACCCCTTCCACATTTCAGAGATGTATGGTAAGCATATTTTCAAAATACTTGGAGAAAATTATAGAGGTATTCATGGATAATTTTAGTATACACAATGATACTTTTGATCAATGCCTAGAGAATTTAACTCTTATTTAAAAAGATGTCTTGAAACAAACATTATGCTGAACTCTCAAAAATGTAATTTTATGGTTCAACAAAGGATATTCATAGTAAATTTCATTTTTTCTAAAGGAATTGAAGTAGTTAAAGCAAATATTGATCTTCTTTCTTCTTTACCTTACCTCTCTACAGTTAGGAAAGTGCACTCGTTTCTAAGTTATGCTGGATTCTATCACAAATTCATTAAAGCATTTTCTAAGATAGCTCAACCTTTGTGTAAGCTTCTTTAGAAAGAAACTGGGCCCAATTTTTATGATGCATTTAAGAAATCATTTCATCATTTGAAGGATAAATTGACTAGTGCACCTATACTTCAACCACTTGATTGGAATTTCCCTTTAGAATTAACATGTGATGCATCTAACTATGTTGTTAGTGTGGTTTTAGATCAAAGGATTGGGAAAGATCCACATGTGATATACTATGCTTGACACACTTTGAATGAGGCTTAGATTAATTACACAAACATTTAGAAGGATCTTCTTTCCATTGTCTTTGCTTTAGATAAATTTCATTCTTATCTTCTAAGCACTGATATTATTGTTTACTCTTTCCATGCATCCTTGAAGTATCTATTGGCAAAGGAGGAAGAAAAATTGAGGTTTATTAGATGGATACTCTTACTTCATAAGTTAAGCATATGAATTAAAAATAAGAAAGGAGTAAAAAAATTTTTGTAGAATATCATCTAGGTAGATTGATTAAGGCAGTTGAAGTGAAGTCACCCATCAGCGAATCATTTTTTGATGAACAATTTCATGCATTTGTAATGAAATACCAAGGTATGCTGACATGGTGAATATTTTTTAATACAATGGTATTTCCTTCACATTTTACTAAGGTACAAAAGGATAGAATGTATATCCAAGTAAATTATTTTATGTGGGAGGATCCTTATTTTTAGAAATAATGTGCTGACCAAATCATTAGAAGATGTATTCTTGATAGTGAGATTTTTTCCATTTTAACATTTTCTATAACTACGCTTGTGGGGGTCATTTTGGTTGAAAAATAACATTGCATAAAATTATGGAAAGTGGAATTTATTAGCCCACCTTATTTAACGATGCTTATGAGTTTTACATAACATGTGAAAACTATCAAAAGACCAAAGGATTAGGTCCTAGAAATGAAATACCACAAAACCCAATTATTGTGTATGATTTATTTTATGTTTGAGTATGGATTTAATAGGTCCCTTCATATCATATTTTGGTTTCAAATACATTCTTGTTGCTATATATTATGTGTCAAAATGGGTGGAGGTAAAAGCCACCCCTATTGATAAAGCTAAAGTTGTTGCAGATTTTTCTTTGAGCTAACATGTTTGCAAGGTTTAGCTTGTAAAAAGCTATACTCAACAACAAGGGTTCATAATTCTACAATATAACAGTGGAAATATTGTAAGAAAGTATCATGTTACGCATGGAATCTCCAAATCATATCGTCCACAAGTGAACAGTTAAAATCTCAAATTGTGAAATCAAACCAATCTTAGAAAAGATGGTAAAACCAACAAGGAATTATTGGAGTTTGCATCTTAATGATGCTCTTTGGGCATATAGCATAACATACATGACTCGAATTGGTATGTCACCATATCGGTTAGTTTACATAGAGATCAAGAGTGAGAAAATAGGAAAGGTGTGGAAAGTGAGTGGACATTATCTCAAACGTTTTTTATGAGAGACACTGGGTGAGACATTTGGAGGTGGTTGGTCTTACTACTCCACATTAAACAAGATGAAAGTATGGGGAGGGTACTACTTGGGATACATCCTAAGTGTTGTAGATAAGTACTTCTCTATATTTTTATCTATTAAATTAACAGTTTTCTATAAGTGCTAAAAAAAGAAGAAGAAGTTGAGAGAACAAAAATAAACATAGTGAGACCGTGCTTAATTACATGGGGCGTGTTATCTGGGATGATAGTTTCTTAGTTTTTTTTTTCTAAAAATTTGAGTGAAAAAAAATTAACACAAGTCTACCATGTTTACAAATGAGGCTCCCTGTTTTATTTTAGAATTTTTTACTGAAAAGCCAAGACTAGAGAATTTAACACAGGGCTACAATGTTTATAAACACGATCTGTGTTTCAATTCAGAATTTTTTTGCTTAAAACACAAGAACAAAAAAAAAACATGTGGTTATCAAGTTTCTAAACATGGTCTATGTTTTTGTGAAATTATTTTCATTATCTTGCATTTTTTTTTTAAGAATTTGGGGCTCTATCTTCATTATTTTTGTTTCTCTCTTTCATGTCGCTCTTTCTGCAAAATTTTCCTCTCCATTTCCATATTCTTCTTCTTCTTCTTCAATAACTATTGATTTTAATTTTGTCAATAATCAATTAACTCACTAAATCAATGAGCTCTAAGATTCAAAGATCCGGTTTATTAAAAAAAATTCATTTCCCTTTGTGTAACCCTAACATCAGCCACAAATCCTAACTGCATCCCTTTATCAATTTTTAAGAAAATTTCACTTATTTAATTTAGGGTTATTACCTCATTCAACTTCTAAATCATTCTCTAAGTGCATTTGGCAGACATGTTTGAATTAAGTGATGCTTATGCACAATAATTTCATTTTCCTATGCTGGACAAGTGCTCTATTGGGTATATTCATTCATGTGTAATTTTATATTTATTTTTGTGAACTATTTCTTGCTTTATAAGATTATTTGGAACAATTGGATTACTAAGATGTTTCATCCAATTTTGGGCAAACAATTAAAATTTTCAATGCACACATAGTTCTCATTAACCCAATATGTGCTGAAAAAAATAGCTGATCCTTATGATAGATTATCTCACTACAATGATTCTTTCGATTGGAAAATGGAAATTGTAGAATGGAAATTATTTTAGTACCATTTGGAGTGAAATTACCTCTGTATCTTATAGAATGAAAGTAAAAAATTAAAGTGTTTTGTTTGCTTTCCTTTAAGAATGGCACCTAAAGAGAAGTAGAGAACCGAAGGTGAATCTTCAAGGTAGTGTACCTCTCCATTTAGAAAATGAAACCAACTAAATCCATAATATGAGCAAAGTATAATCTTTACTACATTTGTAGCAAAAAGGGTACACATATCTATCTTGTAGGCAAGTCCTAGACAGACATTATTTGGATGATGGTTGTCTCAATCCCACTTCTCATCATCATTTATATGCTAGTTCATCATCTTATGTCCCATATTGGCATCTATAGTTTCAAACTCATGAACATTCATTGTTTTAAGAGGTATTCTCCCAAATGAATAACCATAGGACTAATTAGGATCAAATGATGGAGATGATGAAAACTCTTTATAAGTATCAGCTTGGGTCAAGGGATCCACCACCTCCTCAACCTCAATTAACCCCTTCTCATTCTTTTTTTTCCCTATTGTTTGGTTTAGTTCATTGGGTAAAATCAACAATCTAAGTAGGGGGGATGCACTTTGGATGTTTATTTTGTGATGTTAGTCTTTATTTGCATTTTTTGCTTACTTTTTATTATTTCTTTCTTTTTTTGCATTGGTGTGACTTGTTTTTAGTTTGTTCAAATTGCTTTCTATTTGTGGTTTGTTTTGATGTGTTTGGTTTGTTTAAATTATTTGGTGTTTGTTTTTCTTCTAAAAAAATTTCTTTATAAACAAGAAGTTTCAGATTAGGTTTATTTATTCATTATTTAAGCAAGGTAATAGGACTAAATCTTTTGACAATTTTTTTTAAAATATTAATGAAATAATTTGATCACCATCTTACAAACCTTAAAATAGAATTTTATACTTTGATAGTGGGTAAAGAAAGAGAGTTATAATGATTTGCAATCAACCCATTCATTGACCGAGATTGAGGTGAAATAATGTTCAAAATTGGTACACATAATTTTGTGAGAATTTGAGCCTATTTGTTGGATATATTATTTATTCAAAAGTTTCCTCTTTTTTTCATGTGTGTATTCTCTAATTATATGTCAAACTATAATTTTCCATTAGTTTTCTTTAAGACCACATAGGACTTTAGGATATTAAAAAAATGATAGAGACACTTTTCTTTCTTTTCTAGGTATAGACCAAATGGCTTACCTTTGAAATTGTTATCCATTATATAAACCCTTTGAGCCTTAACATGCTATTCTATTGATCTAACCTATGCTAGCAAATACTATCCATGTTTATTTTCCTTTCTACTCTATGGATAATAGAGCAATAGTTTTTTAGGGAGAATATTTGTTTGCTAATATGGTGAGGTCTAAGCATGGGGGTGTTAGTGTTTTGGAAACAATATTATTTTACTTATTTTTACTTTTCACCCTATACAAACGAGAGTGAGCATTTACATGTGCCAAAAGTAAAAATCTACCAATATAACTTTTATTAATCTTAATCTAATTTTAAATGATGAGATGATAATTGTACCAATTATGCTTTCTTCACCACTTAAGATTTTGATACAACTGTTGAATTGGTATGTTAGCTGAGTGATCCAAAAAATTTCAAATGTTTTAATATTGTGATTTCTACAAATGTTTTGAGTGCCAATGCATTGTTAGTCTTAATGAATGAATAAATCCAATCTTGCAATTCGTGTTGATCAAAACTTATTTCAATTATCCTTCGTGATGCTTTTGTTGTGCACAATATGATGTTGTTTCTTGGGGACAAGCAACAGTCTAAGTATGATGGGTTTTGGTGTATGAGAATTATATGTTATTAGTCTATGAAAAAAATGTCATTTATCCATCATTACTTTTAGAAGATTTGATCCTTTTTTTTATTTTCCTCTTTTGGATAGATTTTGTAGGAAAAGATAAAAATGAAGAAATTCAAAGGAGAAGTCAAATGAATTTGGGAAAGAAGTAAGGAATACATTAAGGTCAATTGAAGAAAATACCAAAAATGGAGGAAAAATATCAAAGGAGATCTTATGCTGAAGTTTCATGAAGAGAAGGTAAAGGAGGAAAAAACATGGTACCCTCGTGTTTATTAACACCGGCCATGCTTTGCCATTAAAGCAAGAAATTTCAATTTTCATATTTGGTAGAGGGCTCAGAAGAAAAACATGGTACCCCCATTTTTCCCAAACATAGACCTTATTTCTCTTAAATTCTATAACCGTTTCCAAGGGCTTATCCATGTTATATTCTCATGTTTCCATGTATTCGATAGTTCATCTTCAAGTTTTTTGTTGAAAGCCAAAGTCTTTCTTTCTCTATCTATATTAGACATACTTCACAATATTGATTCCATTATGATTTGTGGTAATCAATTTTATAATTAGCATTCCAAATTCATGTTGATAAGTTCTTATCCATTTATCCCTCAATTACAAAAGTCATATTTTTGTTTAAATGCATGCATATTATTTTTATTCCATTATTATTTCATTTACGTTTATAAATTCTTTGTCGTTTTGTTATTAACCATTAATGGTAATTATGAGTTATTTTATTAATGTGTTTATTTTTATAACTATGAAGATCATATCATAAATTAGTAGAGGATAGGAGGAATCAATGACGAGATTAGGGTTTTGTATGTGAAATGATATTTTAATTTATGATTCTAAGTGTAACCTAATTGAATTAATAAATGGGATCTAATGATTTTGTATTGTAGATTATGAATTTAAACTAATTATATTGATAACCTCATTGGTCTAAATCCTAATCAAATCTAGGATGATGGAATTAATATATATTTTTGAATTATCATTACCGAAGTAGCAAAAGGTTAATCATTAATCTTGTTTATTAATTTATACTATTGCATGATCGTATAACACACCCATTTTTCAATATAATAAAATTTTGTTATTGAAACCTTGCGGATGTGGAAAACTACTAAACCCTTTAGAAAAACAAGATATTAATGCCACATCTAAAATAGGATAAGCATTTGCCACCCTTCACATGTTAAATACAAGGCTGAGAAACCATTATATAAATATCAAGGAAAGGTTTAGAAGTATAGGACCTTGATGGTCTGCGAATATTCAAATACATGAGGGAAATTAAGCTAATGTACAGAATTTTGATTATAAAAAAAAATTAGGGTGTATCCTTAAACATTGGTCCATCAAGGACTGCATAAAAGTCTTTGGATGCTCATGCTTTAAGAACCCATGCCCAACATAAGGTAGGTCTACTAATGACCATGACCAAAGACCTACACATGGCCTTTTTCTCATGGGAATTAGATGGTGACCAAGTAAATGGGCGCATCAATACACTTCGTACTAAGTAAGCTAAGTTACGTCCTCAATGAGAGTCATAAGCGCACAAGTTCCAACATATTGTGGAGATCGTACTAAAATATTTCATGCCCATTCTATATAAATAGATATACATGCTCCATCATGGTCATAATGCATAGGAAACTTATACCATACATGATCATCATGCTTATAAACATAAAATAACATCATAAATGACAACATGTAATCTACTAAGCAGATTGTCTGGCTATTTATTTGGGCTTCTATCACCCATGCACATAGTTTCCCAATGAATCCATTATTCTAACTTACATAAGCCACTAGGTCATTCATTTATAAGTCATTATCTCTTTTACCATTCTTTTACTTTTTTACTTTTATTTTTCTCTTTAGCCACATTCTTATCTAATGATGGACTATGCACCACCTTATGATCTTACATATCATAGAAGCATATCCAAACTAATGGACATAAAGACTAACCAAAACCAAGTAACAACCAATGAACATATGTCCAATTCAAAGTCAAGTAACCTCTAATGTACATAATACCAGGATGAAGCCAAAACCCACTTAGGTAACCATACCATTTAGTATTGATATCCTCTAGTACACCATCAGTATCTAGAGTAGGTAAGGCACTATGATCTACTAGGATTTTACCTAAAGGTACCAATAAATGCTCAAATGAAGACTAACTCTTGATATCTAATCGAGGGTCAGGCAACCTAGAACCATACACAACTCGATTGTCTTTTGTTTTACGTGATTAGTGTGTCATTTTCAAGGTTATATGATCTTATAAGGCCCACACAACATGCAAGCAAGGCATCCACATACTTATTCCTTCGTAACAAATACCATTCATCCAACCATATGGTGGGATTTTCATTAGTACTTAATTAAAATTAACCAACCCATTAGATTAATCCATTTTGGGCTAATAATATAGATTATATTACCCTTTAAAGTCATAAAATACTTATTTGGGTTTTTTGACTAAGGCGTTTACAACCACTTACTGAGTAAGCTATGAATTATGGTCCAATTAATCCATCCATTAGTTTTTCAATCCATCTCAAAATGTGTAATTCACTCATTAAATAATCGTATAGTAGCATTGGGCATAGTCTCAAAGCATATCTAAGCCAAAAGATCAAAATGACACAATCTAGCCGAACAGGTCGATTAGTTTAGCCTAATCAGTCAATCAGTTTCGACCAACTTATCAATTGGTTTGGCTCATCCAAACCTAAGGTTCCCTCAAATTGGTCAATTAGTTTGGCCAAGCAGTTGATTGTTTTAAGATTAGTCGATTGGTCCGCCTAAAAACTCATTTTATTTAATTTCTAAAAATATTCAAATCCAACTTTCCTCAAACTCAATTATATTTCCAAATAAAAATCAAACATTTTGAAATTTTAATAAACACTATAACTTTTCATTCAGCATACAATACAAAAAGATGGAGTATAATAGATCCAAGGTTGTGTGATTATGGTTGTAGTTGATTGCTTTCTGGTTGTAATGATACCATTAGTTGAATCTAGTATTGTTAACCAAGATTAAACTGAGAAATGAGGGAAAACAAGGAAATGAGTGATTAGAATTATTCTTTTCTAAATAATTATTTGATACCCTAGTTCCATAATTGACTATCTCCCATCCTTATTCATTCATTAGTGAATAAATCATTTTATTATTTGTTAATAAGATAGAATTTAGTGATAGAAGTTAGTCCTAGTAGAAAATAGGGGTTCTGACATTAATCATAGAATTCTTCATTATAAATATTCCTTGTGGGTTCGACTCCTACTTTTCATTTTCTATATATTTAGAATTAGGATTTGTTTGTTAAATATGTCATAAAAATGACAATACATTAGGATTCCTCTTGGATGATGTAGTTGGAAAATATGTGCCCATCCTTTATTTGCTTTCCACCAAATATTAGCATCTACTAGTATGGAGGAATTCCTTCAATGCCCTGAAACTTAGCTTGACGTCATTTGATGGTGTCAAAACTATTGACCTCAAGAGTGATGGTGTTTCCTCTAAGGATCATAAAAAAAAATCCACAAATGAGGAAGATGAAAGAAAAAAACTTAATTAGATATTGACTAAAAAAGTAATTAAGACCAATTTAATAATTAGATGATCCTAATAAATGATTCAACCTCATAATCAATCAAAGAAATAAAAATTAAAACATGATTCTACTTATCCCTAGAAAACTACTTGATGTTTTTATTTATTCAAAGAACATTCATGTTCTAATCTTAATTTGTTGATTGATTGTGAGGAGTTAAACCATCAATTGGCATCATTTGATTATGGCTCTAATCTTAATAAGGATATTAGTTAATATGTAATTAGTTTTTTATATTCAACATTTATAGATCTTTGTTAAGACCAATATTGGAAACACCCTTACTCTCGAGGTTGAGAGCTCCAACACCATCAAGAATGTCATATCTAAGATTTGGGAAAGTAAAGGACTTACTCCATACTAGTAGAGGTTGTTCTTCATTAGAAAGTAGCCTAATGATGGTTATACCTTGGCTGACTATAATATCCAAACATAATCCACCATCCACTTCGTGATCCTACTTTATGGGGGTATGTACATCTTTGTGACGACACCAACTGAGAAGAGTTTTATCCTTGAGCTTGAGAGCTTCAATATCATAAACAAAATTAAAGAGAAGAACTAGGAGAAGGTAGAAATTCTTTCAAATTAGTAGAGGCTAAACTTCATTGGAAAACAACTTGAAGATAGTCTTATCCTAACCAACTATAATATAAAGAAGTAATCTACCCTTCACATAGTCCTCTATATTTGCTGAAATCATAACTAGGAAAATCATTACCCTTGAAGTCAAGATTGCTGACACTATTTTTACTTTAATTCCAATATTTAGGATGCCTAGATGATCTCCACTAGACCAACACAAGTTGATATTTGCTGGAAATGAGGCTGATGATGGGCATACCCTTACTAATGATAATATTTACAAGGAGTCTACCAACCAATTGGTAGTCCACCACCATAAGGGGATGTAATTTATTTTTCCATATCCTCAAAAGAAAAATGATTACTTTAGAAGTGGAGAGCTCACATCAACCATAAGTGGGATGCAATTTGTTTTTTATCATCTTTTCACAATTTATAGATATTTGTTAAGACCCACGTAGGAAACACCTTCACTCTTGAGGATGAAAGCTCTGACACCATTGATAATGTCAAGGCTAAGATATGGGAAAATGAAAGAGAGTGACTCCAAACTTTTAGAGGCTTATCTTTGGTGGAAAGTAGCTTGAGGATGGTCATACCTTTGCCGAATATAATATCCAAAAGTTATCCACCATCCACTTAGTGCTCTGTAATTGTGGGTATATGTACATATTTGTGAAGACACTAATCATGAGGAGTTTTACCTTGAGGTTGAGAGCTTCAACATCATCAAAAACATTAACGATAAGATTTAGGAAAAGTTAGAAATTCCTTGAAATTAGTAGGGTTGATCATCATTGGAAAATAACTTGAATATAGTCTTGCCCTAACCTACTATAATATCGAGAATGAATCTACCCTTCACTTTTTCCTTCGACTTTGTTTGGTATGCAAATCTTTTTCAAAACCCAAATAGGGAAAACCTTCACCCTTGAATTTAAGAGTTTTGACACTAATTATAATGTTAAAACCAAGATCTCGGAAAAGGAGAAGATCTTTGACATACCAAAGTAGGGTTGTAATTACTAGAAAGTAGCTTGAAGATAGACATATCCTCATCGACTACAAAATATAGAAGGAGTGTACCAACTACTTAGTCCTCCACCTCTGCACTGGGTTGAAAATTTATTTCTAGATCCTTATAAAAAAAAGATGATTACTTTATATGTGGAGAGCGTAGGCACCAATGATAATGTGAATTCCAAAATTTAAGATAAGGAGGGCATTCCGCCTCATATGTAGAGGATGATTTCTGATATTAAGTAATTGATTACATTTGTCTCCACAATTGAGTAAACAAAAAACAAGTGAAGACAAAGAGGAAGATGTAGCAGCTAAGGAGAAGGAGGAAAAGGAGAAGGGTTAACCTCTTGTGAATATTATAATCTTATCGAGTTATCCCATCCTAATGCTACTTCTGAGCATATATCAAACACTATTGATATATAGGGTTGTTTTCCTTATTCTGCATCTTAGCCTTCAAATTATTAATATTATTAAAACTCTCCACCTTTAAGGTGATGGTCTTTATAATAAATGTCTAAACAAATATCTGCATTCCAGCGCAAAGACCCAACACATGGTGAAAGGGTTGGCTCCTTTTGAACATTCTAATCCACAAATGTTTACCCATCTTTAAGCAACTTATGCGAAAAGATCAACGTCTATATGTCATGTTGGACTTTCTCATTATCTTAAATCTTGGTCTCAATGTTATTGATGGTGTTTGAGTTCTCCAATTATAATGTAACCATATTTCCAATGAGATATTTGATGAAAATGTGCACCCCATCATGGAGATGGTTAACCAAGTGGAGTGTAGAATCCTTTTGGATGTTGTAATTGGTAAGGTATTGTCCATCCTCAAGCTTCTATATAAAGAATATCAACCTCTACTAGTTTAGGAGAGATCATATCATTGTCTTTGATATTAGGCATAACAATATTTTTAGTCTCATATCTCTCACTTTAAAGAGTGATGGTCTTCCACATTTGGTTTTTCAAAAATATTGACGTCTCACCACAAAGGAGGAGGACCAAGTGAACGACAAACTCCTTCAAGATGTAGTAGTCATTTATTTTCCAGTGAAGATATACCGCAACTAATATACCCTAATTATCCTGGATTTTAGAATTAATGGGGATAATGGTGTCGGGGCTCTTGACCTCAAAGGTAATTGTCTTCACAATTAGGCCTTCACGAAGATGTGCATACCTCCATAACGATGGTGCACCAATTTAAGGGGCGGTTGGGTTCCTTTTAGATGTTGTAGTTGAGAAATATATGACCATCGTTAATTTTCTTTCCAAAAAATATCAGCCTCTACTAGTCTGGAGGAATTCCTTCCTTGTCCTGAATCTTAGCCTTGGTGTTTTCGATGGTGTCAGAGCTATCTACCTCAAGAGTGATGGTGTTTCTTATAAGGAACTTAATAAAGATCTTCAAATTATGAAGATGAAAGAAAAAAACCCTAATTAGATATTGAATAAAAAAGTAATTAAGATTGGTTCAATAATAATATGATCTTATTAAATTATTAAAATCCTCACAATAAATTAAAGAAATTAAAATTAGAACATGATTCTCTTTTTCTCAAGTGAATTTTTTGATGAATTTAATTAATTAAAGAACTTTCATATTCCATTTCTTATTTCATCAATTAATTTTGAGGAGTTAAATCATCTCTTGTTGTCATTTGATTATAATTTAAATTATAATTAATATTTTTTTCGATAAGTAGAAAATTATTACTAATCGAAAAGGAGATTACAAGTTTGCATTACATGCAATGACATCCAATAGACCTAATCACTAACCAAACTTTGCAGAAAGGACATGGTTACTAAATAATCTCAAAACATGCATAAGAATACTCCTCATAATGACTCCTAGCTGCCTAGTTTTGTTATGAAAAAATCTAAGATTTTTTTCATGCCAAATAACAGCTATATAAGAAACAAAAAGAGCTCCCAAAACATACTTCTTCTTATGAGCCTGCCTTGTTCTAGTAAGCAAAGATTTAATCTCTTGATCCCATCCTAAAATAGGATCACTTCTTCCAACCAAACTTCTAATAGTCTTCCAAATGATTGCACCCAGCAGGATAAAAGAGGAAGAGATGATCCCTAGTCTTATCCTACTGATGACAGAAAATGCACCGAGTGTCCACAGCCATGCCAATCTCCCTTAGCCTTTCTTTTTTCAAGAGTCGATTTCTGCATACAAGCCAAGCAAGGAAACTTACTCTGGGAGTAGAAACAGGTCTCCAAATGAGGTTAGCCCAAATACATTTGTCCTATGGAATTCTAATGGCCTTATATGCTAATTTAATAGTATACTCCTTCTAGTTTGCTATACAGGCTAATATAAGCTCCTTCACAATAGGTCTGCTCTGTAGAATCCTGAGAAAAAGCCATGAATTGTAAGATGATGGGGAAAAATCCCATACAGTGTCTTGTTTAATGTATACTATATGGACCCATTTAACCCACAATGTATCCTTCTTTGCAGCTATGTTCCAAAGCAGCTTTCCCAAAGCACAGTAATTTAACAACTGCAAATTTAATAGCCCAAGCCCACCTTCCTATTTTGGAGAACAAAGAGACTCCCAAGCTACCAAAGCAGTTTTCCTTATCTGAACTTTACCCGACCAGAGGAAAGTTCTACAAACACTAATAAAATAGTTCAGCACTTTCTTTGGCAGGAGAATAATTTGACTAAAGTAAAATAGTTCAGCACTGATTGAATTAGCTGAACTCTCCCAGCATAAGAAAGAAATAATGTACTCCAATGCCTTAACCTAGCAGACATCTTGTCCAACAGTGGCTACAAATGAGTAGCTATAAGTCTTGTAGAGGATAAAGGCAAGCCTAGATAAGTGATTGGAAAAGTTCCTGCAGGATACCCAATAAGATGAAGAATACTTGTCTGGTTCTCTACTGAAACTCCTCTAAAGAAAACAGAACATTTGGTAGGATTCACCATGAGCCCTGAAGTTGCAGCAAAATGAGTCAAGACTTCTTTGAGACAGATAACACTCTGCATAGTTCCTTTACAAAACAATAGAAGATCATCTGCGAAGTTCAAATTTATGAGTTGAAGTCTTTTACATCTTGGGTGAGCTTGGAACCTTGAATCAGCCCATAACTTCTTCAGATATTTGCTTAAATAATCCATGACCATCACAAAGAGATAGGGAGAAAGAGGATCACCTTGCCTTAAGCCCTTTTTCCTGGGAAAGGGCAGCTAACACCTCATTAAAGGAAACAGAATAGGATACAGAAGTTACACATGCCATAATTAATTTAATAAAATGAGGAGGAAAGCCATAAAGAATTAGAATTTTCTGCAGAAAATCCCAATTTACCATGTCATAAGCCTTCTTGAGATCTATTTTGATCATGCATCTAGGTGAAATGCTCTTGTGAGAATATTTCCTTACTAATTCATGGGCTAGAAAAATATTTTCACCAATGCTTCTTCCTTTAATGAAGGCATTTTGGGAGGGGCCAATAATTTGAGGCATAAGGGGCTGTAACCTCTAAACCATGACCTTAGAAATGATCTTGTATAGCACATTATAGCATGCTATAGGTCTAAACTCAGTAACCCTATGCATTTGCATGCTTAGGGATGAGAGTGAGATTAGTAATATTCAATTTTCTGGGAAGAAAACCAGTAGAGAAAAAATCCCTTACAGCCCAAGTAATTTCTTCAGCAACAATAGGCTAAGAAGATTTATAGAACCAGCAGAGAAACCATCAATGCCTGGGGCTTTTGCATCTCCCATGGAAAACACGGCATTCTTTACTTCAATATCAGAAAAAGGAGCAAAAAGACCAGCAAAAAAATGAGGATTAAAATTGCAGGACTCAGACAAATCAAGATCTCCCTCCATAGCAACATCAGTGCCCAACAGCTCTTGATAATACGAATTGAATGCTGCATGAATTTGTGTTGCACCTCTGATCTCATTATTATTAGAATCTAACAGCATAACCACTATCTTCCTTTGCTATCTCTCTTTGAGCTTTGCATAAAAATATTTATGGATTGAATCACCACATGAAAGACAATGGTTGGTAGCTTTTCGCTTGTAAAAAATCTCTTCACAGTGCAACAAATGAAAGTAATTTTTCTCTTTCTCCTGCAGCAACAGTCTAGAGGTCTGTTCACCAGGATGAGAGAAATAATAAGCCTATAGAACTGCCACTTCCTCTCTAGCTACCTTAACTCAATATTTTGAAGACTTTTAGAAGAAAATTTCCTCCCATATTGACCCTCCATATATTCTGTACCATAGGCAAGAAGTCCTCAAATTCTGTCCAAAACTGAAAAAATTTAAAAGGTTTTGGACCAGTCAAACAGGAAATATTAAGATGAATAGGAGCTGAACTATGATCAGGAATAAGAGGACTTAGGAACTTAGCTATAGAATGTGGATAAGAAGTAATCCATGGGAGGTTGACAAAGGCCCTATCCAGTTTACAAAACACCTCCTCTTCTCCCTGTCTATGATTGGACCAGGTGTAATGAAACCCCTGTAAATCACATAATTGTAACTCATGACAAAAATCTCTGAAATCTTGCACATTAGAGACATTAAGAGACCTACCCTTGAACTTCTCAGACTCCTGTAAAACCACATTGAAATCCCTCATGAGCAGCCATGGCTCCTACCTAGGTGAATTCTCCTTCAACTACTGCCATAAGGTTTGCCTTTCCCTACCAGAATTAAATGCATACATAAAAGCCACCCAAAAACTGGATTTTGAGTGAACATTTGTAACATGACATAAAATAGCCTGATCATGCACTCTATAAAGTCCCATCAACAAAACTACAGGTTTCCAAAGAACCCATATTCTGCCATTAGGATGCTGAGAATAATTAGTAAGAAAATGCCATCCCTTAAGAACTTTGTTAAGGATAATAACTAAATTTGATTCTTTTACTCTAGTCTCTAATAAACCAAACAACTCCACTTTGTGTCTCGCACAAAATCTTTTGACTTCCTTATGCTTGGAAGTCTTATTAAGTCCTCTTACATTCTAGGCACTAATCATGACCAGCAGGGTCAAAGCTGGAAACCATTCCCCTATGATCTAATCCATCTCTTCTCTGGGTTGATCCCGGAATAACATCCATACAATCAAGAGAGCCGGCCATATTTCCTCTAAATCTAGTGATTCTAGGTTTAGAAAATTGGACCTGTTTCTGCAATGGCTTTTTCTTCCTTGATGCACTTCCTTCTATTATTCCTTCTCAGGCAGCATCAAAGGTGGCAGGACATGCAAGATTTTTGAGGTGATCAACCAAATCATAATGTAAATGTTCTAGAGAACCATCTTTAGGAGTATTACATGGAACTGCTCCATCACCCTTATCATTTCCATTGTCATGTGTAGTGGGTAATTGGCTAGATACTTTAATTGCATTGACCTGTGCTTGATCCTGCACATGAGCAGCATCAATAGGCCCTTTTCCTTTTCTGTTATCCCTAACTACTCTCCATTCTCCTTCTGTTGTAGAGCCTATATTATTATCATGATGTAGTTTCTTACACCTCCTTTGATCATGACCAAAACAATCATAGAGAGGACAATAAAAAGGATTCCATTCATACTCCACTTTTTGTTCAATCTCTATCCCCTCTGGATCCAAAATCATGAAAGACTCTAGTAATGGTTTTTTCAAATCCACCTCTACCAATACCCATAGATATGAGGCCCTATCTCGAGATGTTGTTATAGAATCAGTGCAGACAGGATTCCCTACAGCACTTGCTAGTTTACTTAGTGATTTCATGGACCAAAACTTCAATGGTAGGTTAGGGAATTTAATCCAAAGGGGTAGCACCTACAATTCATCTGGGTTAAATTGCAATCTTCTATGCCATCATTTTAAGACAAAAGGTCTATTGAAGAACATCTAATGCTGGCTAAGAACCCAAGCAACCTCATCCTGAGTTTGAAATTTAAACAAAAAGAAACCAGAAGAGTGCAAGATAACTTGAGGAGTCTTCATTGAATTCCATTGTCTCAGGATAAAATTATGCATCTGTGTGAAGGATGGAGTCTGCCCATAAACAAAACCAATCAAAGTGTTTGCCTAGAGAGCTACTTCAGAATCAACTTCTTCCCTATCCAATTTTACAATCACCCTTCCCTTTTTATATATGGGATTTTGAAAATCTAGAGGTTGTCCATGGCTAGGGTTTCTGTTACCAAGAACCACATCTCTCCATGATGATCTTGGGGGCGATGCTGGTTGGAGTCTATTCCATACCGACTCTCTAATATTAGACGTAGGATGAGCCCCTGCAATGGCAATCTCATCAGCTAGGGTGGCTATTTTTGCATTGGATATACCTGCATGGGAAAGCCCTGGAGTAGATGGATCAATAGTATGTCCTCCCCTCATATTTTCCTGACAATCAACAGGTGAAATTACGTGGATCAGATCATTCTCCTCAGGGAGCATTTGGGCGCTACCTCCTACAACTAGGGTTTCTGGAGATTCTGAAATTTTTGTTCTAACCAAAATAGATTTGATTCCATCCACATTTATGACATAGTACTTATCTTTAGCAGCCAAAGGTTCTTGAATTCTAGTACCAGGGGAAGATCTCTTCTTCTTGACCATGGTCAAAACTCTCTCAACCCTAGGAGAGAGCAAACCGGCAACTGATCTTCTTGATTTTGATGGTTATCCCAATTAATTTTATAATTAATATTTTAGTAAATATGTAATTTTCTTTTTTATCATAGTAATTTATAGATTTTCATTAAGACCAACATAGGAGGAACCCTCACTCTTAATTTTGCAACCCACGACACCATTGACAATATCAAGGTAAATATCTAGAAAAATTAAGGAGTTTCTGTAGACTATCAGGGATCAATATATGGTGGAAAGTAGAATGAGGATAGTCATATGTTTGTTGACTTTAATATCCAAAAGGAAACCACCATTCACTTGATGCTCCCTCTTCCTACAGGTTTATAGGTCTTTATGAAGACACTCACCGAGAGGAATTTTACCTTTTTTATCAAGAACTTCAACACTATAAACAACATTGAGTAAAAGATGTAGGATTAGGAGGAAGTTCCTTGAAATCACTAGAGGTTGATCTTCGTTGGAATACATATTGAAGACAACCTTACCCTATCAAACTGTAATATCTAGAAGGAATCTACCCTACGCTTAGTCCCTCATCTTTGTGTGGGTTGCAAATCTGTATGAAAATGCTAATTGGGAAAACCATCACCATTGAAGTAAAAAGATATGATACTATTTTTAACAACAAGGCCAAGATCTTAAACAATGAGAGGATCTCCTCCAGACCAACTTAAAGTTGAGATATCTTGTTAATAACATACCCTTATTTATTACAACATCTAGAAGAAGTTTTCCTACAACTTGGTTCTTCATCTTTGTGTTAGGATGCAATTTTTTTCTATGATTTCTCTGGAAGTGGAGAGCTTAGACACCATCTACAACATTTATTCCAATATTCAAGATAAAGTGGGCATCCTGCCAAACATGTAGAGATTGATTTATTCTTGTTAGGAATTAAATAAATTTGGATTCACAATCCAACTAGCACTAAACAAATGTTGACAAAGGGGAACAAAGAACAGCTAATTTATAATCTACCATAGACATGGAGGGAAAAGTGAAGGGTTAACTCCTAAATATTTTAATCCACTAGTGTTCTCTTATCTTAAAGCTTCTTCTCGGTATATATCATCTATTGCTGATATATTGGCATCATGTCCTTGTTATTTATCTTAATCTTAAAATTATCAATAGTATTAGAACTCTCCACCTCCAAGGTGATGATATTTTGAGTCAAGGACTTAAGAAATATTTGTATTCCACCCTAGAGACCCAAGATAAGGTGAAGGTTCATCTCATTTTCAATGTTATAATTTGCAAGCATTCACCTATCTTCAAGTTATTTATGACCAAAGATAAACTCTATAATTTAAGTTTGATACTCTCCTTATCTTAGATCTTGGTATTTATATTACTAATGTTGTCCAAGCTCTCTAATTCTAATGCAATAATCTTTCCTATGAAAATATTGATGAAAATTAGTATCCCACAATGGAGGTGGTTGACTAATCAGAGTGTAGAATCCTTTTGGATGTTGAAATTGGAAAGGCAATGTCCATCCGCAAGCCTCTCTATAAAGATGTTAAACATCTACTAGTATGTGGAAGATTCTATCCTTGTCATCTATTTTAAACTTATTGTTATTATTAGTGTCGGATCTCTAACATTCAAGGGTGATGGTCTTCCATGATGGGGTTTTCACAAAGATTTGCTTCCCACCATAAAGGAGGAGGACCAAGTGAATGGTATATTCCTTCAAGATGTTGTAATTGGAAAGGAGATAATCATCTTCAAGTTATTTTCCATTGAAGATATACCTCAAATATTATGTAAGAATCCCCTCCTTCTCTTAGATCTTAGAGTTAATATGGACAATGGTGTTGGTCCTCTCGACATGTACGGTAATTGCAACACCCCTTAATTACCAAAGCATTAATTACCAAGTTACTGGGTGTAACCACCACGCTTAACATAAATTTGGCTCCCTCACCTTTCTTATGCCAAGTGCTAAGTATAAAACAAACCATATCTAAAGTAAAATAGCAAAAATAGAATGTCATACATAGATAAAATTTACAAATAAATATTGTCAACATAATAAGATAACTAAAAACCAACAATGGACATAAGAACCCAATGGAAAACTGATTATAACAAAAAACTAACACCCAAAGGTATAACACTAGCTTTCCCTAACTCTTAGACCCAAAATGTAACACCCCCAAAATTCACTACTAATACTATGTATCCAAGGAAGGCCACTTCGGGAAGCTAGAATCCAAATCAAAAAATTTCACATACAAGCGATGTTCTCTCAACAGACTCAGAATGGTGCGGAGGTGCCACTCATGCTCCCCGTTCCCTCGGGAGTACACCAGGCTGTCATCAATAAACACCACTATGAATTGATCAAGGAAGGGTCTGAATATCCTCGTCATCAAGTCCATGAAAACCACAGGGACATTACTAAGTCCATATGGCATCACTGTAAACTCAAATGACAATAGCAATCCTCAACTAATGGTACACCAACCTTAGATCGATCTTGGAGAACACTGAGGCACCCTTCAACTAATCAAACAGATCATCAATTCTCAAGAGTGGGTATCAATTCTTCACTGTCAGCTGATTCAACCCTTGGTATTCAATGTTAAGATGGAGATTACCATCTTTCTTCATCATGAACAAGACCGATGCTCCATATGGTGACACACTCAGCCGAATGTACCCGTGCTCCAACAACTCCTCCAGCTGGGCTCTTAACTCCTTTAATTCAACCAGTACCATCCGGTAGGGTACCTTCGTGATAGGCTCAGCTCCCGGCACTAGCTTAATCTTGAAGTCGATCTCTCGATCTAGGGGCATACCCTATATTTCTTCTGAAAATGCGTCTAAAAACTCTCTAACTACATGATGCTATCTAGAGTTGTTGGGTCCTTGTTCAGCTCTTGCACACTGCACAATTATAAGGGCTACCCCTTCTAGATCAAAGCATACTAAACAACTGCCGATACCACCTTCGAAGTGATCTTAGACTAGGTCCTTCTATACGAAACCCTAGTCTCCTTTGGGCCTCACAAAATCATGCACTTATGAGTGCAGTCAATAACATTTCGGTATATCTCCAACATGTCCATACCTAATATCATATCAAAGTCCTTCATGTCCATGACGAACAGGTCTATAAAGAAGTCAACCTTGCCTATGACTAAGGTGACATTTGAGAACAACCAACTACACTCCATCCCATCACCCGATGGGAGCATCATAGATAATTCTATTCTAGCAGAGGGTGAAAACTCAGCCTTAGCAGTAAAATTATATGAAACAAAGGATAGGGTAGCACCAGAATAAAAAAGGATATACACCGATAGAGAATGGATGGTGAACATACCCTTGACAACGTCGAGTGGGCAGTTAGGCTCTGCCAGAATGATCACATTCAGGTGCCTGGTAGGCTAGCCTCCCCTCTAAGGGAAGGGTCTGGGTCCTTTAGGCCTTCCCTTGACCTCCCAAACTAGGGCACCGGCTAGGGCAGGTGCTTGTTGGTAGTACTGTGGGGGTGTGATCTAAAGATGATTATGGTACGCTTGCTGTTGGGGCATCAAGGCCCATTCCCTACTGAGTCGATCAAGTCTGATTCTGCTGAGATCACGGTAGTCTCCAACACTCAATCGATATATGGATAAGCTTTCCATAATTCAGATAGGTCACCAACCTGCCTCCATAGTTCCTGCCCGAGTGGCTCTAGCAACACTATCTATAAGAGGATCCCCTCGGGGGTCCCTGACCTATACTGTGATCTCTTAGTGGGGGACTCATTGTTCTTCCTTATCGTGGATGGGTCCTACTCCTAGAACTTTGACCGTTGGAATTCCTCATTTCGAGGATGGTAGCCTGCTCCTAGACCAAGGAGGCGGCAATGTAGGCACTCTCATACAAGGAAGCTAAATTTGTGAAGGATGTTGCACCCAACATCTAACGAATACTAAATTTCAGCCCCTAATCAAACTAGGACATCACTAGGGACTCATTGGCTACTATCCTTGCAGAAAATCTGAGCAGTTTAGTAAAGCGAGCATGATACTGGTGGCTCATCATCGATCCTTGAGTGAGCTACATGACCTCCTGGAGCTTGTCCCTCTTCAAGATCTCAGGGTAGAATCTAGAGTGGAGGGCAGTCTTGAAAGCCTCCCAAATCACCGAAGGACCATCTCTGGTACGGTGCTCCACCCACCAGGCATCATCTCACTAGAGTGGAGGGCTTTCGGGCCGGCGTGTAATCCACTATCTTGAAGGTGCAATCCATGTCTCAGATTCACCCCTCTATGACTACCAGGTCCTCCTCGTAGGAGTACGTTAAAGGGTGATGTTTAGTGACCCTCTAGAGCCAGTACTCATCAACGCCCTCAGTGGGGTTAGGGTGCAGGGCTGGTACTAGGGGTTGTTGCTAGACAAACTCCATGAAAGCCTCAAAAGGCTCCTCCAAACACCCTACTCCGTAGTTCATCGTCACTAGAAGCTGCAATAGAAAAGGTGAGATTAGGAGCAAACCGACTGGTTCGAAGCAGTCATTTCACACCATTTTCCTTTTTTTGGTAAAAACCCTAATCTATCCTTTTGTTCTTCATTATGGCCCAAAATTGGAACTTTAAAAAAGGAAAAGCCTTTTTCGGTTCGAAAACATTTGAAAATTTAGGGAAAACCTTTATGAATCAAAATTTTCCTGACAATAAGTGCAGTTACCAGAACCAACGCTATGATACCAACTTGTAATACTCCCAAAATTCACTATTAAAAATTTTCATTTATTAAAAGATTCAACGGAAGCAAGTAAAATAAAACTTGTGAATTTCGGGGATATTACCGCCGTGATCAGTACAAGCCCAGCCCTAGCTAGTCTCATACTAACCACAAGGCTAAAGAAAAATTACCATCCATTATTGGTTAAACTTAAATTGAGACTTCATAAAAGCATTGAAATATTCATAATGCATAAATCAGAGTACACATAAAAGAGTTACAATCCAAGAGTACATAATTAAACTTTCCCCAAAGGAATAAAAGCTATAGTATTATAAAACAAGTCTGAGTAAACCTATACAAGATAAAGGAACATTAAAAAGGAAATCCATCCACATTGCTCTTAGTCCCTAGGGCAAGTCCAAGCTCAACTCTCAGCCCCACCCGATGTCTAATAAGCATCGAAAGCATCAAAAATAGCATCACCTACCTACACAAATTCAACAGGGACCTCTACTTGTGAGAATGAGTAGTACCCATAAAATGGGTTGTCAATACGCTATATATTGAGCAAGGTAACCATAAATCTAAGGCCAAGAATATAAGAACATATAACAGAAGCATGATCATATAAATAGCATACCAACAATATAGATAAATAATGGTCAAGTTATAGTCCAGATAATCATATTATTTAATCTCTAATCAATTCTTATTTTACACCATGCTTATCATTAATCCATGCGAGTACAGGAACCCCACTATTATAGGTAATGGATCAAAAACATACAAGACCTAACCACTATTATATGCCGGTGGATCGGTCTCCAAGGTAAGATGCTCCTAGCCACTATTATGTTAATGGATCGGTCTAGCCCCAACTCTCATGGTGTTCCACAATAAGTACTTAGTATCTTTTATATGTCTTACCATAACTTAGGGTTTGGTTTATTAATCTTGGGATCAACCACTCTTATAGCTAGTGGATCCAAAACTCACAATGAAGAATGCACCTAACCACTATTATATGCCGGTAGATTGATCTCCAGAGCACCCCAACTCCTAGCCACTATTATGTTGGTGGATTAGTCTAGGACTAGCTCAATAATCTTCCACTTTAAATAATAAATGTCTTACTATATCTTATTCAACAAATTTTTACCCTACACATACATGTCTCAGTCCATCTACTCTTATCCTCCAAGAGGTCCCGTCCCATATTTTGAGACTTCTGTACCTCCTATCATGCCCCAACATCCTTTCCTTCTTCCAATTACTTATACTGGAGGCCAACTCCTAAGTGTGTGGGCTAAGGCCCACTACCTTATGCCATCCCTGTCCACTCACCATCTTCCCCTAGGGTTTTCTCATGAAACCCTAATTTGGACCTATGTGTCCCATCTTTCTTGGCCTCATGCAACTAAGGCTTTTTTAACACCCCACACATTATCTCACTTAGATTCAACCCCCATCATTTCACTTTACACCCCAAGATAATTATTCACACGTATGGATCATCTCCATGCAGACTCCATCTACCCCATGTAAACCCTAGAAGTTTCCATGCAAACCTTAGAAATCCCCATGCAAAGTTCATCCTACTCTTTTATTTTGTTCATAATCCCCTTTTATTTGACCCCTCATAAATCATGAGATAATTAGGTCAATCCTATATCCCCTTGGTCAACTCACTTCCCCTTTTTCTTTTTTCATCCTTTCACTCCATATCAATATATTAAATATCCTAGCATGCATGTTCTAGAGGGTCACATCATACAACATCATAAGCACAACACACACACACACACACATATTATACACATGCCATAAGGAGACCACATAAGCATGCTTCAATTCTAAGCTGTGCTACATGTAAAAAAGTTATAATAATCATAATATACACAACATAACATAGCATATGGCATACAAGGTACATAACACACACATCCTTACCTAACACGACACCTATCTTAAAGCACAATCCTACGCCTCCTTAGGGTTTTGACTAAGTTCACCAATAAGAGGGAAAGAAGTTGAATGGGGGTGGTTGAAGGGTATTTGTAGGCCAATAATGGGGGAAAGAAATAGAGAGGGAAAAGGGAAGATGTTGGCACGTATGGCAGGTCGCCAGCCGACGGCGAACGGCTGGTGCAAGTTTGTAAAGTTGTAGGTCTACCACCTCAGGGAAAAAGAAAGGAAAGGAGAGAGAGGTACACATAAGGAGAGAGACAGAGAGAGCATGATTGGGTGGAGAAGGGAGAGGGATCGACGGCGAAGAGAGTGGAGGTAGCAAGTTGGCATGTGGAGTAACAAAGGTCGCATGCCTACACGAGGAAGAGAGGAAGTCGAGGGGTCGGGGGAAGATGGAAGGTCAGTGGAGAAAGGAAGAGGAAGGGGGTGTGGACCGGTTATTTCAAGGGAAAAGAAATAAAGAAAAAAGAGAGCCACACCGGGTAGTTGGAAGGGGGAGAAGAAGGGAGGTAGGCTTGGGTCGTGCTAGGGAGGGAGAAATCTGGACCACAAGGGAATGGTTGGCACAGATCAGGGAGGAAGGAAAGAAAGAAAGAAAAGGAGAAAGGAGAGGAAGGAAAGAAAATAAAAGAAAAGAGGGGGAAAAGGGAAAAAAAGAAAAAAAAGGGGGGAAAGAAAAAAATAGATGGGTTGGGGTATTTAGAATATTTTGGTATTAGGATATTTAAAATAACAATATTTGAATAAAATAATAATTAAATTTCCTTTTTAGGTTAATTTAGGATTTGTAAAAGATTTTTCCTTAATTCCATTTTAGTTAGCAAAACACCCTAATATTTCTAATTAAATTATTTATTATTTTCTTCTTAATTTTTCCTTAATTACTTCCTCTTATTTTAATAAAATAATTTATTTAATTATTTTCCTAAATAATCCTTATTTCACCATAATTCTCTAAAATAGGGTTTTGGGGTATTTCATCAAAATCCTACTCTAAAGATGAGATTTCTTCCCAAGGGATCAAATTACCCTTACCACTCTTATATTCTTCATGCCACTCCATGAACCTCACATAATCATCTATAAAAGTAGTATTTATGAGTTTCTCATAATGAGTAAATCACAATACCTCACAAGTGGTAGCATACCCATATTTCACATAGTCACATAGAATCAGAAAAAGCATACTTGAGCACAAAGCATGTACCATAACTACATGTAATAATCATGGAATAATGTATATAAACATCCAATATCAAGCTCAGTAATAAAACATGCTAGTCCACTTCTCATCATTTTAAGGTACAATAGTTATATATGATTAGTTAAATAAATTATGAACACTGTTGTATGGCACTGAAGTAACTACCGAAAAAACAATTCAAAATAATACTAGGGTAGGGTACTAAGGAGTCTACCTAACTAGTAAATCCAAAACAATACCAAGGTAGGGCACTAAGGCGACTACCAAACAAACAAATCTAAAACAATTATAAGGTAGGGCACTAAGACGACTACCAAACCAACAAATCATTTCTTTTCATTTTCTTACACAATAAATATTTTTAGTTTTACTTACTCGAGGGGATACAATTAACCTAAGGACATTGAGGTACCCCTTTTCATATTGGTATCAAAAGGAGACACAATACCCTTACCTCGAACCCAAAGACACAGAGGTACACCTGGTCATACCAATATGCAAAGGCTGCAAAGTACCCTCTTATCCTTAAGTCACCTTGTCCTTAAATATAAATACCCCTATAGAGCCTATAGGTCACCCATAGAATATATTAGGGCATTTACTAGGGCATAGCGGCACACCAACAATCCAAAGTAATGAGGGAAAACACCCCACCTCTAGGACTAATAATTCTCATTTCCATACTTAATCATTTTTACTTTTATTTCCAATTATTAAGGTTAATCCTAAGGTCATAGGTATATTAAAATGTTAATTCAATACTAAGGTCAATCTATCAAAAGTCTTAGGCCATCTTAACATCTAGTTGTTTTCAAAAGATATGTTATGTCAAAATTACCAAAAATCCCATCAAAACCCAAGTTTTCCAATTTTATTCATTTCTGTACCAATCATTATTATTATAAGAATTTTGTCATGATAAGGCTAAAAGTAATATTTCACATTATTTTAGCATGTAGGTAATCTTTACATTTTGATGATTAATTATATTTTCCACTTTTCATGCATTTAGTGGGTTACCCCACAAAAACCTAATCATACAAATCTCACATATCACACCTATCATGCATCATGTATGTACACATTTAAATAATAACACATCATTTAAATAGGAAAATTATCATTACGGTATATGTAGGAAAATATCTCTAATCCTAAATCATGCGAATATAAATTATCACGAGCTAACCCTAATCATTTGTAATTGTTGTCACACGAATCATCATAGCCCTAAATACCATGCATTAGCAATCATGGCTCATTAGCCATGGAATTTAAATTGTAACTTGAAAAGAATGAATATCCTAACAAAACCCTAGACATGCAAACATAAATCATACAACATATTTTCATGCATTAAGCTTAACTTTTGACAACTGTACATAATCATCCATTTAACACATTGCCATTTTATCATGCATGTAATAATACTTGAAAAGCTTAAAACCCTAGCATGAATCTAGGTCTAAATAATCCTAGCATCCTTGCACATAAATTATACCATCTTATGAGTGATTGGATTTACCTAATCCAAGCTTACAAAAATAAGTCTTCTTCAATGTCCATAAGAATTACCTAGGAATTTAATATCTAAATATATATGTATTAACATTGAATATTAGACAATAATAACCTAAAATTACTAAAACAACTAAAGTATTACTAAAAAGATAAAAAAAGGCAAAGAAAGCTAAAGAAAAATTGAGCAAGAATAGAGGAAGGCTTTCGGTGGTTGATACGAAGAATGAGAGGAGGACACTAGTGGACTTGACTAGTGCTAGGGGACCAAAAATGGCTGCTGTAGGGGAGGGGAGAATGGTAAGGAAAAGCATAGTGAGGAGAGAAGGAGATGATGGCACAAAAGAGTTGAAGAAGAGGGAAGGAGTTTCAATGGATAATTGTGTAGCAATAAGGGCAAGCTTCAGTAATGTTGGTCGAAGGTGAAGGGATAGGGCTTTGGTAAGTTTGGCCAAAAGTAGGAGGGGTGGAAAAAAATTCTTGGATGAAGGAAGAAGGGGTGGAAAGGCATGATTGGTTGATGATGTGGTGGTGGTTTCAGTTGAAACCTCCAAATCGAAGGGAGAGGGAGAAGCTTTGTGCGGTTGGATAGGGGAGGTAGGTTGGTTTTGATTAAGTTGTGCATAGATGTTGTGGTGGCTTTAGTAGGATATATTGGTGTAGGGAGTGAGGGACCAGGGGTGGTGGCCAATGACAAGGAAAGGAGGCTGGTGGGGGTATATTACAAAGAAAATGGTGAGAATAGGGGAGTAAGGATGAAGAAATAGGGAGAGTTAAATTACATAAGGGAGCTTAGGAGAAAGAGGAGGAACGTAAGGGTTAAGGCATGAAAAAAAGAGGAGAGGTTTAGGGGTTAAGAAGAGGGTACCATGAAGGGAGATTTAGAGCAAAATAAGGAGAGGAAATCGCTGGGCATGTGCAGTTTGGGACATGTGTCATATGGTGTTGCGTCAACTGGTTGTACCTTATGTCAAGTGACTATACCCTATAGTGGTCCCTTAGTGAATGCTACAAAATTCAAAGATTTTCATATTATTATTTTAGTTGGCATTGCAAAACCTTGATGGTGACCCAGGTGGAAAATTTTGTCGTCTTAACAAGGTAAGAATGTTGTTGTAACACCCCAAAATCACAACTTGAAAATTTCGTTTAAATTTTGCTTTGCATAAGTGGAAATTAAAGAACCGTGGGTGTTACCACCACACTTAACATAATTTTGGTCTCCTCAACATCCTTACGTCAAGTGCTAAGGCTTAAAACAAATCAAACCAACCAAAGATAAAAGAAGTACAATACGTAATCAAGAGTTTTGCAAAAGAAAGATTATCCATAACAAATGATTGTTTAGGAAATTGAGTAGCCAACCATTTAGAAAATAACAATTGAATACACAAAAGTCATTAATGGTCTGCCTTACACTCTTTAAGTCCATCAAAGTTACAAGGAAAAGGGGAAAAAGGGGCGGGGTCCACTCTCTCCCTAAGTCTACCTATTCTCCTGGATGACGCTCCTTATAATCCTATAACCAACACATGCCATGGATGTACTCCTCTGAAAAGTGATGGTATCAGTACGACTTCCTCATACTGAATAAACCACAACACCTCAAAAGAGGTAGCATACCCACATAGCAAACATCATACAAATACGGAATTCAAATAGAACCTATGATCACATGCAAGGCTACGATTTCAAAACACACATCCACATCACAATTAACATTAAGAGTTAGGTTAAAATCTCTATCGAAGGTGTTTAAGGCATGCTTATAATTTCCCAACCATTTTAACTTACCAACGACCATAAATTATAGCATAATAGGAATAATTATTGATATTCCAAGAAATCTAACCAAGGTCAAGTCATTCCTAATCCGATTATAATTTATATAAAAAATTCTCAAGTGGAATACAATCCCATATCCATGACAAAGATCGTCAAGGAGGAGGTTACCAAAATAAATCACTCGATTCCAAGGTAAAGCTCACTAAGGAAGCCACACAACATAACAGTCGCCCATACTAAACCTCAGAACTCAAGACCTTAAGTAGACGTACTCCCTATAGGGTGTATGGAATACCTATAGAGCATAAGTGAGCCCCTTGACCCGAAGGCCCAAACTATGCACTCGGCGGCCAAGTCTAAGGCACGAGATTCCTTTCCAACTCGAGTCATTCTCTTTAAGTAATTATTGTCTTATGAAATTCCTGGTTATTATTCTCCTTTAGAATATCGAGATTCATAAAGTTCAACTTAGTCAACAATCAAAAAACAATGTCACATCCAAAAGACCATTAGGTCGCAACCATTCCAAGACAACACGGCCTAGGGTTAGGCATTATGCCATAGCCCAAATAATTATTCAATTCAGTGTCCAACCAATTGTCCAATTATTTCCAACATTATTTTAAGGCCAACACTTAATTCAACTAGTCCAATTATCCACTTTGGAACAACCTTTTTCCTTAATGACCAAAACACCCCTCAACCTATAACTACCACATTTTCCTTCACTTTTATTATCAATTTTACTTATATAAGATATTGGTCATGAAACGCAAGCATAAAATAGCTAATGATACTTTACATACGATAATTTCTTCGATTCTACAAAAGATCATATTATCCCTAACCGTTCACCATACAAAGTACACGTAAAAACTATTAACATGCATTTTTAATATTTCATAAACTCATACAATTTCCAAAAATAAATCCTAAATACAATCATGGTATATAAACTGCATTTTACCTTAAACACACTCGTCTCATTTCACTAGCATAAATCCAAGTTTGTTACCATTAGCATACACTTCTTCACATTTTAGAATATTACTTAGGCATATAAAAAGATTGCATAATAACACATATTAATTTACACATCATGATATTCATGTAGGAATGAACTACGACATGCTCCTATATAAAAATACATTTTACCTTAAACATATTTATCTCATTTTACTAGCATAATTCCAGTTTGTTACCGTTAACATATACTTCTTCAAAGTTTAGAATATTACTTAGGCATATGAAAAGATTGCATGATAACACATGTTAATTTACACATCATGATATTCATGTAGAAAAGAACTACAACATACTCCAATTTCCCACAAACATATAATAATTTGATATCTTCATCCTATCATGATTTTATCCTAGAAAACTAGCCTATCCTTGTCACATAAAAATTCTACCGTCTACGGATTAGTTGGGTTTACCTTGAGCTAAGAAATATTAACACCACGAGCTTCATCCACAAATGCGCTAGGTGGGGTCTAGATTACCTAGAAGTGAATACACCATCCAAACTACAATCATTAATATTTATGAAAATTAAAATAATGAAAAGAAAACCTATATAAGCTAATACTTGAAAAAAAAATTAGGAAAATAAACAAGGCGGCCGGCGCATGAATTTAAGCACCGAACCCACCGAAAGATAGAGTACTTACTTGGGGAGTAAAAATGATTTCTTGGGGAGGTGGAACACAAGGAAAAAGTTGGATTATTTTTTACACTAAATTTGGTGGAGGGGAGGGGAAGTTTGGGGCTGCGACTATATTTTTGCTACTAGAATTTAGGGAAGGGAAGGAAAGGAGAGGGCTTAAATGGGAAAAATTAGAGGTCTTAAAGGTAGAGGAAAGGATGGTGTTTTCTATATATTGGGGATTAATAAAAAATACGGGAAATTAGGGGGAAAAAGGGTGTTGCATGGGTTAGTGTTAAGGGTTGTAGTGGGTTATTTTTGGTGGGGTGATGGTGTCAACAGTTTACATGGGGATGGAGGCCTACAAGGGTAGGTTGAAGCATGAAGAAGGGAATGGAATGGAGGGGTATATGGATAGAAAGGTGGGTTAGGTGTGCAGGTTGAGAAGAGGGAAAGGTAGGGGCCGCAAGTTGAGGGAAGGCTGGGGTTATGTGAGTTATGGCTTCAAATTGCTGAATGATGTGATGGAGGATGGCTGGGGTTATGGACTGTAGTTTTGCAGGTGAAGAGGCATGGGAAATAAGGGAAAATAGGTGGGTAGATTATGAGGAGATAAAGTAGGGGTGTAGGTTGGGGAAAGGAAAGGTGAGACTGCATGTTGGGGGGAGGGGCTAGGTGTCGAAGGCCTTGGCTGCAGGTTGGTTGAGAGATGTGAGGGAGTGTGGCTGGGGTTGGAGCTGCGATTGCAAGGGATGGGGTGTGGCATGAGAGGGTGGCAATGCAGAGGAGAGATGGGCTGTGTTTGGGGTAAAGGGAAAGCTGCAAAGAGGAGGATGGTTACCAGACAAGAAGAGACATATGCATGGGGAGGAGAGGGAAAGGTGGCGGGCTGCATGAGCTACATGGGCTATTATGCTTCAACGGGTTGGGGAGTTTTTTTTGTCTGGGTTTAAGTGGGGAAAAGATGGGGGGTTTGGTTAGGGGTTGATTAGCAAAAGCCTCCCCAAAATATTAAGCTTGCAAGTGAGGTTATTAGGAAAAGAACCCCCACCTAAGCAAGGTTAATTTTCTCACAAAGAAATCATGATACTATTATTATTATGATCAATATTATTATCATTGTTTTATCAGTTCCCCTATTTTATTTTTTGTAATTATTGCTAACATTATTATTATTCTTACAATACTTGTTATGGGTATTATTATTAAAAGTGTTATTTATAAAAGGTTATTGGTATAGCCATCCCTTCTATTTTAATTACTCTCTTTTTATTATCGGTATTATTATCGTCCTCAATTTTTTTACCTTCTCTACTCTTTCTTAAATTTAATCTGGGTTATTTTCATAACTTAATATTTAGGGACCTACTCGAGACAACAAGGCGATCGCTAAAAAAATAACCATTTGGTCTACTTCGCCTACAAATCAAGCTTTAAGTCTTGCATGCCTAAATTAAGGATTAATTATTAGAGGGTATTACAGTTTCTTGATCTATTAATTTGTAGATGCCCCTACACATGTTTTTCAACCAAGTTAGTAAAGGTATTAAATCTATGTGTTAACATGAGAGTGGAAGTACTATCCGTTCATAGGATATTGGGCTCTTTTCATATTAAATTCAAGCAAGTCATGCGAGAGCTCAAAGATGGAAACATTGTTAGGAAACATAGCCTATGACTTTCTTATATGATAAAAATCATACATATAATGATATTCATAGGGTCCTTTAATCTACACAAATCAACTAATATCACTTTCCCCATACCTAAGGTATTACTTGTCCTGAGCAAAGATATGGCAACACAAATGGATTCCCATAAGTATCATAGATATTATAAAGAAATTCTTAGCCTTCAATCATGTTAACAAACAGGCTTTTCAAAGTGAAAATTACCTTCATATATATGAGATATATTAAAAGGGTTAGCATTGTGTGTGTATGGAAGGAAATTATTTTGACTTCTCTCCATGTCATCCTACTAAACCTTAGAGGATTCTCAAGTCACTTGTGTAACTAGACATCCTTCTATAGATTATATTAGTCAAGATGCTCATCTTGTAAACAATTTTTTCCTTTTTCTAAATAAATGACGAAGAAATAGGGCTTCCTCAAATTGTTAGGATCTTTTAACATGAGTGTACATCTGGGTCTCAAACAATTACCTTTTGTTACTCTATTCTGACACCTATTTTAGAAGTGCTCGAGCAAGCTTGTATTGATTTGATGCACGTGTACACATGGTTCTCATTCAAGTGCCCCAAGTTACTAGGTATCTTAAGTATTAAAACTCCCTCTTCCACTATCATTACTATGCCTAGATAGACTCTAATTTTTAAGGGTTAATTCCCCCAAACTTATTTAATTACCACTTATGCAAGATTCCTAATACTTTATGTTAAGAATTTATTCTTTACTTGATCTCTCAACTATGTGCGAGGTTTAATGGAAGCTTCATGAATATAGTCCTAATTTCCTTATGCTCAAGATATCTAAATGTCAATAGTTTTAACAAAGTTAATATATGTAACACAAAAAAACAGTTATATATAAAGATTATTTTGCCTCGAAGGTCAACATATCTCATAAGGCTTCATCAAGTTAGCTTGAACATTTCATTTTTAGGGTATTGGGTTCATAAAATGCCAGTACTGTCACTTTTAATGATATACACAAGTAAAATTGCAAGGATAATTAATCATTTCAAAACTTAATTTGATAAGGTGAGTAGTAAAGCTACCTTATTTGCTTAGTTGATCATAACAGTCATCTTGGAAATGTAAAAGAAAAAAGAGCTATGAAAAAAAATCATTAGGAGAAAATAACTACTACTGCATTAAATGATACAGATACTTGATAACAAGGAAAAATAAATAAAGACACTATGATATACCCTCCCCTAAACAAACTATGATAGTGTCCTCATTATCAAGGCAGATGAGTTAGGTAAACGAAAAACAAAAGGGCCAAGATCCTAAGGAAGAAAATTAAAAAAAATGAAAAGAACAACCATGAAAAAATCAACTTCTTTAATACCATAACAATAATCAAATAAACTTGGATGAGGATGGCTTAAGGGTCAATGCTATGGTGGAAACAACACTAGTGGTAGAGCTTTCTATGGATTCGTCTTTTGCCTCAAAAACTTCTAATAACGTGCCTATTGTTGGGGTGTCAACATAGGGGGTGAATTGTTCCTTCCTTCTAAATATTTGGGACTTGGATCACCTTATCACTTTGTCCGATCTATGTAAACTTGCCTAAAGTCTTATCCTCCACCTCCTTTTCTAAGCGACCCTTTCTTTCCTCCACCAAAGGAATAATTGAGACTACAATCCTGGGTTTGACATTCCCAATTCTTGAATCTAAAAACCTAATATATTCTAATGATGTCATGAGCTTAGTGACTGTAGTGATGACTTTCTCTAACCCTCTCATGAGGATCTCCATGTCTTGCTTCATTGTGTGTAATAGTGACTCCAAGCCTACCGGGGTTTGTTCTAGAATTAGAGGTCGTGTCTTGGCCTTAGGGGCTACCCCAGGTGATTCAAAGAATTAGTTGATGAAAACTTGGTTGACCAAGTGAGGGATATTAACTTTTTCTTTATTTGGTTAACGGGAGACCCTTGCCCTAGCACATAGGCTAGTTACTACAGTAGGGTAGAAAATAGGACCCTAAGGCTTTGTTGCTACCAACTCCAGCTAGTCCTGAATAATTCAACTAACATCAATCCCTTTAGGTGAGCATGAAATAAAGCACAACCATGTGGTTAAAAGAGATGGAACAATTGTGAGTGATGTGGTGTGAGCGACTTCTAAGGAAGTTGTACTAAAATTTAACTTGGGGTAGGAGTTGTGGGCTATCACAATGGTAAGTATCATTTGTGGTGACTCATTACTTTGTTCTAAGCTTTGTAAGTGTGGAGAGTATGTCTACTACTAAATTGTTGGTAGGAATATCCATTAATTTGGAGTACTCATCCATGTCAAAAGAGGGGAGGCCGTAGAGGTTGTTGATTATAGTGGAGAGGTAGGATACTAACTTTACATGAACAAATATAGGTTTTGTTTTTTGTTTGGTATCTAAATTGCTATAAAATTCTAGGTTGAATAGAGGGAAAAAAATTAGGGGGATTTTGATAGAAAATGCCCCAATGGTGGTGGTTGATGGGGCCAACAAGATATTAGGGTAATTCAGAGAAGGAAAAGCCTCTTTCAAATTAAAACTTTCAGTTATCTAGGGTGTTGAAATGCTCCTAAGCATTATTGGACTTAAAAATGATGAGAGAGTTGGAGGTGCTTTTCAGGCGTTTGGTGGGGGGAGTAGAGGAATTGATGGCTTCATCATCTCTTGTGGATGAGAATTCAACATATGACATTGAAGGGAGCTACTGCTCTTTTGAAGAGGCATGTGTCTTCTGCCTTTGAAGGCTTTTTATTGTGTCTTTGGTAACAGAATGTGTAGTATGTCTCAGTATGGTGGGATTAGAAATGTCAAGAGAGGAGGAAATATGATAGGTTGTGCATAAGGGGGTAAGTTATCTAGAGGTGGTGATATGGTGGTGACTACATGTTTAGGTAAAAGAGGTGAAATGGGTTACTTTATGGGCTCGGTAAGATAATCTTCAAGGTCATGCTCTTCTTGCAACAAGAGGCTACGCGTGAATTTTTTTGACAATGGAAGAGGGAAGGATGAGAGTGGAGTGATGAGTGTGAAGCAGATGAAAGGAGACTAAAATAAAAGGGGGAACATTTTAAAAAGGTAGTGCTGGACAGAATGTGATGTACTAGAGAGAGTGAGAGGGTTGTACCTACATTCAAAGAGGCTGCATGGCACCAAATGTGAAATAATCTTCTTATAGGATAAGGAATGCTAGCATCTTCCCTCACACAACAAGTGGTGCATGCGCTCTACCCACTTTTCAACTACTTGGCTTTCTAGCAATAAATGTGTTGTTAGGGTATAGATAATACAGTGGATTTTATCAGTATATGAGATAATTCCTAAAGGAATTATAAATAACAAGAGTAAAAACAATAAAGGATAAAATTTTAGTTTACATCCTATTAGTTCTTGATTTAATGTCCTCATCCTAGCAACATGTTGCAGCCCTATGAATTTCAAAGGGAAAGTGTTTAAACTTCCTTGTTGAAGTTTTTACCTTCATAAGGTTTTACTCAGTGACCATTGACTTGTCCCTTTTGGTTTTCTAATCCTTGAGATCTATATCTCCATAATGATACTCCTTGACAACTTCATAGGGTCAAGACCATCTTGATTTTAATTTTATTAGGAATAGTTTTTATCACAAATTTTAAAGGAACACCAACTACCTAAGATATAGCTCTTTTGGTTTGAGATGCTAGTCATGAAACTTTTTGGTCCAATATTTGTACAACCAAGCACTATTGTACAAGGCATTTTATAGATCTTTGAGCTCATTTATCTACAACTTTTGTGCCTCTCCCACAACAGCTAGATCAAAGTTGATAATTTTAAGTTCCCAATAGGATTTTTGATCTAATTCAATGGGTAGGTGACAAGATTTTCCAAATACAATCCGGTAAGGTGACATTCCCGAGATGGTTTTAAATGCTCTCCTATATGCATAAAGTGCATTATTTAACCTATCCAACCAATTCTTTCACATAGAATTGTTTAATTTCTCTTAATTTCTCTTAAATTCCCAATTAGAAGGTTCATCTTAAACATTTAATTATGGATGATAGGTTGTGGCTACTCTATGATGAATCCTGATATGAATCTTAAGAATTTATATTTAATTAATTTTGATAATTGCTGTGAATTATTTACTTATAATTATTTGTCTTATTTGGTGGATAAATAGGAGTGTAATGCAGCATATGGACGATGTGGATCTTTGGATGCAGCTGCTGGAATGTGAAGATTATGTATCTGAAGTGTGCAGATTATGTAATTTTTTGTTAATTAATTGTAATCCCATATGATGCATTTGCCGGTTGAAATTGGCTAATGGAAATTAGGTCGGTTGTATAATCCGCCACCCGGTCCTTAATTTTGGACTAGATGGATTGTGGATTAATCAATCCTTAATGGCCATGATTAGCTAAAGTTTTTTTTAGCTAATGGGAATTATGTCTCAAACTTACCTTGTATTTGGGGCATTTCTCTTGTGTGTGTTATTTGGGCTGGTCGACTTACTTATGTGGCCCAAAGTAACAACCCATCCCGTTGTATGTCTGGCTGTGTATTTCGGTTGGTCTGTATTGTGTGGGTATTTTGTACGTTTGTTATACGGTTTGTCATACTAGTATAAATAGCTTGTAAAAGTGTAATACGTGGACAATCTTTGACAGAATACATTGCTGAGTTTCTTGATTCTTCTCGCGACTTGTCTCTCTCTCTCGGCGAATCTCTCGTTCTCTCTTCTTCTCTGAATCTGCTCTCTCTTGCTTTGATCGATCTTGATCATTCTTTCTTCGATTTCAGTTGCCGTTGTACAAACTGTGCCTCTGAATCTTTGGGTCTTCCTTTGGAGTTTTTCCTTAGGCTGAACCGGCAAATCGAACGTTGCGCTCAATTAATCTTTCGATCCTTTCGTGAAACCCTAACAAGTTTCCATCAAATCCTATATTTATGCATAAGTTGTTAGAATAGCTTAATGTAAAAATGAGTGCCATCATCATTAATAATAGCCTAGAGAGTCCTAAAAATTATAATAATATTCTATTGGAATAAGCATATCACCACTCTAGCACCATTTTTTGGCAATGCAGTGGCCTCTATCCATATGGATACATAATCCACTACTACCAAAATGTATTCATTGCTAAAGGAGGATGGAAATGAGCCCTTGAATCAATCTCGCTCATTTGAGGTATTTTATTCTTCTACGAGATGTTTCCAATTTATTAGCATTACTCACAGTTTTAGACCTCTACCCTAGCATCCTTAAATATGGTGGGCTAGTAAAATCCACTTTAGAGAACCTTTGCTACAATGTGTATGCCTCCAAAATGACCTCCGTAGGGTGCATGATGACAAACAACCAAAATTTCCCTGGCCTACTCTTTGCTTACACATCTTCTTATCAATTCATTTGAGCATTCGTGAAATAGGAATGGTTTGTCCCAATAGTAATTTTTGAGGTCACGAAAGAATTTATTATCTGTTGTCGAGATTTATCAAGGGATTGTATTTTACATGCCAAATAGTTAGCAATGTCTACATACTAGGGTGGTTAACCTTGCCTAATTGTTAGAAGTTGTTCATTGGCAAATTTCTCCTTAATCCAGACTTGTCTATAATCTTCGATGTATTATTCCAATCTAGAGAGATGTCCACAATTTGATTATCTTTACCCTTCTTATCCTTGATTTCGACTTAAAACTCCTACAGGAGTAAGATCCATCTTAGTAAATGAGGTTTGGAATCTTTTTTAGCAAGTAAGAAGCGAATAGCAACATGGCCAATATATACAATCACTCTAGTTCCTAAGAGATAATATTGAAATTTATCAAATGGAAACACTACTGCCAATAATTCTTTCTCAGTAATGGTGTAGCTTAGTTGAGCTTCATGAATTGTTATACTAGCATAGTAAATATTATGGAAGAACTTGTTCTTTTGCTTTCCTAGAACTGCTCCTATAGCACAATCACTTGCATCACACATAAGCTCAAAGGGTAAGGTCAAATCAATTCCTATGAAAATAGGGGCTTCAATGAATGCTAACTTTATTCATTCAAATGCCTCCTTAAAAAACTCATCAAACTTATACTTTCTATCCTATTCTAGTAACTAACAAATGGGTTTAGCAATTTTTGAGAAATCTTTAGAAAATCTTACATGTCTTAAAAAAACTTCTCACACCTTTGATAGTGATTGGAGAGGGTAATTTTTCAATAACTTTAATTTTTGCTCTATCAATCTCTAATCCTTTAGGAGAGACCCTATGTCCTAAAAAAACTCCATCTTGAACCATAAAATGATATTTTTCCTAGTTGAGGAATAAGTTGGCTCTTCATACCTTATCAATACTCTCTTTAAGTTTTTCAGGCAATCGTCATAACTATCACCAAAAATAAATAAAAGATCATCCATAAACATTTATATAATTTCTTCTACCATATATGTGCATGTAGCCATTATGTACCATTGAAAATTTGTGGGTGCATTGTATAGGCCAAAAGGAATTCGTCAAAAGGCGAATGTGCCATAGGACATATGAACGTGATTTTATGTTGATCTTCAAGTGTGATGGCTATTTTTTTATAACTAAATTATCTATCCAAGATACAGTAAAAAGATCTTCCTAACAATTTGTTAAGCATTTGATCAATAAAGGGGAGGGAAAATGGTCTTTTAGGGTAGCTTTATTGAGTTTCCTCTATTTCATACAAATACACCACTCTGTGACTATCCAAGTTGTGATTACTTTATTCTTTGAGTTTTCAATGAAAATTATAGTTCCTTTTGTAGGGACACATTCGAAAGGGCTTGCCTGACTTTTGTTAGATATAGGATAGATGATACCTGCGTCGAGCCATTTGATGATTTGTTTTTACTACCTCATTCATTACTGGGTTGAGCCTTCTTTGCTGCTTAATAAATGAACTTAAGGGGTCTTCTAGCAGAATTTTGTGCATGCATAATGTTAGATTGATTCCTTGGGTATCTTCCATGGTCCATCCTACTGCCTTCTTATGCTTCTAGAGCAAGCTAACTAATATTCCCATTGAAATTCAGGTAAGGTAGATGATATAATAAATGATAGGGTGTCTTCCTCACTTAAATATGCATATTTTAAATGCATTGTTAATGGCTTAAGTTCCAGCTTGGAGACTCTTCAATTAATGGTTTGGCTGGTTATATTTCTCCATTACTTAGGCTAAGAGGTTATCGAGTTATTGAGTAATTGATCTAGTTGCACCCTTTCACATCCTTGTCATCTTTTTTAATGGAGTAATAGGTAGGGTAATTGCTAATTAAATTATCTATATCAAACAGCCTATATTCCTTGTGAAGTGTACCTACACCAAACTCATCAAAGATAGCTAAATCAACAATGTTAATTCGTGAACATTCATCAAGGTCCTCTTCTGATAATTTTATTGAGTTTAAAACATTATAAGTTATCTACTCTTGTTACCCTTGTTATCAATTCTCCTTTTTGCACATCTATTAGGGTCTTACAAGTTTCTAAGAAAGCCCTACCCAAAATGATAGGAATCTCTTTGTTTGCTTCATGGTTGAGGATTATGAAATCTACTAGGAAAATGAATTGGTCTACCTTTACTAACACATCTTTGATCTTTACTTTAGGATTAACATATGATAGATCAACTAATTGTACAGTGAAAGTTGTAGGCCTTGCTTCCCTAATACCTAGTTTTTTTTTAAATGGACATAGGCATAATATTAATACTAGCACCAAGGTTACAAAGGGCCTTACCACAATATTTTTCTCCTATGGAACATGGGATGGTGAAACTGCCAAGATCTTCCAATTTTCTTGGTAATTGCTATTGAAAAATAAAACTACATCCCTTGTTCATTTCTACCATCTTGTATTCACATAGTCTTCTCATTCTTATCAAGATATCCTTTAGAAACTTTGCATAGTTAGGCATATGTTAGAGTGCTTCAATCAGTGGGATGTTAATATTCAATTATTAGAGGATCTCAAGGAATGTATAAAACTATTTATCCTACTATTGTTGTTTAAGGTGCTAAGGGAAAGGTAGTGATGGGGTAAGGGATTTAATAATGATGGTTGATGATGGCTTAATGCTCTTTTGTGGCTTTGGTGATGAGATGGTGTCTGCTTCTAGATTTCTTGTAAGACTAGTCTATTAGTGTGATGGTGAACAGAGTGACCTTCCATTTGTGGGTTATATGTTGTATACCTACTTTTTATGGTGGTTTTCTTCCTTAATCTAATTATATTGAAAGGGAAATGTAATTTCCTTGTCTAATTTGGCTTTAGACTACTTCTTACATTCTCTTCTTGTGTTTTTGTGTCAATGGGCAAAGTGCCATTAGGTCTGCTACTCAAGGTTGTAGCTAGCTGCCCCATTTAAGTTTCTAATGTTCATAGGAAGGTTGTGTTGCTCTAGATTGTTACATCGATTTTTTCCATATATTATTTGAGAAGATTTTCTAGAGAGTTAGAGTTAATTTGTTGGGAAGGAGGTTGATGAGATTGTGGTTATTGAGTGAGCTAAGGTTGAGGTTGGTAGTAACATTTTTAGCTATACTAATTGGTACGACTTTGCACATTACTTTAGTTAGACCACAAAAAGTTAGGATGTTATCTCTAGGCTAGATTTTAATGATTACCATACAACTACTGTAAGTTTATGTCCTAGTTTCCCATGTAATTTATCGACACTATATTTTGTGTGCCTAAACAAATGAGCTTCTCCATAATACATGAAGTATTACAACTGTTGAAGTGGTAGGGTGTTCCTATGAGTTTGTGGGAACAATATTTTTCAATAAGTTAGATATACATGGTACCTCTACTCTTAGAGTTATGATAGTGTCTACTTCAAAAGCTCCTACTACTCTTACCATGTGGATGCTCCTCACACTACCCCACTACAAGTTGTTGCAAGCTATGGTCTCAATGATCTTATCGGCTTGGTCTTAGGTTTTCCTCAATAGGGCACCATTTGCAGAGGCATCTATTAAGTTTTGTATTTGAGGGTTTCATCCATGGTAGAATGTTTCTATTTGCAACCAATGAGGGATTATGTGGTTTGGAATTTCCTTAGTGATTCCTTAAGCCTCTCCTATACATCGTGAAGTGTTTCATCTTATTTTTGTAAAAATGAGGCAACACTATGTCTAAGTTTAGCAATTTTGTTGGGAGGGAAATAATACATCAAAAATTTTTGAACTAAGTCATCCTATGAGGTTATTGAACTAGTTGGTAGTGAAGTCAGCCACTCCCTAGCATGGTCTCTTAGGGAATAAAGAAAACAAGTTAAGTTTAAGATGAATGTTCTTAGAACCTTAAATTTTGAAGGTGTCACTGAATTCCATAAAAATACTAAGATGAAGATGAGGGTCTTCACTTGTTTGACCACTAAATTTCCCTATGGTTTGCAGCATTTGTAACATGATAGGTTTGAGTTAAAAATGAGGGGCTTGGATTTTTGGATTTTCTATGTTAGGGTTAACATGTTCTTGAACTAGCATATCAAAATCTCTAATGTCTCAGTTTTAATCATCATCTATTGGATTGAGCTTACATTCCCACAAGGTTTATGTTAATGTGACTGGGTAAGATCACTAGTAGTCCTTCCCTCTGATTTGGTTGTGGCATCAACAATCCGTTGTTGCCATTTTTATGTTGTTGTTGGCCTAAATGACTCATGTTGCTGGAATTTTCTAAAGTTGATCCTTCACCTTGATATTGTTGTTGATGCAAAGCCACATGATTCTGCCTTAGGGTGCACTAAATTTTTGGATTAATTGGTAATAGGGAACTTTGGTCAGTTCTGGTCATATAAATGTTAGTCCTTTAAAGACAAAAGAAAATAAAAATTACAAAAGTCTAATGTTAGTTATATGCTCACAATTCCATAGTATTCTATCCTCTATTATGGAATGTTTCTTAAAATTTGACTGCCCAGCGATGACACCAAAAACCTGGTGTATGCTCAATTCAACAATGCTTGATAGGGTAATAAAATAAGTGTATCACAACACAATCATGTAAGTATACATGGTTGATCTAAGTAATACAGTGATGAGTGATTATCTTTCCCATGGGGAATCAAAGTATATGTGCCTTACTAAAGTAAAGTGTTTTGCATAATTAATGTTTGGAAAAGAGATTGGTAGGGAGACAATGAAAATACAATGAAGTAAATGAGCAATTAGGAGTTTGACAATATCACTATGAGATAGATAAAAAGGGAATTAGAAGGTAGAGTTATTAGAGGGACATTTCTTAACATCGAATGCATGAAACCTTGTGATAATTCATAACCTCTCAAACTCAGGAGATATTAATCCTTCAAGACTTTCACTTAATGGTGAAATATACTCTAAGGTCATCTCCATCACTATGCATGGGTCAAGGCAATGTCACACAATGAGTTTTATAGGATTAATGACCATGTAACTTCACCTTTCAATGCTAACCTTTTCGCCATTTAGCATTATAAATTTTGTTCACTATCATAGTTGATACAAAAATTGAATGAGTGCCTAATGCAGCCAACATTCAACACATCAAGAAATGAATTCTCAATGAAATGAAATATCATATAAACCAATCATGACTATAATGTCATAGATTATAGCAAATAGGGTTACTTAATATTTTCTCCAACCAAGACCTTAGCTAATGTTAAATCTCCTTAAGCCAAACAAGAAAATAGTGAAGAAAAAAAAAGGGAAGGGACTGGGAAGCTCACGGTAATCCAAGCCCTATCTACCCTAATCTCTCCTTCTTTTTCCTACCTCGGTATAGCCTGCTAGCAGTCTACACCTTCTACCTTTTTTCTTCTAATCTCTTATTGCTCTTTTCTCCCATCATCCTTCTTTATTCTTCATGATCCAGAGGATATTTATAAGGTGCAAAATGTGTAGGTTGGGACAAGTGTCATCTAGTGCTACATCAATTGGTTGTACCCTACGTTAGGTGGCTATACCTTATAGTGGTCTCCTAGTGAATACTACCAAATTGAAAAAGTTGGGTATTCTTCTATTTGTAGGCATTACAAAACCTTGATGGTGACCTGGGTGGTGAGTTCTGCAGTCTTGGCAAGGTAAGAATGTTGTTTCATTCTACTGAGTTGCAACCATCCCTGCACATGTTTTGTAACCGGGTGAGAAAAGGCACTAAATCTGTGAGTTGACATGAGAGTGTAAGTACTATCAGTTCACCAAAAATTAAGGCTCTTTTCAAATTAAATTCAAGGGAGTCATGCAAGAGCTCAAAGGGTGGAAAATTTGTTAGGAAACACACTTTATGAGTTCCTCTTGTGGACAAAGTTATACATATAATGATACGTATAGGGTCCTTTAATCCACATAAATCAACTCATTTCACTAAGCCTAATAATCTACAAAAAGTGCATCTAAATTGGCAAAATCAGCAAGATAGTCTCCAAAAACATGTACATCAATACTTCGGTCATTTCCTCATGGAAATGAGTAGCACCTATAAAAAGTATGATCAATACTTACATATTTAGTAAAGAGACAATAAAAATCATAAGGAAAGGGGCATGCATAGCACATCATATCACATATTATTGTAATACCACATAAATTATACCTATAATGTGTGAAAATTCGTGTTTGATGATGATTTGGTGGTGTGTAATATGTTTTTGGAAATATATTGTAGGTTTGATTTGCAAAGGAATTTTAAAAGTTTGGAAAAGGAAAGAAAATGGTTTTCTCATGCATGAGTTCAATGTTAGTATGAACATATCAACTAGACTATCATTTTCAATTTGGTTTTGGGGTTAGGGTAGCCAATTAAGTGGTTATAGGAAACCTATAAACTTGTGGAATTAGTTGAAGGGTATACCAAACTAATAGACCTATTCACCTGAATTAAGTGATTTTTTTAATTCAATTTTATATAAAATATTTTCCAAAGAACTTGAAACTTATTAATCAAGCTGTATAATGTTTTATAAACCATCATTAAATGTTTTTAATCATTAATCTAAATGTTTCTTTACCTTAAGAGAATTTGGGGAACCAAATTAATAAAAAAAAAATGGTAAATGACCGTAAAACATTGTCTCCTTCTCTCTATTATGACACCTCGAATGAACAATTTTTGTTTCATAAAATCCTTTTAGCATGCTATTCTTTATTCCCTATTCCTTCTTTCTCTATCCTCTAATATGATTTTGAATATCTAAAATATAGCACCCTAAACCTACCTCATAAGCACCATTTTCTCTATGGAAAAAGTAAGCTATGTTCGTTTTATAAATCGAAATTAAAGCTAGAGTGTTAAGGTTTTGAGTTGTATAACCAATTACCCTTCATTTCCCATCAGATATTTGCCTCATTACTAAACCATAATATTATTTTCCCTTACTTTCTCTCAACCACCAAACATTCTCTTATCCATCTCTTCCATCTTCACTTACTTTCTCATTTATTCTTGCTCTCTACACCTTATCATCTACACCTCTTCTAATCCTTCCTCCGCTCTTTCTTTTTTTTTTCTTAAGCAATATAGAGGTAGATCTAGGAGAATATTAATGTCTTGAACACTCCCTATAGCTTTCAATTTGGTAATGATTGTGCTCTCTTATTTTCCTAACCTCTATTTTTATTTCTATTTTATAATATTTTTTGGATTTTATTAATTTTTAATCTCCTTTTTAAAGATGTTTAAGATCTGGACATTTTTGCTAAAGGTTTTCTCTACTTTGTGTGTTTTTGCTAAGCTTCACTTGAGGTAAGTCACTTTCACCTTGTAGTGTAGGGAGACTAAGAATGCAGGTTATATATAGGATTTGGACTTTTTAGTTTTATGTATGCAAACATGTATGACAGAAAGTAGTAGTTTTTATTGTGAAGAATGCCTTGAGTTTTGTTATTTTTAGGAAAAAGTGAGTTATATGCATATACCTAATGATAAATTAGAAATGTAACATAAGTGAGTGGTTGAGCATAATTAATCTTAGATTTATAAAAGTTTAATAATATGTTTGTGGTATGGTTGATGTTGGAAGCCTAAGTTATGTATGAAAATGCATGTGTAATATCCAATTTCTTAAAAACCCTTGCATGTTCAAGATCTTATATATTTTAAAATAAAAGTATATTATGTTTAACATTTTATTACATCCTTTATTAAATTAGAAACCCAAGTTTTGTTTTTGAAACAATTCATTTCTATTTCTTAACCTTTTCTCACAAATTAGTCTATATGATAACATCTAGGCAAATTCTAGCTATCAAACTTCTTCTAGATCACAACAATTCTTTCATTCTTGAAAATTTTAAAATTTTCTAAGCCTTCTATGCTTTTTCAAAATGCTAAACTAAGTCATTGGCAAATATATACTATTCATCATACTAGTGTGCCTTAAACATGTTTTAAGTCCCAAAATGACCCTTTTAGTTATCCAAAATTTATAAAAATTTGGTGATCAGTATATTTTAGTTTATTTGAGCATGAAATGATTTAAAATTATTATATAACTATTTTTATAATTTTATTATTTAGATATGTTTGGACATAATAAGACATCAAATGCAACTTTTTTCTTCTAAACTTTATCTAATGTTATGAGGATTAATCCCAACCTTTTATTATTTATTAGTATTATTTATAAGCCATCCTTTATTTTTTATAATTTCTTATCTACCTCTCCCTTGTAGTAACCAAACTGGATTTGATCTCATCAACAATATTATTGTATTAACCTTAGTTGATTTTTCTTCTTTCTTTCTCCTCAACTCATTTCTCCTTCCTTACCCGCCTTTACTTTATTTTCATATATATGGTGAATTATTTGAGGCCACTTATTTTTCTCCTCCATGTGGCATAACCATAACCTTTTATTTTTAGATAATTATTGCCAAGTTATGAAGTTACTAAAATACCCTCCATCATTTACACTTATCATATTTTCTTCCTTCCTTCCTTTATGCTCTCTTATGCCCAAAATTTTCCTTCCTATTGTTTTCCTTGTGATGGTTAAAACCCTCCTCCATTTCTTCCTATATATTGTTACAAAATATCCTAACTTGTACATTGTACATTTTCCCCTCTTATACACCACGTTAAGTTTCCTAAATATTAAACCTTTTTCATCCATTTCATTGTATCCTTCCATCTCATTTTATTCCACCTTCATATTTTTTCTTCACCTTCTCTATGGCCACATTTGAGTCATATTGCACCAACTCAACAATTCCCACAAGTTAGTCATTTTTCTTCCTCCACTTCTCTTCCTTTTTATCCTCTTTTGGTGTCTCCATTTTGTGGGAGGTTTTTTCTCTTGTATACTCTAAATTTTATGTCATCAAATTATTTGAAGATAATTTTCCCTCTTTTCCTTTTTATATGCTTTGATTTGGTTATTATTTGATTAATTTTGATAATCTTTACGTGGGTTTTCTTATTTTAATGGAGGATTTTGGAAGAGTGGGTTTGATCTTTGAATCTCTTCTTTCTTTTGCTAATTAAGCACTAAGGTTTTTGGTAACATCTTTTTACTTCATATAAGCATGTTTAACTTTGTAAAATTAATAGATTTATGTCATGCTTGGTGGTTAGGGTTTTCCATCCAAATTTGGGGATTTTTTATTCCTTTGTTGTTTTTTTTAAATTGATGATACCATGCTTTTCTTAGTAGTTAGTAGATTAATTTTGATATGTAATATGTTATGATTTGATAATCCTAAGCATGTTTTATTTTTAATGATTAAAGGTTTGGATGATCTAAATATTTTTTATTCTATAAGTGTTTTATGAAATTGATTATACTTTGTTATAGGTTACAATTTGTAGTTGATTTTTCATTAATAGAATGCTTTCATTTGAGTATGTTTTCATGTTCAAATTTTTAGTTAAAAATTATGAAGATTTAGGTGTTCTTCATGTCCTTGAGGAGTTGTGATAATTTTGTGGATTTTGATTAATTGAATGACACAATGATTATCCTTGTAATTTTTAGACCAATTTTGGTATATATTATGTCAAGTAATAATTAAGTTTTCAAGATCTAAATTTTTGTTAAAGTTTTAAAGGCTTTAAAACATGTATCATGTTCTCCATGTGCTCTTCGTATTTTTTGTGATATTCAAAGTGTTCTTAATTAATTATATCATAATTATCCTAATTTATGTTTAATATTTCAATAACTATATTTTTGAGGGAAATAAATAGAATATAATTAAAATAGCCTTAGAAGACTTTAGTTGACTTTTAGAGTCAAACGTCGACCACAATATTTGACATTTGACCATTTCACCCTTGTGAGTAGTAAATATCAATGAATAGTGATTCCATGTGAATAACAATTTTTGGTAATAAAATATTTTTTGGTTTTTGTTTTTAAGCATATCATATAAAATGATAATTTTTTCATGACATGAATAGTGATTTTTTTTTCACATTTGACAGGGGATTGTATCTTAACGTACCTATGCTAATTCTATCTATGATTTTGGATGAATATGATCCTAATGATAAAAAAAATATTTTTAGCATATTTTCCCTTATTTATGGTTGAGCTTGTGAATCAAATTTCAAATCTTTTAAGTTAATTTTAGTCATTGAAAGATTAAATAGATGAATACTACAACATGTTGGACTTTAGGGCCTTGTTGGCCTAAGTTTGACATTTTAATTATTTTTGGGACTCTTACTTGATAAGAGGTGCAACATTATTTCTTTCTATAAAACTTTTCTTATAGTTTCTTGTCTCTACTTTTAGAATTTTCATGTGGCTTGTGGCCTTTGATTTTTGGGTTTTTTCTAAAAGTTTTGAGCGATCTTTAGATTAGTGGTGGTCTTTTGGATCTTTAGTTTTTATTATTTGACTAACCTATGATCATATATAGAGTTTGGTGTTGTCCTTAAACACTTATATGTATTACGTGTTATGGATGCTCTCTAACATACTTTCTTTGTGGACCATGCTTTATGTTGATGTTATAAAAACAAGGTCTTCAGAACCCTCATTTTACATTCTTGTACTAGAATCTTTCACCCATGATATAATGCAAAATAAATGAAGTGAATTAGTGGATTATAGGTGAAGAACTTGAAGATACAAGTTGAAGGTGTATTCAGCAGATTTGAAGAACTTCAAATGTGTCGAATTGAGATATATTTTGAGGAAGGATTATCTCATATTTTCCTTGCTCAATGTAGACCCAAAAGGGAGGATTAGACTTTAGCTATCTTGCTCAAAGTTTTATCAAAGTTCTCATTCTACATACAATCATGCACATAAGGAGCTATATATAAGAGAAGGAAGCTCGGTGGTGACTAGCTTAAACCAGCCGAGTTTTCTTTCTTAATTCATCCCATTAATCATGGTAGAATTAAGCCCATATTAACCTTAATCCACATCATAATATCATTGGTTAATGATACTAATGATTATTACAAAACAATACAATTGACTAAGATACATATATGAAACTATAGCAATACCCTAACTTACATAAAATATACTTAGGGTTAGGGTTTACAACAAGTTTATACAAATAATTAATATTATCACTTTATCTCTTGTTGTAATGTATCATCCCATATATTTCATAGTCTTGCATGCCTTGGAATACTTGTACACATCAATGTGTATGAACATCATCTTCTTGTAAATATGTAACATACCTACAAGAATAACTTTAATGTTTTTCAATGTCAAGCATATTAGAATTATCAAGAATATTTAACATGATAGGCTCCAACATTAAGAAAGCAAAATCATCTTCCTTACCTTGAGGATTAGAATGAATATGACAATCATTATGTTTAATGGATGCTCTTGCATCATGCTAGGCATATTGTAGCTTTGTGTGTGTGTTTGTGTGTGTGTGTGTATCTATATATATAATAAAAAAACAACGTTAGTATGCTCATTTGTAATCGAGAGGAATGCTCATATATTTGGCTTTCATGCCTTATTATTTAGACCCTTAGCTTTGTTTATTGTGGTCAAATAGTTTTTCCTATATACCTTGTTGCTATTATTTGTGCCCTATGGGTTCTATCCATTAGAGATAGGACTGAATGTATAGGTATATGCCTATAGGCTTATGTGATTTCCTTGATTATACCTTTAGTTATATGTCCTTATGTGAAACTTATTGAAAAGAATGATAGAGATGCATATAGGTTTTGCATGATTCCTCTTTGCTTATTGAATCCTTTATAATTCCAAATTATACATTGCTGATACCTAAGGTTACTAGCTTAAAGTTGCCCTATATTCTTCATTGTCAGCATATAACATGCATGCTTCTTTGTCAAGATGTATTGCATATGTTTAATTCTCATCATGGTTTATTATTAATAGGAATGGACTTCCTAGAGTTACCTTAGGGCTTTGTTCTCTTTACTTATACATGATCAATTATATTGTCAACATGAGGTATTATGATAAGATAACTTGTTTTTTTGTGTCTTACTTTATGGGGATGAGAATGTTAAGCCATTGGTTGACTCAATAGGCATAATGTTTTGGATCCATAAGATCCTGCATTCTATTTTTTTTTGGTCATGTTGAGCTTTGCTAGATCTTATTGATCTTATATTTAATTTTATATTATCTTTTAATTTTTATATCAAACTCGAATTAGGTGATGATCACACCTGACTCTTGGGATATGAGTTAACTTTCTAGCCTCACACCCAGTATAGGTTAAGTATTGATCGTACTTCTTTGTGATTAGATGTGGCAGTAGCACACTACATTTCCTATTTTACTTCTGCAAAATGTCTTATAAAATAATTTTTTTCTAATTTTATAGATTGATCGAATAGTTGCTATAATAGTCTATCATTTATGTCAATATATTGTTTGCTTTCAAAAAGAGAACTAGGGTTTAATAGTATCAAACTGATCAACTAGCCTACAAGATCGATCTATTGGTTTTGGATAAAATGTTTCCTTTACTATTTTTTGACCTTGTGAGGGTTTGGGGCTTGATATTATATTATGATGTGATTCTTGGATGTTGGAAGTCCCGTGACTGACATGAATTAATTAACTAAAATGATTGATCAAATTGGATAAGTAATGATGATATCACCACTAAGTACCCTTGATAGGTTATAATGGATATATTGGAATAATTATATGCTCATGGTTGGTTAGGTATGCTCTGTGGGCCTTTTTTGGTATATGATTTGGTAAATAAAATACTAACCACTTAAAGGGAAGATAATAGAGCACTATATGGGACTAGATTATCTAATCCTTAATGTAACACCCTCAAATTTACTACTGAAAAAATTTTATTTAAATTAAAAGGTTTAGCGGAAGCGAAAGAATTAAAACCGTAAACTTGGGGGTATTACCGCCACACTTAGTACTAGACCGGTTCACTTACCGTTCCGATAATAAGTGCTAAGACTAAACTAAACAATCATTAAGTAAGAATCATCAAAACATAGGTGCGTAGTTAACATAGGTCATTCACGAAAACACGAGTCAACAACAGTTAGAATATCGTTTAGGAATACAACTTAAGAGTATGGTTTCAAAACAAGAAGCGTAGTACGAAATATCGCTAAATAAAACATATCCCAAGGGACCAATATCCGGATCGCCTACTCACTCAAGCCAAGCCTTCCACCCTACAATTAGTAACCGATCAAACCTACATAGGAGGCCTGCTCCCCACCATTGGTGGATCATCACAGGACCCATTCAATCAAGGTAGTATCAGTATGGGTCCAATACGGAGTAAGGGCGCTGGTGCGCTAAGGCCAAGCATACAATCATACCACATAGCACACATAGCACAATCATATAGACAACATGCGATAACCCGCAAGATAAGGCCTGAATACTTTTCTGGTGACTTATTCTTTATTCTCATTAATGATAATAAGTCCATTTCACACATTCTTCAATAATCCATGTGAGTACGGGAACCCCACTATTATAGCCGGTGGACCGGAAATAAAAACACAGGGCAGGACGCCTCTAACAACTATTATTACCGGTGGACCGGACTAGCCCCGCCTCACATGGTGTTCCACTGTAAATATTTAGTATTTTTCCCGTGGTTTAACTTATTTACTTTGGGGTCTATCAAGCTGAGGCCCCCACTATTATAGTCGGTGGACCGGAAATAAACACACAGGGCAGAACACCTCTGACCACTATTATAGTCGGTGGACCGGAACGAAACGCACAGGGCAGAACGCCTCTGACCACTATTATAGTCGGTGGACCGGAACGAAGCACACAGGGCAGAACGCCTCTAACCACTATTCTAACCAGTGGACCGGACTGGGCTCAGCTCCACAGTCTTTTGCTTTACGTTATTAGTGTCTTATCCGTGTCTTATTGAATCACATTGCACCCTTGACATGCATGCGGTTGATACTCTAATTCTTTCCCCTCCAGAGGGATCGTCCCATATTTTGAGACTCGTACCTCTTCTCACACCCGACATCCATCCCCCCGTAGACTTAGGCATAGTGTCATATAGTAAGGCACAATCTCTAAGAATATATGTAACACCCCAAAATTCACTATTTTTTTTTTGAAAAGCGGAAGCAATTAAAATAGAAATACTTAAAACCCGTGAATTTTGGAAATGTTACCGCCACACTTAGTATTAGACCGGTTCTCTCCGACTGTTCCAGTACCAAGTGTTAAGGCTAAAGAAGAGATTAACAATCAATTACAAAATTAATACAAACTAAACTCCAAATAATCATTAAACGGTTGTAAAACAAAATCAGAGTACGCATCACGAAATGTAATTCATTTCCAAAAGAGAATTAAACTTACAACCGATAAAAGGTTCATTAAAATACGCAATCGAGTAATGAATCAGAAATTGGTAAATACTATACCAAAGAAATAACAAAAGGAATGAAATTGCGTAATTAATGAATACGGCCACAACACTCTCGAACTTCGAGCCAAACATGCTCAACACTCAGCCCCGACTGATATCTCGCCCACCTGCACAAATTCAGAAGGGCATACTACTCGTGAAAATGAGCAGCACCCATGAAAAGGGTGATCGGTACGCTACGTACTGAGTAAGGTAACCGAACACCAAGGCCCACACATAAGCACATAAAATCATGCATAAGAATAAAAGATCATAAAGACCATCATCATATCATAATATCGACCAAACATTCAGGTACATACACAAAGGCCCATAAATAATCCAGATTAATTATTTAATCAATCTTTTATCGGAATTCGTTACAGACCATGCTTTATATCAAATCCATGCGAGTACGGAAGCCCCCACTATTATAGCCGGTGGATCGGAGGCACATAAGGTATCATACCCTAACCACTATTATAGCCGGTGGATCGGATACACATAGGACTATGCGTCCTAACCACTATTCCTAACAGGTGGATCGGTTGGCTCCGGCACGCATGGTGTTCCACTGTAAGTAATTAGTATCTTTTAGGCATTTTAGCAAAATTCTGGTTTGCGGTTGTCGAGCTCGGGAACCCCCACTATTATAACCGGTGGATCGGTTTACGCATAGAGCATCCTGCTCTAACCACTATTATAACCGGTGGATCGGCCACACATAGGGTAAACACCCTAACCACTATTATTACCGGTGGATCGGTTGGTCCCGTCTCAACGATCTTCCACTTTAAATAATTAGTGTCTTAAGTGTCTTTTTCAACGCCTTTCACCCTAGACATGCATGAATCACTCCTTTAACACTTCACACATTGTAACTCATAAATTCCATCCTCATGACTCCACTTTAATCACCAAAAACACCTGATACCGCAAAAACCCTAAGCAGTTGCACCAAACCCTAATTATCCACACGAACCCTAGCTTGGTTTCCTACGTACCCATATAATGCTCCACGCACTATTTCCCCTTCAAATGTTCAATCACCCAAACAACACTTACATTACTTTTCTCAAATCCCAAATCAGCGTTCCATACGTAAACTTCACTCTCATACAAACTTTACACATCCCATGCAATTATTAACTTCCATGCAAAACCCTAATACCACCATACAACCATTAACCATTATGCAAAACCCAAAATCTCATCATACAAAACCCTAAATTCAATCCACATAACCCAAAGATTCATTCATACCAAACCCTAGATTCAAACCATATAAAACCCAAAGATTCATCCATACCAAACTAAGTATCCATCCTTACCAAACCCTAAGTTCAAACCATATATAACCCAAAGATTCATCCATACCAAACCCTAGATTTGAATCATATCAAATAAGAGATTCATCCATATAAAACCTTACATTAGATCCTTCCACGCAAAACCATAAATTAGATTCTCCTAATAACCATAAATTAAATTCTTCCATACAAACCATAGATTAAATTCTCTCACATAAAATCATACCAAACCATAAATTAAACTTCCCCATATAAAACCGGAAATTGGATTTCACCAGACAAATCATAAATTAGATTCTCCCAATTAAAATCATAAATTAGATTCTCCCAAAAAAACAATAATTCGATTCTCCCATATAACATCATAAATTACATTCTTCCAAATAAAACCATGCATTAGATTATTCCTTATAAATTCATAAAATTAGGTCAACTCACTTCCCTTAGTCAACTTCTTTCCCCATCCTCCTTTTTCATCCTTTCTCCCACATAAAATCATATCAACATCCTCACATGCATGTCTTATAGGGTCATACACAAATAATACACATGCCATACGAAAACATACTTCAACTACACGTCATATCATATACGGCATAATTAATAATCATAAACAAAGAATGCATAGCATATGAATCACATAATTCATATAAGCACACAATGGCCTTAGTAAACCCTTACCTAAAATGTCACCGGTCTTGGAGCACGCTCCTACGCCTCTTTAGAGCTTTGACCAAATAAAATTATACTAATAAAATAACCTTAACAAAATTCTAACTTTGCGAAAGACATAAAAATAATAGAGATATTATAAATCTTGATAATATAGGGTTAAAGATTTTACCCTAATGATAATAATGATACTAATATAATAATATCAAGGATAATAAAACTAATATCAATGAGAATATAAATAGTAATAACAATAATAATAATAATAATAATAATATAATAATAATAATAACAATAACAATAACATATAAGTTTTAAAATAACTAATGACTTACCATTTATTTAATATTAATAATAAAATTAATAACATATATAATCATATTAAAATAATAAAGATAATGATAATATTATTATTAATGGTTATAAGAACAGTAGAAATAATAATACTCAAATAAATAAGTGCAAATGTTAATACAAAATTAGGGCCTAAGATTTTCCAGAATAAATAATAAAACGTTAATAATAATTATTCTAATAATTATAATATTAATAATAATAATAATAATAACAATGACAATAATCCTATAATAATTCAATTAATAACTTAAAATTCGAAACTAACAATAAAATTATTTTATTACCACTCTCCACCCTACAAGTACAATTCAGCATAAATTTTATATCAAATAATAATAAAACATATTAAGAATATAAATATTAAGAATAATAATAATGGTATTTATATGCAAATAATTGAAATAAATTAAATAAAGGCTTATAATAATATGGAAAATGGTTGAGAGGGTCTAGGGTTCAACCTTAAGCTGGTGGGGATAGGCGGCACCGGCGGTGGTTCACGACGGCGGCGGTGGCCGGAAAAATGGAAGAAAAGAGGGAAAGATGAATGTTGGGAAAAAGATAGGGAGAATTAAGGTGAGATAAGAGGTGTTTATTGTTGCCCAGGAGGAGAGGGACAAAATGATGGTTGTGGTGCAGCCATAGGTGGCGGCGCACAGCGGCGGACGATGGTTTAAGGTTTCGGGGTAAAAAATTCTGGCAAAACGAGCAACCAACTTTGCATGGTTATTGAGGCTCGTACAAGAAGAATCGAAGGTTGAAAATAGTTTAGCTAATTAGAGGAAATTTCAGGGAAGAAAATGGAATCCTTCGATGGCGCTGAAGTTGGCTATCGGCGGCGGAAGATGCGTCTGAAGTTGGGGTGGCGGCAGCTCGGCTTAGGATTTTTGGGGAAGAAAAAAATTCCAAAACTCCCATAACTAGGCTATTTATAGATGGTGGATGAGATAATAAGGTTTTGGGGGTCGGTAGGAAGGCATTAGATGCGAGAATTTGGGTGGCCGGTGGCAGTAATTGATCAGCCGACGTTTGGTTTGCTTCGGGGTTTCACGAGGCTGGGGAGATGAGACGGGCGAGAGTTAACGCACGACAATTATGCCAATTGATTCCTCAGGTCAAGGGTAATTCAAAGAGACAAGTAATGGCTGATTAAAGCCGCTGCAGCTGGAGACGCCATTGATGGGGTCGAAGGAGCAGCAGCATCGATGGAGGAGGCAGGAGGAAGAAGGAAGAAGGAAAGGAGGCGGACCGGTCGGCCGGGGAAAAGAAAAGAAAAGGGGAGAACCGGGTCGGTCGGTGCGGTGAGGGTTCATTAAATCGAACGACGAGTTTCGGCCGTAACACGGACAAAACGTAGAGCTTAGGCGGGCGGAATAAGGGCGACGGGCGCGGGCTGGGCCGTGCCGAAGAAAAGGAAGAGGAAAGGGAAACAGGGCCGCGAGCTGGCCCAGTTCGGTGAGAAGAAGAGAAAAAAGAAAAAGAAGAAAAAGAAAGAAAAAGAAAAGGAAAAAGGAAGAAAGAAAAAGAAAAAGGGGAAAAGGAAAAGAGAAAAATAATTAGATTAGGACCAATTAAATTAATCTCAATATTTAGGATATTTAAAAATAATAATATTTAAATAAAATAATATTTAAATCCCTTTTTAGGCTAAATTAGGATTTTTAAAAGATTTTCCATAAATTCCATTTTAATTAGCAAAACACCCTAATTTTCTTCCATTAAATTATTTACAAAAATAATATTAATTTGGAACTATTTTCTCCTTCTTATTTTAAATGAAATAATTTATTTAAATAAATTCCCAAATTAAATTCTTTAATTAGCTAAAATACCCAAATTCCTCCTAATTAAAATACTTATAAATTTATTATTGATTTGCCCTAATTAATTTTCTTTTATTTTAATTAAAATAATTTATTTAATTAATCTTTATGATAAAACCTCATTTAAATATAATATTTAAAATTAGAAATTTTTGGGGCATTTCAATATAGGTCATCCCAACACACCTGATATCGACTCCGCATGTCCTCATCTCTCTAGGGTTCCTCCTCGGAGACCCTAATCGGACCTATGTGGCCCAACATCCTTCTTACTTACCCAAACGTTACTTTGTTTCCCCATCTCGCACCTCATTTTTATTAGGAAATTCCCCAAATGTATTACTTTATCTCCCAAGTTCACGTGTGACCGACAAACCCTAGTTGACCATGCCAACCCTAGTTGGCCGCGCTAAAACCCTAGCACTTTACTTCCTCAACAAGTAACCTCCCTCTTTCACCCCAAACCCTCTTCTCTCATTTAGAAACCCATACTCATCCTTTATACAAGTGAGTTCTCACCCTCAACCCCATACTCCATCATTTCTTGATCATTTTTACCCTTGTACCCTTCAATTTACTCATTTCCTCCCAAAAGCCCTAATTGGGTCCCTTAGACACCCTTACACCGAACCATATGAAATTTTGCGCCCAAGTCTCCAATGGACCCGTAACTTTGACATTATCTTATTTACTTCTTAAATCAACATTCCTCACGTAAGATTCATTCCCATGCATAATTTAAACACTCCATGCAGACTCCCCAACACCCTCTTACACACAAAACCCTAATAAGGTCTCTTATGCACCAACTTACGTACTGTTTTTCATACTAAGTCTCCAATCATTCCAAGACTCTCCCAAGCTCTTACTTACAACCCAAATCAACTTTTCACACGTAAGGATCATGCCCATGCAAGGTTTAGTCCCCCTATGCAAACTTCCCAAACGTCCACTTCCCCATTGTTCTTTTATTATCATTTCATGCTACCCGAAACCCTAGCATGCATGTCTTAGAGGGCCATAACAAGTCACACATCAACATCAACATCAAACATGGAACATGTCATACACGTATAATATAAGGCACACACAACATACCTCATGATCCACGTTGCGCTACACAAAACAAGTTATTCATAACACATGCATAATACACATCAACATGGAATGCTCATCATTCACCCACACATTACATCACACATAGCACAAGGCCATAGCTTCGTCCTTACCTAAGACGATGCCGGGCTTGGAGCACGCTCCTCTAACTCCTTAGGGCTTTGGTCGGGGTTACCTATAAAAGGGGAAAATGCTAAGTATTAGTTTCCCTTGCAAGTACCATCAACCCTTATTCTAGTTTAGGATTAGGGTTTTTATTACTAAAGAGGGTATTATACAAAAACTAGGGTTTTTACCTTAGAATTAGTATACTAAATATTAGTAGTCAAAATATATTTATTTTTGATACTTATTGTTACACTTATTTTATTAAACCCATTAGTTCTAATCTTGTAGTAATAGGGTTTATGCTAGCTTTAGGAAAATATTGTTAGTATTAATAAAATAGTGACACTAATGTCTAGTGATAGAGACCCTAGCGTTTTAAGGCCAAGTCTATTAATAGTGTTATATTTGAAATGATAATATTAAAAGGTCACAATATTACAAGTAAACTATTATAAGGGTGATAATGATAATAGTTGTATATTCTTGAATAATACAAGGGTTCGAATGCTTTTGGTTACAATAATAAGGTAGTGATAGTAGTAATAATAGTAATAGCTAATAATAGTGTCATAGTAATGAGGTTAGGGTTAATGTTAAGTGGTATGGTAATAAGGTTCAAGTACTCTTCTTAGTTAATAACCACATGATACTTACTAGCTTGAGTTAAGTAACATGGATAAGAACAAGTAGTATTATTGTTAACAAAATGATAAGGGTGTTAAGTATAATAATAATAATAATAATAATAATAATAATAATAATAATAATAATAATAATACTCCTAGTAGTAATGATAATAACAATAATACAACCAAGTAAGGTTTAGCAACCACAATAATAACCATAGTAAGGATAATAGAAGTAATAATAGTAATATTATTAATAATGTTAATACTAATAATTATAAAAAAAATTAAGATTAAGGTTAAGTATAATAAAAGTTAGGGTTCAAAAGGGATGTTAGTATTAGTAAGAAAATAAGAACATTAATAATAGAGACAATAATAATGGTAATAATGATGATGATAATAATAATAATAATAATAATAATAATAATAATAATAATAATAATAATAATAATAATAATAATAATAAAAGTAATAATAATAATGATAATAATAATAATAACTATATTAGTATTAATATTAGTAGAAAATAGTAGCAGTTATATAAAAGGGTATTAGGGTTTGGATGAGTGGAGAACCACCTAGGGTCGGTGGTGGTCTGGCGGCGGCGCATGGCTGCGACGGCGGCGGCGGTGGAGGTGGAGAAGAGAGGAAAAGATGGAGGTGGTGGTTAGATGGGAGGGGAAAAGGAGGGGTTTGAGGTGGGGAAAGAAAGAGCAGGTGAAGGGGAGTGGAGTGAGGATGGTGGTGTGGCAAGGGGTGGCGGCGCGCGGTGGTTGGCGCGGTGGCCGAGGGTGGTGGAGAGAGGTGGAAGATGAGGGAGGAAGGAGGAGAGGGAGGCAGGGGAAGATGGAGGTATGGGAAGGTAGAGGGAGGTCTGCTGGGCATTTTGGAGGGTGGAGGAGGCTCTGGTGGCGGCTGGGCTGGCGGTGGAAGGCGGCGCAAGGGCGGTGAAGGCTAGAGGTGGTGGTTTCGGGATAGGAATTTTGCACGGCTAGGGCGGCACGTGCACGGCAAGGGGAGGGGTTCTGGTGGTCTGGTTTTGTAAAGGGAAGTGCAGGGATGATAACGGTGGGCAGCGGTGGCGGTGGCAGTCACTAGTGGCGGCGGAAAGCCCGTCTTTTTGAGGCGGCGGAGAGGCAGGGTTTTGGGGCAAAAATCGAAAAGGAACCTAATTATGGCTACCAATGGGGGTATTTATATGCAATTGGAAGGGGAAAACGACAAGAGGATAAGGAGGCGTGCAGGTGGCCAGCCGGTGGCAGGCGGTGCAGGTCCTGCCATGGTAGGTTAGGTCGGGAAGGGGGAGAAGGAGGAAAGAAGATGGGCACGTGGGGAGGGAGCTGTAGGGATTGTTGGGGTCGAAAAGAGGAAAGAAAATGACAGGGAGGGCAGGGGAGGACGGTCGACGCTGGTGGCTGCCGGCGAAGATCTTGTTGTAGGTCTTTGTAGGTCGGGGTGCAGGTCGGGGAAGAAGAGGACAGGGCGGGGTGGACCGGTCGGTCCAGAGGAAAGAAAGAAAAGAAGAGGGGGTGGTTCAGCCGGCTGGGGCAACGGGTGACGAAGGGGCTGGCAGGCCTAGCACGCAAGACAGGGGGAGAGAAAGGGATCTGGGTCGGTGGGCTGGCCCAGTCGGGGGAGAAAAAAGGGGAAAATGAGTAAAGGAGGAAGAAAGAAAAAAGAAAAAGAAAAGAGAAAAAAGGGAAAAATGATAAAATGGTTGGGTTGGAGGTATTTGGGTCTTTATTTGTTTATATATTTAATTTAGATATTTAATTTTAATAATAATTATTTTAAGTATAATAACTAAATTCATTTTTAAATTAATTAGACTATTTTGGATAAATTGTCCTTAACTCCCATTTTAATTAGTAAAATGCCCAAAATTTTCTAAATAACTTATTTATTATTTTCTCCTTATTTTCCTCAATAAATTTCCTCCTTATTTAATAAAGTAACCTATTTTCTTAATTTTTTTCTCTAATAAATCATTATTTTTCATAATTCCTAAATTAGGATTTTTGGGGTATTTCACTTAATTAGTTACTAGGGGTTATTATGCCTTCAGGTATTTCTATTATTTACCTTTAGGTAGGATCTAAGTTGATGATAATGTCTTTTCTACTCTAGAAACTAATAATGTACTAGGGATATGAATACTAAAGGGGTTGGTGAAATTCCCCAAAAATTCTAATTTTAAAAATTATATTTGAATAAGATTTTATTAAAAAAATTAATTAAATAAATTATTTATATAAAAGGGAAATTAATTAGGGAAAATCAAGAAGAATTTATAAGTATTTTAATAAAGAGAAATTTGGGCATTTTAGCTAATTAAGGATTTTATTTTGGAAATTAATTAAATAAATTATTTTATTTAAAATAAGAAGGAGAAAATAGTTTCAAATTAATAAGAATTTTATAAATAATTTAATTGGAGAAATTTAGGGTGTTTTGCTAATTAAAAAAGAATTTATGGAAATCTTTTAAAAATCCTAATTTATCCTAAAAAGAAAATTTAAATATTATTTTATTTAAATATTATTATTTTTAATATCCCCAAATATTCTAATTAATTTAATTAACCCAATCCACTAATTTTCTATTTCTCTTCTTTCCTTTTTCCTTTTCTTTCTTTCCTTCCTTCCTTTTTATTTTCTTTTCTTTTCTTTCTTTTTCTTCTCTTTTTTCTATTTTTCTTCCCTGATTGGGCCTGCCTTCCCGCAACCCAATCCTTCTTTTCCTTTCTTCTTTTTTCGGCATGAGCCAGTAGTGGAATGCCGCTTTTTATTCCTTTCTTTTTTTATCGAAATGCCTCATTTTGGTTAAAAAAAATTTTACCTACATCGTAGTCCTAGTTCGCCCATCCTTCCTTTCTTTGATTTCTTTTTCTCGGTTGACCGACCCACGCACCCCCTATCTTCTTCTTCCTTTCTCCCTTTCCATCAACAACCTACATCGGCCCCTCAACACCTTGGTTTTTCACTGCCGAACACGCCATTGACCGGCCATTTCGCTTCTCCCTCTTCCCTGCTGACTCGTCGACCATTTCACTCAACCAAATCTCCCCTTCTCGTGCGATCCCTCCCTTTTTCTTATGTATACCCCTACCCCAAAATTTTTTTCCACCAGCCAACCATCGCCACCGGTGACCCTAACCCTACTTGCCCTCCTACAGAACCTTACCCTCTCATTTACACTCTATAAATACCCCTATAATAGCCCTATATCAAGCCTTTGATTTCCTTACCCCAGACATTTCCCCCTTGTGCACTGTCACTACTTTAGACTTCATTTCCGCTGCCTCCAGCCAACTACACTACCATCTCTGCCTACCCAACTCATCCTTGCACCGCCCTCTAACTAATTATGCCTCCCTTCTTCCTCGATTCTTCTACACAAGCCACCCCGACTGTGCGAAGTAGCCCTCCTGATCAACCTTCTCTTCAACCTTCGCCACCCTTCAAACAACCATTAGCCACCTCTTCCACCGCTACTGTTGCTCCCTTCACCTCTCATTCTTTTTTGCTAACCCTCATCTACCTTCCCCTACCTTTCTTTTCCTCTTCCTCCGTCTCCTTCTCTCTTTCTCTTCTTCTCCTCCATTTAGACACCACCACCGCTGTCATGAACTGCCACCCTCATTCAACTCCTCTCCCTCTAGGCAGTCTTAAACACCCCATCCCCCACCTTCATTCTTCCTATTTTGTTCCCAGCCTTCAACTTTTCCTCTTTTCTCCTCTTTTTTTGGCCACCGCCTGCGCTCCCTATCACCACCAATCTAAGGTTGAATCCTAAACCCTCTCAACCCTTTTTCACTATTTATACAAGCTTTAATTTATTTTATTTCATTTATTCAAATATATATAATATTATTGTTACTACTACTACTACTACTACTACTACTACTACTACTACTACTACTACTACTACTACTACTACTACTACTACTACTACTACTACTACTACTACTACTACCACTACTACTAGTACCACTACTACTACTACTACTACTATTATTGATGTTATTATTATTATTATTAATGATTTTATTATTTTTTCTAGTGAGGGTCGAAGCCCTATTATATTTTTATTTTGATTTTATTATTATTATTGTTATTATTATTATTATTATTATTATTATTATTATTATTATTATTATTATTATTATTATTATTATTATTATTATAGTATCTTTATTATTAATATTAATATGTTATTATTATTACTACTATTATTATTAGTACTATTTTGAAATTATTATTATTATTATTATTATTTTACTAATAGTGTTACTATGATTATTATTATTATTATTGTTATGTGATTATTATTATTATTATTATTATTATTATTATTATTATTATTTATTAAGGTTATTATTTTTCAATGTAGGGTTGAAACCCTACTTCATTTTATCTTCGATTAGTATCATTACTATTATTACCATTATGATTATTATTATTTTTGTAATATTATTATGGTTTTTATCATTATTAATATTACTATTTCATTATTATTACTATTACTAAATTTTGTTATTTTTTTAATAATGTTATTATTACTATCATTATTATTATTTTGGTAAAGGTGTGGAAACCCTTATTTCACTTTGTTTTTGAATAATTTCCTTATTATTATTATTATCATCATCATTGATATTATTTTTAGTATCTTTTCTATTATTATTTTAGTATCATTATTATTATTAGGGTAAAGTCTTCAACCCTATATTGTCAACTTTTATAATATTACTATTATTTCTTATATCTTTAGCAAAGATAGTAATTAGTTAATGTCATTTTTATTATTAATATTTTATTATTTTATCAAAAGCCCGATCTTAGAATAAGTTAATAAGTAATAGTATTTTTGGTAGGCGAAAATCTAATTTTAGTTTGTCCCTAATATAGGTGAGACTAGTCAAAGCTTTAAGGAGGCGTAGAAGCATGCTCCAAGACCGGTGTCGTTTTAGGTAAGGGTGTTACTAAGGCCTATTGTGTGTTGATGTGCATTATATGCTTTGTATGTTATGAATCCTATATTTATCATTATATTAATTTCATGTGTGGTATGGTGTGGAGTTGAAGTGTGTTCATGTGTTGTTATAAGCATGTGATGAATATTATGGTATGTTATAATATGTGTTGTGACCCTGTAAGACATGCATGTGAGGATGTTAATATGGTTTGTATGGGGGAAAGGATGAAAAAGGAGGATGAGGAAATAAGTTGACCAAGGGATGTGAGTTAACCTAAGTATTTTAATGATCCATGAGTGGAGGAATAAAATGGAAAATTTAGGGTTTTGTATGGGAGAATCTAATCTATGGATTTATATGGGAGAATATAATTTATGGTTTTGTATGGGAGAATCTAATTTATGGTTTTATATAATTTGTAGTTTTATATGGGAGAATTTAATCTATGGTGTAACATAGGATAATCTAATCTAAGGTGTAACATAGGAGAATCTAATCTATAGTTTGTATGGATTGAATTTAGGGTTTTGTATGGAGAAACCTTGGGTTTTGTGTGGATTGAATTTAGGGTTTTGTATTAAGGAATCTTGGGTTTTTCATGAAAGAATTCAGGGTTTTATATGGATGGACTTAAGGTTTTGCATGACAGATTTTATGGTGTTGCATGGGAGGATCTAATCTAGGGTTTTGTATGGTTTGAATCTAAAGTTTCATATGGAGAAATTGAGGGTTTTGTATGGATGTATCTAAGGTTTCACGTGGAAGTCTTAGGGTTTGCATGAAAAAGTTTGAAGGTTTGTATGGGGAGGTTAGCATCTACATGGGAGTAAAGTTTAGGTATAAAAAGTGGATTTTGGGGTGTGAGGAAGGTAATGTAAGTGTTGTTTGGGTGTTTGAACACTTTGAAGGAAAAATACTACGTGGAGCAATATAAGGGTACGTACAAGATCTAGCTAGGGTTTGGTGTGGACAATTAAGCTTTAGTGTGGCTACTTAGGGTTTTGTGGTATCAAGTGTATTTGGTGATTAAAGTGTAATTATGAGGGTGGAATTTATGATTTGTGATGTGTGGAGTGTTAAAATGATTTGGGTAGTGTGAAGTGGAGTAAGATAGGCCACTGAGGCCTAAATTAGGGTTTCGGAATAAAACCCTAAAGTGAGATGTAGAGTGAATTTAGAGGTGTGTAGTAGTGGGCCTCGACCCATATATTTCGGTGTTGGAGTTCTAGTGTGAGTTTGAGTATAGAGGAGGGATTGTTGGACAAGATAGGAGATGCAGGGTTATCATGATGTGGTCCGAGTCAGTTGGAGGATAAGTGTAAGGGGAGTGATTTATTCATGTCTAGGGTGAAAGCTTTTGAATAAAATACTTAAGACACTAATCATTTAAAGTGAAAGATTATTGAGCCAAAACCAAACCAATCCATCGGTTAGAAATAGTGGTGTGGACCTGATGTCCCACAAGTGACCAATCCACCGGCGAAAAATAGTGGTGTGGACTATTGTGCCGCAAGTGACCGGCCCACCAACAATAATAGTGGGGTGTTCCTGTACTCTCATGGATTTGATAAAAAGCATGGTGTGAATCGATTTTTGATAAGAGATTAATTAAGTAATTAATCCGGATTATAAATAGGCCTTTATATATCTTACCCGAATGATTGTATGATATTATATTATCATGATGGATTATGCTCTTTTATTTCTTTTGCATTATTTATGTGATGTTATGTGTTGGCCGTAGTGCACGGTTACTTTACTCAATACTTAGCGTACTGATCACCCTTTTTATGGGTGCTGCTCATTCCTACGAGTAGTAGGCCCTTCTGAATTTGTGCAGGTGGGCGAGACATCAGGAGGGGCTGAGTGTTGAGCTTGTGGTTGGCTCAAAGTTCGAGGGTGTTGTGGCCATATTTTCTCTTCATGTGATTTTATTTCTTTCTGTTATTTATTTTTGTATCAGATTTACCCTTTTATGATTTATTACTTTGTATTAAATATTTCAATTAAACCTTTTATTGATTGTAAGATTATTCCCTTCGAGGAATTTTAACTTCTCACTCTGATTTCTATCTTATGATTGATTTTACTCTATTGGCTTGTAAACCTTTATACGTACTCTGATTTTTGATATTATAATCTTTTTAGTTCTTTTATGAACTCTTAGTTTGAGTTTAATATTACTCTTTTTAGCCTTAGCACTTGGTATTAGAACGTTTGGAGAAAACCGGTCTGGTACTAAGTGTAGCGGTAATATCCCCATAATTCATAGGTTTTAAAATTTTAAATTATTCTAATTTAAAAGAAAAGTAGTGAATTTTGGGGTGTTATAGTTGGTCACCTAGTTAATTTATTTGGCTTCAACTAACTTTATGTCCATTGGTGATTTTTTAGCTTTAATTGGAATTATATCATTTGGTTATTTAGTTGACTTTCATGGCTATCGAGAGACCATAAAGGATGATAAGAATTATAAATAAATATACATAAATGGCTATAAAATATTGTGAACAAAATTTCATGAATAATTAAATGGAATAGACCTCAGAGTTAACCTAAGTGGCTCACATCCTTCATATTTCACTTCATATATTCCCATGTTCTTATCTATGATTTCTAAATTATGTGGTAAGCATGATAAGACATTAATATCCTACACTTGGTGTGAAGCATGATTAGTCCATTAATTACATGTCTATCACTGAGCATGGTGTCACCTACTTCTATATGCATGTATAGGGTAACATGTTGAGAATACCATGTTAGTAAATGTGTGATGTATAAACATGTTAATGTGTGACGTCATAACTTGTATGCTTATCATGACCATATGTGAATCATAAACTCCCATGATAAGATAACTTATCTTACTCAGTACCTAACATACTAAAGTGTTAACTTAATAGGTTACCTTCTCAATCCTTCAAAGAGAAGATCTTGTGCTAGTAGTTGAGGGTGAACAATAACTTATCAATTTATATGTTGGGCATGTAAAAATGAGTGTAAACATTCCGATGGATATATCTTTTGTTGGTCATTAATAGACCTAGACTTTTCTTTTTATTTTCCTATTTTAGTGAATGCTCTCTTTATGTATTTCCATTTGTTTTGGACCTGATATGGTCATGGTTTTGTAAACCCTAACACTTATCATCTTTTATGTTATACATTTTTCTTACTCTATTTCTTATGTTTTGTTAGTTGGATGTTTTCCCTTGTATATAACATGGGGTGGATGATATAGCTTCTATCTAATATTAGGTATGGTAATAACACCTCGTTTTTCTTAGGATTGTTTTATATTTCTACTTCTACAAATAATTTAAAAATGATTTTTTTAATGAAAAATGGGAGTGTTAAAATTATTTAGGACATGAGATTGGTCATGAGAGGAATCAAAAGGAGGTCCAATATATTTGATTATACATTTCCAATTACTTAGTCACTTGAGTTTAGGGACCTTGTTATTCATAAATGATGGAACGAAAACAATGACCTTATAAGGTAAGACTCACCTAGGAACTACTATTATATCTGGTGTACGAGTAACATGACTTTTCTCACGTAATACACTCTTAGGAACCACTATTATATCTAGTGGACCAAGAACAAGACCCTTTTAGGCCAATGCTCTCCTAGAAACCACTATTATATCTAGTGGACTGATAAAAATCGTCAAATTCTCCCAAGGTATAGTGCTCTTAACCATAATTATTGTGTAGTGGAACGGACTAGTACAACTTGGTTAAAACTCAATGATCTTTCGCTTTAAATATTAAGGTCTTATTAAACTATTTAGTTATCTCATTAGAATCATGCATGCTTAGCATAAATATATAAGGCACATAAAATGCAACCAAAGGTAATTTAGATCATTCCTTAAGGGAAAGGCCCATAATGCCCCAATAAAGCCCTAATTTCACAAACTAAGAATAACTCCTCCCGTAAGACTTGGAAAACCACCAAAGCTAGCACAATATCCTAAAATATCATTATTAATAATATTTTCAAAAATGAATGCCTAAATCTAATGTTTCATACATGTGAAAATGATCATGCCCTAGGGTAACTATTCCTAAATTAATTCATTTTCATATATTATCAAGCCTATGTTACTCATAATCAACCCAAGTATTTCACATAACATACTTAGCATATTTTAGCCCAATAACTCTCTACAAATGTCTAATTCCCATATGTAACCCAAACTGATAAAAATTCCCCTGCCTTACTTAAATCCCTTAAAAACAATTTGTATGTAACTTTCACCATACTCAACCAAAACTTCAACATGCTATTCATAAAGATAGTTGCAAAACCCTGAAGGATTACCATACCATATTTACTTTTACCTAAACCTATAGAAAGACCCCAAGTACTCTGAATGTAACAACTCACTCAAACATTTCACAATAACTCTACAAGTCTCAACATTGCCAACTTCCATTCCTCAACCCATTTCATCATGATGATACTTATTTATTTTCACTCCATAACTTATTTAAATTATTAGATCATGGCAACATGATAGTGTTACAAGACAAGGTCTAACCAAGAAATATCACATGATCATACTTCCATAATATGATATAATAAGATCATTGTATAACATCAACAACATGATTTCACAAATTATAACTATCCAAGCATGATATTACATACAATTAACATATAGCATCAAAACCTTATTCAAAGACATGTATCCTTACCTAAAATTCACTAGTCTCTAAGAAATTAAAAGACCCTAATTCTCCTCCTCCAAGACCATAATAATATCACCTAATTACCAAGAAAACCCTTCAATTAAGAGAATAAGAGAACAAGCAAGGAAAGGAATGGAAAAGGAGGAAGGAAATTAGGGAAGAACCAAAGGGGACAAACTAGCTCTTTAAGGTCGGTCAGTGCTTAGGGTTATATGTGTGAGTATTTCATGTAACAAAAAGGGGAGTAACATGAGAAGCTCACACTATGTAAGTGCAGAATACAATCTTAGTAATCTGCAAAGTATGCATGCATAGGCTTGGTTACACAACATAAGCTTGGAAACACAAGGTGGAAACTTAGCAATATAAGTTGCACAAGCTCGACAATTTAGGGTGCATAAGCTAGGCAACACAAGGGGAATTCTTGGCAATGCAAGGTGCATGAGATTGACAACACAAGGTGCTCAAGCTCAATGACACACAATGCAGGTTTGGCGCACAAGGAGGGATGCTAAGGAGGCTTGATTTCACGGTGAATTCATGCTAATGCAGAGAGTTATTTTAATAAAAATACTTATGATAATACTTATAATCTTAGTCATAGAGCACACACAAAATAAATAGTTACAAAGAGGAATATAGGGCAGCTAATTTTCAATCTACCATGGAAATGGAGGATAAGGTGAAGGGTTAACTCCTTGTGAATATTAAAATCCACTAGATTTATCCCTTCTTAAAGCTACTTCTAAGCATACATCAAGCACTGCTAATATATTAGGATGCTTTCCTTGTTATGTATATTAGATTTAAAATTATTAATATTATTGGAACTCTCCATCTCCAAGGTGATAGTCTTTCTAATCAATATCTTAACAAATATCTACATTCCACCATGGAGATCCAAAAAAAGAAAAAGGGTCAACTCCTTTTGAATGATGTAATCTGCAAATGCACACCCATCTTCAAGAAACTTATGAGAAAAGATCAACCACTATAGGTCAAGTTGGATGCTCTCTTTACCATGAATATTGGCCTTAACATTTCAGAAGATCCCTAATCTCTATAATTCTAATATAACTATATTTCATATGAGAGTCTAGATGAAAATTTTCATCCCGCCACATACATGGTTTACCAAGCAAAGTGTACACTCATTTTAGATTTTGAAATTGGAAAGGTTCTATCCATACTCAAGCTTCTTTCCAAAGAATATTGACCTTTGGTAATATAAGGGAGATCATATCCTTATCTTTGATCTTAGCCATGACGTTATTGTTACTCTTAGATATCTCACCTTCAAGGGTGATGGTCATCCTTGTTAGGATTTTCACAATTATTTACATCCCTCCATGAAGAATGATGACCAAGTGAATGGTAAATTCCTTTGACATGTTGAAATTGACTAAGGAAGGACCATCTTCAAGCTATTTTCTATCAACCATCTACCTCAACTATTATGTAGGAATCCCCTCCTTATCCTGGATCTTTGCCTTAATATGTTTAATGGTGTAAGGGTTATTAACCTCAAGGGTAATTATCTTCTCGATTAGGTTTATCATTAAGACGTGTGTACCTCCACAAAGATGGAGCACCAATTAGAGGTTATATTCCTTTTGGATGTTGCAGTTAAAAAATATGCAAGCATCCTTTATTTGATTAATGTTGAAGATTAGCCTTTGATAGTCTGAAGGAATTCCTTCCATGTATTGAATCTTAGCCTTGATGCTGTTAAAGGTGTTTGAGCCATCGACCTTAAGAGTGATGGTGTCTCCGGTAAGGGTCTTAACAAATTCTACAAATGATGAAGATGAAAGAAAAACCCTAATTAGATATTAACTAAAAAATTAATTAAGCTTGGTTTAATAATTAGATGATCCTAATGAATGCTTCAACTCCTCACAACCAAACCAAGAAATAATAACAAAAAACGTGATTCTCCTTCTAAAATGCTCCGAAAATTCTAATTTTATTTATTATTATTAAATAAGGTTTTATTAGAAAAATTAAATAAATAAATTATTTTTATTAAAATAAAAGGGAATTAATTAGGGCTATTTAAGAATAAAAAATTAATTAAGGATTTTATTTTAGAAATTAAGTAAATAAATTATTTTATTTAAAGTAAGAAGGATAAAATAGTTTCAAATTAATATTAATTTTATAAATAATTTAATTGAAGAAAATTAAGGTGTTTTGCTAATTAAAATGAAATTTATGAAAAATCTTTTAAAAATCCTATTTTAGCCTAAAAAGGGGTTTAAATATTATTTTATTTAAATATTTTTATTTTTAAATATCCTAAATATCCCAATTAATTTCATTAACCTAAACCATTATTTTTATCGTTTTCTTTTTCCTTTTTCCTTTCCTTTCTTCCTTTTTCTTTCTTTTTCTTTCTTTTTCTTTTTCTTTTGCTCCCCGATTGGGCCTGCCTTCCCGCAGCCCAATCCTTCCTTTCCTTCCTCTTTCGACAACCCAGAGTTTTGTGCCACGTCTCACCTCTTTTTCTCTCAAAATGCATCATTTGATTTAAAAAAATTAACCACGCCCAGCTCGCGCACTCGTCCCTCCTTCCCACCTTTTCCACGCCAAGTTTTGACTCCTTTTTCCCCTAGATGTTGCGTTTCACTTAATTTCCTCCCCTTCACCGTGCCAACCGGCCTAGTTCCCCTTTCTTTCCTTTCTTTTCCCCCGAATAGCCAATCCAGCCCACCTTTCTTCTTCTTCTTTTCTCATGCACCTTCCTCCTTCCTCCCCCGATGCCGCCGTCGACCTGCAATTTTGAAGATTTTACCGGTGACTATGCACATTTGCTGCCCATTTTCTCCCCCTCTCTTCCACATCCACTCACTGACCACACCTATCTACCCACTTTTCCCCTTTCCCTGCACATTTTCCCTCTCCCTTGGCCACTTGTAGACCATGATCAGGAAAGTGTGTCGGCTGCCCTCATCGGCCAGTGCCCACTCCTTTCTACCACTCCCCCACTTTCCCTTCGACCCTAACTTCCCCTTCAGTCTATAAATACCCCATATTGAGCCTTGTATCAAGTTTTGGTCACTTACCCAAAGTTCCCCAACATTGTTGTTGCCTCCCCTTTAGATGCCATTTCCACTGCCTATGGCCAACACAGCCACATATCCTAGCACCCGTGCACTCCTTGCATCGCCCCCTAACTAATTGTGCCTTCCTCCTCCCTCAATTCTTCCTGCACGAGCCGCCCCAGCTATGCAAAGTTCTCTCCTCAATCAACCTATTTCTCCACCTCCACCACCCTTCGCGCCGCCCTTAGCCACCACTTTCGCCGCTTCTTTCACCTCCCAAATTATTCTGCAGGCCCCCCTCTACCTTCCCCTACCTTTCTTTCCCTCTCCCTCCCTCTCCTCCAATCTTTCTCTCCTTCTTCTCCATTCGGCCACCATCGTCATAGCCGTGCGCCACCCCCTTTGGCTACACCACCACCCCTATTATGTTCCCCTCCTTCTGTACAACCATAATCACCCTTTCTTCCACCCTTTTTCTCTTTCTCTTTTTTCCAGCCCATAAATTTTTCTTTTTTCTTCCCTTTTTCCGACCACCACTGTCGCCGCCGTGCACCACCACCGTCACCACCAGCCTAAGGTTGAACCCTAGACCCTCTCAACCATTTTCCCTATTTTTACAAGCCTTAATTTATTTTATTTGATTTATTCTAATATAAAGCCTATTATTATTATTATTACTATTATTATTATTATTATTATTAATGTTTTAATTATTATTATATTGAGGGCCGAAGCCCTATTATACTTTTATTTCAATTTTATTATTTTTTTGTTATCTTTATTATTAATATTAATATGTTATTATTATTATTATTATTATTATTATTATTATTTATTATTATTATTAATGTTTTTATTATTATTCTGTTGAGGGCCAAAGCCCTATTATATTTTTAATTCAATTTTATTATTTTATTATTATCTCTATTATTAATATTAATATGTTATTATTATTATTATTTTACTATTTCAAATTATTGTTATTAGTATTCCATTATTAATATTACAACTACTTTAACCTTTGTGTTATTATTATTATTATTGTTAGGTGGTTATTAATAATAATAATATTATTATTATTATGATTATTATTATTATTATTTATTATTATTAATGTTATTATTATTATTTTAATAAAGGGGCTGAAGCCCTTATTTCACTTTATTTTGAATAATTTCCTTGTTATTATTACTGTTACTATTATTATTATTCTCATTTATATTATCATTGATATTATTTTTAGTATCTTTGCTATTATTGTTTGAGTATCTTTATTATTATTAGGGTAATATTTTCAACCTTATATTATCAACTTTTATAATATTTCTATTATTTCTATATCTTTAGCAAAGTTAGTAATTAATTAATTTTATTTTATTAATATATTATTATTTATTTAAAAACTTAGTCTTATAATAAGTTAGTGATTAATAGTATTTTTGATAGGAGGGAGTCTAATTTTAGCTTTTCCCTCATAATAGGTGAAACCAGTCAAAGCCCTAAGGAGGCGTAGGAGCATGCTCTAAGACCGGTGTCGTTTTAGGTAAGAGGTGTTAAGGCCATATATGTAATATGTGATTTTATGCTATGCATGCCATGTGATATGAATTATAGTGTATTTCATGTGTATATGGTATAATTGTTATGAATGCAGCATGATTATGGGGTTGAAGTATGTTGGTGTGAATAAATTATGGTATGAGAACTATTTGTATAAGTGTGTTATTATTATGGTATGATGTGGCCTTAAGACATGCATGATGTAGGGTTTTGCATGGAATTGTGGGATACATAGTATTAGGGTTTGCATGGCATTGGACTTTGTATGGAGTTAATGTTGCATGGTATAGGGTTTTACATGCAGTTGTGGGGTACATGGTATTAGGGTTTGCATGGCGTCGGGCTTTGCAAGAAGTTATTGTTGCATGGCGATATTAGGGTTTACATGGTGGTATTAGGGTTTGCATAGTGGTATTAGGGTTTGTATGGTGGAGTTAGGGTTTTGCATCGGATTTAATGATTGCATGGGATTTAGGGTTTGTAGGAAAAGTTTGAGAGATTGCATGGGATGTGTAAAGTTTGCAAGGGAGTGAAATTTATGTATGAAAGGTTGATTTGGGATATAAGGAAGGTAATGTAAGTGTTATTTGGGTGGTTGAATATTTTGGATGAAAAATAGTATGTGGAGATTATATAAGGGTCCGTAGGAAACCGAACTAGGTTTGTGTGGACAATTAGGGTTTGTTATGGTTGCTTAGAATTTTTGTATTAACATGTGTATTTGGTGATTAAAGTATAATTATGATGATTTGTGATGTGTGAAGTATAAAGAGAATGATTTGTGCATGTCCATAGTGAAAGCTTTTGAATAAGATACTTAAGACATTAATCATGTAAAGTGAAAGATTGTTGAGCTTGACCTAGACTGATCCACCAGCGAATAATAGTAGTTAGGGTATGATGTCCTATGTGTAACCGGTCCATCGATAATAATAGTGGTCAGGCTTTGTACCTGTGTGTTTTCGGTCCACCGGCTATAATAGTGGGGGATTCCGTGCTCAACAAAACCGAACATATTTTTGCCAAGACATGTGAAAGACACTAATTACTTACAGTGGAATACCATGCGAGGAGGGGTTAGACCGGTCCACCGGCGAATAATTGTGGCTAGGTACTACGGTATCCTAGAGACCAATCCACCGACTATAATAGTGGTCAGGAGCTATATGCCCTGTGTGTTTTTCGGTCCGCTTGCTATAATAGTGGGGTTCCCGTACTCACGTGGATTTAATAAAAAGTATGGTGTCAATCGACTTTTGATCAGTGATTAATTAAGTAATTAATCTGGATTATTCATGGGCCTTTGTACTTCTACCTGGTTGATCATATGCATTTATGATTGTGTTCTTCTATTCTTCTGCACGATTTATGTGCTTGTGCGTGGGTCTTAGTGCTCGGTTACCTTACTTAGTACGTAGCGTACTGACCACCCTTTTCATTGGTGCTGATCATTCCCACAACCAAAAGGCCCTTTCTGACTTTGTGTAGGTGGGAAGGACATCCGGTGGAGCTGAGCGTTGAGTATATATGTGGCCGGATTCACTCTTCTCATTATTTTATAATCCTTCTATTATTTCCTTTGTATCGGATTTATCCAATCTGATTTATTACCTTACAATGAGTACTTTAAATGAATCTTTATGCGTACTCTGATTTCTATGTTATTATCTCTTTAATTTATTTTATGAAATCTCAGTTCAAGTTTATGTTAATCTTTTTAGCCTTAGCACTTGGTATTAAAACAGTCGAAGAGAACCAGTTTGGTATTAATTGTGGCGGTAAAATCCCTAGAATTCACGAGTATATTTTAAGTATTTCTATTTTAATTACTTCCTCTTTAAAAAAAAAGTAGTAAATTTTGGGGTGTTACACCTTCTCCCTTGCAAACTATTTGATGTTTTTATTTAGCCAAAGAACTTTCATGTTCTAATTCTTATTTTGTTGATGGTTTATGAGGAGTTAAATCATCTCTCAACATCATTTGATTATGGTTTTAATCTTAATTAAGATTTTAGTTAATATTTTATTAGTTTTTTAATTAATATGCATCTCTCATACATCAACAACAACATTAATTATAAGGTTTAATATTATGAGGGTATCCCACCTAACACGTAGAGGTTGATTTATGCTAGTAAGTAATCAAATCCATTTTGAACTATAATCCAACTAATACAAAACAAATGGTAACACAGTGGATCACATATCAACAAATTTAAAATCCTCCATAGAGATGGGGGAAGGTGATTGGGTAACTCCTTTTGAATATTGTAATGTACAAGAGTACTTCCATCATATAGTTGCTTCTACGTATACATCAAATGATGTTAATATATTGGGATCCTTTCTTTGTTATGTGTCTTAGCCTTCAACTTATTAATAGTATTAAAACTCTCCACCTCTAAGGCGATGGTCTTTATGGTCACGATCTTAAGAAGTATTCACTTTCCACTAGAGAGACTCAATATTAGGTGAAAGAATCTTTCACCCCACCTAAAGTAGCTTAAAAGAAAAGATCAACCTCTATAGGTTAGGTTAGACATTCTCCTTCTCCTGAATCTTGATCTTGACATAGGTGATGGTGTTAGAGCTCTCTAATTCTAATATAACCATCTTTCCTATGAGAATATTGACTAAAATTCACATCCCACTATGGAGTTGGTTAACTAAGAGGAGTGTAGACTCCTTTTAGATGTTGTAATAAGCAAGGTGTTGTCTATCCTCAATCTTCTCTACCAAAAAAAACATTACCTCTTCTAGTCTGGGGTAGATCTTATCCTTATCTTCAATCTTAGCCTTAATATTACGGTTAGTCTCAGATTCTCATCTTTAAGGGTGATGGTCTGCAATACAAATTTTAAAACATAGAAATTTAATGAATAATCCTCATTTTGGATAAGTTAATTTTTTAAATTTTTTTAATTTAATTATTTTGTGGATTTTTGGGTGTATAAAAATGCATATGAATATTTAATAAATTAAAATAAATATTTTGTTATTTTTTCATACTCATTTTATTTAAATAATTTTATAATCCCATATTTTACTAAAATTTTCCTCTTAAACAATATATTAAATTTTAATAAATTAAATTATTAAATTAATTTATCTATCAAAAATAATAAATACCATTATTTAAAAAATTATTTTAATTTTACTTTTTCCTTTTTCCCTTTTCTTTCTCTTTTTTTCCTTTTTCTTTTCCTTATTTTTCCTTTGGGTCGTTCGGCCTACATTGCCTAGCCTGCATCACCTCTCCTCGTGTTGTGGGTTGGGGCCTTCTTCTTTCTCTTCTCCTCTCCCTCCCCGTCGTGCCTACCCATCCAACCCATCTCCCTCCTCCTTTCTTTCTTTCCTTTCTCCCCTCGGTTAGGCTAGCCTAACTCCCTCTTTTTTGTTTCTCCTCCTCATGCGTAGGGTCGATCCATCCTTTCTTTCTCCCCCGCTCGATTGGCCTACCTCCTCTTTCTTTTCTTCTTCTTCTTCTTCTTCTTCTTCTTCTTCTTCTTCTTCTTCTTCTTCTTCTTCTTCTTCTTCTTCTTCTTCTTCTTCTTCTTCTTCTTCTTCTTCTTCTTCTTCTTCTTCTTCTTCTTCTTCTTCTTCTTCTTCTCCGAACGTCAACACACGCCTGCCTACAACTCCTCCCTACCACCATCCCCCTACAACCTACCATTTTAGCCTTGCTCTCTCTCCCTCTCGCTCCCCCATCCCTTTCCTTTAATTTTTGGCCAAACACGGCCCTGTTGCCCTCCCCCCATATGCCTTCCCTTTCCTTATCCTTCTTCTTGCAACTTGCCACACTACCACCTACAACTACAGCTACCTAACTGACCACGCCTACCTTCCTTCCCTCTTCCTTTTCTTCTCCTTATATTTCCCCTCTCTGCCCATTTTTTGACCTCCCTCTCAACTCCCTACAGACCTTCCCTTTTTCTCCCTTCCTCTTCTCTTCTCCTCCTCCCTTATTTTCACTTTTCCTCCTCCAACCATCATTGCTTCCACCTAACCTACCACCACATCTACCTCCTTAACACCCCTACAATATCCCCGCACCACCTCATCACCCTCACTCTCCCCTATAGCCCCCTTCCATTCCTTCCTTTTCTTTCTCCTCCTTCTCGACCTCCACCCCACATCACCACTGTACACCATAGTTCCACCTCTACCGCTACCTCCACAGCCACTCATCAACTCCCTCAAACCTCCCCTACCACCACCCTTCCTCCTCTTAGCCAAAATTTCCCCTATAGCCACTCCCCCTTCTCTTCTTTTCCCTTCCTTCTTCTCCTTCAACACCCTTATATCCACCTTTCCCAGCCCTGTAGCTGTCGCCGCCTCCATCGCCCTAAGCTATTAACCTTCGACCCTCGACCACCAACTACACCCCAACTCCCTCCCTACACACAGCCACCACCCTCACTTCCCCTCCACAAGCTCTCAACCCAACCCCAACCCTCACCCAAACCAACCTCTCTCCCTCCTCCCAACTCCTCCTCCAACCCTTATTTCCCCTTTATCTCTACCATGCAGCTCACATTATTCATGCAGCATAAGTTTTGCATCCTTTTGAGCCAATTTTGGGTTAATTTTGAGGTATAACAATAGTTAATATTACTATATATTTAATTAAGCTTGGGATAAGAATTTATTCTTTCAATTTCCTACTTCTAATATGCTAAATTTTGATATTATTTTTAGGCATTACATGTTACTAATCAAAGCTCAAACCTTTAACCAAGGTATTAGTAAGGTTTAATTAATGTTGGAAATAAAGTAACCATTATACCCTACTTAAACATGCGGATATATGTATGCTAGCATATCAAGATTTTTAATATGTTTATATGCAAGATTTATGTTGTTAAGTTAATGTAGTTAGTGGCTTATGTTGGTTGATAAAAAGAAAAGCATGTTAATTTATGTGTCATGTGTAGAAATAATTTTTAAGAAAGGAGCCTTGTTGTTAATGATATATAATGTTAAATATATATGTATGATATGATATGCTAATGTGGCCATTTGTTGTTTAGATAATGTTAATATGAGCCCTAAGGGCATTCTGGTAATTTTGCTTGTGCAAAAGGCGTAGCCTCAATAAGTATTCAAAATAAATAATATTAGTTGGTGGTGTTAGATGAGGTAAATGAACCATGAATGTTAATGTTTAATGTGGTAAGGACATTTTATTAAATTTAGCATAATATGGGCAAATTGGTAACTTACATGAATAAAGGGGTAATATGATGGTTTAATAAGTAATGAGGGTATTTTAGTAATTTTACATGGAAAAGGGGATAACTCGGTGATTTTGTGAGTAAGAAGGGACAAAGTGGTAATTAACTAAAGAAGAAGGGTATTTTGGTAATTTGACAAAAAGGAAGGACACCTTGGTAATTTGAATAACCAAGAAGGGCAAATTGGTAGTTTTCATAAGAGGGGTGATTTATTAATTTTGATAAGTGAGAAGGATAATTTGGTAATTTTAATAAGTAAGAGGGGCAATTTGGTAAGTGAGAAGGGTAGTTTGGTAATTTTAATAAGTAAGAGGGGCAATTTGGTAAGTCAGAAGGGTAGTTTGGTAATTTTAAATAAGTATGAGGGGTAGTTTGGTAATTTTGATAGGTGAGAAGGACAATTTAGTAGTTTAAATAAGTAAGACGGGCAATTTGGTAATTCTAATAAGTGAGAAGGGTAATTTGGTAATTCTAAGTATGAAGGGTAATTTGATAATTTAACCAACCAAAAGGGTAATTTGGTAATTCTAGTAAGTATAAAGAGCAATTTGTTAATTTAACCAATGAAAATGGCAATTTGGTAATTTAACTAACCAGTAGGGTATTTTGGTGATTCTAATAAGTATAAAGGGCAAATTGGGAATTTAACCAACCAAAAGGGCAATTTGGTAATTTTAATAAGTATAAAGGGAAGTTCAGAAATTTAACCAATTGGAAGGGTAATTCGATAACTCAACAAGTATGAGGGGTAAAGTTGGTGATTTAATAAATATGGAGGGTAATTTGAAAATCTAATAAATGTCAGGGGTATTTGGTAATTATGCAAAACTGATGGGTAATACGGTAATTTGGCAAATAAAAATGGGTAACTTGGTAACTCTACAAATAAGAAGTATTTCAGCAATTGTCATAAGGATGCAGTTAAGGCCAGATTATGTGTTATGTGTTTATGTGCACTTGGTTATGTGGGGAGATAAAAGAAGGTAATGGAGTGATAAAAGGGAAATGAGAAAGACTTAAGTACCTTATGACTTATAGGTATACAAATATAAGGATTATATAAATAAAATCAGAGATAGGAATAGATCTTGCTTGGAAAGTGAAAGGCTTTGCATGGGACAGTAAATCTTTGCATGGAGGTAACTTTTACGTAAAAAAAATGTGATTTAACAGGTAAGAATGGCGAGGGAAGATTATTTTGGGTGTTTGGAATCCACAAATGAAAAATAGTACGTGGGTTGTTAGAAGTGTGCATGGGGGACTTAACTAAGGTTTTCATGATCATATATGAAGGATGGGAAGTGAAGTTGTGGTGTTGGGTGTGGTTTGAGTGGAATGGTGGTATTGGAAGTAAAGGAGGGCACAAGCTATGTAGGATAGGAAAAAGTTAGGCCACATAGGCTAGATTTTGGTTTCTGAGGGAAAATCCTAGAGAGCGATGTTGATTTAAAATGGAGATATGGGAAAGTGGGCCTTAACCCATGTACATAGGAGTTTAGGGTTTTGTGGTGAGTAGAAGAAAGATGAGGAAGAAATCTTGGAGTCCTAGAGTGTGTAAAGGTCCTAGGATATGGGACAAGTCTTTTTAGGAGAGCCAAGTTAAAGGATGAGAATGGGAAGTCTAGTGGGCCATGCATGCCTAGTCAGGGTTACATGTGGAATAAGATACAAGTAAGACACTAAATACTTAAAGTGAAAGATTATCGAGCCAGAACCAAGTGAGGATAATTTTCAATAAACCAGCTATAATGGTGGTCAGGTGTTTTTTGCCTTATGGAGTGTTTTTTTGGTCCACCAGCTATAATAGTGGTCAGAAGCGTTTTGCCCTGTAGAGTGATTTTTGGTCCATTAGCTATAATAGTGGGGGTTTTGGGCTAGATAAACCAAACTTTGCATGGTAATAAATTATGGAAAAGATACTAATTACTTATAGTGGAACACCATGTGATTCGGGGCCATATGAGGATAATTTTCGGTCTACCGGCTATAATAGTGGTCAGGTGTGTCTTGCTTTAGAGTGTTTTCTTGTCCACCGGCTATAATAGTCGGGTCATTGCACTCACATGGATATAATTTGAAAGATGACTATTGAATAATGATTAATTAGTGGCTTAAGACCAAAAGTATTGATTTCACCTTTATGATCCATCGTTATAATTTAAGTTCAACATTGGTGCCTATCTCTCTCTTGGTATGTGATGGTATTGCTAAGTGAATGGGCCTTGTGCTATGCATTTCTTATTGTATGTGGTGTTGCATTGTGTATTATCTCTTAAGTTGCTTATGATTATCTTTATGCCCGCACATGTTATCGTTTTATATCATTATGTATTATTATGTGTTGCATGAGGGCATTGCCTTTCGGTTTAGTATAAAGAGTTACTTAGTACCATAGTACTGAAGGGTCCATTTGTGGGCTCCAGCCTATTCAATGGGTAGTGTCCATTGTAAGTTTGTTGCAGGTGCTATTCAAGTGGGCATCGGGTATGAGCTTAAGGATTATCCGAGAAACTTTTAGGGTTTCTCTCTCCAACCTTTTATTCCTTGTTTAAAATTATTTTATTCTTGTAACTACTAACAGTAGGGCTTTATCTTTTGTAATGCCATTACCACACTACTCTGATTTAAATAAAAATGAATTTGTGTGAATTGTATTTTGGTTCTTTTTAGCCTTAGCACCTAGAACTAGAATGGTAGGAGGAAACCGACTAGTACTAAGTGTGGTTGTTATATTCCCAAAATTTATAACTTTTGTTTCCGCTGATTTTCAAATAAAACAAAAATTTGCAACTATAAAATTTGAAGTGTTACATGGTCTTCCCTGTTAGAGTTTTTACAAAGATTTGCATCCCACCAACAGGGTGGAAGACCAAGTGAATGGTAGATTCCTTTGGAATGTTGTAATTAAATTGCGTAGAAATGTCTTCAAGGTGTTTTCCATCAAAGATCTACCTTAACTATTATGTAGGAATACCCTCCTTATCCTTGATCTTAGCATTAATGTGGATAATGGTGTTGGCATTTTGACCTCAAGGGAAATTGTCTTCTCAATTAGGGCTTTCACTAAGATGAGCATACCTTCACGGAGATAGAGCACTTCCTTTTGGATGTTATAGTCGATAAATATACTACCATACTTTATTTACTTACCATCGAAGATCAACCTTTGTTAGTCTGGGGAAATTATTTCCTTGTGTTAAATCTTGGCTTTGATATTGTTGATGGTGTTGGACCTATCGACCTTAGGAGTAATGGTGTTTCCGTTAAAGTTCTTAACAAAGATCTGCAAGTGATGAAGATGAAAGAAAAATTCATAAGCTGATATTGAATGACAAAGTTATTAAGATTAGTTCTATAATTTGATAATCTCAATAAATGATTATACTCCTCACAATCAATTAAAAAAATAACAAGTAAAACATGATTCTACTTCTCCCACTACACTAGAAAAGGGTTTTAATAATGGTTATTTTATGATGTTTATAAAAGTTTTGAACTGTTATTGAATCACCCATTATTAAATCATTAATGAAGGATTATAATAGTCATAAACAAATATATATAAAAAATAAATATTGGGGTAAACTTGGGTTTTAACTAAAACTATTGTTAAAAAACCGTTTTAATAACAGTTTGTCCCAAAACCATTGTTAAAATAGTAATAAATTAGGGTTTTAATCATTGATTACATATTTATTATACATTAATATGTATTAAATAAGCATTAACTGGATCTTTTAATAAGGGATTTAGTTAAAATATTTTAAACACACCTAATTTAGGGTTTTAATCATTGATTACACATTTATTAAATCCTAATTTAGATTAAATGAGCATTGTATAGAACTTTTCATAACAATTTTTAGAGACAACCATTATTAAAGGTTCTGACATAAAATTGTTATTAAAACATCTTATAAAAATTGTTTAATAATGGTTTTAAATAAGAACTATTATGAAAACTTATATGTTTATATATATATATATGTATATATATTTGTTCCATCCCACATACACAATTGTATGTTCAAATATTTACCAAACCTACAATGTAAAACATCATCAATTCATATATACATGCATGTCTTCCTCTCAAATAATTCTACATATTTTCAATAAATCTATAATTAATGTCTCACTAAACTAAGCATACCCAATAATCAAAATGAGTAGGCATACCATAACTTGGTAGCCCTATACTCAAAAGTCAAAAGACCATGGATCATAAACTAGATGACCAAAAGATGTAGATGAAATACAAACCTGAACATGCATGTAGAATGTAGATCCATAATACCGAATGTATGAGTGCACTTACTTGGGCCATTGGTGTCTAAGTTCATCTATTTCATCATCATTGTATTTTTGTACTCATGCATAATCACCACTGAAAAATTACAAATTCACAAGTTTTGATCATTCAATTAGTACTTAAGTCAAGTACTAAATATATATTTCATGATTCATTAATAAAAAAATATAGAAAAACTAAAATACATGTCTTGAATCTATGTTCATTGATCTATTTTGAAGTATTAGATCCATTGTTCTACAAATATAATGTCCACAATCATTATCGTTCTACCATTGTGGATACTGTCAAATGAATTTAGTTAGATCTCTAACTAGTAGATATTAATTTGAATTAAAACAAAATATAAAATATTTGTCTTCTTACTTACCATTAAAGGCTCATATTCAAGACTCTTTAGGTTTGGGACACTATTTCCACCTCTTCTCTAATACGTCGTCCATAGTGTCCTAATAAATAGAGTTAGATACACAATATTGTAACTATATGTACCTAAAATAATTAAAGTATAATATATGCATAAATAACCTAATGAAGTAATAAGTAAAAAGTACACTAATATGTCAATAAATTCTTTCCCACCACGATGAGTAACGTCGAAAGGCACGTCATATATTTGAAGGGAATCAAACGCATATACTACGGACGGTGTACAAAACCTAATGATCACTTGCTAGGTAAGGAATGAGAGAAATCTTGTTGTATCCCTCCCTTAAATGTGATCCGCTAAATTATTTATGTGCCTACCCTCTCTTATTGTAGTACCATCAACCATGTAGTATGGGAACAAAATACAATAGTGGATAACATTCCCTCTACCACATCACGACTAGCTACCAACAAATGGATGGCAATACCAATGCATATTTATTAATAACTAATAACTCATATAAGAAGTCACAAAAATTTTAATGCAACAAGAAGTACTTATATAATATATACGGAAAAACTCATTGTTTAAATCCATTCATGATTCTAAATGTCACTTATATCAACTGCTGATATCATATAACTAGCTTCGTTCCACCCAAAATACTCAAGATGACTATCAATTAAAATATAATTGTCACTGAGGTAGTTTTGGGCATATAAATACAATAAATCAAGAGCTAGTGGTGGTTATTTCTTCTCTAAAGATAGAGTCTTTTGTAGGTCAACTTATTTTTTTTCATTTAGCTCTTTCCTTTCGCAATACCCTCTTTTATGTTCTTTTTTTTCTACTAGTATCCCTCTTCACCTTACTCCTAGGAGCATTCTTCTTTTTTGTCTCCTTAATTCATAATAATAAACAAAATATATAGCTGTATATATATATATATAAGGTATAAACAATGTAAGTAACAAATAAGGGTTAATAATGATGTTGAATGTCATTACCTCTTCAGTAGTGAGAATTATCTGATCCGCACGCCAAAGCACGAAGCTTCCATGACGTCTAGCATTGTGGCTGCCTCATTGCCTTCTTTATAATAAGGTAATGGCACACTACTAATGATTGGAGTGTCAATACTTACTGGCCTTGTATTTAGGGCCAAGTTATACCTATGGATTGTTTGTATTTCGGTACTATGATTGATCTATACCCTTCCTTTTGCTAAAAGAGTTTAAAGGTCATTCACTAACAAGTTACATTTATATAGACCCTAAAATAAAATATTACGCTTTCTTAATTATTTATGGCATCAAATACATTTAATAGTAATTCATCGTTTGTAATACTTACATTGGAAAGAGAAAAAGGCATTTACTAGCTTTGCAAATGTCTCTAACGCTATTTACATTAGGTATGTGAATCTGATCATGGTCAACAAAATTAGATAGCTTATAGCCTTGAGATTTAATAAATGGCAACCCTTGCTCTATTTTTTCCATCCATTCAAATGACATGTTTAATTTCTGGGTGAGGATAGCCACTTGCTCATTGGTATTATAAGAACCATGAGATCGACCACACACACTCATTCTCATAACCCCTAATCCAAGACCCCTTTGTCTTTTGGGGTGCTCTATAATTCCTATAACCTCTGACACAATGTTATATTGGTTCCCACCCTCCATAAAATATGACGTTTCATGTTCTTCATATAATGTATGTAATATATTTGAATTTAGCTTATAGAAATAAACATAATATAAAAGTTTTTTCAAAGAAAAATAACTAGGGTTCAGGATATCTACAAACTTATAATTTTTTTGGCAGCACCTTCTACATCTTCATTAAGATATCCATCTTTTGTTGGTCTAGCATTATTCCATAATGTACCAGTATTAATGGACAAAGTACATGGATCCAAGTCCTAGGCTATGAGTTGTACATCAAAAATTAATCTTAAAATAAGAATATTATTATAACATTAGACTTTTGTGTATAAATAGATAAATTAAAATATCATACCAACTCTTCTTCAAGGCCTACATAGCCTTTGTGAGCCATATTATACCGGTACTTATTCTATATTGCAAACTCTTTATTTTTAGTACTTTTTTCCTATGTTACAAGCTAAAATATAAGCACGTGGTTATTTAAATATTAATGAAATATTCTTAATCAAAAAGTATAATTGTTATCTAATAAATACCTTAAAATCCTCCGAAAGAATATATATAATAAATTGGTTCCAATTATCTTGATCAATGAAACCATAACGTTTGGGTGGGTTCTAGCACAAAGAGGCATCCCTATTTCTATACATTTTTCTACTTACCAAGTATGCCCTAAATATTCTTAGACGCACACCACAATGTCTAAAAAGTCATTCGTTCATCATCTCCAAGACATAAAAGACTTTCTGCAAAATAAGACATATATATATATATATATATATATATCAATATTAATGTATTAAAATTAATAACATTTGACATATAAAAGTGATTAAATAAAACAGTATATTTACCATGACTTCCTACCAAATATTGAAATACCCCAAAATCCTAATTTCCGAAAGTATGGCCAAATAAGGAATTAGTAGGGAAATTAAACATATAAATTTATTTACTTAAAATGTAGAGAATTAATTAAGGTAAATTAAGAGGAAAATAATAAAGAATTTAATTGAAAGAAAATTTGGGTATTTTCCTAATTAGTATGGAGGTTAAAGAAAATTATCTAAAATAGTCTAAACTAAGCAATAAGGGAATTTATTTATTTATTTTTTATAAATATTAATATTCTAGGCAGCCTAAGAATATTCTAAATAATTTATGCAAAATCCAAAACCCTAAATAAACCTTTTTCTTTTTCTTTTCCTTCCTTTTTCCCTTCTTTCTTTTCTTTTTTTCTCTTTTCCCTGTCGGTTGGGCCTTCCTCCCCGCGGCCCAACCTTTCTTCCTTCCTTTCTCCCTCCCTGCGGCCCAGCGTTGTTCGCTGGCCAACGCTTGCGTGCAACACAGCGTTTTGCCCGTCAACCCGCCAAAGCGTCGCGTCGCGATCAATGAACCTTATAACCGTTGCCAGCCAACGTCACGACGACATGTTTTGATCGTATAATTAATGAAACGATGCGTCGAGGTTATGAACATTATAACCGTTGCCGACCGACCGGTTTCCCCCCTTTTCTTTTCTCTCCCCGGACCGCCTGTCCGCCCATGCCCGTCGTCTTCCTCCTCGCGCAGGCCTACAACTTGCAGCCTGCCGCCGCTGACAGCCCTGTCGTGCGGCCGTCCTTCCTCTGCCATTCCCGTCCCTTTCTTTCCCAAATCAACCCAGCACAATCGTCCTGCTCCTCACGCATCCTGATTTCCTTTCCTTTTCCCACACACCGCCAAATAAGCCTGCCAAACCACAGACCTGTGACCGGCTGCCACCACCGGACGGTGGCCTACCGCACCCGCCCCCGCGTGTCGTCCTTCTTCCCTTCGTCGTTTTCCCCTCCTCAATTGCCTATAAATACCCCTCCCTAGATCGGCCGAGGCAAGTCCTCCCCCCTGGACCTTGTCGAAACCCTGCCTTGCCATCGCTAGAACAGACACCCTTTCCGTCGACTCTAGCAACCGCCGCGACCACCGCCACGCACCAAAACCTCCCTTGCACCACCCTCCACGCAACCAAACCGTCCCTGCCCCCGTTCTTGCCCCGCACGTGCCACCACAATTGTGCGAAATCCCTTACCCAAAAACCACTCTCGCCACCTCGCGCCACCTTCTGCCGCCACCTCCGCCGTGACCGACCTCCTCTCCACCTCCCAAAGTGACCAGCAGGTCCTCCCCTGCCTGCCCATACCATCCTTACTCCCTGCCTCCCTCTCCACCGACCTCCACCATCTTCCACCACCCTCCTCCACTTTCGGCCGCCGCGTCTACCACCGCACGCCGCCACCTTTCTCACACCACTACCCTCATTCCACTCCCCTCTCCATGCTATCTCCTCCCCCACATTAAACTCCCCCTTTTCTCCTCCCATCTAACCACCACCCCCATCTTTTCCTCTCTTCTCCTCCCCCATCGCCGCCGCCGTCGCCGCCACGCGCCGCCGCCGGACCACCATCGACTCTAGGTGGTCTTCCACTCATTCCAAGCCTTAAACCTTATTTCCCTCAATTACTATTAAGTTAACTAATATTAATACCATTATGCTTATTATTATTATTATTCCTTTATTATTATTATTATTATTATTATTAGTATTATTACTCTTATTATTACCATTTCTAATATTGTGACTTCTGATATTAAAGTTACCATTTTTACTATGCTAACACCCCTTGGAACCCTAACTTCTATTATACTAAACTTTAGTTTTATCTTTGTTTATAAGTGTTAATATTAACAACCCTATTATTATTATTATTATCTCTATAATCTTACTAAGGTTATTATTGTTCGTACCTAACCATACTGGGTTGTTGTTATTGTTGTTATTACTACTAGGGTTATTATTGTTATTATTACTAATATTACCATCCTTAATAGTATTATTACTATTATTAGCTCTTACTATTACCACTACTATCACTATTTTCCTATAGTTAGCATAAACCTTATTACTACAAGATTAGAACTAATGGGTTTAACAATATATGGGTAACAATTAGTATAAAAATAAATACATTTTGACTAGTAATGACTAATACACTAACTTTAAGATAAAAACCCTAGTTTTTGTATAATACCCACTTTAGTAATATAAACCCTAATCCTAAACTAGAATAAGGGATGACGGTACTTTAAGGGAAACTAATACTTAGCTTTTTCCCCCTTTTCATAGGTGACCCCGATCCGAACCCTAAGGAGCTAGAGGAGCATGCTCCAAGCCCGGTTCCTACCTAGGTAAGGACGAAGCTATGGCCTTGTGCTATGTGTGATGTAATGTGTGGGTGAATGATGAGCATGCCATGTTGATGTGTATTTTGCATGTGATATGAATAACCTATTTTGTGTAGCGCAGCGTGGATCATGAGGTATGTTATGTGTGCCTTATGTTATACGTGTATGACATGTTCTATGTTTGATGTGGATATTGATGGTGTGATTTGTTATGGCCCTCTAGGACATGCATGCTAGGGTTTTGGGTAGCATGAAATGATAATAAAATAACAACGGGAAAATGGATGTTTGGGAAGTTTGCATGGGGGGACTAGACCTTGCATGGGCATGAGCCTTACGTGTGAAAAGTTTATTTGGGTTGTAAGTAAGAGCTTGGGAGAGTCTTGGAATGATTGGAGACTTAGGATGAAAAATAGTACGTAAGTTGGTGCATAAGAGACCTTATTAGGTAAGTGAGGTAAATATATATATATCAAAAATTATTACTGTACAACTACACAGGGCATACCCTGGTTGACAGGCCTCAAACTTACAAAAATATGTTGCCAGCCTCCAAAGGAGGGGAAAACACCCTAGGTTACACTATTATAATTATGTTAATCCTTCCCTAAGGATCCTGTCAAAAAATAGGGCACTGTACACAAATTTCTGAACTTGTACAATAATACTCTTAGCATCAAAAGTTTTGGATTCAAAGAGTACAGAGTTTCTGCTCCTCCAAATGAACTGAACAGCTGCTGCCACTGTTAAGGCTCTTGCCTTCCAGATAGTGTGGTGTATGTGAGAGTTTATCTGTATGGTTCTCATAGCACTAAAGAGAGTAGTGGAGCCCCTGGCAATGCCAAGCCATTTTTTGAAAGGTTGCCAAATGCTGTTGGTTCTGTCACACTCCAAAAATAAGTGCTCATGTGTTTCCTCTTCCCTCTTGCACAGCAGACACTAATTAGGCCCCTCCATGAACCTCAATCTGTCTCTGGTATAGAGTCTTCTACTGAGGGTTAGCCATAGCAATAATGAGTACCTTTTGGTCCTGTTCAGTACCCAAACCACCCTATGAAGTTTCTACTTAGGGGCCTTTTCTCTGAAAAAATTGTACGCCATCAGTGTTGAAAAGCCTCTGTCCATCACCCAAGACTTCACAAGAATCACTGCCTGTTCCCTTGAGCCCTGAGCTTGTGCCAAAAAGTCAAATATCTTGCAGATCTTCTTCAGAAAGTGTGATGTGTCATGAGTTGGTCTGAAAGTTGTTAGGTTCCTGTCTTGCAGGTAGTGTGTATGTATCCATTTGGTCCATAGGGTTTCCTTCTCATCCTGCAGGAACCAGATATACTTACACAGGAATGCATAGTTCCGGGCAGAGAGATTTTTGACCCCAAGACCACCCTCTCCTTTAGGTAGGCAAACCTTTGACCAAGCCACATGTGGAGGTTTGCCTTGCCACAAGAAGTTTCTACAAAGAGAGACTAATCTTTACAACACCACAGTAGGAATGGCAAAGATTGACAACCAGAAACCAAGTATGCCTTAGATGATAGAGTTAATCACCTCCAGCCTGCCTACATAAGAAAGGGTGTTAGGCCTCCACATTTTCAGATGGTCACAAATGCTGTTAATGAGCTGCTCATATTCAATTGTTCTGAGCTTGCAGGGATTCAAGGGGACCCCAAGATATCTGAAAGGGAATGATCCTTTACTCATGCTGGTTAGGGATAGGATTTGCAGCTGAATGTGTTGTTTGATCTCTACCATGAAGATCTGAGATTTCTGTGGATTGACAGAGAGCCCAGAGCACCTGCTGAAAGAATCAAGCCCATGTAAAAGCACCTTGACAGAGGGGATGTCTCCTCGACAACAAAGGATCGGGTCATCAGCAAAAGCCAAGTGTATGAGGTTCAGATTTTCGCACTTAGGGTGGTATGCAAAATTTTGTTGCTGTGCCTGTTGCTTGAGTAGTCTGCTGAAATATTCCAAGCAGAGAACAAACAGGTAGGGTGACATGGGGTCCCCCTGTCTAAGCCCTCTGGCTCCTTTAAAGAAACCAAAGATATTCCCATTGAGTTTTAAGGAGAAAGTAGTGGTAGACACACACTCCATAATCAGTTCAGAGAATAGAGGTGGGAAGCCAAAGGCCATCAAAACCTACCTAGGAAAACTCCATGAGATAGTATCATAGGCCTTCCTAAGATCAATCTTGATCAAGCATTTAGGAGAGGTTCTTTTCCTGTTGTACTCTTTCAGGATCTCCTGCAGCAGCAAGATATTTTCAGCCATAAGTCTTCCTTTAATAAAAGCCCTTTGTTCAGGGCTGATGAGATCTTGCAGGCATTCAGAAATCCTTTCAGCAATAATCCTTGCAATCACTTTATAGAGGGTGTTACAGTAGGCAATGGGCCTGAAATCAGTCACACTAGCAGCATGCTGAATTTTGGGAATCAAAACCAAAACTGCATAGTTCACCCTCTTGAGTAGCCTTCTGTTATTGAAGACTTCCTTGACAGCATCACAGAAATCAGATCTAATAATATCCCAGGCTTCCTTGAAAATTATTGCAGAGAATCCATCTGGGCCAGGAGCCTTGTGGTCCCCTAAAGCAAAAACCACTCTCTTGATCTCAGCACTAGACACAGGTCTTACCAGAGCCAACTGTTGTTCTTCTGTGAGGACCTGACCTTTGGATATAACTGAGCTGTCAAAATCTGAGTGCAAATTCTCAGCCCCCAGCAGGTTCTTATAAAAATCCAGGAATTCCTCTTGCATTTCCTGCTTAGACTGAGTCACATGACCATCTCTCTTAGTGATCTGGACTGTTCTACTCTTGTTGAGCCTTGCCTTAAGCATTTTGAAGAAGAAGTGGGAGTTCTGGTCCATATTGAACAAGAACTTATTTCTATTAACCTGAGATACAAAGCTAGCAGCAGCTTGCTTAAGAAACTTGGCTTTCTTCTGCAGGCCTACAAGATTCTCAAAGCCCTCCAGGGTTTGGTGGGATAAAAACCCTTCCTGAGCCTCCTTCAGTTGTGCATCTGCATGATTAGCTCGAGCCACAATGTGAGAGAAATCATGATTGTTAAGCATTTTCATATTATACTTAAGTAAAGACAATTTACTACACAAATTAAACTGATGTGAGCCACAGAAGGAGAATCTCCAATTCTTCAGCACAATTTCTTTAAATTTGGGGTGAGCACACCACATGTTGTAAAACTGGAAGGGTTTTGGCCTGTGTGGTTGTATTCCCAGCTTCAATAGACAGGGGGAATGGTCAGAAGAGGTACCTGGGGGTTGAAAACAAGCAGAAATATCCAGTCCTACTCCAAAACCCTCAGCATTCATCATGGCTCTGTCCAATTTGCATTTGACATTATGGCCCACAAAAGTATACCAGCATCTAGAGAAGGGGATATCTGTCAACTGAGTCACTAAGTAGCAAGATTTGAAGTCAGCTGTTTCATAATCATTGACATGTCTATTCCCACATCTGTCAAAAGAATTGAGGGGGCAGTTAAAATCTCCACCAACAATCCAAGGGCCCTTGATGCTCCTAGCAAGCAACATCAAATTCTCTCAGAGGGGTTTCCTAACCCTTACACTATAGAGACCATACACTATAGTGACAGTAAGGGTCAAACCAGAAGAGATATCCAAAACAGAACCAGTAATTGTTTGGGGGGAAACCTCAATCAAATGGACCTTGATCAAATCAGGGTTCCAGAGCAGGATAAGTCTCCCATTGGGGTGGTTGCTAAAATTGTCATGGTGCCTCCAGCCCCTAAAGTGTAAATCTTTCAGGTGTTGTAGTTTCAAGTCATCAAGTTTAGATTCCATAATGCCAACCATGGAGCATTTATGCTCCATACATAGTTTGCTAAGAGCTTTTTGTTTCAGAGGAGAGCTCAATCCCCTTACATTCCAAAGAATGAAGTTCATGTGATCTTTGCAGATCTAGCAAACCTCTTGATGTAGCCCATATTGAACTGCTTCATGACAGGTTTCCTTTTCTTCCTTTTAGCTGCCTTTGTGACCACCTGTTGCCATCCAGCAACTTCAACAGTGTCTGTTTCCTCAGTGCCTCCATTTGTACACTCTAAAGGCTCACATATGGGAGGGTCAGGAACCTTACTTGGAGAATTGGTTCCCATTTTAGCAGCAGTCTTCTTCTCTGTTGATTTGTAGAGATTTATGGACTAAGTCAAAGGTGCCAACACCACAGGGGCCTTAGGGTTTCCATTATCCTGCACCTGCACATCATTTCTTTTGCTGCATTCAGCCTTAGCTGGCCCAACTGGTACAGGTCTAGTTTTTGGCTTCTTCTTTCTCTTTTGATCCTGCCCCTTAGGGACATTCAAAGGAGCTATTCTCTCCTGCTGAATATCAGCTTCTGCAATGGGTTGCTTCCCTTTGGAGACATGGTTAACAATGTTCTCCATCTTATTCTGCATAGAGAGAGGGAATTTGGCTTCCAAATGTCCCAAAGCACCACATTTGTTACAAACCAGAGGCAAGTCTTCATACTCTATCACTTGAGTATATTCCTCCTCATCACCCCTGACTCTTATGGCAGTAGGGAGGCTGCCTTTGAGATCAATCTCTACAAGGACCCTACCATACTCAATCTTGGACCTTTGCAGGGTGAAATCATCTATCAAAATAGGTTTGCCAATGTAGGAGGCAATTTCACTGATTGCTCCACAGTTCCAAAGTTCCATAGGTAGGCTGACCAACCTCACCAAAACAGGAACTTTAGTGATTTCCTCTTTACCAAAAGAGAACAGCCTGGGGATTTCATTCAGAACAAACACCTTCCCTTTGATAATGTAGGGCCCCCCTGCTAGAGCTTGATCCTTGTGTAATTGGTCATCAAATTTCAGGATCACCCATCTAGAACTGTGAATAATATATCTAAAAGGCTGCTTCATCACATGCTTAACAATGCCCAGGTTGTACTTGTCAGGATTTGCTCCTACAAAGCAGCCCACCAAACATGCACCCCAGGCCTCATCCACAGGATGGATGTTATCTTTTGAAAGGCATACTACTTCACCTTTAGGTGGCACAAAGTCACATTTTTTATCACCAATTTTGGTGAATAACTGAGCAAAGGATTTCTGATTATGGGGAGATACCTGAGAGGCCTATGCCTGCACTCGATTCTCCTCCTGGGAAAGGGGGAGAGGATTGGCAGCTAGAGCTGGGTCTTCAGGTCTAAAGTTGTCCACATCCTCCTCTGAATAAGAAAGTAGCTCAGGGCCAGGCATAGAGGAAACATTAACCTGCTTAGCCAGGAACTGATTTTGAATAGTAGCATTCGACCCAGCCTGGTCCAAGGGTGCATTGTCAGACTTTAATTTCCCATGGATACTAGCTGTGGGCAAGGAATCCTGCACCTGGTCCTTGTGCACCACCTACTTCTCCAAAAGAGAGGGTTGAACCCTCCCCTCACAGGAAATGGGAGTAGGAGATTGAAATTCAGAAGCACTGTTCACTAGGGCATCTTGTTGTAAGGGGCTAGGAAGGGCACAAATAGGAGACTTTTCTAGAGCTCGAGCTCGAAGAGTTTTCTTTTTGTTCCCCATGCTTCATAAACAGCAAACCAAGAGAACTGCAAGTAAAATTACAGGAGAGAAGTGAAGAGAGAAGGGAAAGAAGTAGAGGATAGCTCCAGGAGGTGCTCGATGGAACAATGGAGTCTGCAAGTCAGCTGTAGCACCATGGGAGGGGCTGCAGCTCGAAGAGAGACAAACCGAGCACGTGGCCTTCATAAGAGACCATATTAGGGTTTTGGGTGTAAGTGGGTGTTGGGGAGTCTGCATGGAGTGTTTAAATTATGCATGAGAATGAATCTTACGTGAGGAAAGTTGATTTAGGAAGTGAATAAAATAATGTCAAGGTTATGGACCCATTGGAGACTTGGGTGCAAAATTTACGTGGGTCGGTGTTAGAGTGTCTAAGGGTTCCAACTAGGGTTTCGGGAGGAAACGAGCAATTTGAAGGGTACAACGGTAAAAATGATCAAGGAGGGACAAAGTAGGGGTTGAGAGCGAGGACTCACTTATATAAAGGATGAGTATGGGGTTCTAAATGAGAGAAGAGATCTCGGGGTGAAAGAGGAAGGTTACTTGTTGAGGAAGTAAAGCGCTAGGGTTTGGCGCGGCCAACTAGGGTCTTGTCGGTCACACGCAGACTTGGGAGATAAAGTAATACATTTGGGGAATTTCCTGATAAAAATGAGGTGTGAGATAGAGAACAAAGTAACGTTTGGGTAAGTAAGAAAGAGTTGGGCCACATAGGTCCGATTAGGGTCTCTGAGGAGGGACCCTAGAGGGACGAGGACATGCGGAGTCGATGTCATATGTGTTGGGATGACCTATATTCTTGGAGATTGTGCCTTACTATATGCCACTATACTTGAGTCTACGGGGAATGGATGTCGGGTGTGAGAAGAGGTACGAGTCTCAAAATATGGGACGGTCCCTCGGGAGGGGAAAGAATTAGAGTATCAACCACATGCATGTCAAGGGTGCGATGTGATTCAATAAGACACAGATAAGACATTAATTACGTAAAGTGAAAGACTGTTGAGCCAGACCCAGTCCGGTCCACCGGTTAAAATAGTGGCCAGAGGCGTTCTGCCCTGGGTGTTTATTTTCGGTCCACCGGCTATAATAGTGGTTAGAGGCGTTCTGCCCTGAGTGTTTATTCCGGTCCACCGGCTATAATAGTGGGGGATTCCGGCTCGACAGACCCAAATGAATAAGTAATCCATGGGAAAGATACTAAGTATTTACAGTGAAACACCATGTGAGTCAGGGCCAGTCCGGTCCACCGGTTAGAATAGTGGCCAAAGGCATTCCGCCATGGGTGTTGATTCCGGTCCACCGGCTATAATAGTGGTCAGAGGCGTTCTACCCTGTGTATTTATTTTCGGTCCACCGGCTATCATAGTGGGGCTCCCGCGCTCACATGGATTAATGAATAATGCATTGAATGAATATGAATGAAGTAATCCATGGGAAAATACTAAGTACTTACAGCGAAACACCATATAAGTCGAGGCCAGTCCGGTCCACCGGTAAGAATAGTGGCCAGAGGCGATCCGCCCTGGGTGTTGATTCCGGTCCACCGGCTATAATAGTGGTCAGAGGCGTTCTGCCCTGAGTGTTGATTTTCGGTCCACCGGCCATAATAGCGGGGCTCCCGCACTTACATGGATTATTAAAGAATATGTGTGAAATGGACATATTATTGACGAGGATAAAGAATAAGTCACCAGAAAGTACTCAAGCCTTATCATGTGTGTTATCGCATGTTACTTATGTGATTGTGCTATGTGTGCTATGTGGTATGAATGTATGCCTAGCCTTAGCTCGTCTGTTACCTTACTTAGTACGTAGCATACTGATCATCCGTTTCATGGGTGCTGCTCATTCCCACGAGCAGAGGGCCCATCTGACCTTGTGCAGGTAGGAGACCTTGTGTTCGATGCCTACGGTACCTACGAGGCATCGGGTGGGGCCGAGTGTTGAGCTCATCTAGGTTGGGGCCGAGAGCAAGTTGGCCAGACTCTTTTACAATCCTCGCTTTCATCTATCTTAGTTTTTTGTATTTATATTATGTTATGTTCGTATTTTAGAAGTGGAACTTTTAAGTTGTAATCTTAACGACATTCTGATGATGGTTGATATCTTGTTTTCATGGATGCTTTATGACGACGATGCGTTTATATTTTGATGATTCTTATTAACGATTTCCTGGTTTAGCCTTAGCACTTAGCATCGGAATGGTAGAGTGAATCGGTCTGGCGCCAAGTGTGGCGGTAACACTCCCAAGTTTATGGTTTAAATTCTTTCGCTTCCGCTAAACCTGTTGATTTAAACGAAATTTTTTAGTAGTAAATTTGGGGGTGTTACAAATATGCTCCTTGTAATCCTTCGGAACCTTACTCCAATTATTATAGGAAATAGGAACACTATTACATATGACGAGTGAAATTTATGTCAAAAACATGTCTACATAAAGGATAATACGAAGATTGTAAGCATTCCATCTGAACTCAACTTGTTCTCCTCTATTCTGCATGTCGATGATTATTTTCATAATAGTAGGTCCTCTTTTCACTTCTTCATTACTACTATCTTTATCAACTTTTTTATTAGCTATATCTCTACGAAATATCAACAAATAAATTATGTTAGAATGTTATGTAATTACCATAATGTACCACTAAATTATTTTTTGATACAATACATATTCAACACACATGTCAACCCATTAATCGAATTGATGCATATCCTTCTTCCTAGAATCCATTGAAAGTTTCCTTTTCCTATGATAATGATGATTCTTAAGTAAAAAAAAAACTACAATACTAGAGAAAAACAGTCTGCTAGCCATTTATTAGCTAAAAAAATGTAGTATTCTCCTCATATATTAGGCATGCATAATGACCATTCATTCTATATATTGACAAGTTACCATACGTTATAAAATCATTTATAGTAAAAAATAGCATTGCTCTCAAAGTAAAATTTTATTCACTATATGCATCAAATACTTCAACATTTTTGTCCTATAAGAAATTTAAATCAACAACTAAAGGTGCCAAATAAACACCAATATCATTCCCCAATTGGTTTAGCCCCAAAATGAGTAAAAACAGTATCATATACTTGCATTTCATGTAGATCCACAAAAGTAGATTGTATATAATCAAATTCACTAGTCATATAATGCAGGTGCCTTGATTGTGCAGATACATTCCATCCGCAAAAAGCACAAGACACATGTTTCTTACTTCTTTACAAAATATAGGGAACAAGCAATCAATAATCGTCCATTATGGAGAGTCAGATGGATATCTAATAAGCACACTATCTATCTTCTCATGAGCATGCCATCTCAAGTTTTTAGCATCTTGGGTATCATCGAACATCCACCTGAATCTTAGTACCATAGGAAAATACCATAACACCTTAGTCGGTACCTTATTCTTCTTACATCTTGGTGCTTTGCATTTAATATTAAGATAACTATCTAAAGATGCATTCTCATTGTGAAACAATATACAATCATTAGGACATGCATATATCTTCTCATAACTCATTCCTATAGATGAAAGGATCTTCTTTACTTTATAGGTATGATCAGGTAGATTGTTATCATGTGGAAGCATATCCTTTAAAAGTGTCAATAATTTTTTGAAGCTCATATCACTCCATTTGTTCCATAATTTTAAGTTGTACAACCTTAAAGTAGTAGATAATCAAGTAATCATCTTACAATCACCGTACAATGGTTTCTTAGAGTCACTCAATAACTTCTAGAACATTTTTTGAATTTTTCAAATACTTTCCTCAAACTTTTTGAGTCATCTCTAATGAATCTCCCTTATAGTTCTAAAATGATGATCCACTTCTTTCCCTCCTTACTTCCTCATTATCATATTTAGACTCTATCGCACCATGTAATATCCAACAAGTGTAACTTATATCAATTCCATACATAAATGAATGATCTCTCAAATCATTAGTGTTGATACGTTGAATATAAGTATAGTTCAAACAAGTACGGACTATTCTACTAGAGTCCCAAGCATGTTCAAATGCAAACTTGATGAAAAACTCCACCCCTTCATTATATTCACTAGAAAAATGATTTGCAGACAATTATTTCCGATCTATAGTTTTTAATCTAGACGTATCCCTCATAAAATTAATTATTACAAATTAATTCAATTATAAAAAATAATTCACAAACCGATCATGCTTTGAAAGAATTTATGTATAGTGTATCATGATATTTAGTATATATATACAAATCTTTCCTATAGGCTTCCAAAAATATATCAATATACTAGCCGCTCATACTTAGAAAGAGTTCATATATATATATATATATATATATATATAGAGAGAGAGAGAGAGAGAGAGAGAGAGAGAGAGAGATACACACACACAAATATACACATTATATAATGGTTCAAATTACAAACAATATACATACTATGGGGTTAAAGCAATAGCAGCACTATATTCAAAAAAAGGCTGCTAAAGCCCAAACACCTAACTAAGAAAAACTCATAACCATCATACTATATCCACCAATGACCTTGTCGAGCCTGAAAATAACTATCACTCTCAAAGTCCATTCATCTCGATATGTCATATGTTCCCTCACATCATCAATAGAGAGTCTAGTCATGAATAATCTAGGTAATCGAGGTGGATACTGAAGGCAAGCTATGACAAAACCTCCACTCCTCATCAATCACCATTAACTCTCTAGTTATCTAATTATAATTCCTAGCAAACACCTCACCATCAACAAATCTCGAGTGTAGTACATTAGTATAGCGGACAACCCAATGTAAAAAAACTAGATGTAGCCAACAAACATGGCTCTATCTAAGGTATGGTCAACAGTAGGTGATACGATCTAAAATGGAATTGGTCATATAATGCGCCGCTCACAAACAAGTGACCTAGCTCATTGTATAACCATATGACATGAGTCCGTAGATCCACATCAGGTGCCATGCATAGATATGGTGGAGGGTATGTGATAGCAATGTGCGGCATTTCATTACTTACAAATGAAAACAACCACTAAATCTTATCATCAAGGTTGTTCTCAAAAAGATCTAAATTAGAAAATATGTAAACTCTTCAACTAGCTATATCTATATATATATATATATATATATATAAACGGAGTTGTCTAACAGATAATATACAGACAAATTTTTTCGCCTAAATTATACCTATTATTACTAATCATATATTATCACTGTCATATATTATTACTAATTAATAAGGTCAAATAAATGATGAAATACTCCTGACTATCCATCTCCTATGTGCATTAAATATATATAATTATTCATTTGCTGCACAACAAATAATTTTAATAAAGTATTAACTATATATTTCTAATCACATCTTTTTTTAATTAATTATCCGAACATATGTAGAAAACTATTCATTTCTTATGTATTAATTGAATTATCGGACTATTCATCTCTTGCATACTAATATATAAATAATTAATACACCAAAGTGTATATTTATTTGCTTCACATACATATATCCATTAATATAACTATAATAATTATAACTGTTAATATAATTAATACTAAAATAATTATTTATATAATTTTGATAATTACTATTATCATAGTTTATAATATAATAATGAATATTAATATAATTGATTATTACTATTATGAATATTATTATGATTAATAATATAATTATTATTAAAAAAACTAATAACAGAACAACAACATTGGTTATTATATAAAAACAAAGTTGTTTGGTAGACAATATACCGAAAACATTTTTCGCCTAAATTATACCTATTATTACTAATCATATATTATCACTGTCATATATTATTACTAATTAATAAGGTCAAATAAATGATGAAATACTCCTGACTATTCATCTCCTATGTGCATTAAATATATATAACTATTCATTTGCTGCACAACAATTAATTTTAATAAAGTATTAACTATATACTTTCTAATCACATCTTTTTTTAATTAATTATCCGAACATATGTAGAAAACTATTCATTTCTTGTGTATTAATTGAATTGTCGGACTATTCATCTCTTGCATATTAATATATAAATAATTAATACACCAAAGTGTATATTTATTTACTTCACATACATATATCCATTAATATAACTATAATAATTATAACTATTAATATAAATAATACTAATATAATTATTTATATAATTTTGATAATTACTATTATCATAATTTATAATATAATAATGAATATTAATATAATTGATTATTACTATTATGAATATTATCATGATTAATAATATAATTATTATTAAAAAAACTAATAACATAACAACAACATTGGTTATTATATAAAAACAAAGTTGTTTGATAGACAAGATACCGACTAATTTTTTCGCCTAAATTATACCTATTATTACTAATCATGTATTATCACTATCATATATTATTACTAATTAATAAGGTTAAATAAATGATGAAATACTCCTGCGTATTAACTAATTTGTCAAAATATTCATCTCCTATGCTGCATAATAACAAAATGATATTCATCTCCTGCGTATTAGTTAAGATATTCATCTATTACACATATGTCGAACAACACATATTAATCAAGAATTTTCTTAATTAATTATCTAAAAATATGCAGCCAACTATTCATCTCATGCGTATTAACTGAGTTGTAAAACTATTAAATATATGAATGTAACTATTTATCTACTGCACATATGTCGAACAACACATATTAATCAAGTATTTTCTTAATTAATTACTTGAACATATGCAGCCAACTATTCATATATTGCATATTAATTGAATTGTCAAACTAATGAACATATGAATGCAACTATTTATCTCATGCGAACAGCAAATTTATATAACTATTCATCTTTTGTCATTAATACAGTACAATTATTCATCTCCTACATGCAACAAATGCATATAACTATTCATCTGTTGCACATATATCTAACAATACATATTAATCAAGTATTTTATTAATTAATTACTTGAACATATATAACCAACTATTCATCTCCTGCATATTAATTAAATTGTTAAACTATTAATCTCTTATATAATAATATATAAATAATTAATACACCACCCATGCATTGCACGGGTAAATATAACTAGTAAATCATTATTATATTCTTCCATATCTTAACCAACTATGTAAAGCTAACAACATACCTACATGAAATACTCATCATATAACTTATAATCTTAAATTGATTTTTATTTATTTCTCTACTAATATTAATGTGTCTTTTAATATCAAGAAAAGATAAATTACCGAAATATTATATATTCTTCTATTATTATATGTTTAAGATGTTTAAGCTTTTATAATGTCATCCTTTCATTTACTCCCACTAGATTTATGAATGAGTTAAGTTGAATCAAACTTCCTCCTATTATACTCGACATGTCTAAAATAAGGACATAATGTTAACTTATTTATTTAATAAACAAGCTTAGTCAAACTATCATCTAATCATTCAAGCTTGATATAGTAAAATCAAGTAGATATTAATAATAAAATATATATAGGTTAAGTATATTAATATGATATTATTAAAATTATAGTTGAGAATAACATATATAATAGTTTGCTATAAGATAACATATTAATTATCATATTAGTATAATATATGCTAAACCCTAACCGTAACCCAAACCCAAACACTTATAAATCATAATAAAAACTAACCTTAAACCTAATAAGCCCATATCCTAAACCTAGCTAACTATAATTAAACCATGATAAATCCTATATTATTATTATTATTATTATTATTATTATTATTATTATTATTATTATTATTTATTTATTATTATTATTATTATACGTAGTTAATTAGGCTAATTTAAGTATTTACTTTTATTTCTTTGTTATTTTCTACGTCTATTTAATCCTCATTAAATAAAAATTATTAACATGCAACTATAATTAAAATTTTGATTTAATGATGTACATATGTAAAATATTTTTTCATTAAATTATATGAAATTTCCTAACATCTTAATGTTGTATACTTATTAATGAAAATGTGTATATATGTATATAGTTTTTACGAGTGACATTACTAATATTTTTAAGTATTTAATTTTTCTTAGTAATTAGGCACTACAATGATATACATATACATACATATATATATATATATATATATATATATATATATATATATATATATAAGGCCGACCAACATATTCTTGTTAATAACACCAACAAATTCAACAAAAAATAGTAATATTTTTCACCATTACATTCAACAACAAACATCAATATTTTTTAATAAGTTGAATCAAATTATACATAGTAATATGCGTGCATGTTGATGTAGGTTGTAGTATTTGTTATTGAAAAATTATAGTTTACTTATAAGAATAAGAATAAGCTAGGGAAGAAAAAAACCATACATAGGAGAAGGAGCAACGACAGCAAGAGGACCGCCAGCGACTACCTACGAACATAGCTGAGCAAGAAGAACCAAGAATGGCAGGATATGCAATGAAGAGAATGGTAGTGGTGTGGTGGTGCAAGAGAATGAGTGGTGGTGCATGGTGTGATGGTGTCAAGGTTTGTAAGTGAATGAGTAAGAGAGAGAAGGTGTTGAATGAATGAATGAGAGAGTATAAAATGTTTTGCACAAAAACAATACTTGAACGAAATAAGAGGTGGAAGATTACAGTTTTAATAACATTTCTCACAAAAACTATTATAAAAACTACCGTGCGATATTTTACTACAGAGGTCCTTTGAATAACCATTCTTATAAGTATTGTTATTAAAACTACAATATGTAATGTTTGGATGGAGGATTTAATAACAGTTTTAACCTATAACTGTTATCAAAACTTCCTCAATGATCACATGCATTAATTTTCATGTTTTTAGTAATGGTTTCCAAAATAGCGTTATTAATGTGCCATTATTATTTTCTGTTTTCATAGTAGTGTCCCTAGAAATTTTTTTGATGTTTTTATTTAGTCAAATAACTTTCATGTTCTTATTCTTATTTCCTTGATTGATTATGAAGAGTTAAATCATCTCTTGGCTTCATTCAATTATGGTTCCAATCTTAAATAAGCTATTACTTAATATATATAACTTAATTTTTTATCTTCATGATTCATATATCTTTGTTAAGACCTAGATAGGAAAACCCCTCACTCTTGAGTTCGAGAGATCCGACACCATCAACAATGTCATGGCTAAGATTTGAGAAAATGAAGGAGTTACTCTAGACTAGCAGAGGTTGATCTATAGTTGAAAGTAGCATGATGATGGTCATACCTTTGCTTACTATAATATCCAAAAGGAATCCACCATCTACTTGGTGCTCCCTCTTTATGGGGGTATGTACATATTTGTGAAGGCATTAATTGAGAGGACTTTTACCCTTGAGGTTGAGAGCTTCGACATCATAAAAAACATTAAGGATAAGATGAAGGACAAAGTGGAAATTCCTTCAAGTTAGTAGAGGCTGATCTTTATTGGAAAAAAAACTTGAAGATAGCCTTACCTTAAGAAACTATAATATCCAAAATGAATTTTCCCTTCACTTAGTCCTTTGTCTTTATATGGGTTTCAAATCTCTGTTAAAACTCTAAACTTAAAAATCATCACCTTTGATTTCAAGATCTCCAATATTATTGTTAACTTTAAGTTCAAGATCTAGGACACCGAGATGAACTCCTCAAGACCAGCAAAGGTTGATCTTTGTCTGAAATGCCATCACAAATTACAACATTCAGAAGGAGTCTACCTACCACTTAATCCTCCGTCCCCACCATGGGATGTGATTTTTTTTATAGATATTCATAGGGAAAATGATTACTTTGGAAGTGGAGAGCTCAAACATCCACAAAAACATCAATTCCAAGATTCAAGATAAGGAGGGCATCCCACCTAACGTGTAGAAGTTGATTCATGCTAGTAAGTAATTGAATCCATTTAGCCCTAAAATCCAAATGATGCAAAACAAACTCTAACAAAAAGGAATGTAGAGAAACTAATTTATAATCCACCATGGAGATGGAGGGTAAGAATATGACCTAACTCATTCTAAATATTGTTATCCTTAAGCTGGTTATTAGTATATATGAAACAAAACTTATATATTAGGATCATTTCCTTGCTATGTGTCTCAACCATCAATTTATTAATAGTATCAGGACTCTCAAGCTCCAAGGCAATGGTATTTCCATTCACAATCTTAAGAATTTCTACATTCCAACATAAAGATGCAATACAAGGTGAAAAGGCAACTCCTTCTGAATGTTATAACCTAAAAGGCTCATACAACATGCAAGCAAGGCATCCACATAATTATTCCATCTTAACCATTTCTATTTCCCCAACCATGTGGTGGAATTTCCATTAATTATTAATCAAAATTAAACAAACCATCATATTAATCCATTTTAGGATAATAATCCAGATTACATTACCTTTTAAAGTCATAAAAACTTGTTTAGGTTTTTCCATTAAGGCCTTCGCAAACACCAATTGAGTATGCCATGAATTATGGTCCATTTAATCCATCCATTAGTTTTTCAATCTATGTCAAAAGGTGTATTTCACTCATCAAATAATGGTATAACATCATTATTATTTATAGTCTCAAAACATATCCAAGCCAAAAGATCAAAATCACACAATCTAGCGAAACTAGCTGATTGGTTTGGCAGGGTTACCTTAAACTGGTTGAGTGGTTTGGCCAAACCAGTGAATGTTTTAAGACCAATTGATTGATCTACCTAAAAACTCATTTATTAAACTTACAAAACTTATTCAAATCCAACTTTTCCTCAAACTCAGTTATAGTTCCAAATAAAAATCAAACATTATCAAATTTTAATAAACAATATAATTTCCCATTTTAAAAAAAATTCTAAAAGGATGGGGTATTATAGATCCAAGATTGAGTGATTATGGTTGTAGTTGATTACTTTATGTTCATAATGTTACCATTAATTGAATCTAGTCTTCTTAACCTAAGTTATTATCTGACTAGATGGTAAATTGAGTGATTATTCAATTTACTTGAATTAAGGAAAAATGAGAAAATGAATTATTATGAGTTTTCATAGGTCAATGTTAGAGTAATTAGAATTATTCTTTTCTAGATAATTATTTGATACCCAAGTCCCCTAATTGACTATCTCCCATCCTTATTCATTCATTAGTGAATAAAATATTTTATTATTTATTAATAGTATAGAATTTAGTGATAGAATTTAATGCTTTTAGATCATTGGGGTTTTGAAATTAATCACAAAATTCTTGATCATAAATTATTCCTGATGGGTTCAACTCCTACTTATTATTTACTAAGTATTTGGAATTAGGATTTATTTGTTAAATTTGTTGTAAATATGAAAATACATTGGTATTCCTCTTAGATGTTGTAGTCAACAAATATACGGCCATCCTTTATTTGCTTTCCACCGAATATCAACCTCTACTAGTATGGAGGAACTCCTTCATTGTTTTGAATCTTATCTTAAAGCTGTTGATGGTGTTGGAACTATCAACCTCAAGAGTGATGGTATTTCCTTTGAGGGTTATAACAAAATCCACAAATGATGAAATTGAAAGAAAAAACTTTAATTAGATACTGATAAAAAAAATTAAGATTGCTTCAATAAGCAGATGATCCCAATAAATGATTCAACTCCTCACAATCAGTTAAAGAAATAATAATTACAAAATGGTTCTACTCCTCCCTAGAAAACTACTTGATGTTTTTATTTATTTGAAGAATTTTCATGTTCTAATCTTATTTTTTTGATTGATTATGAGGAGTTAAACCATCTCTTGGAATCATTTGATTATGGCTCCAATCTTAATAAGTATATTAGTTAACATGTAATTAGTTTTTTATCTTCATCATTTATTGATCTTTGTTAAGATCAACATTGGAAACACCCTCACTATTCAGGTTCACAACTCTAACACCATCAACAATATTATGGCTAAGATTTGGGAAAATGAAGGAGTTACTCCATAATATTAGAGGTCGATCTTCGCTGCAAAGTTTCTTGGTAATGGTCGTACATTGGCTAACTATAATATCCAAAAGTAATATTCCATCCACTTCGTGCTCTTACTTTATTGGGGTTATGTACAACTTTGTGAAGACACTAATCGCGAAGATTTTTATCCTTGAGGTTGAGAGCTTTGACATCATAAACAAAATTAAGGATAAGATATAGAAGAAGGTGGAAATTCTTTCAAATTAGTAGAGGCTAACGTTTATTGGAAAACAAATTGAAGATAGTATTACCCTAACCAACTACAATATTGAGAAGGAATCTACCCTTCTATTAGTCCTTTGTCTTTGTGTGAAATGTAAATCTTTGTTAAAAACATTATTGGGAAAAAAATTACCCTTGAATTGAAGTTCTCCGACACTATTGTTAACTTTAATTCTAAGATATGGGACACCAAGATGATCTCCACTAGACCAGCACAAGTTGATATTATCTAGAAATGAGCTTGATGATGGACATAACCCTACCAATTACAAATTTCAGAAGGAGCATACCTGCTACTTGATAGTCCACCACCACAAGGGGATGCAATTTTTTTCTAGTTCCTCACAAACTTTGGAAGTGGAGATCTTAAAAATCAACTACAATATCAAATCCAAGATTTAAGGAAAGAAAATCATCCCACATGAAAATAGAGGTTGATTTATGTTAGTAAGTAATTGAATCCTTTTGGCCTCACAATCTAGCTAACATAAAAAAAATATGCTAACAAAGGGGGACATAGAGCAATAGATTTATCATCCACCACATACATAGAGGGAAAGAATATATGGTAAATTATTCTAAATATTTTAATCCTCAATATTAATCTCATCTTAGAGTTTCTTAACAATATATATCAAAAACTATCGATATATTGTGATCCTTTCCTTCTTATGTATCTCAGCATTCAATTTATTAGTATTATTAGTAATCTCAACCTCTAAAGTGATGGTCTTTCCATTCAATGTCTTAAGATATATCTACATTCCACCATGGAGACCCAATAAGGTGAAAGGGACAACTCCTTCTAAATGTTATAATATGCAAGTGTTTACCCATATTAAAACAGCTTATGAGCAAAGATCAACCTTTATAGGTTAGGTTGGACATTCTCCTTATATTAAATCATGGTCTTACCATTGTTGATAATATCTAAGCTCTCTAATTCTATTATAACCATCATTCATATAATGGTTTTGACAAAAATTTACATCCCACTATGAAGGTGGTTGACCATACGGAGTGTAGACTCCTTTTGATGTTATTATTGGCAAGATAATATCCTTCCTCAAGCTTCTCTACAAAGAATATCAACCTCTTCTAGTTTGGGCAAGATTTTATCCTTGCCTTCCATCTTAGCCTTATCATTTTTCCCGTCTTATTTCTCTTAACTTCAAGGGTGATGGTTTTCCTTGTTAGATTTTTCATAAATATTTGCATCCCACCACAGAGGATCAAGTGAATAGTATATTTCATTAGGATGTTGTTAATTTCAAGGGAGGGACCATCTTCGAGCTATTTTCCATCGAAGAACTACCTCAACTAATATGTAGGATGCCCTTCCTTTTCTTGGATCTTGGCCTTAATATGAACCATGGTGTTGGGGATCTCAATAAAAAAGGTAATTGTCTTCCAGATTAGGTTCTTCACTAAGATGTGCATAAATCAATGGAGATGGAGCACCAATTGGAGGTTGGATTCCTTTTAGAAGTTGTAGTTGGAAAATATATAACCATTCTTTATTTTCTTTCCACCAAAGATCAACCTTTGATAGTCTGGAGAGATTCCATTCTTGTTCTGAATCTTAGCATTGACATTGGCAATGGTGTCGGAGCTATTGATTTCAAGAGTGATGGCATTTCCTATGAAGGTCTTCACAAAATCTACAAATGATGAAGATGAAATAAACAATATAATTAGATATTGACTGAAAAAGTAATTAGTATTGGTTCAATAATCAGATGAGCCAAATAAATGATTCAAATTCTCATAATTAATCAAATAAATAACAATTAAAACATGATTCTACTTCTCCCTAGCAAGTTGTTTTACCTTTTATTTAGTTAAAGAACTTTCATGTTCTAATTCTTATTTTGTTGATTGATTGTGAGTAGATAAATCATCTCTAGGCATCATTCAATCATGGTTCCAATCTTAATTAGGATTTTAGTTAACATGTAATTAGTTTTTTTAATTATCTTTTCATCATTTATAGATCTTCTTTAAGACCCACGTAGGAAACACCCTCACTCTCAAGGATGAAATCTCTAATTCCATCGACACACCATCAACAATGTCAAGGCTAAGATATGGGAAAATGAAGGAGTGACTCCGGACCAGCAGGGTATGATGTTTAGTCAAAAGTAGCTTGAGGATGGTTGTACCTTTGCTAACTATAAAATCCAAAAGTTATCCACCATTCACTTGGCACTACCTATTTGTGGGGGTATGTATATGTTTGTGAAGACACTTATCCTAAGGAGTTTTACCCTTGATGTTGAGAGCTTCAACATCATCAAAAACATTAAGGATAAGATGTAGGAAAAGTTGTAAATTCCTACAAATCAATAAGGCCAATCATCATTGGAAAATAACTTGAAGATAATCTTACCCTTACCTAATACAATATCCGAAGGAATCTACCCTTTTCTTGGTGCTTTGTATTTATTTGTGATGCAAATATTTGTCAAAACCCAATTAGGGAAGACCATCATCCTTGAAGTAAAGAGTTTTGACATTGCTCATAACATTAAATCTAAGAACTAGGATAAGGGGAAGATCTCTGCCATACAAGTAGAGGGTTATCTTCACTGGAAAGTATCTTAAATATTGACATACCCTCACCAATTACAACATCCAGAAGGAGTCTACCAACCACTTGGTCCTCCATTACAGCATTGGGATACAAGTTTTTTTTTTACAAATCCTCATAGGAAAGATGATTACTTTAGAAGGGGAGAGATCATATACCAACGATAATATGATTTCCAAGATTAAAGATAAGGAGGGAATTTTCCCTCACATGTGGGCGTTGATTTGTGCAAGTATATAATTGAATCCATTGGGCTTCATAATCCAGAAATTAAAAACAAGCAATGAAAAAGAAGAACACAGAGAAGATAAGAAGGAGGGAAAGGTGAAGAGCTAACCTCTTGTGAATATTATAATCCAATCGAGTTATTCCATCCTAATGATGCTTCTAAGCATATATCAAACACTACTGATATATTAGAATGTTTTCCTTGCTATGTATCTTAGCCTTCAAATTATTAATAGTGTTATAACTATCCACCTTTAAGGTGATGGTCTTTATAATCAATGTCTAAACAAATATCCATATTCCACCACAAAGACCCAACACATGGTGATAGGGATGATGACTCCTTTTGAATGTTATAATCCACACACATTTACCCATCTATAAGCAGCTTATGAGAAAAGATAACATCTATAGGTCATGTTGGACCCTCTCCTTATATTAAATCTTAGTATTGATGTTATTGATTGTGTCTGATTCTCCAATTAAAAGGTAACCATCTTTCCTACAAGATATTTGATGAAAATTTTCATCCCACCACTGAGGTGGTTAACCAGCAGAGTGTATTGGCAAGGTATTGTCCATCCTCAAGCTTCTATATAAAGAAAATCAACCTCTAATAGTTTGGGAGAGATCGTATCCTTGTCTTCGATCTTAACCATAACATTATTGTTAGTCTTAGATATCTCACTTTCAAGGATGATGATCTTCCTTACTTGGGTTTTCTAAAGTACTTACCTCTCACCATGAAGGAGGAGGACCAAGTGAAGGGCAGACTCCTTCGGGATGTTTTAATCGGTTGTTTTCCAACAAAGGTCTACCCTAACTAATATACACTAATTGCTTTTCATTTTCTCTTTAATCTAGATAATGGTGTCAGGGCTCTTGACCTCAAGGGAAATTGTCTTTGTGATTAGGTCTTCACTTAGATGTGCATAACTCCACAAATATCACACACTAATTAGGGTAGAGGTTGGGTTCCTTTTAGATGTTGTAGTTGATAAATATACGATCATCCTTAATTTTCTTTCCACTAAATATATGCCCCTCCTAGTCTGGAGGAATTCCTTCCTTGTCTTTAATCTTAGCCTTGACATCTATCTACCTCAAAAGTGATGGTGTTTCTTGTGATGGACTTAACAAAGATCTATAAATTATGAAGATGAAAGAAAAAACCTTATTATATATTAAATAAAAAAAGTAATTAAGATTAGTTCAATAATAATATGATCTTAATAAATTATTAAACTCCTCGCAATCAATTGAAATTACAATTAGAACATGATTCTCTTTTATGCTAATAGACTGTTTGATTATTTTAATTAATCAAAGAACCTTTACGTTCTAATTCTTATTTCTTTGATTGATTTTGAGGAGTTAAATCAATAAATCAACTCTCATTGTCATTTGATTATGGTTCCAATCATAATTAAGATTTTAGTAAATATGTAATTAGTTTTTATTTATCATCATCATTTATAGATCTTCATTAAGACCCACATAGGAAACACCCTCACTCTTAATTTTGAGAGCCACGACACCATTGACATTATCAAGGTAAATATCTTGCAAAATTAAGGAATTTCTCTAGAATGGTAAGGGTCAATATGTGGTGTAAAGTAGCTTTAGGCTGGTTGTATGTTTTTTGACAAGAATATCCAAAAGGAAACTACCATCCACTTGATGCTCCCTCTTTCTTAGGGTTTATAGATCTTCATGAAGACACTTATCAAGAGGAATTTTACCCTTTTGATCAAGATCTTCAACATTACAAATAACATTAAGGATATGATTTAGGATTTGGTGGAAATTCCTTCAAATCAGTAGAGGCTGATCTTCATCAGAAAACATGTTAAAGATAATATTACCATATCAAACTATAATATCCATAAGGAATCTACCCTACAGTTAGTCCCTCATCTTAGTGCGCAATGCAAATGTTTATGAAAATGTTAATTGGGAAAACCATCACCCTTGAAGTCAAAAACTCCGATAGTATTATTAACAATAAGACCAAGATCCTGGAAAATGAGATGATTTCCACCTGACCAAATTAAAGTCAAGATCTCTAAAACTATTGTTAACAATATACCCTCACCAATTACAACATTGAGAAGGAATTTACCTACAAATTTATCCTCTATCTCCTATTAGGATGCAATTTTTTTCAAGATCCTCATAGGAAAGATAACTTCTCTAGAAGTGAAGAGCTCAGATACCAACTACAATTTCAATTCCAAGATTCAAGATAAAGAGGTCATCTCACCTGACATGTAGAGGTTGTTTTATTCTTATCAGTAATTAAATAAATTTGGATTCATAATCTAGATAGCACTAAACAAATGCTGACAAAGAGGAACAAAGGCAGCTAATTTATAATCCACCATGAATATGGAAGTAAAGGTGAAGGGTTAACACCTAAATATCATACTCCAATAGTTTTCTCCCATCCTAAAGTTTCTTCTTAGCATATATCATATGTTGTTGATATATTGACATCCTATCCTTGGTATTTATCTTAGCCTTCAAATAGTATTATAACTCTCCATCTCCAAGGTGACGGTCTTTCTAGTCAAGGACTTAAGAAACATATGCATTCCACCTCAGAGTCCTTATATAAGGTGAAGGTTCATGTCATTTTAAATGTTATAATTTTTAAGTGTTCACCCATATTCAAGCTATTTATGAGCAAAGATCAACCTCTATAGTTTAGGTTAGAGGCTCTTCTCATCTTGGATCATGGTCTTTACATTGTTTATGGTGTTCTAGCTCTCTAATTATAATATAATAATATTTCCTATGAAAGTCTTGATGAAAATTTATATCCCATCTCAAAGGTGGTTGGCCAATCAAAGTGTGGAATCCTTTTGGATGTTGTAATTGGAAAGGTAATATCCATCCTCATGGCCCCTTTATAAAGAAGATCAACCTCTACTAGTATGCGAGAGATCCTATCCTTGTTATCTATTTTAGCCTTATTGTTATTGTTAGTCTCAGATATCTAACAATTAAGGGTTGTAGTATTCCATTTTAGGGTTTTCACAAATATTTGGTTCCCTCTAGGAAGGAGGAGTACCAAGTGAATGGTAGATTCCTTCAAGATGTTGTAATTGGCAAGGAGAGAACTGTCTTCAAGTTAATTTCCATTTAATATATACCTCAACTATTACGTAGGAATCCCCTCCTTCTCTTAGATCTTATAGTTAATGTGGACAATGGTGTTTGGGCTCTCATCCTCATGGGTAATTATCTTATCAACCAGGTTCTTCATTGAGATGTGCATACCTCTATAGAGAAAGAGAACAAATTGGGGGTTGGATTCCTTTCAAACGTTGTAGTTGGCAAATATACGACTATCCTTTATTTACTTTTAGCCGAAGACTAGCCTCTACTAGTCTAAAGGAATTCCTTTCCTTTCCTATACCTTATCCTTGATGGTATTGATGGTATCAGAGCACTCAACCTCGAGAGTGATGATGTTTCTTATGAGGGTCTTTACAAAATCTACAAATGATGAAGATGAAAGAAAAAACCCAAATTAGATATTAACTCAAAAAGTAATTAAGATCAGCTTAATAATTAGATAATCCTAATAAATAATTCAACTCCTCATAATCAATCAAATAAATGAAAATTAGAACATGATTCTACTTCTCACTACCAAAATATTTGATGTTTTTTATTAATAAAAGAACTTTCATGTTCTAATTCTTATTTCTTTCATTGATTGTGAAGAATTAAATCATCTCTACACATCATTTTATTATGGTTCCAATATTAAATAGGATTTTAGTTAATAAGTAATTAGTATTTTTTTCCCTTTTCATCATTTGTAGATCTTTGTTAAGACCCACATAGGAAACACCCTCACTCTCGATTTCAAGAGCTCCGACACCATCAACAATGTCAAGGCTAAGATATGGGAAAATAAAAGGAGTGACTCCAGACTAGTAGAGGTTAATCTTTGGTGGAAATTATCTTGAGTATGGTTGTACCTTTGCCAACCATAATATCTAAAAGTCATTCACCATCCACTTGGTGCTCCTTGTTTGTTAAGGTATGCACATCTTTATGAGGACACTTATCATGAGGACTGTTACCCTTGAGGTCAAGGGCTTTGACATGATTAACTAAGTTAATGATAGATGTAGAACTAGGTGGAAATTAATCCATATCTATAGAGGCTAAACTTCATTAGAAATTAGGGTGAAGATAGCCTTACCTTATCTAAGTAAAATATGAAGAAGGAACCTACTCTTTTCTTGGACATCCACGCAAATATTTGTTAAAACCCTAATTAAGAAACCTCTCACCCTTGAAGTCAATAGCTCTTTCACAATTTTTAAAGTCAAATCCAAGATCCAGTATAACAAAAAAAAACCCTCCACCACACTAGTGGAGGTTGATCTTTGCTAGAAATTAGCTTGAGGATGGACATACCATCATTAATTACAACATCCAAAAGGTGTCTACCAACAACTTGGTCCTCTACCTTTTGTTGGGATGCTATTTTTTTTTCCTTAAACTTAACAGGAAAGATGATAACTTGAAAAGTGTAGAGCTCAAACACCAATGAAAACATCAATTCCAAGATTCAAGATAAGGAAGGTATCCTACCTGACATGTAGAGGTTTATTTGTGCCGGTAAGTAATTGAATCCATTTAGCTCCTAATTCCATCTAACATAAAACAAAAACTGACAAAGGGGAACACCAAGCAACTTATTTATAATCCATTATGGAGATGGAGGGCAAGGTCAATGGTTAACTCCTTCTAAATATTGCTATCCACCATTGTTCTCCCATCCAAAAGCTTCTTCTAGGAATATATCAATTGTTCTTGAATTATTGGGATCCTTTCCTTATTATGTATCTTAGCCTTTAATTCATCAATAGTATTAGAGCTCTCCACCTCCAAGGTGATGGTCTTTCATGCCCTAGTCTTAAAAATATATACATTCCACCATAAAGACCCAATATAAGGTGAAGGGTTGAATCTTTATTAATGTTATAATCCACCAGCATTCACCCATCTATAAGAATCTTAAGAGCAAATCTCAACCACTATAATTTAGGTTGGATTCTCTCCATATCTTAAATCATGGTCTTGATGTTGTTGATAATGTTGGACCTCTCAAATTGTAATGTAACCATCTTTATCACGAGAGTCTTAATGAACATTTACATCCCACCATATAGGCGATTGGCCATGAAAAGTGTATACTCCTTTTGGATGTTGGGATTGGCAAGGTATTATACATCCTCAAGCTTATTTCCAAAGAAGATTAGCCTCTACAAGGTACTGCTAGTATGTTAGTCTTGAATCTCTCACCTTCAAGGGTGACGGTATTCCTTGTTAGGGTTTCACAAAGATTTGCATCCTACTATAAACAAGGAACACAAATTCAAGGGTAAATTCCTTTATGATGTTGTAATATTCTAGGGCATGACCACATTCAAGCTTCTTTATAGCAAAGATCTACCTCAACTAATATGTGGGAATCCCCACATTATCCTAGATTTTAACCTTCATATGGATAATGGTGTCTGGGATCTCAACCATAATGGTAATTTTCTTACCCATGAGGGTCTTCACTAACATGTGCATGTCTCCATCGAGATAGAGCATCAATTAGGGGGTATATTCCTTTTATATGTTGTAATTATCAAATTTACAAACATATTGAATTTTCTTTCCACCAAACATCATCCTTAACTAGTTTGGAGGAGTCCTTCCTTATCCTAAATCTTACCCTTTATGTCATGGATGGTTTCGTAACTATCGACCTCAAGAGTGATGGTGTTTTCTATGACGGTGTTAACAAAGATCTACATATGATGAACATGAAAGAAAAAACCAAAATTACATATTAGTTGAAAAAGTAATAAAGATTGATTCGGTGATCAGATGATCCCATACAAAGATATAACTCCATACAATCTATCAAATAAATAACAATTAGAACATAATTGTGAACTTTTTGCTTCTTTTATTTAATTAAATAACTTTCAAGTTCTAATTCTTATTTCTTTGATTAATTATGAGGAGCTAAATCATCTCTCAGCATCATTTGATTATGATTCCAATCTTAATTGAGATTTTATTTAATATATAATTATTTTTTTATCTTTATCATTTATATATCTTCATTAAGGCCTACATAATAAATACCCTCACTCTTGAGGTTGAGAGCTCTGACACCATCGACAACACTAAGTCTAAGATCTAGGAAAATGAAGGAGTTACTCCAAACTAGTAGAGGCTAATCTTTAGTGGAAAGTAGCATTAGGATGGTCATAACTTTTCCAACTATAATATGTAAAAGGAATTCACCATCCACTTGGTGCTCCCTCTTTGTGGTAGCATGTACATCTTTGTGAAGATGCTAATTGGGAGAAATTTTACCCCTAAAGTTGAGAGCTTTGACTTCATCAACAACATTTAGAATAAGATGTATGATAAGGTGGAAATTTCTTCAAATCACTAGAGGTTAATTGTAACACCCCCAAATTTACTACTGAAAAATTTCGTTTAAATCAGAAGGTTTAGCGGAAGCGAAAGAATTAAAACCATAAACTTGGGGGTATTACCGCCACACTTAGTACCAGACCGGTTCAATCCTACCGTTCCGATACTAAGTGCTAAGGCTAAACTAAACAATCGTTAAGTAAGAGTCATCAAAACATAGGTCCATAGTTAAGTTAGACCATTCACGAAAACCACGAGTCAACAACAGTTAAAATATCGTTAAGATTACAACTTAAGAGTACGGTTCAAAACAAGAAGCATAGTACAAAATATAGCTAAATGAAACAGATCCCAAGGGACCAATATCCGGATCGCCTACTCACTTAAGTCAGGCCTTCCACCCCAAAACAATATCCGATTTTAAACCTGCACAAGAGGTCTGCTCCCCACCATTGGTGGATCATCACAGGACCCATTCAACCAAGGTAGTATCAGTACGGGTCCAATACTGAGTAAGTCCCACTACCCTATCTTATAGGAGAGATATCATCAAGTGCATATTAAATCCGGGTACAACACGTTCATACAATATCATGCATATTCACAACCCACAGCATGAATCTTACCATACACCTAGAGTAACATATAAAACATATGTAACATCCTATTTAAACATATAAGCGTGGTAACCGAAATATAAAGTGGCTCATACGCCTCAGGTAGGGATAATCCATATTATTAAAACTCAATACGTGGCATACTCACGTAAGCAGCATGTAGTAATACAGATAATAAAAGCTGGCCATGGTCCAGTTAGACTTATTCTTTATTCTCATTAATAATATGTTCATTCCACACATATTCTTTAATAGTCCATGTGAGTGCGGGAACCCCACTATTATAGCCGGTGGACCAGATGTAAACACACAAGACAGAATGCCTCTGACCACTATTCTTACCGGTGGACCGGACTGGCCCCGACTCACATGGTGTTTCATTGTAAGTACTCAGTATTTTCCCATGGATTAACTTATTTACTTGGGTCTCTCGAGCCGAAACCCCCACTATTATAGCCGGTGGACCGGAAGTAAACACATAAGGCAGAACGCCTCTAACCACTATTATAGTCGGTGGACCGGAACGAAACGCATAGGGCAGAACGCCTCTGACCACTATTATAGCCGGTGGACCGGAACGAAATACACAGGGAAGAACGCCTCTAACCACTATTATAGCCGGTGGACCGGAACGAATCGCACAGGGCATAACGCCTCTGACCACTATTCTAGCCGGTGGACCGGAACGAAACTCATAGGACCAGATCATGGGCTCGGCTCAACATCTTTCGCTTTACGTGATTAATGTCTTATCAGTGTCTTATTAAAACACACATCACCCTTAGCATGCATGCCAACAACGGATAATCATACGTTACACACCATAACATGATATATAAAGCATCTAAGGCATACAAGTCACGTAACACATAGGGGCCTTAGCCACATCCTTATGAAACACCCATAAGTGGAGGTAAGTAGAGACTTACCTGGATCCGAAGCTAGCTAAGCGAGATAAGAGGGAGAAAGATCCCTAGCTCGTGGATCCACGAGAAAGCTTTCCTAGATCAGATAGAAATCGAAAAATTAAATTAGAAACTATCCTATCAATCAATAATTCACATACTCTAATTAAATAAACACAAACAACCCAAATGATCTTTCTTATAAAATGTGACCAAAAATTAGAACTTAAAAGCGTAGTTTTATTAAGATTTAAGGTTAAAACTAAATAAAAACAGATTAATACAAATATCACTTGGGACATTTCAACTTAATTTGGAAAGCCCGAGAAAGAATAATCGATCATAAGTTAATTTATCGAAAATAACTTATTTATTAGGTTTTACAACTAAATAGGTAACCTAACCATTTACATAGAGCCAAATCCAAATCGATTAGGTTAAAACAGAATTTAAATGATTTAAAACCCAAAGATAGAATTCGATTAGATAAAATACACATAACAAAATCAATTTTAAAAAATCATCCCCGAAAATTAGGGTTTTAAAGCCCACGACACAAACTCAAGTAATTCAATTTAATCAACTCAAATTAAAGGTATTTAGAAGCAATTAATACCATTTCAACTATTTCTATACATTTAATTTTAGAAAAACAACAATACAAGTAATCGATTTCATAATTTCACTTGAAATTTAGGGTTTTCGGCCCGAAAATACAATTCGTTAAAATTCTATAAATTTAATCAAATTGAATGTTTAGAAACGTAATTAAACACATTTTATAACATATCAAATAATCAATTGCTCAAAACCAATAAAAGAAATACACAATTTAGCACAATTAGGGTTTTTGAGCCCGAAACGCAAATCCGATCAATCCTTGCCAAAACATATCAATTGACGGTTCGAAAATATAATTAAACATATTATAATGTAATTTATATAGTCAATTGAATAAAATAACTCGATTACAAAATCCAATTTAAACCCACGGGAGTTTTGACCTAAAAATCCAATTCCGATAAATTACGCACAATTTTCCCAAATCAACACTTCCAATATAAAATTAAATACATTTTAAACAATATTATAAAATCAATTGAGCGGAATGGCTCAATTATACAGCCCAATTCCATTACACCCAAAATTTGACCTAGGAATCAAATTTCGATAAAACCTGCATAAATTTATCAAATTGACGGTTCCAAAATGAAATTGGATACATTTGAAAACATATTGTATAATCAATTTACCCAAAATTGCAAAAACGGACGGATCCGAAAAATTCGGGCATAACCCGGCCAAAAATCCAATTTTTCCAAAATCTCAACATAACAATACAATTAACCTATCCAAATCATTCTTATAGCACATATATACACAATCGAACAATCAATTTAGCTTTTTATAAGCTAATTCATACCCAATTAATCAAAATAAGGGTTAGGATTTTTTTCGGAAATTATACCAAACAAAACCGATAAATCGGGGCAAAGGAAGGCTGGGGAAGCTTCGTCAAGGGTCGGGGGTGGCTCGCCGATGGTCAGCGAGGCTCGCCGGAGCCGGACGGTGGCGGCACAGCCTGCGCGGTTGCTGCTACTATGCGGCTGCTGGGCGTGGCTGCTTCGGTCGCTGCTGTCGAGTTGGCTACTGCTGCGGTGGCTGCTGCGCGGCGTCGCTAGCGGTGGTCGGTCGTGGCCAGAGAAGGAGGAGGGAGGAGCTGGGGAGAAGAAGAGAGGTGGATAGGGCTTTGGGGCTGCGAACAGGGACAAGGGTCGGGGCAGCAGAGGAAGAGAAGAGAAGAGAAAAAGGAAAAAGGAGAGGGGGGGTCGGTTCGGCCGGGAGCGGGGTTTTTTTTTTACAAATTCATATAAAATAAAATACAAAAAATATAAAAATATTATTGGAAGATTTTATATTAAATTTATTTAACGAAAATTTATTTCGAACGGATCCGAACGCTTAAAATTAACAAAAAACTATATACAGAATTTCAGAAACATTTTCGGAAGAATTTACCAACAAACGTAAAAATTTATATTATTTACGGAAATACATTATAAGACCCTGAAATAATATTTAAAAACCTATAATAAAATAATTAAGTCAAATTCTAATAAATCAAGACTAATTTTAATAGTTTCCGAAATCGGTTTTCCGCAAACTAAAAAGCGTAGAACAGAAGAAAATTAATTTCAAAAAGAAATTCTTAAATAAGTTCCGAAAATATTTTTAATTTAAACTTCCCGAAAATGATTAATTACATTCAATTATGAGTTCAAAATCGTCGATAAATCAATAAAACGAATCGAAATTAAAATAATTAATTGTTTACATCAAAGGACGCTAATAAAATCATTAAACTTAATAAATCTGGATTTTAAAAATACGGGATATTACATTAATCTTTATTGGAAAATGGCTTGAAGTTAGTTTTACCCTAACCAACTACAACATCTAGAAGGAATCTACCCTTCACTTAGTCCTCCATCTTCTTATGGGATGCAAATCTTTGGTAAAACCCTAACTACAAAAGTCATCACCCTTGAAGTTGAGAGCTCCAACACTATTTTTTACATCAAGTCTATGATCTAGAATTATGAGAGGATCTGCGCCAAACTAGTAGAGGTTGATCTTTACAAGAAATGAGCTTGAGTATGGACATACCCTCAACTATTACAACATCTAGAAGGAGTATACCTACCACATGGTCCTCCACCTCCAGCATGGGACACAATTTTTTATTTTAGATCCTCATAAGAAAGATGATTACTTTGGAAGTTGAGAGCTCAAACATCAACAACAACATTAATTCCACAACTCAAGATAAGGAGGGCATCCCACAAGACATATGGAGGTTGATTAGGGCTTGTGAGTAATTGAATCAATTTGGCTCCACAATCCAGCTAACATAAAACAAACAGTGACAAAGGGGAACATAACATGACTAATTTTTAATCCACCTTGGAAGGAAAGAGGAAATGTTGAATTATTTTGAATATTGTAATTCACAAGATTTCTCCCATCCTAAACTTGCTTCTCAGCATATATCAAACACTATGATATATTGGGATTCTTTTCTTGTTATGTGTCTTGACCTTAAAATTATCTATAGTATTAGAATTCTCCACCTCCAATACAATGGTCTTTTTAGTCAAGGTATTAAGAAATATCTACATTCCACCATAGAGATGCAATAGAAGGTGAAGGTTTGAATCCTTCTTAATGTTTTAACCTGCAAGCGTTCACCCATCTTCAAGGAGGTTATGAGAAAAGAACAACCTTTATAGGCCAGGTTGGGCACTTTCCTTATCTTAAATATTCATCTTAACGTTATTGATGGTGTCTGAGCTCTCCAATTGTAATGCAACCACCATTCATATGAGCATCTTAATGAAAATATTTCATCCCACCATGGAGGCGGTTAAACAAGTGGAGTGTTGACTCCTTTTGGATGTTTTAATTATCTAGGTACTTTATATCCTCAATATTCTTTCTAAAAAATATCAAACTCTTTTATTTTGGGGGAGATCCTATCCTTGTCTTTTATCTTAGCCTTAACGTCATTGTTATTCTTGGACTTTCTCCTTCAAGGGGGATAGTCTTCCCTGTTAAGGTTTTCACAAATATTTACATCCCACCATAAAGGAGGAGGGCCAAGTGAAGGGTATATTACTTTGGGGATTTGTAATTATCTAGGGTGTGATGATCTTTAAGTTGTTTTCTACCAAATATCTACCTTAATTAATATATAGGAATCCTCTACTTGTCTGAGATCTTAGCCATAATATGGATAATGGTGTTGGGGCTCTCGACCTCAAGGGTTATTTTCTTCTTGATTTAGGTCTTCACAATTGTGTTCATGCCTCCATGGTGGTAGAGAACCCATTAGGGGGGATAGATTCCATTTAGATGAGTGGTTAGCAAGTACATGATCATATTTAATTTTCTTTCCATCGAAGTTCTACCTCTACTAGTTTTGAGGAATTCCTTCCTTGTCCTAAAGCTTAGCCTTGACATTGTTGATGGTATATCTGCTATCAACTTCAAGAGTGATGGTATTTTTGGTGAGGGACTTAACAAAGATCTATAAATGATGAAGATGAAATAAAAAACCATATTTAGAGATTGTCTCAAAAGATAAACTCCACATAATCATTTGGTTTAATAATTTAATGATCCTAAAAATGATTAAATTCCACATAATCAATTGAAGAAATAACAATTAGAATATGATTCTACTTATAACTAGTGAATTGTTTGATGTTTTCAAGTAATCAAAGAAATTTCCATTCTAATTCTTATTTATTTAATTGATTGTGAAGAGTTAAATCATCTCTCAGTATCATTTGATTATGATTCAAATATTAATTAAGAATTTAGTTAATATGTAATTATTTTTTATATCTTCATTAAAACCCATGGAAACACCCCAACTCTCTAGGTCGAGGGCTCCTACTCCATCAAAAATATCAAGTCTAAGATCTAGGAAAATTATGTTGCTACTCTGGATAAGAAGAGGCTAATCTTTAGTGGAAAGTAGCATCGGGATTGTCGTACCTTTACCAACTATAATATCAAAAAGGAATCTACCTTCCACATAGTGCTCCCTCTTCATAGTGGTATGCACATCTTTGTGAAGATACTAATGAGAATAATTTTACCCTTTTGGTCAAGAGCTTCAATATACATTATTAAGGATAAGATGTAGGGTAAGGTTGAAATTCCTTCAAATCAATATAGGCTAGTAATCATTGGAAATTAAGTTGAATATAATCTTACTCTATCCAACTACAATATCTAGAAGGAATATACCCTTCACTTAGTTATCATTCTTCATGTGGGTTGCAAATCTTTGTTAAAACCCTACTTAGGAAACCCATCTCATTTGTTGTGAAAAGTTCTAACAACATTATTAACATCAAGGCCAAGATCTATGACAACGAAATGATCTCCGCTAGACTAATAGAGGTTGTTCTTTTCTAGAAATGAGTTTGAAGATGGACATACCATAACCAATTACAAGGACTAGAAGGAGTTTGCCAACACCTTGGTCCTCCACCACCGTAATGTGATATAATTTTTTTAACCAGATCTTACTAAGAAAGATGATTATTTTGGAGGTGAAGAGCAAATACACCAACAACAACATCTATTCTAAGATTGAAGATAAGGAGGGAATCCCACCAAGCATGTGGTAGTTGATTTGGGCTTGTATGTAATTAAATCAATTTACCTCCACAATTCAACTGCCACAAAACAAATGGTGAAAAAGGGGAACACAAAGCAACAAATTAATAATCCACCTCGGTGATGGATTAAAAGGTAAAGGATTAACTCCTTCTGAATATTGTGATTCACAGAAGCTCTTCCATCCTAGATTTTCTTCTCAGCATATATTAAACGATGCCCATATATTGCGATCCTTTCTTTGTTACGTGTCTTAGCCTTAAAATTATCAATAATATCGGAACTCTACACCTCCATGGAAATGGTCATTCAACTTAAGGTCTTAAGAAATATCTACATTCAATGACGGAGACATAATATAAGGTGAAGGGTCTCCTTTCGAATGTTATAATCTGCTAGCATTCACTCATCTTCAAGCAGCACACAAGCATAGATCAACCTCTATAGGTTAGGTTGGATGCTTTGTTAATTGTGTTTGAGTTCTACAAATCTAATGCATCCATCTTTCCTTTGAGAGTTTTGGTGAAAATTTGCATCCCACCATAAAGGTGGTTAACCAAGTATAGTGCTGACTCCAATGGGATTTTATAATTGGAAAGGTATTATCCATCCTTAATCTTCTATCCAAAGAAGATCAACCTCTTCTAGTCTCGAGAGATCCTATCCTTATCTTTGATCATATCCTTATCTTTGATCCTATCCATATTATTATTATTAGTCTCGGATCTCTCACCTTTAAGGGTGATGGTCTTTCACTATTTGTCTTTCACAAAGATATGCATTCCAACATGAAGGAGGAGGACCAAGTGAATGATTGATTCCTTCATGATATTGTAATTGGATAGGCTATGAACATCTTCAAACTTTTTCTAGAAAATATCTACCTTGACTAATATGTAGGAATCCCCTCCTTTTCTTGGATCTTAGCCTTCATGTGGATAATGGTGTCGAGGCTCTATGCCTCAAGGGTAATCATCTTCCCCATTAGAGTCTTTACTAAGATGTGTATATCTCCACTAAGATAGAGCACTAATTGGGGTATGGATTCATCTTGGATGTTTTAGTCGGCAAATATAAGACAATCCTCAACTTACTTTCCACCAAAGATCTACCTCTACTAGAGGAATTCCTTCCTTATTCTTCATCTCATCCTTGATGTTGTCAATGGTGTCAAAGATATAAACCTTAAGAGTGATAGTGTTTCCTATGAGGGTTTAATCAAAGTACTACATATGATGAATATGAAAGTAAAAAACCCTAATTAGATATTAAATGAAAACGTAATTAAGATCGGTTCAATAATCAGGTGATCCTAAAAAAATGATTGAACTCCTCAAAATTAATGAAATAAATGACAATTAGATCATGATTCTACTCCTTTCTAGCAAATGGTTTAATAATTTTTATTTTATTAAATAACTTTCATCTTCTAATTCTTATTTCTTTAAATATTGTGAGTAGTTAAAACATCTTTGAGCATCATTCAATTATGGTTCCAATCTTAATTAAGTTTTTAGTTAATATATAATTTTTTTTCATCTTCATCATTTATAGATAGTTGCTAAGACCCTCTTAGGAAACACCCTCACTCTCAATGTTGAGAGCTCCTGCAACATCGATAACATCAAGGCTAATATGTGGGATAATGAAGGAATTACTCCAGATAAGCAAAGGCTGATATTTGGTTGAAATTAGCTTAAGGGTAGTCATACCTTTGCTGACTATACTATCCAAAAACTAATCCACCATCCATTAGACACTTCCTTTTTTGAGGATATGTAAGTCTTTATGAAGACACTGATCGGGAGGAATTTTACCCTTGAAGTAGAGAGATTCTACATCATCAATAACATCAAGGATAAGATGTATGATAACGTGGACATTCCTTCAAATTAGTAGAGGATAATTTCATTAGAAAGTAGCTTAAAGGTAGTCTTAACCTAGCCAACTACAATATGAAGAAGGAATATACCCTTCACTTAGTCCTCCATCTTCTTCTAGGATGAAAATATTTGCTAAAACACTAACTGAGAATATCATCATCCTTAAAGTCAAGAGCTCTGACACTATTGATGAAGTTAAGGTCAAGATACTAAACAATGAGAGAGTCCATGCCAAACCAGCAGAGGTTCATCTTCACTAGAAAGGAGCTAGAAGATGGCCATACCCTCACCCATTTGAACATCTAAAAAAAATTCTACCTACAACTTGGTCCTCCATCTTAGTGTTGGGGTGCAAATTTTCGTCTAAATCCTTCCAAAAAAAGATGATTACTTGAGAAGTGGAGATCTTAGACACCAACGATGTGATCCTTTACTTCTTGTGTATCTTAGCCTTCAAATTCTCAATAGTATTTGAACTCTCCACCAGCAAGGTGATGCTCTTCAATTTATTAATAGTATTAGAACTCTCTTCCTCCAAGTTTTTGATGGTGTCTAAGCTCTCCAATTATAATATACTCATCTTTCCTATGAGAGTCTTGATGAAAATTTTCATTCCACCATGGCGGCAGTTTACCAAGTGGTGTGTAGTATCCTTTTGGATGTTAAAATTGGTAAGGTTATTTCCATCCTCAAGCTTTTTCCCAAAGAAGATAAACCTTTGCTAGTCTGGGGGAAATCCTATCATTGTCTTTGATCTTATCCTTAATGTTATTGTTAGTGTTGGATCTCTCAACTTCATGGGTGATAGTCTTCCCAGTTAGGGTTTTGATAAAGATATACATCCTACCAAGAAGTAGGAGGACCAAGTTAAGGGTAGATTCTTTCAACATAATGTAATCGGCTGGGGTACGACCATTCTCAAGTTGCTTTCCAATGAAGATCTATCTTAAATAATTTGTGGGATCACCTCTTTGTCCCATACCTTAGCCTTAATATGGATAATGGTGTTGAGGCTCTTGACCTCAAGGGTAATTATCTTCTTAATTAGGGTCTTCACTAAGATATGCATACCTCCATGAATATAGAGCACCAATTAGGGGGTGGATTCCTTTTGGATGTTCACTATGAGAAAAAGGATTAGCATTGATGATCTTAATAACGATGATAAACAATTGTTGATATTAGGCCTTATTATCGATAATTACTTATTGCTATTAGATCATAGGAAGAATTTATTTTTCTCTAAAAAAGGGAAAAAAATACTTAATACCAACAATACCTATCATCGATGTTAAGTAGGGTCGAAATCCCCCCCCCCAATTTTTTATTAAAATCTTAGGGAAATAAATACCGATAAGATCATTGACAATAAGTATTATGTTTCAGTAAAATACCATGGAGGGAAAATTACCTTTGAAAGAAGCAGAGTATAAATGAAAATCTTATTACCAACGATCTTGACCTTAATGCCGATGATATATCATCCTTATTAAGTGATCAATATTTAGTCAAAAGAAATAGGAGTGAAATATGCCACTAAGGAGTGGATAGTTTTATGCCGATGATAAGTTGTCGGTAATAAGTGTTCAATTATATTTTTGTGTGAGGGATAGTTTTATAAAACCAAATATAGGAAATAGGGCCAAGATTTTAAATAACTGAAAATATAAAAAAATTCCAACACAATGGGCAAAACACTTATAACTAGTAAACCTAACTCTTAGGCATAAACATAAGCCTTTGACCCCAAGAAATGACCCCATAATGGCCCATGCCATCACCCTCAACATACTCTAATTGAGAGTCATAGCCCTGTAAATCATCTTTTAATCCCCAAACCAAAAGCCAGATCATCATAGTGACCATAGAAGTGTAGTATTAGTATGGTGAAGTACTGGTAAAATATACTACCTAGAACATGGTAAGGCTCGTATAGTACATTGAAGTCATATAACAGCATGATGATATTATATTGGTACATCTCAACACTTAATATCAAGGTGTAATACAACAATACATGATTGCATGGACATCATGGAAGTACAAGGATATGGTAACTACATCACAATCCATATAATATAAACCATATTAGAATTCTTCCTTTAGTGACCAAACAAATTCCGGTTAACAAGATAGTTTGTTCTACCACACCTAGTTTTACACCATAAAAAAAATTCATGTTAGCATAAATAATCACAATAGGATACCACACCCATCACATAAGGTCAAGATACATTGAAGGGATTTCTTCAGGGATACCACACCCACCACACATCAAGTGCACCTGTCACAAAATCGGGATACCACACCCACCATACATGGTCGAAGTACACTAAGGTGGCTTGTACTGGGATACCTCACCCACCACACCTTAAATGTATCTACCACGAGAGTTAAAAAGTTGGGATACCACACCTGCCTAAGTAATGGATAATACAAAGTGCCAAGGGACTTGTATTGGGATACCACACACACCCGAATTAGACACCGATATTATATTAGCCTGCTATAGTATAATCCTATACCTCAAATATATACGCATACAGCTTATTGACCACAACCTAGTAGAGAAGGAAATAGGTACTGAGTAAAAAATATGACCATAAGGTGACACCCCTCACAAACTCTCGACAACTACCCCAAGAATCAGAGAAAAAAGCTCTAACAAAATCTTATAACATTATTATGTATTTTCTAGTGATATCAAAAATCACAATAAAATACACACATAACCAAATGGGTGTTTCCAAGTAACAACACCAAATATAATTAAATTCCATTATTTGACAAAATTGGTTGTTTTTAGGTGATAACACCAAACACATCACAAGTCATTAAAGCCACCAATTGGGTGTTTCAAGTGCTAACACTGAACACATCACAAGGTATTAAAACCACCAATTAGGTGTTTAATGATGACACCAAACTTAACCAACAAGTCCCAAATACCATCATGATGATTCTTATTAAAACAAGGCAATCATATTTGATTCATAATTTAAATGTTGTAAATACATAGAGGTATCAACATAAAAGGCCCAAGAGAAATATAATAATTTATAAACAAACCAATCAACTTTTAGTCTAACCAGTTGATTGATCCATTGGACCAATCGACTAGTCTGGTCGTACCAGACTTAAACCAAAACCACACAAAAGAACCAATCAACAGTTTGCCTCTTTGATTGATTATTCATAGGAACTAGTCGACTAGTTTAGTCTAACCAGCTAATGGGTCTAAGTAGAGACCAAATCATTTTGGCATGTAAAGAAACCAACAAAGGGGTTTTCCCAACTAATTAACCAATCATAGGAACCTGTCAATTGGTTTGGTCTAATCAGTGGATGGGTCTAAGCAAAGGCCAAATCATTTTAGTCTATAGAAAAACTAGTTGATGCGTTGGACCAACCAATTGATTGATCTCGCAACCAAAGAATCTAAAACTCCAAACCATTAGATTGCTTGTATAACCAGTTGATGGGTTCAAGGAACATATTGACTAGTTTGGGTAAAACACTACCTAGGCTTGCGATACACACACCAAACTTTACCAATCTTTATCATATTAATACTAGCATGCTTCTAAGTCAAAACATGCATAAAAATACCTATTGTACACACAGAATCACATGGATACATAGTAATGTACATACTCAAGCGAATCATGTTCAAAATGGCCAACTTATGCCTAAAATCAAAGAAACCCAAAAGTGCCAACTTAGGAAGAATTATACCACATGCTCATATTATATAATACAAATTAGATCATGCTCACATATCCACTAAACACATGGAACCCCAATACACCACATAACCTTATTTATGTTAGAGATAAGAATGCATTACCTTGAATCAATTCTTCTAGCACACAAAAGCTCCTACTTGATGTCTATCTACCAGATCTTCGATTCCTAAGAGAATTAAAGTTAAAAAAATAAAAATAATCTTTCAAAGCTTCATTAAAATCAAGGAAAAATCATAAGAATAAGAAGAACACAAAACACACCTTTTTACTCAAAAAGAGAGCGTTAAGGAAAGGAAAATGATCTAAATAATATGAAAATGATCTCAAAACACTAAAGTATGTTTATTAGCAAAATGGAAAAATAATTAGATGTTTTCATAAAAATTAGAGAGAAATCCAAACCAAAATAAAAAATGGATTTGAAGTCGTAGGACAACCAGTTGATTAGTTTAGGCAAACCAATCGATTGGTTTGTTGAGAATAAGAATGTCAATTACCCAACACACTAGTTGATCGATTATAGAAATCAATCAAATGGTACGTTTGAAATTCACATTTTTATTATAATTGCAAAACCATTCCAAAACCAAAAATAATCTATTTTATATCAACATAATATTAAACATATTTTGAAGAACTTTGGCATAAGGAATTACAGTTATCTTTCATCTTTCTCCTCCGTTGGTTTGATTTTTGAAGCTTTGTATGCTTATATTTTCTATTTCTTATGTAATTTTTGGTTTAAGGTTATCTAATTATGATTTTTTTCAGGTGCAATTAGAGGATCATCACCACGTCACTTCCAACCGTTGTAAATCCGCCGCCGAGCACTACTAAGCACCCCTATAGTATGAATTTGGTATAATTATTAAGTATCTGTTTATTTTAAGGTAATCTTTGTATATTAATTAAATTGAAATAATTTATAAATTAGATTATTGTAGTTAGAGTTTGATTGGTTAATTACATATTTTAATTAGATTTTGTATAATTAGATTATTAGATTATTGTAGTTTGGTTTTGTATAATTGAGCTATTCGATTACTATAATTAGATTATTTGTATAATTCAATTATATATTGTATATAGTTGTTACTATGCATGTTAGATTAGAAAAAATATTAGTATGTTAGAGTATATTAAATATTTTAGTTAATGGTCGATAATTAATATATACGATAGTATCTTAGTATGTGTATATGTTTTTAGAAGTAGCATGTTAGTAGACTTTCAAATTGGTGATATGTTATTTTTATTTTTTTAGTGATATTGATAGATGTATATAATATTTATTACTAAAAATAAGATAAATAATAAAAAATAAGATAAGAGATAAATAGTCAGAAAAATTGATTTTCATTTGTTATTGTATAATGATAATTAATGGTTATGCCAATACTTCAAACAAATATGAAAATAAAGAAAAGTTCATGAGTTTAGAGAGTAATTAATGAAGATAAATGAAATTATTTTGACTTTTTTAATATTAATAAATTTTATATAGTTAGACTCTTGTGAAATTATGTCAGAAATATATTTGTAGTCATTAGATATAAAAAGAATTTATGAGTAAGGTCTTAATCATAGAAAATAATTAATAGGTATGCTTGAGCCTAGTTATTAAAATTTGAAGGTAAAAAATTTTTAATATTAGTGAATTTGGTAATGAATGAATGTATTTAATGATTAATCTAAAAGAGTAAAATATTTTAGGTAAAAAAATTAATAGTTAACCTTATCAAGTAATTAATGAAATGATATATTAAAAAATTAAATCTTTGATATTGTTTAATTATATATAGTTGAACCCTTGTGAAATTGAAAGTACTGAAATAAAGTTAATGTTAACTTAAAATAATGGCCTTTTTATTAAGGTTATTGTGATTTTGTGCTATTTTTATAGGTGGTAGGATGCTACTTGATGCATACCCACTATCCTACTTTAGAATGTCTCCGAATGGGGATATTAGGCATCATGTGAGATGTGTATGTGATGTGCTAGATCGCATAGTAGAGAACAGTTTGTATTTGGGACCAAACAAGTTTAGGTCATTTTATCTTTTGATTACCTTATCACTTATACAATTATGGGTAAGGGCGATGACTAGATATCTATATTTTTTTTACTGATGTTCCACACTCTAAATTTATTAAGGATGAATATTTTATGAGACACTATGATCGAATTACAAGAGAGTTGATAGTGATTGATGATGAATGTAAATCTCCCCATGGGATGCTGGCAAGTGTATACCACAATTGTCCAAATGAGTCATTGGACAAAGATGGGCCTTCTTCTTAAGAAGTGAAGAGAAAATGATTTTACGAGAATTATTAACTCATTGGGTACTTGAGAGTTGGTCATCAAAGGTTACCATGGGCTTTGGTAGGTGATTGAGAGCATAAATGTGTATACTCTAAAGGTTGTGCTAGCATGCTAAATAATAGTGTTTGGTATTAGGGATCCTCATTAGATATGTACCCATATTTTGTCTTATTATTATACATTTCATTTATAATTCAATTAAACATTGTAAAAATTATTTGTTTGGTTAATATTATAGGATTGTTGTTTGCTAAATTTAATTATTTATAAGGTAAGTGATAGTTATTTCCTTGAAAAATAATTAACAGATGAGATGGCCATCAATAAAAGTTGGACGAGGTTACAGAATTTTAGGTTTGATGAGTGTTAGAATAGGCTTCAAGATTTTTTTGAAATGGAAAAAAATTGTCTAAATTCATATGGATCTGTTTGTTGTCTTTATAAGAATTGTAACAATTATATTTAACACCCCTTAGTGTAATTAAAAGTCACATATGGTAAATAGTTTACCAGATGTGTTAGAAATAAAATTGGAACAAAGATACCACTATATTATAAAAGGTGGTCACATGTCCCTCCAGAGGATAAGGCAAAGATCCTCCCCAAAGTTGAGGTAAAATTTATTCATTATCTTTTTTGATTGATAAATGAAATGAAAATTATATAATTTCAAACTTATGATTGTATATATATAAAGAATTATTTTGATTTAGCTCCATGGAGGGAAAATCCTTCGTGACCTAGGATTGAATTAGGCCTTGACTGAATGATGGCTAATCGATACAAAGATTGTAAATGTGATCATAAGAAGGATTGGTAGGAATATAATAATTATAAGCCTTCTTTTTTCAAACTAGATGTGTGGAAAAGATGTATCAATCTTTGAAATTCAAATAATGTAAAGGAAATATTAAATTTTTGTGTACAGATTGAATAAAATTACATATAGAGAACATGAACAAATTACTATTTTATTTATGAAGGCTTTAGCAGACAACAATATTGCTAATAAGGTAAAACCGACCACTCATTCGTATCATGGTATATAATTGTTGTCACAATATTGCTACAAGAAAGTATTTATAGATTTTTTATTCTTATTTTTTTGATCATGTAATGTATTAAACTTTCTCTTATATATAGGCCCATCATGAGATAAGAAAAATTTTACCTACCGTTGCGACCTATAGAGAAATGCATTTCAAGAATTACAAATGGGTCACTTTCTAAGTTGAGGAGAATTTTTTAAGTTAGTTATATGTAATTAATTATAATATATATTATTAACAATTATTATAATATGTCTAACTTGTGCTTATATGTACAAAACAAAATGTTAAGAAATTGAGAAGAGACCTTGTCACCAATAGCTTCTTGTAGAGCGGATGATCTCGCATCTCTTGAAATTGATGAAGAACCAACACTCAAGGACGTCTTAGGTAGTCATCCAAGGCATAGAAAAGGTGTGGGTTGATGGCTTGTAGGGGAGGGCTCAAGTCATGTTGTTTCTTGCATTAGCTGGATATACACTAATATACTACAATAACAACAATGAAATCTTAAATACAGCAAAACCAAAAACAAATGAGTGAGATTAAAGCCTGACAACAAGCAACATTTGAGAGTCAATAGGAAAAATTAAGATAAATGAGAGCTTTTACGGCTTCATAGGCTCAAGGTCATCCACCTCCGCCATCTAATCAAGATCAAGATGAAGATGAAGGTAATAAATATATTTTTAGGTTTTATGCTAGTAAAATGTAATAACAATATGTTTGTTTTGTAAATTACGTTTTTATAACAACATTTGTATTTAAAATGTTATTTAGTAAATATTTTGAAAACCTTATTATTGATTTTATTTAATATTTTAAAAAGTGACTTACTTATGATAAATTTTCGGTAATAAGGTTTTTAATAAAAAAATATCATTTAAATAAAAAATGAATTATCATCGGTGTTAAGGTATAAATATTATCAGTAATAAGCAGTAATCATTGGTAATAAGGTTTTTTGAATTCAAACTATCTCTCAAATTTAAAATTTCAATCATTAATATTAACACCCATTTTATTTAATTTTTTTCCTTGCTATTTTTAATCATTGGTAACAAGATGAACTCCGACAAACAAATCGTTAGTGTTACGCCTTATTACTGACGATAATTAAATCGTTGGTAATAAGCTTATTGTTGATTTACTTGTACCAATGATAAAATATTGATGAAGCATTGTTAGTAATACATATTACCAATGAACTTTTTCTTACTGCCGACGATTTAGATCATCGCTATTTGCCCTTGTTCTTGTAGTGGTTGTGGTCCGCAAATATACGACCATCCTCAATTTTCTTTCCAACAAAGATTAACATCTACAAGTTTAGAGGAATTCATTTCTTGTCCCTAATCTTAGCCTTAACGCCATCGATGGTGTTAGAGCTATGAATGTAAAGAGTGATGGTGCTTCCTATAAGGGTCTTAACAAAGATCTACAAATGATGAATATGAAAGAAAAATCCCTAATTAGATATTAACTAAATATATAATTAAGATATGATTAATAATCAGATGCTCCCAAGAAATGATTCAATTACTCATAATCAATCAAAGAAATAACAATTAGAGCATGATTTTATTCCTCACTATGTTACTAGGGAAAATTTTGGTGTTTTTATTTAATCAAAGAATTTTCATGTTCTTACTCTTAATTATGGTTAAGACCCTAATAGGAAACACTATCACTCTTGAGGTCAAGAGCTCCGATAAAATTGACAAAATCAAGGTTAAGATTCAGGACAATGAAGGAATTACTCTTGACTAATAGAGGATGATCTTTTTTGGAAAGTAGCTTTAGCATGGTCATACCTTTGTCAACTATAATATCAAAAGGAATCTACCATCCACTTGGTGCTCCTTCTTTGTGGGGGTATGTAGATCTTTATGAAGACATTGACCGAGCATATTTTTACATTTGAGGTCAATTTCTTTGACATCATGACCAGTATTAAGGATAAGATATAGGACAAGATAGAAATTCTATCAAATTAGTAGAGGCTAATCTTCATTGGAAAGCTAGTTGAAGATAGTTTAAGCCTAGAGAACTACAATATCCAAAAGGAATCTAACCTTGATTTAGTCATCTATATTTTTGTGTGATGCAAAACTTTGTCAATATCCTAACTTGGAAGACAATAGCCCTTGAAGTTGAGATCTTCAACACTAATGGTAATGCTAAGTCCTTAATCCTTAACAATGATAGGATCTTTACCAGACTAGTAGAGGTTAATCTTTGCTGGAAAGTGGCTTGAGGATGGCCATAGGCTCACCAATTACAACATCTAGAAGCATTCTACCTATCACTTGGTCCTCCATCTACATGTTAGCGTGCAAATTTTCTTCTATATCGTCACTAGAAAGATGATTGCTTTAGAAGTAGAAAGGTCAAACACTAATGACAACATCAATTTCAAGATTCAAGATAAGGAGGGCATCTTGACTGACATGTAGGGGTTGATTTGTGCTAGTAAGTAGCTTAAATATGGGAGAGTGCTTATGAGTCACAAAATTTAGAAGGAGTCGATTTTTCACCTTATGATACATATCCATGGTAGGATGTAGATATTTTTTAAGAAATTGACATGAAAACCGTCCTTTTGGAGATGGAAAGTTTTGATATTATTGATATTATGAAAGATAGTATATAGAATAAGGAAGGGTTCTCACTAGATTATACCCTTTGATATTTGCTGGGCTATGATGTGCGAATGGGTGGACTCTAGTGAATTTTAATATATAAAAGGAGTCTACCATCGACCTTATTCTCTTCTCCATAGTAGATTTTAAATTAGATGCTTTGTGTTCCCCATTTTTATCGTTTATTTTATATTTGCCTGATTGTGGAGCTAAAGGGATTCATTAAGACCCTTTATGTAGTTTTCTTGTATGCCCTATTTAACATGGGGTTATGTGCTAATATAATAAGGATTTTATATCAATAAAAGTTATGTTACTTAATCCACCTCTTTTAGATAATATTTCTAGCATTTTCTTGTTTGTTTACATTGAAGCTTGACTATTATTTGTGTTGCTTCTAAAATATTATATGCGTTGAGAATGTGTTTGATGTTTGTTTTAATGATTGTTCACCTCCTAGGTTTATCATTGTTATTATCCTTATTTTTTTGAGTCCACACATGTCTAAGGATTTAATAATGTCTGTTCAAGTGTGCTAGTACTATCACTTTCATATGCATGAAGAGCTCATATTCATTTAACAAATATCTCATGTGTGTATATATTTAAGGAGCAATCAAGCTTCAAACCACAAGTGAAGATCAATACAAGATGTCTAAAGTCTTAGTTTCAAAGGTTTCAATCTTTAAGTTTTTGGCATAATCTTGTAAGGTTGAAAATGAGAACAATCACTTTTGTTTTTATCTTTGAAATGTTTAAAAAATTTACTTAGAATTTATTTCAAGTAAAATCATAGATGGTTTTAACTGCCAAAACTTTTCTAAGTGTTTTTTTAGTTATGGTTCCAGTAGAAATCAATCAAAAAGTTTCCAAATCAATCTACTACTTTGTATTTTCAATCCATAACTCTAATCTTCTAAAAACCTTTGCAATTGATTGACTATTTCCTTAGAGACTTTTATTCTAGAAAAAAAATTATTTGTCCACAACTGTAACACATCAATTGGTTTCCACAAAATTTATTAATGGGTTTACTTAATTGGTTTGAGGGTCAAAGTTTTTATAAAATGAAATTTTCTTTAGATTTAAAATATTGAAAAATTTTAGGAACCAATTTATAGTTTGTTTAACTAAATAATGTGTTAAATTAGTTGTAATTTTTTTGCCTTAGCCTAAACACATTTACTAGTTTTTCGAAACTGATCATCTAGTTTATCCAACTATGCCATTGGTTCCTATAACAATTTGATGGGCGTTACAAACATTAAGGGATAACAATGTATGACTTACACCAATCGAATGGTTTGGATAAACCTATCAACTAGCTATAACAATAATAACAATACCCACCAAGTCTAAAATAACCATTTGGCTAGTTACACAAATCAGTTAACTAGGTAGGGTAATCAAATGACCTATGAGGCCAGCAGCCATTAAAAAAAACATTAAACACATGTTAAAAACACATATAATAATCAAGCTTCAATATAAATAATAGTTAAGCTTCATTACAAATGAACAAGAAAATGACAAAATATCTAAAAGAGGTGAATTAAGTTAAATAAACTTTATTGTTATATAATCTAGAATATATCATCATGTAGACCCATATTAAAGAGTGTATATAAGAAAACTACATTATGAGTCTTACTGAATCCATTTAGCTCCACAATCCAATAGAAACAAAAGTAACAATGACAAAAGGGAGCATATGGCAACTAATTTACAATCCACCATGGAGATGAAGGGCAAGGTGAATGGTTAACTCCTTCTAAATGGTTAACTCCTTCTAAATATTATAATCTACTAGAGTTCTCCCATCATCAAGATTCTTCTTAGCATATATCAAATGCCACCAATATATTGGGATCCTTTCCTTGTAATGTATCTTAGCCTTCAAATTATCAATAGTATCAAAACTCTCCATCTCTAAGTTGATGGTATTCAAACTCTTAACAAAGATCTACATTCTACAATAGAGACCTATAATGTTAACCTATAGAATCTCTCACACATCCGCTTCCCCGCATCCCCTTATGTAAATAAACAAAGTTTTGCTTATAATTTATTATCTAACCAATTAATAACTCAGGATAAGATATCTAGATTTAATTGACAGAAGCGTTAATGATTAGGGACTAGCTAACTAGAACCATAATTATAGTCTACTAGAATTATGCAATCCTAAAGATTAATAAATATAGATTAAATGTAACACCCCAAAATCACGACTTAAAATTATCGTTTAAATTATGCTTTGTGGAAGCAAAAATTAAAGAACGGTGGGTGTTACCGCCACACTTGACACAAGTCTGGTCTCCTCACCATCCTTACATCAAGTGCTAAGGCTTAAAACAAATCAAACCATCCAAAAATAAGAGAAGTACAATACGAAATCAAGAGTTTTGCAAAAGATATATTATCCAAGATAAATGATTGTTTAGGAATTAAATAACTAACCACTTAGAAAATAACAACAGAGTATGCAAAAGTCATATATGGTCAGCCTTACACTCTTACGGTCCAACAAATTACAAGGAGAAGGGGAAAAAGGGGGCGGGGTCCACTCGCTCTCTAAATCTACCTATTCGCCGGGGTGATGCTCCTCGTAGTCTTTTAGCCAACGCATGCCTTGGATGTACTCCTCTGAAAAGTGATAGCATCAGTACGACTTCCTCGTACTGAGTAAACCACAACACCTCCGGAGAGGTAGCATACCCACGTAGCAAACATCATGCAAGTACGGAATTCAAAGAGAATATATGTTCACATGCAAGGCCACGATTTTTAAACACACAACCACATCTCATTTAACAGTACGAGCTAGATCAAAATCTCCATCAAAGGCATTTAAGGCATGCTTATAATTTCATAATCAATTTAACTAACCAACGACCATACATTATGGCCTAAGAAGAAGAGTTAGTGATATTCCAAGCAATCTCACCAAGGTCAAGTCATTCCTATTCTGATTATTATAGAAGTATTATGGTGGGTGTCTAATCCGGTTATAAAATTCATAGCAATTCTCAAGTGGAATACAATCCCATATCCATGACAAAGATCGTCAAGGAGGATGGTGCCAAAATAAATCACTCGATTCCAGGGCAAAGCTCGCCAAGGAAGCCACACGACATAACAGTCGCCCATACTAAACCTCAGAACTCAAGACCTTAAGTACGCGTACTCCCTATAGGGTGTATGGAATACCTATAGAGCAGAAGTGAGCCCCTTGACCCGAAGGCCCAAAACTATGCACTCGGCGGCCAAGTCCGAGGCACGAGATTCCTTTCCAACTCGAGTCTTTCTCTTTAAGTAATTATTGTCTTATGAAATTCTGGGTTATTATTTCCTTTTAGAAAGTCGAGATTCACAACGTTCAACTTAGTCACCCATCAACAAACAACATCACATCCAAAGACCACAAGGTCGCAACCATTCCAAGCCAACATGGCCTAGGGTTAGGCATTATGCCATAGCCCGATTAATTATTCGATTCAAAGTTCAAACCAATTATCCAATTATTCCCAACATTTATTTTAAGGCCAACACTTAATTTAATTAATCCATTTATCCACTTTGGAACACCTTTTTACCTTAATGACCAAAATACCCTTAAACATTCACCATGCATGATACACATATACACTCCTAGCATGCATTTCTAATTTCCCATAAATTCATGCAATTTCCACGAATAACTTTCAAATACGATCATGGTATATAAAATTTACATTTCTATCCCTAGAACACACCACACATAATAATCACCATTTAAGCACATTTATACTCTAAGTTAACATGTTATACATTCAAGAATTATCTAAATTATCCAAGGGACACATTTAATCTATTCACGGGTCTTACTCGAAACATGACATTATCGGTTGGGCTCAAATCCTAAACATGCACATTTCTCTTTTAGCATAAGTCCATATATGAGCATACACTTTTAATTTTTAGATTACTACCTAAGTATACAAAATTTTATCTTGGTAACATATCTTAGTACCCTATCCATACTCATTTTATTTTCTTAGCATAAATCCATATTCGTGGTCATAAGCGTACACTCTTTAAATTTTAGTATATTATTTAGGCATGTGAAAGATTGTATGATAACACATGTTAATTTACATAAAATTATATTCATGTAGAAAAGGACTACAACATGCTCCCATTTCCCACAAACATATGATAATTTGATATATACATTCTATCATGATTTAATCCTAGCAACTAGCTTATCATTTTCACATAAAAATTCTACCGTCTTCGGGTTAGTTGGGTTTACCTTGATCTTCCTCCACAAATACTCTAAGCGAGGTCGAGGTTACCTAGAAGTGCATTCACCACCCAAACTACAAGCATTAGTATTTATGCAAAAAATTAAATAATCAAAATACAACCTACAGAGGCTAATACTTGAAAATTATTAGGAAGAATAAATGAGGCAGCCGGTGCATGAATTTAAGCACCGAACCTACCGAGGATAGAGTGCTTACTTAGGGAAGGAAAATGGATGCTTGGAGAAGGTAGAACACAAGGTAAAAGCTGGAAGAATTTTGAAACCAAATTCGGTGGAGGGGAGAGGGGAGTTTTGGGGCTGCACTTACCTTTGTTTTCTTGCTGGGATTTAGGGAAGGGAAGAGGGGGCTGCAAGGAGCAACTTAGAGGGCTTAAAGGGAGGGGGAAAGGGGTTGATATATGCAAGTTGGGACTCAAATAAAAGGGGGGAAAGATGGAGAGAAAAGGGCTGCTACAAGGGTGAGTGGGGAAGGGTGTTGTAGGTTGGTTTTTGGGGGGACAGTTTCGAAGCTTTTGAGGAGGGAAAAGGGGCTGGTTGAATGCATGGGAAAAGAGGAGAAAGGAGGGATAGGTGGCTAGAATAATGGGATAGGGGTGAATGGTTGAGAAGGGGGAGATACAGGCTGTATCTCGATGGAGGGGCTGGGGTTATGTGGGGTTTTGGGGCTACATAAGGCTGGTGACGTGATGGCTATGGCTGGATTGATTTGCTTGTATTTTCGCAGGGAAGAAGGTCATGGGAAAGGAGGAAAATAGGTGGGTAGATGGAGGAAGGATAGGGTAGGGGTGCAGGTTGGAGGAAGGAAGGATGAGACTGCAAGTTAGGGGATGGGAGGTTGAGTGTCGAAAGGTAGAGGCTGCAGGTGGTGAGTGATGTGAGGGAAGATGGTTGAGTGATGGCTGCCAAAGTTTGCAGGCTGGGGTGGCGTGAGAGAGAGTGAGGTTGGGGGAGGAGAAGGGCTATGTTTGGGGAAGAGTAAAGGCTGCAAAAGAGGGGGATAATGCTGGCTAGAAATGACTCATGCATGGGGAGAGAGGGAAGGTGATAGGTGCATGGCTGGGAGCTGCAGGTCATGCGACCTGCTGGGGTAGTTTGGGCTAGGTTTACGTAGGGAAGAAGGTGGGAAAAAGGTGCAGGTTGATTAGAGAAAAGATTAGGAAGAAAAGAAAAAAAAAACTCCTAAGGTAGTAGCTAACAAGAAGGTTATTAGGAAAAAGAATTACCACTTAAACAAGGCTTAATCTCCTCCAAAAAGAAATCATGATACTATTATTATTATGACCAATATTATTATTATTATTATCATTATTTTATCACTTCCCCCATTTTATTATGTTTGAAATTATTGTTAACATTATTATTATTCTTACAATCCCTTCTATTTTAGTTACTCGCCTCTTGTGATCAGTATTATTACGACATCATTTTTTTATTTTTTTTCTTCCTCTACTCTTTCTTGCACTTAGCCCGGGTTATTTATAACTTATTATTTATGGAACCACTCGAGAAAAATAGGCAATTGATAAAAATAAAAATAATAATAATAATAATAATAATAATAATAATAATAATAATAATAATAATAATAATAATAATAATAATAATCTTATGGTTCACTTTGCCTACTAATCATGTTTTAAGTCTTGCATGTCTAAAATAAGGGTTAATTAATACGGGGTATTACATTAAATCAATAACCTATTTGCTACTTATGAATGTATATCTTAACAATTACATATTAACTATACTATCCTAGCATGTGGATAGCACTCAAATTAACCAAGTGGCTAAGCTAGATAATAAATTCCTAATCTTGGATTGGTGACCTTTAAACTCAGTTTATTAATCTAACCAAAATAAGTCCAACTTACATCTCATGGTTAATTCTCCCGTAACCTTTAATTATCCTCCTACCCTATATTAATATAGACTATCATATTGATAGAACCTAAAAATGTAAAATCTAAACACATAAAAGTGTAACTTAGATTAGAATAAATAAACAAAACAACCAAGGATAAATAAAACAACGCATAATCACAAACTCAATTAAATCAATGAATAATGAGAATTACATTAAACAACATAATAAGTATGAAATGAATAAACAAAACAAATGAAAGAAAGAGGGTAGGAGATTGCAGAATTACAAACACATTATGATCTCCAATCCTTTAATTATAGCAATTAACATACTAAATATAACATAAGAACCCTCACGTTTTTGAAATAATGAAAATAAAGTCAAAGTTTTGATAATGGTGCTCTTTGATGTTCTATTTTACCTAATATATATTATATATATAGATAGAAGGTTGTACAAATTATATCTAGAATATGACAAAAATATGGTCTGTATTAGTAAATATGAGGCACCCTTATTTTTGGTCTAACATTATTTATGTAAGATGAATTAATGGAGCACGTAGCAAGAGAACCAAGGAAATACATGTCGTATTTCCATAAATACAAAGGGCCCATATTTCCTCTCTATTGCTTTTCTTGACTTGATTTTTCTTCATATAACTTCTCTTTTAGGGTCTTGCATGGTGGCATATCCAAATTTCCATGACTCTAAGATTGCTTTTTATATTATGTTTTTTCCTTAGTTATCAACCTAAATTATCTTAATTTCATCTTTATTTTCTTACAAAACTAGGCCAATAGAGGAAAATGGTTAAATTGTCATAAAAATTTTAGAAAGTTGGTTCAAGATATTTAAAAAAATTCCATAGAATATGAAATTATCAATCCATTATTAGGTAATGAGGGCAATTAACAATCAAATATTAAAGTGCCTAGTACTAGTTGATATTCTATCCTCACATGATATAGTCACAAAACTTAGACAGACCCTTGATGAGCCTCTTAGCCCTAGTATTAGGTTGGGTCATGCTCCTTATGTTGGGTAGATCCGTATGATAATAACATAAATTAATATTGGAGAAACTAACCCCATGTATGGATAGATAAGAAGATTGTGTTGTGTATTCCAAAAGAAAGAATTGTTCTTTCTTACACCATTGATTATTAGGGCATGAAGGAGAAATGGGCAATGGAATGATGGATAGATAGAGAAAAGGGAGTTAGAGTGAATAGTTTAGCTTTGTTAGAATGATAACTTTAAGAAGGTAGATATTATATTGATGTACAATGGTGGAGATCCATTGCTTACAACAATATTCCTTGACTGAATGGTCAAGAAAAAGATTATGCAAGGGAGTGAAGAGGGAGATGGGAGAAACAAAGGGATAGCAAAATTATCAAGTTTCATTTTTGGTTGATAGATTGTTAAGAATTATTTGAATAGATTTAGGTTTGTGTTTTAACTTGGAAAGAAGCCTCGGGTTGGGATATTGTAGAAATATAATCCAAAACAAATGCATCAAAAGTAAAACACTAGCATGTATTAAGAGCAATAAACTTATATAATCCATTTGGTTTGGGGTGAATGGGAGTTAACGGAGGTGAATTAATTAATTCATCCTGTTTGAGGATGAATTTTGGTAACCTCAACTAGGTAAATTAGGGTTAAAGTTTTATTTCAATTCACCTTGGTTAACCTCGTTTTTATTAACATTTGATTTTAGGGATAACGGAGGCAGAGGTAAAAATATTTGTAAATTTAATATCTGATCGAACAAAAATAGCCCCAGCCTAATTTGTATCCAAAGTGATCACAATCTCAATTGAACTCCCTTACCCTATTTTCCTCTATACTTAACCTTGACCTAGCTCTCTCCTACCTCCTCTTATTCTCATCAACCCACCTTTATCCCAACAACGACTTCCATTCTCAATGCTTGAAGTTACAACATCGATGACCAGGGTTTCAATGGTGGCAGAGACATCTATTATCCTCTCCTCATGTGGCATAGCCACCAAGTGTGGATCTACACTATAATTTTTTCTTTTTCTAGTCAAAATTGTCGATTATGTTGTGTTTGTTTGTTGATCTTGTGTTGTGTTTGTTTGTCTGGTGAGTTGGAAGTCCTCTAATATTTCATTTAGATTATCTTAAGAATGTTCTCAAACAAGGATTCATATTTGGTGACTTTAATTCCCACTAAAAACCAACCGCATGGATCTTGCATTGATTTCTTCCTAAACTCCAATGATTGTGTATATGACTGAGTTTTTTTTAAATGCTCTCTTAAAGTTAAGGAAACAACTATTATGCTTTTGCTAATGGGAATAGTAGGTGATGTGTATGGGAATGTAGAATTATCAATTATGTAAATATAATGCTTGATTATGTTGTAATTAGGAAGTAGAATATTTGAAAGTGATGTATTAATGATGAACATATTTGAACAAGGTAAGATAATGATGATGATGATGATGATTCGAATATGGTGATGATGATTCGTTGATGATGAGTGAATGATTATGGTGATTCAAATTTGATGGATGAATGATGAATATGATTCAACAATGGTGAGATGATGATGAGGTTGATTCGATGATTAGGGTTTGATGATGGATGGTTTTGTGGGTTAGGGTTTAATTTCAAAAATTAGGGTTAGGGTTAGGGTTGGGGTTAGGGTTTGGTTTGAAACTTAGGGTTAGGGTTTTAAATTAGGGCTTTTGATTTTGGGATGTGTTTGGATGATGGATATGCCTAGAAAGGTATGGGTTATGGAGTTTATAAAAGATAGTACTTAATCTCTAATTCACATAGGTGAAGAGAAATCGTTCACACATATTTGATTAAATTTAAGATAAACTCACATAGAATTCAATACTTAAAATTTGCATTCAACTTCATTTCAATCAATTTCATAATCTTCAATCGTGGTTCTATGGATTTATGTAACCAAGCTACCAATTACAAGATACTAGCTAAAATGTATAATTTCTCAAAAGATACCTAGCTAAAAGATACTAGAATATATAATATGCTAAAAGATACTAGAATATAGAATATTCTTAAAAAAGGTAGATTTATGCTACTTTATTCTCTAGCTACTCTCTAAATCTACTAATTAATTAATTAAGTAACTAAATCAATTAATATGCACATCCAAGTCACATATTATTTCCCCCATGTACGTAGCCATGCACTCCATGTATGCCATGTATGCCATGCACACGCACGTATATGCCTATGCACGTATACGCCTAGTAGCTTGTATATTACGTTTCATCTATAAATAGCAACACAACCATCCGTTTGTCTTTAATTTTTTAATAGATTCTTTCTGAATGAAGAAAAATCGGTTCCATGGTAGCTTTATTTTCTTTAATTATGAATGTCAATTCTTGAGTGTTTTCTTTTACATCTGCAAGGAACATGGTAGCTTTATTTTCTCTTATTTCTAGACTAGTATATTACAAATATGCTGAATGAGATAATGATAGTGAAGAACATTGTTAGTGTCTAATATTCCATGACTATGTATAATTCATTGAAATCTATGTAAAATGATGTTTCTGCAACATTTTTTTGTAAAATGACAGTGAAGAACATTATTTATATCTAATTTATAATAGCATGTTCTAATATGCTAAGTGTACTAGTGGAGAAGTTTGCCACAGTTATGGATAAAATGCTAACGTGTTGATCCCGCTAAGGCTATAAAGAGTGTTGAGGAGTTTGTCTTTGATTTAAGGTATAAGATGTAGGTTACTTTCTTTCTATCAAATAATCATGTAGGTTATGATATGATGAATGTATATCCATTAAAACATCATCAGTCTACATTATAACTTATACTGGTGCAACATAGATCGTTGGTGAATCATAACCTTCTCCTTATGTGTAGTTTCACACTTTAAGACACTTGAATTTCTATAGCTTGTATGATGATAACATCATTCATCTTTGTTGATTTAAGACAATTATGCACCTTTTGAGTTTATATTGTGGATGATGATGGACATCTTTAGATTTTATTAACTTTGTGTTGAATATAAGATGATGAATGTCCTTTAACTTATTAAGTTTATTTTTCATGAAGGATGATGGGTGTCCTTCTTCAATGTGTTATATATGATTAATTTTGTTAATATAAAAATCTTTTTCTTTGAATTAGTTGGCTAAATGGATGTTGTAATAAAAAATTGCTTCATTTGCATTTTTTTATGTGCCTGTGATGGCGGTGGAGAAGGATGAGGAGGAGGAGGTGGTTATGGTGGTGGTGGTGGTGAGGTTGTTGTGGTGGTGGAGGTGGGGTTGTTGTGATGGTGGTGGTGATGGAGAAGGAGGATGAGGTGGTGATGATGGTGGAGAAGGAGGAGGAGCTTGTTGTGGTGGTGATGGAGGAGGTGGTAGTTGTCGTTGTTGTAGTGGTGGTGCTCAAGGAGGAGGATGAGGTTGTGGGGTTGTGATGGAGGTGGTGGTGATGGTGATGGTGATGGTGGAGAAGGAGGATGAGGAGGAGGTGGTAGTGTTAGTAGTGGAGGTGGAGGTGGAGGTGGAGGTGGAAGAGGAGTTGTTGATGGTAGTGGTGATGGAAGAGGGGTTGGTTATTGTAACACCCCAAAATTCACTTATTTTTTTTTAACGGAAGCAATTAAATTAAAAGTTGTAAATTTCGGGAATGTTACTACCATAATCAGTACGAGCCCGACCCACAAAAAATTCCATACTAACCACAAGGCTAAAAGAAATGTAATATTTATCATACGTCAAACTCAGGGTAAGGTTCAAATAAAACATTAAAACATTTATAAGATAGAAATCAAAGTGCGTGAAAAGGAGTTACAATTCATAGTACATAGTTAAAGTTTCTTAAAAAGGAATAAGGTTTACAAATAGTAGAAATGAAGTTTAAGAAGCCCCAAAACAAAAACAGAAATTCATAAAGGGAAATCTAGCCACACCATTCTTGATCTTCGTGTCAAGTCCATACTCAGCACTCAACCCTGCCAGATGCCTTGTGAACATCAAAGGCATCAAAAAAGGTATCACCAATCTGCACAAAGTTAGATGGGTCTTCTGCTCATGGGAAGGAGCAGCACCCACGAAACGGGTGGTCAATACGCTACGTACTAAGTAAGGTAACTATGCACTAAGGTCAACACACAAAGGCACATAATCCAAGAAGAATAACATAACAGCATACCATCACTTCAGATAAATAAATAAAGGCCAAACTATAGTTCGGATAAATTAATTATTTAATATATGATCGGTACTCATTTCACACCATACTTTTTATCAAATCCATGTGAGTGCGGGTACCCCACTATTATAGGAGGTGGACCAGAAACATATAGGTCATAAAAGTTTCTGACTACTATTATTGCTCGTGGATCGGTCTCCAGAGCAAGATGCTCTTGGCAACTATTATTTGCCGATGGATTGGTCTGGCCCCGACTCTCATGGTGTTTCACTGTACGTACTTAATGTCTTTCGCATGTCTTAGTACAATTATGTTTAGTTTGTTGAGAATGAAATCCCCCACTATTATAGCCGGTGGACCAAAAACATATAGGGCATAAAGCTCCTGACCACTATTATTCGCCGGTGGACCAGTCTCCAAGGCACTCCGGTTCCTGGCCACTATTATTTGCCCGTGGACTGGTCTGGGCCCGGCTCAATAGTCTTCTACTTTACATGATTAATGTTTCATTGTGTCTTATTCAGTAAGTTTTAACCCTAGACATGCATGTCATACTCCATCTACACTTATCCTCCCAAGAGGGCTCGTCCCATATATTGAGACTCTCCCCCTCCGAATACACCTTGTTATCCTTTCATTCTTTCTCTAACTCACACTAGAGGCCTAACTCCTAAGTGTGTGGGTCAAGGTCCACTACCTTATACCTCCAAGTCCACTCATTGCCTCACCCTAGGATTTTCTCTAGAAACCCTAATTTGGGCCTATGTGGCCCATCCATCTCCACCTCATACAACCCAAACTATTTTAACACCCCATACCTCTCAACCCTTGGATTTGACCCTCATTATCTCACTTTACTCCCCAAGTACACGTGTGACCACGAAACCCTAACATCTTCCTTTCCATATGTCACCCCTCAATTTCTCACTTTCCACTCTTATTTTCACATGCTACCCATGCTCATCCCTCTCATGATAATCTTCCATCCTCATCTTATACTCTACTCACCCTCATTTATTTTTCCTTTTTACCACCTTCCAAACCGTAGCTCGGTCTCTTAGGTACCCTTATACTGTCCCACGTATTATTTTTCACCCAAAGCCTCTAATCACCCAAACAACTCTTCGATTTTCTTCCTCACACCCCAAATCAACTTCCTATATGTAAAGTTTTACCCCCATGCAGACCATATTTATCACATGCAAACCCTCAAAGTTTTTTATGCAAAAACCCTAAACTCTCATGCAAACCCTAGATTCTCCCACGCAAAACCCTATATTCTTTCATGCAAAACCCTAGATTCTCCCATGGAAATATTAGATTCTTCCATGCAAAACCCTAGACTCTCCCATGCAAAGTTCATTCACTTTATTTTGCTTTAAGTTCCCTTTTATTCTTCCACTTATGGATCATGAAACATTTAGGTCAAACCCACTTTCCTTGGTCAACTTATTTCCCTTTGGTCAACTTGCTTCCCCATTTTCCTTTTTCATCCTTTCACTCTATATGATCCCATTACATATCCTAGCACGCATATCCTAAAGGGCAACATCACATCACATCATAATCACAACATATACATATTATACACATGCCATAAAATAACACACGAGCATACCTCAACTCCAAGCTATGCTACATATAAAATAGTCATAACAATATGCATAAGATACATAACATATCATGATACATTTCATACAAGGCATATATGGCACATAGCACACATAAGGGCTTAGCTACACCCTTACCTAATACGACACCGGTCATGGAGCACGCTCCTACTGTAACACCCCAAAATCACGACATGAAAATTTCGTTTAAATTATGCTTTGCGGAAGCGAAAATTAAAGAAAGGTGGGTGTTACCGCCACACTTGACACAAGTCTGGTCTCCTCACCATCCTTACATCAAGTGCTAAGGCTTAAAACAAATCAAACCATCCAAAAATCAGGGAAGTGCAATACGAAATCAAGAGTTTTGCAAAAGACATATTATCCAAGATAAATGATTGTTTAGGAATTAAATAACTAACCATTTAGAAAATAACAACAGAGTACGAAAAAGTCATATATGGTCCGCCTTACACTCTTATGGTCCAACAAATTACAAGGAGAAGGGGAAAAAGGGGCGGGGTCCACTCGCTCCCTAAATCTACCTACTCGTCGGGGTGACGCTCCTCGTAGTCCTTTAGCCAACGCATGCCTTGGACGTACTCCTCTAAAAAGTGATAGTATCAGTACGACTTCCTCGTACTGAGTAAACCACAACGCCTCCGGAGAGGTAGCATACCCACGTAGCAAACATCATGCAAGTACGGAATTTAAAGAGAATATATGTTCACATGCAAGGCCACGATTTTTAAACACACAACCACATCTCATTTAACAGTATGAGCTAGATCAAAATCTCCATCAAAGGCATTTAAGGCATGCTTATAATTTCATAATCAATTTAACTAACCAACGACCATACATTATGGCCTAAGAAGAAGAGTTAGTGATATTCCAAGCAATCTCACCAAGGTCAAGTCATTCCTATTCCGATTATTATAGAATTATTATGGTGGATGTCTAATCCGGTTATAAAATTCATAGCAATTCTCAAGTGGAATACAATCCCATATCCATGACAAAGATCGTCAAGGAGGGTGGTGCCAAAATAAATCACTCGATTCCAGGGCAAAGCTCGCCAAGGAAGCCACACGACATAACAATCGCCCATACTAAACCTCATAACTCAAGACCTTAAGTACGCGTACTCCCTATAGGGTGTATGGAATACCTATAGAGCAGAAGTGAGCCCCTTGACCCGAAGGCCCAAAACTATGCACTCGGCGGCCAAGTCCGAGGCACGAGATTCCTTTCCAACTCGAGTCTTTCTCTTTAAGTAATTATTGTCTTATGAAATTTCGGGTTATTATTTCCTTTAGAATGTCGAGATTCACATCATTCAACTTAGTCAACCACCAACAAACAACATCACATCCAAGACCACAAGGTCACAACCATTCCAAGCCAACACGGCCTAGGGTTAGGCATTATGCCATAACCCGATTAATTATTCGATTCAAAGTTCAAACCAATTATCCAATTATTCCCAACATTTATTTTAAGGCCAACACTTAATTTAATTAATCCATTTATCCACTTTGGAACACCTTTTTGCCTTAATAACCAAAATATCCCTCAACCTATAACTACCACATTTTCCTTCAATTTTATTACCGAGTTTACTTACACAAACCATTTATCATGAAGCGTTAGCATAAAATAATTATTGATACTTTAAATCCGACAATCTCTTCGGTACTACAAAGGACATATTATCCCGAGCCATTTATCATACATAGTACATGTAAACACTATTAGCATGCATTTATAATATTTCATAGGCTCATACACTTTTCACAAACAAATCTCAACACAATCATGGTATATAAAATTACATTTTACCTTAAACATATCCGTCTCATTATACTAGCATAAAACCAAGTTCGTTACCATTAGCGTACACTTTTTCACATTTAAGAATATCACTCCAGCATATAAAAGGTTATATGATAACACATGTTAATTTACACTTCATTATATTCATGTATGAATAAACTACAACATGCTCCCATATAAACTACATTTTACCTTAGACATATTCATCTCATTTTACTAGCATAATTCAAGTTCGTTATCATTATCATATACTTCGTCAAATATTTAGAATGTCACTTAGGCACATGAAAAGATTGCATGATAACACATGTTAATTTACACATCATGGTATTCATGTAGAAAAGAAATACATCATGCTCCCATTTCCCACAAACATATGATAATTTGATATATACATTCTATCATGATTTAGTCCTAGCAACTAGCTTATCATTTTCACATAAAAATTCTACCGTCTTTGGGTTAGTTGGGTTTACCTTGAGCTTCCTCCAAAAATACTCTAAGCGAGGTCGAGGTTACCTAGAAGTGGAAACACCGTCCAAACTACAAGCATTAATATTTATGCAAAATAAAATAATCAAAATGCAACCTACGCAAACTAATACTTGAAAATTATTAGGAAGAATAATGAGGCAGCCGCTGCATGAATTTAAGCACCGAACTTACCAAGGATAGAGTGCTTACTTGGGGAAGGAAAAATGGTTGCTTGGAGAAGGTAGAACACAAGATAAAAGCTGGAAGAATTTTGAAACTAAATTCGGTGGAGGGGAGAGGGGAGTTTTGGGGCTGCACTTACCTTTGTTTTCTTACTAGAATTAAGGGAAGGGAAGAGGGGGCTGCAAGGAGCAACTTAGAGGGCTTAAAGGGAGGGGGAAATGGGCTGATATCTGCAGGTTGGGACTCAAATAAAAGGGGAGAAAAGATGGAGATAAATGGGCTGCTACAAGGGTGAGTGGGGAAGGGTGTTGCAGGTTGGTTTTTGGGGGAGAGTGTTTCGAAGCTTTTGAGGAGGGAAAATGGCTGGTTGCATGCATGGGGAATAGAGGAAAAAGAAGGGATAGGTGGCTGGAATAAAGGGATATGGGTGCAGGTTGAGAGGGGAGGGAGATACAAGTTGTATCTCGTAGGAAGGGCTGGGTGACATGGGGTTTTGGGGCTGCACAAGGCTAGGTGACGTGAAGGCTAGGGGTGGCCTAATTTGCTAGGATTTTTTTGCAGGGAAGGAGGGCATGGGAAAAGAGGAAAAATAGGTGGGTAGATGGAGGAAGGATAGGGTAGGGCTGCAGGTTGAGAAGGGGAGGATGAGGCTGCAAGTTTAGAAGGTGGAAGGTTGAGTGTTGAAGGTAGGCTGCAGGTTGTGGGTGATGTGAGGGATGATGGTTGAGTGATGGATGCCAAAATATGCAGGCTTGGGTGGCGTGAGAGAGGGTGAGGTTGTAGGGAGGAGGGGGCTGTGTTTGGGGAAGAGGAAAGGTTGCAAAGGAGGGGGATAGGGCTGGGTGGAAAAGACTTATGCATGGGAAGGGAGGAAGGTGACGGGTGCATGGTTTGGGGGCTGCAGGTCGTGCGACCTGCTGGGGGTGGTTTGGGCTGGGTTTAGGTGGGGAAGAAGGTGGGAAAAAGGTGCAGGTTGATTAGAGAAAAGATTAGGAAGAAAAGAAAAAAAAACTCCTAAGGTAGTAGCTAACAAGAAGGTTATTAGGAAAAAGAATTACCACCTAAACAAGACTTAATCTCCTCCAAAAAGAAATAATGATACTATTATTATTATGACCAATATTCTTATTATTATTATCATTATTTTATCACTTCCCCCATTTTATTATGTTTTCCATTATTGCGAACATTGTTATTATTCTTACCATCCCCTTCTACTTTAATTACTCACCTCTTATGATCGGTATTATTACGACATCAATTTTTTTTCTTCCTCTACTCTTTCTTGCACTTAGCCCGGGTTATTTTTATAACTCAAATTATTTATGGAACCACTTGAGAAAATAAGGCGATCGATAAAAAACAGTATTAATAAAAATAAAAATAATAACAATAATAATAATCTTATGGTTCACTTTGCCTACTAATCACGTTTTAAGTCTTGCATGTCTAAAATAAGGGGTAATTAATACGTGGTATTACACCTACGCCTCCTTAGGGTTTTGACTGGATTTACCTATAAGAGGGAAAAACTAAGGATTAGGTTCCCTCCTACCAAAAATATTATTATTTCCTAATTTATTCTAAGATTAGGGTTATAGATAAAATAATAATATAATAATAGTAACACTAACAAAATACTAATATTGTTAAGGATAATAGTAATAATAGTAATATTGGAAAAGATGATAATATAAGGTTTGAAGATTTTACCCTAATAATAATAATAATGATACTACTACTACTACTACTAATAATAATAATAGTAGTAGTAGTAATAATAATAATAATGGTATAATTTGAAATAATATAAAATAGGGCTTTGGCCCTTCATTGAAATACTACTACTACTACCACTAATAATGACGATGATGATGATGGTGGTGATAACAACAACAACAACAACAGTAATAATAATGCGTAATAATAATAATAATGATGATGATGATGATAATAATAATAATGGTATTAATTGAAAATAATGTGAAGTAGGGTTTCGTCCCTGCATTCAAATACTACTACTACTACTACTACTACTACTACTACTACTACTACTAATAATAATAATAATTGAAATAATTACAAAATAGGGTCTCGACCCTAGATAGTGATAACAACAACAACAATAACAACAAAAACAACAACAACAACAACAACAACAACAACAACAACAACAACAACAATAATATAATACAATTAAAATGAATAAGGCTTAATTAATTAGGATTTAAGGGTTGACAGGGTTTAGGGTACCGGCTAGGTTGGTGGAACTGGCGGCACCGGCGGTGGCAGTGACAGGGAAGGAGGGAAAAGAGAGGGTTAGATAAGTGTTGAGAATAGGAGAGAGGGAATGAGGGTGGAATTTAAGATGGTAGAGGTTGCCCAAGTTGAGAGGGTTGGAATGAGGATGGTGGTGTGGCCAAAGGCGATGGCGTACGACGGTAGGTATGGTGGCCAAAAATGGTGGAGAGAGGAGAAAGGAGGAGGAGAGGGAGGAAGGGAAAAGGAGGGTAAGGGGATCTAGAGGAAGGTCTGCAAGAAATATTGGGAGGTATAGGAGGTGGTGGTTGCAGAGGAAGTGGTGGCAAATGGTGGTGTGAAGGGCAGCGGAGGTGGAAGTGTGGCTGATTGGGAAGGAGATTTTGCATGGCTGAGGTGGCTCGTGTAGGGAAAATTGAGGGAGAAGGGAGTTGTAGCTCGGTAGAGGGAGATGTAGGGAGTGGCGTTGTGGGTGGCTCAAGCGGTGGCGCTGAGCGATGGCGGAGGAAAGGGCATCTGATGGGGTGGTGGTGCAAAGGAGTGATTTTTCTGGGTTGGAATCAAAAGCTAGATTAAGGCTAGTTATGGGGAGTATTTATAGAGCTAAAGGAGGGGAATCAAAAGAAAAGAAGAAGAAGGAAAAAGGAAGAAAAAGGAAAGAAAAGAAAGAAAGAAAAGGAGAAAGGAAAAAGAAAAAAATAGGTAGGTTAGGATATTTAGAATATTTTGGAATATTTAAAAATAATAATATTTTAATAAAATAATAATTAATTCTCTTTCTAGGTTAATTTAGAATTTTTGAAAGATTTTTTCTAAATTCCATTTTAATTAGCAAATCACTCTAATTTTCTCAAATTAAATTATTTATAAATTTCCTATTGATTTGACCCTATTTATTCCCTCTTATTTTAACTAAAATAATTTATTTAATTAATTTTCATAAAGATCCTTAATTAATTATAATTTTTAAAATTAGAATTTTAGAGTATTTCAATTATGGTATTGGTGGTATCATAGTAGTGGAGGAGGAAGAGTCGGTTGTAGTACCAGTGGTAAAAATGTTAATTAAATTATTGTGTACGAAACTTATAAATTTAGTATATGAATATAAATATTATTATTTTTTTTATTTTTGTAGCATTTATTTATCTCAATCTAAATATAAAATTTAAATTCAATTTACTTAGATTAAACTAATATTATTCAAATAATATTTTAAAATATTTATCTTGATTTAGATCCATTTTAAATGTTCCATTAGAGACCGAATTTTTCCTATTTATTTTTTCATTTCCCCGTAAATCCTAATCCTATCGAGTTAAGTTGACGCCTTTCATTTGACAGTAGTTATTCCCACTGGACCATCAAACAAGGGAGAGGCCACAGAGGGTAATTTGTATAGTTGTAGCTGGCACCTTGCGCTTAGATGTGGCCCTCGGCATTCCGGCATCATCTGCTCCTAAACACAGGTAACCGAGCTTCTGTACAGTGTTGTGAGAGGACCAAAGCGAAATTTTTGGAACAATGAATTTTGAACAATGGCACGCCGCATGAATAATGAGAATCATTATCACTAGAAGATAGAGCCAGTCAGAATTGTGCTTTCAGAATTCAAAGAAAGGCACATGAAGTCGATATCGTCGGCAGTTCTCACTCCATGTGGTGATGCAACACGTATAGTAGCTAAGAAGACCAAGAACTCCCAACCCGAACCTTCGAAGGTTTCTTTATTTTCTACAATTCTGTATGTTATGCTTGAAGTTTTTAATATCTCACTCATAAATTTGATTCTGGTACTTGTCACAAAAATTCAGCGAATTTATTAAAACTCATTTCGATAAGTTGTTAATTATATGGTCTTTAAGATACAGAATGTGCAACGATATAGAGTGGTCGGATGTTTAGGCAATTGAAGTGTTTTGTCGAGTATTTACATCTTTTCTAGTCTTGATTCTGCTATCTCTTGATTGAATATGGGATTATGCCCCCTGATGATCGGTAATAAGGTGTTTTCGGCTATATTTTTAAATCGTATAGTGCATCTGTTGTTCTGGTTTCTGTTTATGCATGAATTTGATGGTGTGTTACTCCCAACTTCGTTTTGACTATAGAAGAAGATATAGAATCAAAATACGGGTGAAGTATAATCACACAAACAAAACAGAATAACTAAACGAAATTTAAAACTTATCAGCTTGAGAAATTGCTGTGCCGCGATACAGATCGCTGCCCTGAAGTGATGTGCCGGCCAAACCGAGGTGCAATTCTCACGCCGTTTCGCCCCCAAAGGTTAACACAGTGAGCCTTTGGTACGTGCATTCAAAACCGAAGGCTGAGGAAATCGGAGAAACAATGCCCATAATTGAAGTGTGTTTGTGCAAAGAAAGAAATATGCCCAGAAATCTGTATATTATCATTTATGTGTGCGAACCCAAAAGCCCTCTTTAAATAAATTATATACAGAAAAAACGAGAGTCCCACTAGCCATAATCTCGGAAGATTATCTCTACGAACTGAACGTTGCAGGCCACGTTCAAAGATTCTCAGAAAAAAGCGGAAAGGAAGAAGACGAAGTCGGTTAAGCAAACCAGAAAAAAAAATTCAGCAAAAGAAATAAGGCAAATGGGCTCGTTTGGATCAAGACCCCCACAGTGGCAAGATAGAAGAAAAAAACACAAAAAGAATCTGGGCAAAGAAGGCGTAACACTTAATTATCAATATTATAAGGATTGAATTATTACGTAGTGAAGTGAGGCAACAACCGTTTCTAGGAAGTGAATGAATCTTGAACTTCCTTGACTTTGACTGAGACCCCCACAACATATGTCTTACCTCAAAATCTATGATTTCCGTGATGATAAACAAGTGCTATTAATAGCCATGCGCATACCTTGGGTACTCATGAGTGCTCTAGAAAGATAGCCTTAGTCTTTCATAGAAGGCGACCCACCTTCACACTCACTTAGGTGAATTCATCAAGTGCGTCTTACTAGCACCACCAAATTTGGCTATGCATCCATTAAGATCATAAGCATGCTCAACCTAAAAAATCTCTAGTTGTGAGTTTATCAAGTTCGTTTCACTAGGACCACCCAAAATATAGGGCTATGAACTCATTAAGAGCATAAAACTCAACTTGTCCACAACGCACTACTTAACGCCATAGGAATGAGAATGTAGTGCAAAAGAGTAATTATATGGCTTTGTTTGACCATATGTGGTATCTACCATACTTTCCTCAACTCAAAGGCTTAAGTCTCATTCCCCTCGACGACTCAAGGATAACTCTCCTTGTTAGACCCTTCGTGAGAGGATCTGCCAAATTCCTCTTGGATCTAACAAACTCAAAAGAGATCACGCCGTTCCGCAACAATTGTCTCACAAAACTATGTCTAACACGGATGTGTCTCCTCATACCATTATAAATAGTGTTCTTGGCAACACATATAGTTACCTGTGAATCACAATGTAAGGATACCGATACACAAGGTTTCTGCTGTGAATTGAAATTAAGCAAACACAACCGACTAGGACTGGAATTAATTTCAATATTATTATAGCTGAATCAAATAGAAAATAAGCAATTACAAAGTTTTCCTACTTTCGAGAGGTAGGAAGGCTCTCCCAAATTTTTCTCTCTGATTTTTCCCTCCTCCTTTCCAGCCCCACCCCCCTCTATTTATCCTATAGCTTTAAGGAAGATATTCCCCATAACCACCTCCTTAAATCTCTCCTGAATATCTGTTAGAGAAATATTTGATATATCCATCCCTTAAATCTCTCCTAACCTGTATTTTTCACTAAAAACTAATAAATAAACTTTTACTAATAATAAAGCTACTTTCAAAGACTTAATAAAAAGACTGCAGACTTAATAAAAAGACTTTACTACCCTTAATGACTTTTTTGCTCAGCTGTTCGAGACTTACTCCTATCATATGTAAATATTACCGGTGGCTTAGGATGATTCATAACATTACCCTCGGCCCAAAGATTCACCTTGTCCTCAAGGTGGAAAGAAGGTCTGAGCCATTACTGAATTCAGGGAAACTTCGGTCTGCACAAGGTCTGAGCCAGGTTTCTCAAACTCCTCAGGGACTGAAAATTTCAGACCTTCCTCAGTCTGCCATATTGCCTCATCATCTTGGGTCAACAGCACACTCAGCTCCTTTCTTCTACACCTGTGATTAATGGACCACTTCTCATCACAGCGAAAACAAAGTCCCTGCTCTCGTTTTTGCTGTAGTTCCTTCTCACTCAACCGTCTAACTGGGTAGGGGTTGGTTGGATTGACCGCTTTCCCTTGAGGGCTTAAGTGGGAATTCGTTGGAGTAATATGGCTAACTTTTCCAGCAATTAGTCCATACCCACTTCCTTTTTTGTGTGTTGACCCAGCCTTGATCTTCTCATCTACCTTCATAGCTAGATCCATGGCCTGATCTAAAGGAGTAGGTCCCAATAGTCGCACTTCTGCCCTGACCTCCCCTTTGAGCCCGTTAATAAATTGCCCCTTAGCAATTTCCTCAGGTACCCTGTCCAGTGGGGCCATTAGCTCAATAAATTTCCTTCTGTAATCAGCAACCGACCCTACCTGTTGGTGATCCAGCCATTGCTCATAAAGAGTACCGGTGGATGTTGATCGAAACTGCCGGAGGATCATCATTCTCATCTCCTCCCACCTCCGCAAGGGTCTCCTTTTATGCTCATACTGATACCATAACAGAGCATCCCCTTCTAATGCTATCACAGCAGCTTCAAGCTTTTCTTCTTCACCCAAGCGATAAAAATCAAAATACCGCTCAGCCCTTAATATCCATCCATCTGGGTTGGTCCCACTGAATAAGGGTAAATCAAGCTTTTTGCAGCGCCACTGGTTACCCCCTCCTGCCCATCCACCAGCAGTTTCTTCTCTTCCTCTGCCCTCAGCGCTTGCTCCAACATAGCTTGAGTTTCCCAGTGTGTGATCAGTGGTTTTTAAGGTGGAGAGGGTATCCCTCACCTCATCACGAATCTGGGTGATCATCATCTCCTGGTTTTCTTTGGTGCTGGAAATTCTGCCTTCCACCTTCGATGCCAGGGTGTTAAGATCCTCCCCTAGCCTTGCAGTGGCTTTTTCCAGGCTTGTTGCAATCTGGACTGCTAGAGTTTGTTGCAATTCACGTGCTGCACCGTTCATTGCGGTCATCACTTGCTCTGATATGGAAACCCTTAGAGACTCTAACTCCTGCTCCAATTGCTCGATCCTCTGGTTTTGGTTTGGAGCCATGGTTTTTTTTTTTCTCTCTCTCTTGGATCTTGCTGCTCTGATACCAAATTTGCTGTGAATTGAAATTAAGCAAACACAACCGACTAGGACTGGAATTAATTTCAATATTATTATAGCTGAATCAAATAGAAAATAAGCAATTACAAAGTTTTCCTACTTTCGAGAGGTAGGAAGGCTCTCCCAAATTTTTCTCTCTGATTTTTCCCTCCTCCTTTCCAGCCCCACCCCCCTCTATTTATCCTATAGCTTTAAGGAAGATATTCCCCATAACCACCTCCTTAAATCTCTCCTGAATATCTGTTAGAGAAATATTTGATATATCCATCCCTTAAATCTCTCCTAACCTGTATTTTTCACTAAAAACTAATAAATAAACTTTTACTAATAATAAAGCTACTTTCAAAGACTTAATAAAAAGACTGCAGACTTAATAAAAAGACTTTACTACCCTTAATGACTTTTTTGCTCAGCTGTTCGAGACTTACTCCTATCATATGTAAATATTACCGGTGGCTTAGGATGATTCATAACAGTTTCCTTCACAAAGGCACATCGGCTAATAAGTCCCTCAACCACTCTGCCTCTTGACCAATTAACTCAAGGGCAATAAACTCCGACTCCATGGTGGAGCGAGCTATACAAGTCTGTTTGGCAGACTTCCAAGATATAGCTCATTCTCCCAAGATAAACACATAACCACTGGTGGAATTGACCTCATCATTATCAAAAATCCAGTTTGCATCTGTAAATCCCTTTAACATAGTAAGAAATTTACAAAAATGCAAACCCCAATCCTTAGTACCTTTAAGGTACCTACTTAATCTACTCACAACATAAGCTATGTCAGGTCTAATACAGTTCATGAGGAACATCACACTACCTATGATTTTAGCATATTCAGCTTGAGAAACACTAGTACCTAGGTTCTTTTTCAAATTTATGCTAGGATCATAGGGAGTTTTCATAGACATTTTATCTCGACAATCAAAATTTTCTAGAATCTTATCAACATAATGTGATTGATTCAAGGAAAAACCATTCTCGGTTTTTCTCGTTTTAATACCAAGAATTACTTCAGCTTCTTTTAAATCCTTCATTTCAAAATGAGAAGATAAAAATAATTTGATCTTGTCTGAATTACAAGAATTACAAGCTATTTGTTGATTTTAAACAACTGAAACTAAAGCACAATGATGGCACTGTGTCGAAATACTGATACCCAGAAATTGATATAGCAGGGCAGCGAGAAACTATAATTAAAACTGAAATCAAGACATACTTCACTCGCATATCACTTCAGAATATAGAATCAAAATACTAGTGAAGTATAATCACACAAACAAAACAGAATAACTAAGCAAAATTTAAAACTTATGAGCTTGAGAAATTGCTGTGCCGCGATACAGATCGGTACCTTGAAGCGATATGCCGGCTGAACCGAGGTGCAATTCTCACGCCGTTTCGCCCCCCAAGGTTAACACAGCGAGCCTTTGGTACGTGCACTCGAAACCGAAGGCTGAGGAAATTGGAGAAACAACGCCCATACTTGAAGTGTGTTTGTGCAAAGAAAAAAATATGCCCAGAAATTTGTATATTATCATCTATGTGTGCGAACCCAAAAGCCCTCTTTAAACAAATGATATACAGAATAAAACGGGAGTCCCACTAGCCATAATCTCGGAAGATTATCTCTACCAACTGAACGTTGTAGGCCATGTTCAAAGATTCTCAGAAAAAAGCGGAAAGGAAGAAGACGAAGTCTGTTAAGCAAACTAGAAAAAAAAAATTTCAGCAAAAGAAATAAGGCAATTGGGCTCGTTTGGATCAAGACCCACACCCACGCCCAGCCCAACCCGGGCTGGATGGACGGCGGCGGGCGCGCATGTGTGGTCCAAGTATCAACCAAGGTCCACCTACAAAACTCAGCCCAACCGTTTAACTCAAATATAGCATTGAAGAAGAAGAGATATAAGCTGCTTCAAAATAAACTATCCGACCGATGTGGGATATAGGAAAAGAAAAGGCAAATACATCATTTTTGCCATTGCCTTCAAAAGAAGAGACTAAATCTTCCTCTATAAACGTGTATTTTGATTGTTTTTTTTCTTAGGAAAACTGAGCTCAGGTTTTATCTTAGTTTCCAATGAGCCCTACCCTGATGTACCTCAAATTTATGTTAATCGGCCTGCTCTAGCTGCATCAGATTTACTACGCAATATTCCTTTGTTAGCCTATTGATCATTATTCTTATTCTTATTTCTTGTTATCTATCTCTTTATTTTTACAAGTCGTCCTTGGTATTCTCTTTTTTCTCCCTCCAGTGCTGCAAGTTTAGAGTTGTTTTCATTATTATCACGGTTATTGATTTTGGAAAAGGTCTTCATGGTTTATGTATCACAGGTTCACTTTTCTTCAAATATCTTAACATAAGAAGCTTTCTATCATGCATATAATTGTATTGTTACACTATTGTGTTGCTAGTCATGTTCTTGGGAAAGCTTTAATGCTTCACTTGTGAGTCACTTTTATAGTCTGCAACTCTAATATTTGCTTGTCAATAGTTTTTACTACCATCAATTTAATTTGAGAGATTTTAGGTGGAACCAAGTCTTTATCCCAACTTTGAAAAATTTTTTCTCAACATCTTCCCCAACCACATCTACAATAAGAAAGACTAGATAAATATTATGAAGTAATAATTATAAAGCTCTACCACCAGAGATGTTCCAATGTATGCAGCATGCGTGAACTGGTTTGTGTCTTTCCAATTATTAAGTGATAAAGGCAGGAAAACATTGATGTAACTATCACAATAGTGAATACTAAATAGACACTAATAACGTAACAAATAGATAAATATCTAATAGGTAGATTAGCGGCATAACAATTGCAAGGATAATCAATAGCAACAAAACATCAATAATATAACAAGGATAACTCCGTCACACTAGTAATACTAAATAAACTCTCTAAGAAATAAATGAACTAGATAAACAAATGAATAAATTGTTAAATAAATGAATAGCAGCAGCAATGCTGATAATTGACAAACATAGGTGACAAGGGAAACAATAACTACATGCACTCACCACCCAACCTAGTAAAGTCAGCAAGAAGAAGAACAATAATAAGGAGAAAGCTATCTCCTGCCTAAAATCCTAAGTCTCTTACTTGCAGTAAGCTATTCTTTGGTACTACAGCCTCATATATGAATTATGCCCACCCAGCCTGAATTCTTAGGTCTACCTC